>JAWRVZ010000136.1:1200000-1907270 GCA_037043235.1 Rhodeus uyekii
GGAATTTGTTTTAATTATTTTTCAGTATGCCTGGGACTCTGTAGAACATAGTACTTCAGATCTGGTCTTTATTCCCATCATTCTGTTATAGGTATCCTGATGAACTGGCATGGCACACTAATTTGAGCAGAAAAATTCTTCGCAAATCTCCACTCCTGGAGAAATTCCATCAGTTCTTGGTCAGCGAAACTGAATCGGTAAAAAAAAGCATAAATATCAGACCCTTATTGATGCACTTCTCAAAGACCTGTATCTGCTGATAGTAATTGTTGTTTGCACCTTTTTTTTAT
Organism: Rhodeus uyekii; assembly: GCA_037043235.1. NCBI lineage: Eukaryota > Metazoa > Chordata > Actinopteri > Cypriniformes > Acheilognathidae > Rhodeus > Rhodeus uyekii. The sequence continues at coordinate 1,200,291 of JAWRVZ010000136.1, forward strand.
TTTTAAACAATTGTTGGGACACATTTCTACATTCTTGGGTCGCCTTTTTCAAAACCATTCTCACAGTGAGCACAAAAACAGTCTATATGGGCTAAACTGTGACTCATTTATCATTCCTTTGTCACAAAATGCATTCAATGACTACACATTTCAAATTACATGATGAATTTCTCAATTAGACATAAACGCCATCCAAACTATATACTTGCAGAACAATTTGCACGTTTACATAAGCCTAAGTTTAAAACCCCAAAATATTACAAAATTTATTTGCTATATTTATACCGTAATAGCATATTATAAAAACACTGCTGAAAGAATTTAAGCAGCGCTTGTCACACAATGGATCTCAATTAACATTGGCAACACTTTTATTTACATTCTATAATTTAAGGACAAAATGTGAGCACAGTCAATGGAAACTAAAATCAACACATTGAGGCCTGGGTTCAAAATCATACCAAAAAACAAGTTGCAAGCTGATCCAACTTGCATGAATTATCACAGCAACCCGTAATGGGAACCATTGGCTCGCAACATTCCAGACCATTACAGACCCACTTGCCAATTCTAGTGTTCTCTGGCATATGTCAGTTGAGCTGAGCTGTGAGCACAGGTCCCACTAGAGGACGTCGGGCCCTCATGTCTCCCTCATGAAGTCTGTTTCTGACAGATTGGTCAGAAACCTGCACACCAGAGCCTGCTGGAGGAAATTTTGTAAGGATCTTGCAGTCCTCCTTTTCCTCTTCACACAAAGGACCAGATACTGGTCCTGCTGCTGGGTTGTTGCCCTTCTATGTCCCTTTCCATTTGTCCTCGTATATGTGCATGTCTCCTTCATGCTCTTGAAACTGCTGGAAGACGCACAAATCCTCCTTGTGACATATAGAAGTGCCGTCCTGGAGGAGCAGGACTGCCTGTGCAACCTGATTGGGTAGCAGTTACTACCTCATGCTACAGACAATGACAAATCGGTCCGGAAGAATAAGGAGAGAACAATTCTCTATGCCTACCTCCCGCAACCTTTTTGGGGGGTTGTCTTGCTGTTCCCGTCTCCAGCGCACCTGTTGTCACTTTCATTTGCACCAAAGCACGTGAAGTTGGTTCACAATCACTTATGCTTCCTAACTGGAGAGATTGATATTCCTGAAGTTTGATTGACTTGGTGTTATACTGTGATTTAAGTGTTCCCTTAATTTCTTCTTTTCATAGTGTTTGAGTTGTATGAAGAGTTTGGAAAAAGTGACCAAAGTATTGAGATGTGTCCTAGCGATTGTAAAAGAGGGAAAATACTTTAATAAATGCAAATGTAATATAATTTTTATGAATAACCTCTTTTTTTATTTACTCATTCCATCAGGGTAATATTAGTAGACAGGAAGCAGTCAGTATGATTCCTCCTCTTTTAATGAAAATCGAGCCTCAACATAAGGTACATCTTCAACACTGTGAATTTCCTTGAATACCAACTGAATGTTTGCTCTGTGGTGTGTTTTTCTAATTTGTTTTTGTCGTCTTTCTGGATTTTTATAACCAGATTCTGGACATGTGTGCTGCTCCAGGATCAAAAACTGCTCAACTAATAGAGATGCTTCACTCTGATATGGATGTGCCTTTCCCCGGTAAACTGTTACTCTATTAGTATGGGTTCATATATAATTAATCCAATACAGATTTAGGATAATCATATCTTGTAGTTATCCTCCATCTCTTCTGTGTCTCCAGAGGGCTTTGTAATTGCCAATGATGTGGATAATAAGCGCTGTTACCTGCTGGTCCACCAGGCCAAGAGACTAAATAGTCCCTGTATTATGGTGGTAAACCATGATGCATCTAGCATTCCACGTCTATACTTTGATCATGACGGGAAGAAGGATATCCTGTTTTATGACCGGATCCTGTGTGACGTACCCTGCAGGTGAGGGATTTTATGGTGAGGGTCTCTGTTTGGACCCAGAGATGCTACTTGAGGTTTTTTTGGGCTTCATGAAAATTAGTTTTTCAATAAAAAGATTAAATGAAAAAAGTGAAAATTAGAAATGCTGCCTTGGCCAATAACTGAAATTATTTTAAATAAGTTCAACTTAAATTAAGTATTGAACACAGTGAATTACTAACACTAGTAAAACTTAAAAATAAGAATGTTAACAAATGAAATAAGTCCATATCAAAGTTACTTAAAATGCAAAATATTAGCGTTAAAACTAATATTATTAAAATAACACTACACAAACCCATCCATCCCAATTTAATAGTTATTATTTTTGGCATGGTTTGAGCTGATCATATCTGAGCTATAAATTCCAGACTGAAAAATAGAAGTCTGATTCCTACTTTAAAAAATGAAAAACCTTTCTACCTACCAGGTTTTTTGGGAAAATCAAACTTCTCTTTAAGTCTTATCTTTATCTTTCTGCTAAACTTGTGGAAGCTTCAACATGATGGGCTGGTTGCTTTAGATTGTTGTCAGATGTTTTCCTCCTGTCTAATTGATCACTGGCCAATATAAGCTGCAAATTGATCAGTCTTGGTTCGGTTAATGTTGTTTATTTAAAGGGAACTTCTATCTCCTTTTTAAAAGAAAAAAAAGGTTCTACTAGAAAATGTTTCATGCTTTAATGTTAAAACTATTGCCATGTCTCTTACCGAATGCAACTCAACCAGGCCTTGCACTCCCCACCTACTGGCATACTTTTTTTTTTTCTAGTAATCCCTTCGAGAATGATTTAAACAAGGAATATTGTGACATGCAAATTGCCATCACAAAACGTTTTTTCTTTTTTCAAGGAGTTCAGGTCTCTCATGCTCAAACGGCAACCACAAAAGCTGTAGCTTTTCTTTTTTGATTTGGCTAAAGCCATTGTGCATTGCTTCTTTCTTGTACAGAGATATGAAGTTGTGATTATGTAAATGTAGGGATCACAATAATAGAGGCGCGCACACACACACACAAGCCCTGTGTTTTCATCTGAGCAGAGAATCTCTTCCAGCATGTAACATCATATAGCAGAGTTTATAATTGGTTGAGTCTATACTTGGCCTGCAGCAGATTCAAGTGCCAAGCACAATACAGTGCTCAGTACCAGCAGGCCAAACATCTTGCGCATACACTGTGTGGTCAGCCTGGTTTTGTTGTATAAACTCTCTCTCAGTCGATTGAAATTATTTGAAGTTGACTTTAAAGGTGTAATTATGGCTTGTGTTTTTGCCCATGTAGGACTGTAGTTTCCTTGATTCAAAAATTACCCACCTTGTTAGCCAAACAGTGATGTTATTGACTATAAATAATACCATATGACCACAGGAAACTTCTAAGTTATCATGTCTAGTTTAAAATTACATTTTAAATGTGGTGATGGCAAATTTTAATCTGTCAGACTTATAGGTTCTTCACAATAAAACAGACACATGGCATGATTTGATATGGAGTTATAAACTGCAAACAATAAAATCAGCACTTTTATCTGTACAGTGGAGATGGAACGCTGAGGAAAAACATTGATGTGTGGAAAAAATGGACAACCAGCAACAGTCTGCAGCTCCATGGGTAAGACCAGTAAAGTTAACTACTGGTACTAATTATTTATTTTTTTCCAGGTTAGTGTGGCAATACCATTTTTACAGTGTGGGTGGGCAATATGACAAATCTTATTTTACAGTATGAAAAATACTATTTCACGATAGTGATGACTATTGCAGTATAGTGGGTTATTTTTTTTTCTTCCTGTTTTGGCCCATTTGTGTGCGTTACTGGTTTTATAAAAAATATCTATGTATTTTCCAAACCTATTAAATATATATATATATACTTTTTTTTTTTTTTAGATTCTTAGGCAATTGTTGTTTTTACAACTCTATTGAAGTCCTTTGACAACAATGTGTCATACTTCTGTTTATGGATGCACAATATATATCGGCTACCATAATCGCTGATACATGCTTATTTGTAACATTATTTGTCCTACAAATTAAAGCCAATAAATGTATTTCCTTTAGCAGTGACACTTCAGATGCACGCTCTTCGCATAGTTTGAATTCCTTAAATGATTGGAATAACTTTGAAAAGGAAAATCTAAAATCATAAAATTGAGAACGCATCCGTAAAATAATGTGAATTCTTTGTGTTTTGGTATGTGAAGACCACATACACAACAGAAGTTACACGTTTTGATAAACGTAACGTAGTTAAAGTTCTCTTGTGTACTCTCATTTTGTGCAGATATAGGTCAGAATATTATATTTGTTTTATGAATATTTGATTAATCTTATGTATTATGAGTTTTGTTGAGTTAATAATCGCATTTCATTGTACCGATAATCGTCTTCAGCGTGCGTATTTATTTAGCAGATACTTTTATCCAAAGCGACTCACAACTTGAGTAATACAGAAAGCGATTCACTCTGAAGAGGCAAAAGTACAAACGAGTGCTCACAATTCAAAGTTTTGTACATTGCTTGAAGTGGTAGAAGCCTGGAGAATAGAGGGACTAAAGAAAAGTGAAAGCAAGGATGGCAAAGTGTTTGCTAGGTGCTCATGGAAGAGACGAGTTGTCAGCAGTCTTTTACATCTATGCACTTGGCAGACGCTTTTATCTAAAGCGACTTACAATATTCAATTTCCTTGAATATTGAATGCAATATTCAAGGAACACATTGAATCAGGGGCATATTCTTCGTACCTCGCTAACTCACTTAGCTGGATTAGATTGTTGACGATTTCGCATGATCTTGGATTGTTCGGTTCTTCGACGCTCATCCGGGACTTGTTGTCATAGTAACAGGTCCGCTGAAGTGAACCTGCTCGGAGCAGGCTTACTTCAAGTTAGCAGGATTAGTTCACGCAAGCGGAGGTGAAATGGGAAGTTTGTCGCAACATGTCCTGTCCGTTTTTACGAGAGAAACCTGTTGCTGAAGGTGCAATATAATATATTTAATATAATTATAATAATTATAATATATATATATATTTTGTTTTTCACGTGAGGGTATAATGTATCTAGTTAATTTAGATACAATTAGTCGTAGTCGGGCGTTAACTACAGCTCAAACTGTGTGTATTGCCTTGTGCTACTTTGCGAGCGGCACGTTCATTTACACTGTTGGAGATGCGGAGAACATTGTGAAAGTGCTGTCTGTCGTGCCATTCGCAAAGTTACCAGCACTCAAGCAGTCATTTTTGAAAAAAGGGAACTTTGCACACAGTTAGTTTACAGTTTATTTTATTTATTTTAAAAAATCCAGCTGATCATCTCTTGCCTGTGGAATGAAATAAATAAATCATGCAAGGTCCTCAATAGTAGGCTACAGTGTGTTTATTCGTGTATTTTATTAACTTTGAAGTTCCTCTTGAAGCAATTCAATCTCAAGTCTGACTTTTTGCTTTATTAGTTTTTGCAATTCTATTTCATTAATTGACTCTTTTTTTTTTGCAGCACTGCGCAAGTAGTAAAGATACTATTTTGCAGAATATTTTTACTTTTACTTGTTCCCAAGTTCTAGTGGGTCCTGTGGTGGCTCTAATATAAAAGATGATTATGAAATACAGTACAATTAATATGAGTCAATATAATTACACACACGATCACTAGGCTTCTCACAAATTTAATTTGTCGGCAACTTTTTGCCAGTCCTCTCTCCTGGCTTTTGCAGCTTTAAAATGTTTCCTTGTGTTTTAATTAAACACTGAAATTCAGCGACGTGCGCGCAGAGAAATACTGCGCGAGCTCTTTCAAGCATGCTTGCTGACCAATCAAAATGTTGCTGATCAGTGTTTCTACTATCGATACATATCCCCTTTTAAACCAGCACATGAACGCGCAATGATCTCAGATAACTCAATCCAGCTATACTAATCGTCAACAACAGGTGCGTTTAAAGAACCGAATCATCCAGCTCATAGTTAGCGCGATTATCTCATCCCGGATGTGTCAACTGATCTTGGATGTAGTAAGCGACGTACGAAGAATATGCCCCAGGTCTTGGTTTCCCTGGGATTGAACCCATGGTGTTGTAAACACCAATGCTCTACTGAGGATATTTTGAGTTGCAGGAAAACAGCAAGGAACTGTGAACAAAAATGTTCTTGAGAGTGATTTTGTGTCTCTGTGGTAGTACCATGAGTCGCCGATCATGGGTTTCTGGTAGGTGTGTAGATTTGTAGTAGCGAGAGGAAGTAGGTGGGTGCTGAGCCTGTGTTCGCTCTGTAACAAGTTTTTAATTTGATGCGAGCTGCAAGTGGGAACCAGTGCAGAGAGATAAAGAGAGGTGTGATTTGGGTCCTTTTGGGTTCCTTGAAAACCAGCTGCAGTGTTCTGGATCAGTTCATGGATCATGTCAAACACCAACTCAAAACATGAATAATGTTGTGAATTGGTGTTTCAGCGTGTTATGGGAAGAGTGCATCCACAACAGGAGTTACACATTCCGACTACGCGACTTTGTCATCTGTGCGTGATAGAAGTTGTAATGTGTTTTTTTAAAGCGCTTAATTTTACATGCTAATAAGTAGCACTTTTATTGTTCTCATTTTTTTCGTTAACCGTATGATGTGATTTTAAAATAATTTTCTTATGGTCCGTGTGGAGGCAATTTTATTTATCCATGGCACATGCGTTGTTTATATGAAGCCTAAGTAATGTAGTTCAATGACTTGTTTACTTTTTTTTTTTTCGTTAGGCAATGTATTTTTTTTAATACTTTACAAAAAGCTGTAATTTAATTAACATGAACTAACAGTAATAACCTTTTATAATGTAACATATTTGGTCATGTTAGAGACACAAAAGATACAATTTCTATTCTTAATGTCTTGGAAAATGTTGAAATTAAGATTAATAAATGGAGTAGAAATATTGGTCATTCATTATTGGTTCATGTGAACTAATGCTAACAAAAATGAAACTCTATTTTAAAGTGTTGCCATTTGTTTAATTAAGAGAGCTGTCCATATGAGTAAAATTGTTTAAATGTAAAGGAGTCTCACACCAGTTCAAACTAGTATGTTGTATAGTTTGTTTTTGTGATGAAGCGTTTGGGACTTGGCTTCCAATGGGGAGCCTTTTGTTTTTGTAATCAGGCTCTCAGAGTATATCAATTTGAATTCAAATTCAGACAATATATCGGTAATCTGCTTTCAAATGTAAAGAGGACCGTTATCGGGCAATTTTCGAGCCTTCATGCTTTCAGAGAAACCCAAGCCTTGATGTGTAATCATTGTGTCTGGAGCTTCAGCTATTTGGCATTGGCAGTGAATTAGCAGTGATGTGTGTTCTGTGCCTGATTACTGAAACATGATGTTGCATCTAATTTCATTGTGTTGCACCATCAGCATGGGTCTGTCTCCGCCTCTCTCTCTGTCTGTTTGCCGTCTCAATTTCGATGTTGCAGAACAGGGCAGTTTATGCTCTAAGTGTGTGTGTATTTTCAATATTTCTTGTCTGTCAGGCTGCAGATAAGGATTGCAGTGCGAGGTGTGGAGCAGCTGGCAGTAGGGGGCAGGATGGTGTACTCCACCTGCTCTCTAAACCCCATCGAGGATGAAGCAGTCATCGCTGCCCTGCTGGAGAAGAGTGAAGGTATGTCTACTGTCTTCAGACTTCTGGCTCTTCCTGCCCCATGAATTAGATTTTTATTTTTTGGTTTCTTATTTCAAAGTTCATTTTGTTGTTTTTGTGTATAAATGTCTGGTTTATTTGTATTGAGTAGTTTGAGTTATTTTAGTGTTTCATGTTAAATGAAAACTGAAAAACATTTATCAAGTATTAAGTTATCTTTTTTTTTTTCTCCAAGTAATGGAAATGTTTTTCAATAACCCTGTTGCTGAGATTTAACCTTACATATATTTCAACATTTTTGTTTGTTATATGCAGTTTTAATTATATAAAGTACAAAACTTGTGGGAAATGCGATTTAAGCATTGTTTCCAAGCATAAAATACGTTATGCATTTACCTTGCCATGTCGCTTCAACTCACTCTCTCTCTTTCTCCTATGGTGATTTCTTCACTCTTGTTTTTATCAGGTGCTTTAGAGTTAGTAGATGCCTCTGCAGATCTCCCAGGACTCAAATATATGCCCGGAGTTACATCTTGGAAAGTAATGAACTGTTAGCCTCCACTCACTGACATAAATTTCTGTTCATGCCTTTTTTTTCTTTTCTATGAGGTTTATGTCTTTTGCGTTAGCGCAGTCATTTCTTTTCATTCACTGCAGCAGGGGCGTTAGACTGTTGGTAACTAGGGCTCTCACTGGAGCAAGGGCCACAGTAAAGCTGTTGTGGGAATCCAATATATCTTGGTAACATTGTTCCAATAACGTCTATGCTTGTGATAGCCACCCTCCCAACCAAATCAAATATACTGTCTGAAACCAGAGAAAATATGTTGTGATTGGCAACTTGGTGACTAGTCTTAAATATAGCTACAAAAAGCTGGTCCAAAAATAGTTTTCTGCCATACGTATTAGCCGTAAATAAAAATTAAACTTCATTATTTTATTAATGTATTGCATATCACTTTAATCCATATTTTCATTTTGGTGTCTTATGATTGTTCCATGTGTGCTGCTGTATTTTTAGAATTTTCCATCTGTTTTTTTTTTTTTTTTGTTCTGAGGTAGAAGTGCAGGTCAAATATCCCTTGTTGAAGTTTATACTTTGTGAATTTCACACAATTGCTGGTTGTTGATATTAACAGAAGTTTTCAGTTTGTTGTTTTTCCAAGAAGGCTCACTGCAGTTGCATTTATTTGATCAAAGATACAGTAAAATATCATTTTAAAGTGACATTTGTTTATGTTGTAAAATGGGAAATGTAATCTAGCTCTGCTCTTATGTAGGTAATGACGAAAGAAGGTCAGTGGTTTTCTGAGTGGTCAGAGGTGCCAAAAAGCCGACACACCCAGATCCGACCCACCATGTTTCCACCAACAGACCCAGAGAAACTGGCGAATATGACACTGGAGAGATGGCAAGTTTCTTTAAATCATGTGCAGTAATACCTCGAGATACGAGCATAATCCGTTCCAGGGTGGAGCTCGTAACTCGACTTGTTCGTATCTCGAATCATGTTTTCATTTAAGAAATGATAGAAAACAAATTACTCCATTCCAGATCCGTAACAATGGGGGGAAATTTTTTTTTTTTAATTGGTATAGACGCACGCAAACAATTATAGTTCATCTATACGGTATAAGGATTCGTGTGATATCAAGTTAAATGTGATTTTAATTATACTTTTTTAAAGACAGTAGTGGCAGGTGCGGAGGAGGAAGGAAGGGAGTTGACACTTGATTCCGTATCGTACCTTACATGAACACTACATAACTTGCATAAACTTAAATGAATATAACTTAACTTGGCTTGCGTATTTTTTACTTGTTTTCTTTTTTTCAGTTTGTATTCTTTTCGTTGAACTTTTCTTACCTTTTTTCGCCTGACTAGCCTCACTTTCACTTGGAGCAGAACTTTTAATGAAATGCCTATCGAGGTAGATTAGTTTCTGTCTCCCATTCAAAATGAGTAAGGCACGTGTCGTCAAAAAGTGCCGAAGTACAAGTAGACAATTTATCAGGGTGTTTATTTTCAATGAAATCAGAAACCTTCTGCCACATAGTCATCACTGCCTTAATTTCACTTGTACTGCTGAGCTCTTGCAATTTTGTTCTTGATGGCATCCTTCTGCTTTAGGATGGTACATATCGTGGATGTACTGCGATCATGCATGCGTGCTAGATCACTCACGCTTGGACCGTGCTCATATTTATCCACAATTTCTTGCTTCATTTCCATGGTCATCATGTTTCTTCTCACTACCATCCTTACCACTCTCTTTCTTCAAACTCATCGCTATTATGAAGAATAATGCACAAAATGGAGAGAAAATCACTCGCGGGCGACGCGTACAGAAGTCAGCGAACACGTGAAGTGAACGTGCATCGGCGTCAATATGCGTGCTTGTATCTCGAATATTTACTCGTACCTAGAAGCAAAAATCTGCCCAAAGACTTGCTCATATTTTGAAACACTTGTATGTAAGGATGCTCGTATCTCGAGGTATTACTGTATATGTCTATGTAATATCTCTTGTACCTTTTGTAGCCCCTCCCATTTTCAGCGCTGTGCTTGTTCTGGCTTCTGGTTTGTATTTCCAAAGCATGAAAGTAAGATCTTACAGACTTATGAATGAACAGCTCATTTTAAAGTCTTCCCGGTTTGATATCCGTTTCAAACGTTACATTTCTCTTGAATACTCTCCAATAAGTAAATCCATTTTACCAGCTAATAACTCTTTGACCGCAATGCAATAAAACGGAAGTTCAAAGACAAAATATCTCAAATGTTTCTCTGGTGCATAATGTCTGTAGCGCAGTCTTGAAATGATTTCTTCAAAAGTCTTTTGGGGTCTTGTTTTACCGAAATTCTCCACCAGATGGTAGTCGACAATCACAGTATTAGTGAAGCCAATACCAGTGTTTAGTGAACTCTAAATATCTGTGAAAAATTCACACATACTCAGTTTTAACAGTGTTTGATTTTATGTTTTCAGTATGAGAATTCTCCCCCATCACCAGAATACCGGCGGGTTTTTTGTGGCTGTGTTAGTGAAGAAGGCGCCCATGCCATGGAATCGCCGTTACCCAAAGGTATTAGAAAATAGACTTATACCATATTGATTGAATGCAAATGGAGCATATATGGGAGTACATTTATTATGTCTTTTTTAGCAATAGCATCCTTGCTTTTAGTACAGTTTTACTTACTAATCCATTTTCTCTGATCAATTCTCCTTATTTGTCATTGCATTTTAAATTGGAAGCTAGCGCATGTACATCAGTACCATTGTCTGTGTTCGTCCTTTGTTTGTTTCTGTAGCTGCGTAATAAGGATGTGAATGCCTCCAGTGATGTGGCTCCCTCAGAGGAGCTGCAGATGGGGGCGTCTCCTGCTGAGGTTCTTCCAGCAGACGGCTCATCCACTGACACCCATGTTGAAGCAGTGGAGGGCAAGACCCCTGCAGAGGGAACCCCTTCTGTCCCAGATAACCTTGACCCTTCAGAGGTCAAGAAAGATAATGTCTGTGGGTGAGTGTCCTCAGCCAGTAGTATATGTGGGTGTACGCCTGTACCTTGTCCAGTCGCCCTATTGTTCTCGCTGCTGTTAGATTGTTCATTGTTTTGATCTTTGTGTGCTGGGCATTTTATAATGCAGCAATTATTCATTTTGGACCATTAGAATTAAGTCTAAACCCAATAACTCTTTATAAATCAACTTACTCTTTAAATCAGTCAGTTTAACACGTTAATTTAATTAGTTATGGGGGAAAATAATGTTAAAATGAACACATTTAACGCACCCGCCCCAGACCTACCTTGGTCATCTTAAATTTCATACAGTTGATTGGTGACAAACATGAAGCAGGACTTGTATACATTTATGCATTTAGCAGGCGCTTTTATCCAAAGCGACTTACATTGCATTCAAGATGCACATTGATAATCTAATCAGTTCTTGCTTTCCCTGGGATCGAACCCATGACCTTGGTGTTAACACCAATGGTCTAATGGTTGAGTTATAGGAAGTCCTATGAATAGAATAGTTAAAAGCCCTTAATGTAAGATATTTGGGTTCTTGTTTATCTCATAATATAGTTAAGCAATATCAAGCAACAAGCACAGTATCGCATGTAATAAGTGTTGTTGTTTTTTTTTGTTGTCACAAGTGCAAATATTTTGAAGTTATAAAACTATTCATTTTATACAACAGTTCAGGTAATTGGTTTATTTTGTCTGCTTTTGGTCAATTCTGCTAACAAAATATTACCTATAAAACCAGAGCAGAACTATATTCTAGCAACACACATCCATGTTTAATTTTTGAATGAACTGAGGATTCAATAAAGAGAGCCATTTACTTAATTTCTGAATAAACTAGCCTTTTGAACATCAAATGAATAATTCAATGACTTACTCATTTAGACATTTACTGCCACCTACTGGCAGTTTTGGTCTCTTATTTAGCGTGTCATTTCATTTTTTTAAGAAGAATTAAAAAAAAAAAAAAACATTAAAGTTTTTCAAAAAATGAAAATGGTTACTTATTCGCCTGGCCATTGATGCCTAAAAATTTGTGTAATAAATTCTATGTTGAATAAAACGTAATGTTCTGTGGTTGGTTTATCGTTGCCAGTGTACGCATTACGTCCCTGTGTCAAATGAAAATGGTCCGACAGTCAATCAAGCGGAGCGCTTACCAAAGTCGCACAGCAACAATTTTGTAGACATAAAAAGGCTGTTTTGTAGGCCTTTTTTGAGAAAGAGAGAGAAAGAGAGAATTTAAGTCTTATAGTGCGGAAAATACGGTAAATTATTTTCTCTTAACACATTAATTGCATTCTCTTTTTTTTATGTTATTTTTCTCAGCCAAATTTGCGTTCTCAGTCTTGCGTTCTAATTTTTTTTTTCTTGTTCAAGAAGCGGTTTGTTTTGTTTTCTTCCCTATTGTGACGTATATTCAAGCACAACTTCCAACAGACTTTTAAATGGCTTCTTGCCGTTTAAAAGAAAAGCAGCATGATGCCGTACTCTTGAGTTGCAACATGTGGTCACACCGCCACATCATTGCATAATCTTTCACATACTAGATGGGCATAATGGTAGACTTGCAGCAACTGTCCAGTATTCTTTAATGGGAAGAGAGTTTTCCATTCCAAGCGTAGCCATATTCAGGCCATACCTGTAGTGTTGATTTCACTGTCCCCTGCTGGACGGTATTGCAGTTCTTCTGCTCTTACTGTGCTTCCCATTGACATGAAGTGCTCTTTCTGTTCCAGCCCCCCCCCTCCAAAGAAGATGAAACTCTTTGGCTTCAAAGAGGATCCTTTTGTGTTTCTCACAGAGGATGACCCCATCTTTCCTTCCATTCAGTGAGTCCATTTGAAAAACCTTGCTGTTCAACACAAACACTGTTTTTGTAAATGCTCTCATATGTTGTTTTTATGTATTTGGCTGATGCTACTGTGTGCCATGCCTGAATTTACTGCTTTGTTTGTTTTGTAAAAATGAGTGGTTATTACACTATTCATCCTATGTGACTGAATGGATGTGATCATTCTCATTCAGTCATTGCGACTCCGTCTTTTGTTTGTGATGAATTTTATTTATTTTCTCACACAGATGCACAGTGCCACAGCACTGGCAACCCGCCATTTTGACTTGTGGGGGACAACGCCTCTGCTCCATATGTCGCAGCGTGTTCAGTGCTGTGCGCATATGTGCATCACCCCCCCTCTGTTTAACCATCATTTATTTTATCCTGTGATTTTATTTCTGTCTGCTCCAGAGCTTTCTATGACCTGTCTCCAGATTTCCCCAAGCTTAATGTGTTGACTCGAACTCACGAAGGAAAGAAGAGGAACCTGTACATGGTGTCTAAAGAGCTCCGCAATGTTCTGCTCAACAACAGTGAGAGAATGAAGGCAAGAGCCTGTGTGCACACACACACTTTCTGAAGGTCCTTCATCAGTGCTAGTAGTGATTGAAGATGGCGTATAAGCAGATGGGGACAGCAGCCTTGCTATGATCTCATCTCTATCTGTGCTCTAGTGCCTTCACATTCATCAAGTATGAAACAACCATCTGCTGCTAATGTAAACAGACATCACTGGAGTTGCGTTAGAACAAAGAACCACACTGTAAACGCTTATACTCCTCATCCTTTGTGCTTTGAGGAATTAACATGTTTAATATGGTATTTGGGTTGGTCTATCGCAATCTATCCTTCTAAATGATTATAATTTCTTACTTGATCAGTTATATTTGTTTTTATAAATGCATATTTGTTTAATAATTTATTTTTTTGTTAATCGTACAAATATTTGAGGTGTTACTACTAATAAAAATATTACTTATTTTACACTTTAATGTATATAACATCACATTTTGTGTCTTTCTGCAGGTTATAAACACAGGAGTGAAGGTCTGGTCCAGAAACACTGATGGAGAACAGTTTGGTTGTGCTTTCAGACTAGCACAGGAGGTGGGTGTTTTGTGTTTTATATAAATTTATGTAGTAGTTATGGATGTTAATTTACACAAACTTCCATTATCAATTAACGATCAATTAATCGATTCAATTATTAGCCTTAATACTGCTATATTGCACTGCAGTAGCATATAGCCAAATACATAACAGGGTGTACAAATGCTGCTCGAAACACCATGTTCCTCACCAAATGATGAGAAGTCTAAATCACCAAATAACTGAATCTAAATAAAGAACAAGTAGAACTGTAAAATGAGTCGATAGGATTGATCATTTAATTAAATTACTACTTTAATCATGTAATGACGAATACAATGTGTCACCAATGCCTAGTTTAGATGCGTGCTAGTCATATTTAGAATGAGTAACTCCTGTTTCTTTAACAACATGCTGAAAAGCAGCAACTAAAGCCAACGGTGTTCTCATTATAACGTTATGTATTTTGAGTATAACAGTCATAGTTTTTAATGTTGTGTGTCATGAACTGCATGTGCTGAATGAACATTGGTAAACTAAATCCCTTTGCTGGTGGGTTAACTTGGTGAAATGCATCCGAAATTAGTCAGATATACTAATCTATATATTTGTAATAAATATATTATAAATGATATCTGCACAAAATGAGACGATTGCACAAGTGCACTTGACCGGTTACGTGCTGTTCAGAATGTGTTACTGCTGTTGTGGATGTGCTCTGAAGTACAGCAACTAAACCCAAATCACTTTATTATAATATTCTTCTCTTTATAATGTTATGCAATATGACCAATCATAGTTATTATTAATTGTGCATTGCTGTGTGTGCTGAAGCTGATCACTGTCATGCTTTGCACTGTTCATTCTTAACCAAATTCATCCTTGTATGAGAAATCAGACACGGGTCTACACAAAATAAGCACAATATTACAATTTACAAAACAAAAGGCTGTGAATGCACAGGCAAACTTGTAGTCATGGTGTAATTGTAGTTTTAAAATTGTCCCAAACATAACTCTTCATTTTTTTGTTTACATTTATGCCTTTCCCAAAGCGACTGGCATTGCATTCAAGGAATACATTGCATCAGGTCTTGCTTTCCCTTGGATCGAACCCATGACCTTGGCATTGTAAACACCAATGCTCTACTTGAAAGCTTCTAGTTAATCATTCATTAATCATTACTTGGTAGTAGTTGTTTGAATTACTTATGCATAGGGGTGTAATGGTACACAGCTGAAGTTTTTAAATCAAATTATAAAATGGTTCACTTGGGTTTGGCACTGCAGCTTTAACTGAGCTGTCTATACAGTGATCTGTCACGCCATATTAACTGCGTCAAAATAGCGTGTTTTTGATTCCAAAACGTGAATAAATGGACAATTTGAAAGATGATGCAGTTTCATCTTGAAAGTATCAAAATTAGTTTAATTAATGGTGGTTAGGCTACAATGCTGTATACATGTACACAAGACGCATAACGACAATTTGTAGGACAAATGCGTGTACCGTTGCACCCTAATTACTATTTCATCAAATGTCAAGGAAGAAAAATTTAAGGTAAAGTGAGATCTGCTTCAACAATGAGCCAGGGAGAATTAACTTAATTCCTTGAATTAAATATATGCTGACCCTGATAATCATCACATAAACTTGTTGCTTTTATTTCTGTTGTGAATGAATGACCTGCTCCTCTGGTCTGTCAAAACACACTTGCACCACCTGCTGGTGAGACGACTATCAACAGATGGAGAACATGCATCGCCATATTCGACACTTCTGCCTTTCCTGCTGCTCGTGGATTGGCCATGTTGAATTTGTTAGAGCAAATGTATAAAGCCAAATAATAAAACAACTGATAATTATCTGTAGAATATGATGCGTTGTAATTTTAAACTGACCTATTTATTTATTTTTACTAGTGAAAGGTGAATGTATTGAGTTAATGAAAATGGTTGTATATTTAAGCTGTGAACATTTTCACACATGTTAAATGTTTTATCCCAATCAAGCTTTTTTTGTTTCAAATACATTTGTCATTGATTTTCTTCCATACTAATCCCAAAGATTTCTGCAGTGTCTAATGGTTGCATTTCACATGCAATTTTAACCAAAAAGGCTTTGAAAATTAAGTCGTACAGCAGTAATCTGTCTATAATTAAAGCAACGCTCAGATGTTTTTTGCTCAAACTAGGTTCAGTGGTCTATAGGGAAACGAGTTAATCTCAACATGCCGTTAATAACCTCAGCTTGCCTTTGTCTGCTCTAGAGGGAACTTCACTACCATTTTCCACAACAGTCTATTGATTTTTAACTAGAGGAAGATCTGTTGTGTGTAGATTTTGTGCATTTATTCTTCACATAGATTACGAAAATATTATATCTTCTCCTAGATGAAATGGATTAAAATGTGTCTGAATACTTTCCAGGGTGGAATTAATGGGAAAGGGAAATTCATTTTAAACTGGACTTTGCCTTTCTCAGAGCTGGGAAGGGTGTGTATGTGAGAGAAAGAGAAGAAACTTAAATTCTTGACTCTATGCTGATGTTTTTCTCCAGGGTATTTACACACTGTGCCCCTACATCAGAGCCCGAATAATCAACATCAGTGTGGAGGATGTGAAGGTTCTTCTCACGCAGGAGAACCCCTTCCTCAGCAAGCTTGGAGATGATGCTCACAGTCAGGCCAAGAAACTTGGTCAGTGCCATTCATGATTTCTTGGCCATGTTAAAATGTACAGTATTGCACCTTTGAATCCTGTAAAGACGAGTACATTTTAAAGTCGTTATACTATTTTTGGGGACTGTACTCTTAAATACCAGGAGTCGAAAGTGCTGTCAATTGAAGATAATTTTAGTGAAGAATAGTTTGCAGTTTCATCAGGCATGACATTTGTCATGTTGCTTATATGACCTAATAAAATATAAATTTTCTCTTTCTCCAGAAATGGGCAGCATTGTTTTACGATACTTACCAGATCCAAAGTAAGTGCCTATGTTCGTAATCCATGTTATTACCATACTGTTATTTTTATTTATTTTTTCTTTAAGTATAAAGAACTTATTGGACTTGTGTTCTGATCTTGTCTGCAGGCTATGCCTCATTCTTCCGTATAACAGACTATATTTCTTGTTTCAAAATAAAATAAACTGGCTATCTACTACCAACTTTGGCAAATACTTTCTAAGGCAGTATAATGTTATAAAAATAATTAAATGCATGGCATTTAATTATTATTAAATGCCATCATAAACACTGCGTCGGCGCAAGAAATATCAGCGACCACACGAGACCAGTCCACTACCGACTGATAACTGTGTAGTTTATATGCCAGACCAGTATGGGGCGCTGTAATTCTGCCACAGATAATACTCTACACACAGAGAAGAAGACTTTGAGCATGCACATTGTTGTTGCTGTTCAGTGTTGCCAGATTGCTAGTTACCTTTTGGTCTCTTCCGACCGGGAAAAAATGCATTGGGCTGGTTGATAAAATTTGGGATGGTTTTTGACGCATAAAATCGCTCAACATTTTTATTATTTATAAGCGTACGCACTTTGGGATGTTTTTTTTTTTAAATGGGTGGGTTTTAAGCTGTAGTTGCGCTGGAATCTTCAGTCCAATCTGGCAACACTGTTGCTGTTACGTGATGCAGCCGACACGTGATGTGATGACATCATCTGTTCACAAAAAATATACGGATTGGTCGTCCACACGAGACCGCAAGGCTGTCTGATTCAGATCTATCCACTTTAGGAACCGGTCTAAAAAAAGAGCGTATTCAGTCTCCCGAAACGCCGGATCAGTGTGGACTGAACGCCAATCCGATAAGAAATGTATGCGGATACAGTGATATGCGTCTCCGTGTGGATGGGCCCTTAGCTGGGTGGCTAATCACGGAGATGTAAACTTAGTGTGAGGGGTTCCGGTCCACATTAACCGCTATAAATGAGGGATTACTGTATATGTATGCGGTCTTGGATTTTACGAAGCAGCTTTCTAGGTAAAGAATATGTTCCCTAGGTGGGCAGGAGCTGTTGTGCACACACTGAGGGCTCTGTGATGGCATTCCCACAATTTATCAGCCAGGCAGGAGACAAATGAATGGAGATTGAGCGCTTTGTAGCCATTATGCCCCTTGTCTGATAATTAAAGGGCTCGAACTCATGCACCCGGCTTCCTCTTCACAGATAAATAGCTCTTCATTGTCTCTCTCAGCAGAAAGCTCATTGTTTGGCCCACCAGACAGTCATGTTTCATGTTGATGGCCCTTACTGTGTAGAAAACTAGTCAATCCAGCTGGAAAGCATGTCCTATCTCTCACTCTCCCCCTCGATTCCTGTCACAAACACACACAGCATTGTAATCGGTAAAGCTAATCTGCAACAAGCCCCAAATCATAGGTAACTCTTGACACATGCACGCGTGAACTGCTACAGCTAATTTCTGCTTTGAAATCTACTTGACCAATAGTGAGAGAATTTAAACCTGGAAAATCAAGTAAGATGCTACAAAAACCTTGTCTCCATGCAAAAGTTATTTTAGATAAGTGAACCCATAATGCAACAATGAACTTTTACTGATACACTTAGTCTGTGATTAATTGTTTAAATGTGCTGAGGGTAGCAATAAGTTTGTGCTCAGTCTTGCATAAAATTCCTTGGTGTGGCCTTTTCCCCCAGAAATGCTCTGATTTTGGACGAACAAATAATTGTGTGTGTGTGTGTGCGCTGTATGGTTCATAAATGTTTGCTGTGTAACATTATTGCTTGAATTCCTTTTGTGCAATTCAACCGGTCTAAATTAGCCTCACAGCATCAAGGTAATCTGAGTATGTCCGTCTATTTTCTCATTAATGAGCCCCCATAAAGCACATACTTTCTCATTGCCGTGTGCACACTTGTTCCTTCGTTTCATCAGTGAGTGACAGGAGTGGAGAGCAGCTCTGATGTCACTGATTAGTGGTGCGTGGCGCTGTGGTGTCATCCTCCTCTGTTGGCAACGTGCTGCTGGCTCCTCATATGAAAACATGACTGCCTGTTCCAGCACAGCGCGCCTGATCATATTTCACTCTCTTTTTCCGTCCATCTGATCACAGACTCGTAATAGTGCCCTAACCGCAGCCGCCATCACACTCCACGCAGTTTCCTGCCGCTGTCTGCACTGCAGCTGATCAATAATTTGCTCATTTTCCTTTCCCCATGCTGTCTCTCGTCCTCCCCTTTTGTCACTCATTCTTTGGCTCTTTTCCCAATTGTATCAACTTCAACTTTTAATTTCTTCTTATCTCTCTAGGGATCATGATGCTCCTCAGTGTCCTATAGATTTGTGCGGCTGGAGGGGTAAAACTTCCATCAGGGCTTTCGTCTCGCGTAATGAACGTCTTCATTACCTCCGCATGGTGGGAGTGGAAGTCTTCCGTGACAAGCAAGGAAAGAGGGATGACTGTTCAACAGAGAACCAGGAAGGAAGCAGAGAAGATGCTGAGGTCCTGAGCCAAGCGTCTGATCTTGTTGAAGAGGAAGGTGTAGAAACAGAGAAAAACTGTTCCGAGTCCAGTGCCAATGGTACAGAACCTGTTGACAACTTGTGATGGGCCTTTGAGTTAGTTATTTAAGTGGTTAGAATGGGTCCAGAAAAAAAATGAAGGGCTCCATTGGGCCTTCACTGTTTTTCTGGACTACACCTGTGTACAGGAATACCTTGACTAAACTCTGACGAACTGATTTGGAAACAATTATTTTATCAGCTTTTTTTAATAAATAATTTGCTGTTGCTTATTGTCATTATTATTTTTGTATTTGTTTGAGGGACAAAAATTTAATGAAGTGACTTTTCAGTCATTTTTTTGTTAAACTCATTTTGCTTTTATAGTGTTTAAGGGTTGCACACTAGCTCAGTCCTACAGTGCATTTAGGTTTTTTCCGACACTTGTATATGATTTACACATTTGTACATTATGCCAATTTATTAATTGTTCCAATACTTGAAATAAACGGCATTTGACAATATCTTACAGTACAGTTTGAACCTTTTTTTTACATGTTCTATGTATTGGGTGAAAAAACAACATAAACAGTACTTATATATTATGTCTTAATTTTGTAGTACCTCAAGATACGAAAGGCTCAAGTTATGAAAAATCCAAGTTATGAAAGCAAAGACGAAATATTTTACTGCTCTACATACGAGAAGTTTTCAAGATACGAAAGGTTTCTGTAAGTCCGAGATTCGCCCCATAACTATTTTGAAACTCACGCCGCCATCTTAGTTATAGTAGACTCGCCACCATCCTCCTGCTCTCCCATTGGTTCCTGATGCTAGCCAAGCCATGAGATCCTTCTCTCTAATTGGACAGCATCCCTCTCATGCATCTTCTATATGTACGTGTTGGCGTTCTTTAGCTCAGCCACTCCGCACCCGAAACTTTAAATGTTTTGTGTTTTCGTAAAGTTAAGTGTACGTACGTCATCTGCCGTTTGTCCTCCTCCTCTGCCGCCACTTTCGGAGATAGCCTCACTCGAAAGGTAAGCTTCGACATTTTACGTTATTTCATTGTTTATAGGTCAATTTAGCTTTATTATGAAATTGAATGGGGTGTTTTTGGAGGGCTTGGAACGGATTAGCCATTTTACATGTAAAATGTGTTTCAAGATATGAAAAACTCATTATACGAAGGCCACCTCGGAACGGATTAATTTCGTATCTCGAGGTACCATTGTATTCATAAAAGTAAATGAATAGTACCTGAATTACTTTTCCCAAGAACTTAAAGTACAAATCCAATGGAAACTCTTACAACAGGAGAAGAGCGACTTGTACTGATAGGTGATGTGACGTGAAGGCCAGGTATTGCAACCCATATTTGTCCTCTAATTTGGTGAATCCACACATTAGGAGCAGAGAGTAGTGAACACACACACTGCAATCTGTGGAGACATGGTCTTGTAAACCATGGTCCTGCTCCATGGCAATGACAGCATGATGAATGTAGTATACACCAGATTACATTCAGTAAAAATTTAACAGAACATTTAGGTCACACATTGGATCTCAATGAAAGAAATCTTTATTTGGGTGCATTATATAATTTAAGAGCAACATTGTGATAAGTCAATTTGATGTGGTGGGTTGAGTGATTGACCTGCAGACTTTACTACCAATCCCAAAAGAACTCACCTGTTCTGTTCAGTGACTGTGTTCCCAAACAGCAGGTATCCATCTCCGAAAGCAATACCATGTTTATTGTTTCATCTGCACGCTCTGAGGTGCAAGTAATTTATTAAATATATGAAAACTATACAGTGGCTTCACCTACTTTTCTTGGTGATATGTTGCTCCAGTTTATCAGGAAGTGATGATTTTCTTCGACTGACTGAATGGAAAAATTGCATCCAATTTTGTGCATAATCTAGTGATTATTTCATTATGCTAAGGTACTGAAATGACCCCCTTGGGAAGGGGGTTTCAAACCTGCTAGGACCTCTAGTACTGCACATTTTGAACATCTCCCTCATCTAACATACTATTCAACTCATCACCTCTTTAGCAGAGGCGGCAAGACCTGTCAAATAAGGGAGACATACAAAAAAGTGTTTAGTGCTGGGGGTCCAAACCCCTTTCCACAGGGATGGGCAACTCTGGCCGTCTACTGTCCTTCAGAGTTTAGCTTCAAACCTGAACAAGTTAATCAAGGTCTTCAGGATTATTAGAAAGTCACAGACAGGTACGTTTGATCAGGGTTAGAGCTAAACTACAGAAAAGTGGATCTCGAGGGCCAGAGTCATTCAGCCCTGATTTAACTGCCATCTTTGTTGCTTGAATAACACATCTTTATTTACCCATTCACTGACTGAATTAAGACTGTGTAAGCAAGACGAAGAGAGGGTACTTTGAGTGAGAGAAATGCCAACATTCTTTGCCTGATAAGAGGTCTTACCCAGTACACAGTGTCCACCCCCATCCTCTTCATTGCAACAACACACTTCCTCCCACCCTTTTCTATTCACTGTTGACTTATCTTTTAAGTATCCATCTTTCTTCTGTCTTTCACAGAGATTCGTCAGGATCCCAGGGTATTGTTTGTCGTGGTCCAATCTCGTTCAGTATTATTTCACTGTCCTTCTCCGACTCAAACTTGTCGGGTTGGGTAATGCATGATCACAATCTCGTCCTTTTTTTGCCTTTAATTATCTGTCTGTCTTGGGTTGAATGCTAGTTGTGTGGTTTATCTCCCTTCATGAGCTCATGGTGATTATGTTTCCCTGCTGCCATCCATCTCACTTCCTGTTTATCGGTTAGTGTTCTTTCTCTCAGACTGACGAGTGTTGTCTGGTCTCCCGCTTTGACTGACACTCACCCCTCTCTCGTTTTTCTGGCGTGTTGGTTTGTTCTTGAGACAAGGCAGTGAGTCTAGAGACCGTGGAGATTGTTACTATGGTCACTGCAGAGAGCTCGAACATAATTAACCACACCGACACAACCAGTACATGCAGGGAATGCCACAGCACATGAAAGAGATCTGACATAACCTTCACTGAAGACAAACGATTTTACTCAAATGCAGTGTGTAACCTGTCATGCAAATAACCATATGAACTATGTGAGTGGACATTAGGTCTTATTCACCAATAATTGCGTACATTATTTGTATTTGAATGCGCATGAGCATTCTAAATGAGCAACCGTGTGACCAAGGTTAATAATTAGCAAAATACACTCCCAAACCAGCTCCATATAAGAGCTTTCTGAAATGCAGAATTTGTTCAGAGAAACTTGGTTTGATATGTAGTTTGATTTAAAAAGAAGAATTTCAGTTGAACAAAGGGAGAAAAAAGGGTTAGGTTTCCCAAAAATGAAAGTTACTCACAATCACGTCTTTCCAAAGATTGTTGCTTATCTTCAAAACACAAATGAAGATGTTTTAAATGAAACGTGATATTTCTGTCCATCTATTGACAGCTATAAAGCTTCAACGTTGTTGCTTATAAATGTTCATAAAGAGACCATAAAACTAATCCATATTACAGTGATCCCTCGTTTATTGCGCTTTATGTGGACCGGAACCGCCCGCGATTGGTGAAAATCCGTGAAGTAGGATCAGCCAATCAGCTCACGGGATACATCCACTCGTGCTCTCATTGGTCGATCTCGTGCCGGGAACCAATCACATGTCTTGTCTGTTTGCACATGTGTGTGTACAAAGCCTCTGAGAGTTTCTCTCTTTGTCTGGCATCCTGGGAAACCGTTTCTCTCGCACATCACGATAAAACAACGCTGCTTTCCGCAATACGGCTGCTGATATGGCGGTATTTTATTTTTTTATTTTTCGATAAATATTTTTGAAAAATCTGTGACGCACTGAGGCCGCGAAACTTGAACCACGAAGTGGTTTAGTTCAAATTTTCTTGATCACTTTATTGAGACTTGATCGCTTTATATGCTCAACCGAACCTGCTCAACCGAACCTGTTTGACATGCAACAACAAACCTCATTGGTTTATGTGGAAGCTCAAGCATGTTGTTTAACAGAAAATGAACCTCATTGGTTCACATGTGCTTAGCTTCTGTTTACCACAACTGATGTGTGAGTTGATGAATGTTTATATGCAAATAAAAGCTGAAATTGATTCTGTTCAACATATAAACCAATCATTTGTTCAGAAAATTTGAAAACTGCTCTGTTCATATGGATTAGACTGTCAATGCAATGGGGAGACAGACATTTCTAAGATTTCATTGCTTGAGGGTGAATAAATGATGACAAATTTGTCACTGTTTTCAGGATTAACTAACCCTTTAAATATGTGGCAGCTGGCCTATAGGGAAATAAATGACAAATAAATGGCTGAAAACTTTTGAACAGGATTGTGGATTTGCATCTATTTAGTACTGCCCTTCAGAAGCAGCAAAATACTTAAATGGTCAAAATTTGACCATTGAAAGTTTCTTAATACATCGTATTAACTTCTGGAGCATCAATGAATGTTTGAACCTTTTTAATAGGGGTGTTTGAGTCCCTCAGTGTAAAAAGATCTCATGAGAAAATGCAACTATTTTTTGTTTTGCCCAATTTGTACAATTTAAGTCGTAGAAAAATGATTGTATAGCCAAACAAGTAACATATTTTTTCTTCTGAATCAATTATGCTTCTAGGGAAAAATATATACCAGCTTACAGTGGTTTGGCAGTGTTTTCAATGGCTGGTGGTCCATCTGATCCATCACATAGGGGTTATATACTGTCTCCTTCTCGTACAAGGTCATCCTGCTTACACTTGCTTACACTTTTGGGGATAGTCGTGACATAATGGTTAGAGAGTCAGACTGTTAACTCAAAGGTCGTGGGTTCGATTTTCAATACCTGTAAATGATAGGTGCCCAACCCCCAAATATGGCTGCCCATTGTTCCATGTGTGTGTGTGTCCATGGATTGCAGTGTGTATGTGTTCACTACTCACAACTCCTGGATCAAATGAAGAGGACTAATTCTGAGTATGGGTTGACATACTTGGCCTTCACATGTCACTTTCACTTTCATGCACCATTTACGTCCAGTTTAATACCTTCATTGGTCAGTTTTGACTCACTAGAAACCATGCTTTCCCTTTAAAATCTTTAGAAAGCAGCCCCAGATTGTCATATCCTAAACTGAACACAACGTGTTCATGCTTGGGTTTGTCATACTCTTATTTTAAATTTAAAACAAACCTTATATGTGGGAAGAGGTTGAAGCATCACTCGAGCGTCCTCCTTATCGTGATGCTGCTGCTGCTAAAACAGGATGTTCGGGGGTGTTAGTGGGCCAGTTTTTTTTCCCTCTACTTCCCCTCCTCTCAGATAGGACACTCCAGGATGCCTCATGCTAAAATGTGCTAAAGATAAACCTCTGTCATGAATGTACATTTGGGATTATGTAATTGAAGGGGTTATGCAATGGTTGCCAGCCACAGAAGGAAAGCACCAGCGAATGAGCTTGTGTTTTCTGTGAGGATTTAGAGATATTTTTCCTCTGTTTTCAGTCTTTTAGCAGTTATGTCCACACATAAGTCTCTCGTTCATTCCCATTTCTCCCGTTTCAAGTTCACCCCTTTTTGCCCTGTACTGTCTACTGCTCATATTTAGTCACACCTGTTCAAACATCACATTAACATTCTTTGACATTCCACTTTAACATTGTAAAATGGTCAGTATTTATTATTATTAAGGCTGTTTTGACCATCTAGAACATGCTAGAAAATAGATGTCAACACTTTCATCTACAGCACATTAGCACTGTGATACAACTTGTTCTCTGACAAGAACTCACTTCTGCTGTTGTTGTTTATTTTTTTCTTTCCAAAGGTCTGGGTTTTTTGGGAGAGTGTGTTAGGTGTTAGGTGCTCATGGAAGTGACTCTAAATCTTTGGAGTGACTCCCATCAGCGTAGAACATTTGACAAATTAAGATGTAAAATTATGCAAATTCCGAATTCATGAATTCCGGAGTGACTATACAGACTGAGGTTGCATTGCAAAACATCAGACCAGTGTCTGATTTAGGGCCGCATATGGAATGGCTCAAGTCAGCACTGAAAAGATCAGGGGTCTCATTTATAAAGTGTGCGTATGCACAAAACTGGACTGGAAACGTACGTACGCCAGTTTCCATGCAAAGGTTGTGATCTATAAAAAGCAAATTTGACGGGAGAATGTGCGCACCTTTAAGGAAACTTTGAGCCACGCGTGTGCACATTGTGGAGACAAAGGGAATTGGCAACGCAGATGGTGAGGTTTTATAAATCGGAATATTTTTTGGGATCCTACGCACAGTTTTATAAATGAGACCCCAGATGTGGCTTGGGATGTTCACACAATTATGAAAAAAAAAACACACACACAGATTTGGGCCACTTTTGCATGCAGTCTGAATGTAGACAAAAACTATGTCCTACAGGCTTATCTGAAAAAAATGTCATTTGAACAAGCAAGTAACAAATCTGCCACTTTTGTTCTGATCAAATGAAAACAAAATCAGTACTAGCTTTCAATTCTATTGATTACTCTGTCAGATCAGATCACGCATTAGCTAGCTATAGTTTGACCTACTGAAATGTCTTGGGGAAAAGACCCTTCAGATCTCAAAGTTGTCAGCACTTCTCAAAAGCCATGCTGATATTTACTCTCATTTTATTTACTCTGTCGCTTCCCCTTTTTAACTGTAGCCTCTTTGCAGTATCAGGTCTCTTGGTTTTGACAACAGGTTATTCCCCAGATGTCAGTGATGATTGCCATTTTAGCCCCATTTACACCTAGTATTAAGATACGTTTTGAAGTGGACAACGCTAAATGCAGGTGTAAATGGGGTCTGAAACATTCGAACTTTCGACCACTCCAAGAGAAAGTTCGACCAGATTGCCTTTGTAGAGTATCTACAAAGAATTGTGTACATTATTTTACAAAGCTTATTTTATAGTTTTTTTTAATTTTATAGTCGCTTTGGATAAAAGCGTCTGCCAAATGCATAAATGTAAATGTTAATGAAAGATACGAAAGAACACACACACTTACGTGCCCCATAGGCCCTCCCCTCGAAGAAACGAGGACAGAAGTGGTTGAAGTTGGACAAAGGAGATGTATTAAAACACAATGTAGTAGCCTGGTCGTCGTCTTTATGTTTACGGCTGTGACGTAATCATTCTAAGATGAATGACGTCAAACTGACGTTTACCGCTAAATCGAACCCGACAGCTCAAATTATAAATAACTTCTATAAGCTTAGCATTGTGAAATGAGGTAAAGTAGGGAGACGGTTTTAAACACCGACGTCTTATGTACTGGATTTAACCATAAATCCAGGATAAAATGACAATTACATATTTGGTCTTGCTATTTTTCCTCAGGAACTAGAACATATGCTTTTGGCTGTTAATCTGTAATTTGAAGAAAGAGACTGTGAGGTGGACATTGGAAGTTGCAAGAAAGCAGGCGCTGTGCTTTTGTGTCTTTTGGAAGCCTTTACATCGCTGCCAGGCGGTTCGCCTGGTGCTAATCTTTATTTAGCACATGCCAGCAGGTGTTGCCTAGAAACAGAAGAGTAACAGGTTGGGGGTGGAGGCCTGAGGGGACGTACATTTCACATTCACAACCCCACAAACCTGCAGTCTCCCCCAGACTGATCACCCTTTTGACAAACTCCAACCGTAACACAAAAGCCACATGAGAGAAATGAGGAGTGTGTTAATTTTCACTGATATTGGCGGTATTTCAATGGGCCTTAGTGAAGGGATCTTTTACAAAAAGAGAAAAGTGGAGTGGGAGCTACAAAGAAATCTTTTGTTGTATACAGAGATGATAAACGACGGAGGGTTGCTATGGTTTTTCTTCTGCACTTCTGTCTGGAGTTCAGCTTGCTGTCATGTTCTGATGATGTATTGCTGCATTCATTCATATCTCACCTGAACCATAGGGAAATCTGAAACTGACATTCTCTTTGCATGATGGTTTTTCATGCTTTTGCATGTCTTGTAAAAAATATAATCTTGATTCTCTAGAGTTTAAAAAAAGGAAATATTTATATATATATATATATACACAGTGGAGTTTGGTTATCTCGATGGCCTAGGGGGTTGCAAAAAGGCGTCGAGATAACTGTTTAGCGAGATAACCTACAGCCAATACGCCGATTTCTTAGATGAAGCGATCGGCATGCTAATGCCAATTCTGAAATGTACATACGTTTGCTAACAACAAAAGGCATATGTGCACCAACTAACAGCAGAGATTTACCAGTATACAATAAAAAACACCTTCGATACAAACCTTTAATTATACACATTCTCGATACAAACCTTTAATTATATTCTCCAGCATTGCAAACACAATGATCGCTCACAGCGTAAACAGTCATAACATATTCGTGAGGTCAGCACGCTGTACTAGATTGCATACTTTCTTGCGTTCTGCCTGTCTAATGTGCTTTCTCAACAAATTCAGCTTCGTCCTGTCTTTTAATAACCGTGTTTCCACAGCGGTGCTGAACAGAGCGCACTTCAGGACAAAAGCAGGATGTGTTTGTGTGTGTGTGTGTGTGTGTGTGTGTGTTCATTCATCTAAGCCTCATACTCATTGGTCGTTACCGCTCGTTACTGACCAATGTCAAAATATCTGAGAAGACCAATCAAATCAGAGAAGGCGGGCTTTATGTGCACACTGAAGCAGATGAGGCTTTGGGATGTAAGTTGACCCACGGCAGCTCTCATAAGAACGTGAATGTGCTTACACTTCAGAATTCTGCGCACCGCTGTGCGTAGCGTCATTGACAGAGCAACCAGGACCGCAATCCACGTGCAACGCAAACTCAGCGCATGCGCAGTGAACTAGGTACGCTCATGGCTTACCAGATAACCCATGTGAAGTGACGACTTTGTCCCTCTTTTTTGCTCGAGATATTAGTGTTCAGCGACATTAAGGAATCGACATTAAAGAATGGAAAATACTTAGACAAATAGGGAGTTTGGCGGTTCCACTTAAAAAACGTTGACATAATAGGATTGGCGAGTTAACCGTGAGTCGAGATAAGTGAACTCCACTGTATATAGTTAGACTAACACTAATTTAGCAAGAATGCATTCCATTGATCAATAGTGGCAGCAAAGAATCCTGAATAAAATAACTGTTTCCAACAACACGTTAAGGAGCACAACTGTTTTCAACAATGATAATGATAATAATATTAGCATATTAGGATGATTTCTGAAAGATCGTGTGACACTGCAGGGTAATGCTGCTAAAAATTCAACTTTGGCATTACATGAACTATAGTGATTCCTCGTTTATTGCGGTTCATTGTGGACCGGAACCCCCCGCGATAGGTGAAATTCTGCGAATTAGGATCAGCCAATCAGCTCACGGGATACATCCACCTGTGCTCTCATTCGTCGATCATTTGACTTGTGACAAACCTATCTGGGACATGCTCATTGTTCAATGTCTACTTGCCAGTTGTGGTTGTGTTGTGAGTATTTGCAGCATGTGTTGTCTAGCTGATGAACATGTTTTCTGAATTTGCTAGTGAATTGGCCATGTTGAGCTCTCTCGGCCACCAAAATAGACCCATATAAAATCTATGATAAAAAATATTATAGCATTTTTAACATAATATAATCTAAAAAGCTCAAGCCTTTTTTTATCAAATTATTTCTAAGGTCATCTGAAACAGTCAAGTGTGCCCACTTTTGTTTGAGTGTTCATTTGTATTTTTCCAAAGCATATGAATATTAATGTACCTTAATGACTGATGGTTGCCCTATGACCCTCTGCATAAAACTGTATGGCTATTACATATGGAAATGAGCTCTTGTGTTTATCCTTGGTGACAACTGCACTGACCTCATACTTTCCAGCTGTACTTTGGGTTTGATTCAACTTAATGAAGGACATGATTTTTAAAAGTTAAAGAACTTCCGTAACTGTGTTAATTGGTGCAAGAGATGTTTCTTCTGATTTTTATTAATAATAATAACAATAATTTATCTGCATTGCTGCATGCCGCAACAACTCTTGACATCCTCTTTTAGTGTATTGCTTTAATAATGTGTAAGATATATCGATGGAAAACTTCCAAATAAGCCTATAACGTTTCTTAGAGCTGCATTTAAATCAACTCATTGAAGATTACAGATCAGAATCATTTAGGTTTACTCAGCACATTGATGCGGTGAGATTATTTGCCCAATATAACCACCCCAGATTATCCTGACCTGCATTACCCTGGATTATTTCCTTTACATGCATGCACAAACTACTTAACGAAACAACAGAGGCATTACAGCAACCTCAATATCAACAGGTACAGTGCGGATGATCTCCTTCTCCTATATGGAACCACAGTGCATTTCTCATATATGATGCAAAGATTACTGAGATTGGCAGCTCAATATGTGTGTTCTTGTGTTTGAAACATATTGAACTGAGCATGTGTGGATTGTCTGGATGGATGGATCCTCACATGATAACATCACAGGTTTTTAATTCTCTTTTTTTAAATAATTAATTACTCTGAAAATTCAAAAGGCATATAAAAAATGTGTGTGAAGAAACTAGATTGAGAATTAGTTACTGAAAATAAAGTGTCTGATAATTTGCAGTTTAAAGGGATTCTATCTTTTATTTTGTCATTTTGAACCTGTACTGACAAATTTATACTGAAAAGGTGGCATGCCCTGATTTTGTAGATTTAGATGCATTCCTGGGTCAACATACAGTGATCCCTCGTTTATCGTGGTTAATGGAGACTGGAACCCCCAGTGATATGTGAAAATCCGCAAAGTAGGATTGCCCCCCCTAGGAATTTCCGTATATGTGTGTAGGTACCAGAATGTTTAAAATATATATATTTATATTAAATCAATTTAATTATGAAACCTTAATATTATAAATGTTCTCTCTCTCTCTCTCTCTCTCTCTCTCTCTGTCTCTCTGTCTCTCTGTCTCTCTGTCTCTCTGTCTCTCTGTCTCTCTCTCTCTCTCTCTCTCTCTCTCTCTCTCTCTCTCTCTCGATACGTATTATGTTGCTCTACACTCATCAATGACAGAAGTATCTTGAGACTTGACTCCAGTAATGACAATGATGACAGACCTGTGCGGTTCGATGAATGTGATGATGATGGTGTTACTGCACTGGTATAATGAGGCCTTTAAATCAGTTTGGGAAGCGCCTCATCGTCAGATATCGGCACTGGATCGTCAACATTTGCTTCTGAGAGAGGAGAAGAGGCTCCCACTCCACTCATGCTCTCATTGGTCGATCTCGTGCCGGGAACCAATCACGTGTCTTGTCTGAGTGCCGTGGGTGTGTACAAAACCTCTGAGAGAGTTTCTTTTTTTGTCTGGCATCCTGGGAAACTGTTTCTCTCGCATCACGATACAACAATGCTGCTTTCCGCAATACGACTGCCGATACGGCGGTATTTTAGAATTTTTATTTTCCGATGAATATTTTTGAAAAATCCGTGATGCACAGAGGCCGCGAAACTTGACCTGCGAAGTGGCGAGGGATTACTGTATTTAGATGATCCTGCTTCATGACTTTATTCTGTGAAGCACAAAAGATGATATAACTTAGCAGAATGTTCAAGCTTCAATTTTTGTACCAAGATCGGCTTTGGTCAACATTAGCTTTCATTATATAGAAAAGAGCAGCTTGCACATTCTATGAAATGTGTTCCACAAAAGCAAAGTCATAGAGCTTTGAAGTGACACAATAGTGATTTTGTTTGTTTGTTTTATTTCATATTAATAATGGCATTAATCACCCATTTCTTCTTCTCAGAAATCTCAGATTTTTTGTTTATTAGAGACATCGGTACTGATATCAAAATTGGTCTTGAAAGTGCTTGTATCAGATCAAAAATAAAATAAAGGTTATCACTCACGGCTAGATCGTAGTGTTCTAGCCCTGCCTATGTGATGTCATTATAATCCCCCTCCTTCCTGTCCTCTGTGTCCTTTTCCTACCCAAACTAGAGCATTTCATAAATCACGGAAATCCTTCTGGAGAGCAGAAAACTGAAGAATCGTGGAATCACCTTGAGCGAGACTTCCTGCATGATGCAGCGGGACAGCGACTCATTTATTACTGTCCTCTTCCTGGCTGAAAAAAGAGAGAGATGTACAGAGTTACAGTACGTCCATGATTTCAAAAGGCTCTAAAAATACATTTTCCCACATGCACTGTGCCATAAAACATTTACAGTCCACCACAATCTGCTACACTGGCGTTGACGCAACAGTCTTGAAATATTCACAAGGTTTCTAGCTTGTTGGCTCAGAGAGAACACTGGAAAAAAAGGTAGAGGAGAGAGAGAGAGAAAGAGAGAGAGACGATGTGCTTACATAATATGCCAGCCGCAGTCTGAGATGAGGGCGCAGGTTTAGACACGCGTCTCAACAGCCATTATCAACAGCCAGTCTCTTCTCCTGCTGCAGTGCATGGTGACATTAACACTCTTCATCTCTGCCCTGCTGTCGATCTGTCTTCCTCTCTGCAGTCTTACACAACCAGCGAATACTCACATGTTTGCATCAATATATTATAGAGTTTAGGTTCAGACAATGACTATGCATGTTCACTTCTTACATGTGACTGCTGTTTGAGTAAAATATATTGCTTTATATATTTAACAAGACTGTATATCAATCTATTTTGGACAAGGAATAACTTATTGCTGATCCTGGTCTTGTTATAAAGTATTAATCTGTGAACATTATTCCAAAAACAAAGGAAATCGTGTATACTACCGTTCAAAAGTTTAGGACCTGTTTAAGATTCTTTGGTAAATAGAAAGTTAAAAAGAACAGCATTTATTGGAAATAGATACCTTTTACCTTTCGAATAGTGGAAGGATTAAATAAAAGACAGCATGTATCACCTCTGCCTTCCGGAACAAGCGCACAACGCAAATTGTAGTGCAATTAACATGATTAAATGCTAGATGAACCCGAGTTACAATTTAATTATCTAGCTCTGTTAATCTGATATTGCGAAAACCAGACTGGTTAGTTTCAGTCAGAATAAAGAGTTTACATGGCATTTGAAAAAGCTACGTCATCGCTTTAATAAGCTAAATTTACAGTACATTTTCAAAATATTTCAGCCTAAAAGTATTTGAATTACATATGATCAATATTTAATAGTTAAAATTTATGAGTAAAATAAATTGGATCGGGTGATTATAAATATATTGTCTATTGAAAACAGTGTTTTAGTACTATTACAGACATTCATCCTGTTTCTTACCCGTTTCATTTATATATGACTGACTGAAATGTATTAGTTTATGTGAAAACAGTGTAATTCAAACAGATGGATATTTTATACATAAATCATATAATACATACATCTTAAAAAATTTCATTTTTTGTGTGTATTGTTATATAATGTAACTTTATTCTAGACAAAATGTAAAAGAAATCACATGGTAACCTTGTCTGTCTAAAGTCATATCTAATTTCAATTAATGACCACTAAAAATCAATGTGATGTAACCTAATATATGCAAGGATACAAAAGATTGACCTTTTACATCCATCCACAGTAAATACATAAGACGTTCCAGAAACCAGGCATTTCTTTGTCTAGAAGGACATTTTAAACAACCTTCAAGCTAAAATAAGCACAGTTTATTTAATATAATTAATGTAAGTGCTCTAAAAAAAATTAGCTGCACATTTTTGCTCTTAAACCCTGCATTAATGTGCATTAAACAAATTTTCTGTTGTCTTCACAAACCGAGTGCCTAAAATCTTTTCTACTCCAATTAATCACACGCCGTAGTCTCAAAAGAGTTTTATTTGTGTTGAATTTGGGCCAGTCCATTAAGAAAGACATTTAGATGGAGACTATTACTGCTGAAACTGCTGCAGTGCAAAAACATTTTTACTAGACAAATAAAGTTTTTTAAACTGAGAACATTTCAATTCAGTCCAAAACTTGAATAAAATAAAAAAAATATTCCCCATAGGCTCACTTCACTACATTCTGAATGTTTTATGTCTTTGCTCGCCTCTGAGATGTAAATGTATGGACGCCTTTTTCATTAATAATGTAACTTATGTCTTCACTATGAGCAGTGATTACTTGGGTGGGGGTTGGACAGATCTTCTGGTCTGCTTCTAGAATTTCTTGAAGGCCTAATATGAATATTAAAAAGCACTGTGATTTGAAACATGCTGTGTTGCTCATAACGCCTTGCCAACCGTGACACAGTCGTCATGGCCCAAAGGTCAGAAGGAAATCAGAATTGTGACTGGGATGTGCAGCAACACTGCAAACCATATTAGCAGCACCCAGCAGCATTCAAATGGAAATACACCCACTCCTTTATCTCAGCCAACTGGGCTTGTCTGCTCTTTGAAGAAGTAACCTTCAGAGGGCTGGGGAAAAGGCTGGAGCTGTATTGTTTGCTACATATCTGCTGTTTGCCATCCAACGGTGTTTGTTTACTGCGTTTTAAAGTGAATTTCGCTATCTAGACTCGTCTGCATTGCGATCTGGGAGTAGACCGTGGGGGCTTTAATGCTGTATATGAAATGTTTTCTATCATATCGATTATCTGTTCTCATTCAAAGTAAACAGTTTTAGTCTTTGAGGGAGAGCAGTATGCCGAATGGCTTTTTATCTATGTTTATTGTGAACCCATAGAGACATGGTCTTAAAGTGTTGGGTAAGCTATTCAAAGAATGCAGTTAGATAAGCTACAAACTTCTTTAGAGAGCAATTAGTTAGGCAGATAAAGTAGGCAATTGAACTACATGCTATGTCAAATGTTTTGAGACAAATCCAGTGTCGGGTGGGACTTGATTTTGTCCATTGGGACCGTTGTGGATTGCTATTGCTGTGATGTCATGTGAGTGACAGGTAGCCCCGCTCTCACACCAATAAACACATCATCAAAGAAGAGATTAGGAAGGAGAAGACATTTTGATGAAAGATTACAGGGGCATGATCTGCACAGATAAATACCCTATATACACTCACCTAAAGGATTATTAGGAACTCCTGTTCAATTTCTCATTAATGCAATTATCTAAAAAGAATGAGAACATGGATCCATCATGCCTTGTTAACACTGTGCAGGCTGGTGGTGGTGGTGTAATGGTGTGGGGGATGTTTTCTTGGCACACTTATGCCTCTTAGTGCCAATCGGGCATCTTTTAAATGCCACGGCCTACCTGAGCATTGTTTCTGACCATGTCCATCCCTTCATGACCACCATGTACCCATCCTCTGATGGCTACTTCCAGCAGGATAATGCACCATGTCACAAAGCTCGAATCATTTCAAATTGGTTTCTTGAACATGACAATGAGTTTACTGTACTAAAATGGAACCACAGTCACCAGATCTCAACCCAATAGAGCATCTTTGGGATGTGGTGGAACGGGAGCTTCATGGCCTGGATGTGCATCCCACAAATCTCCATCAACTGCAAGATGTTATCCTATCAATATGGGCAAACTTTTCTAAAGAATGCTTTCAGCACCTTGTTGAATCAATGCCACGTAGAATTAAGGCAGTTCTGAAGGTGAAAGGGGGTCAAACACAGTATTAGTATGGTGTTCCTAATAATCCTTTAGGTGAGTGTATTTCTTTACTGTGTATGTTTGTTTGCTGAGGAGATAAAGTAGTTTCTAATGTGTCAGCCTCTACCTCATTAGCACATATATCATTATGTACAATGCTTTTTACAATGCAAAATGCTCAATATTTTGGGACCCTGATCGTCAAGCTGGTTTTCTCCTGGATATTTGATTGCAGTCACCCGATGTTCATCCATGTTGAAGATTTGCAGCATATATGTACAAGATTTCTGTCGTTTGGAGGAAAGACCGCCCAACTGATTCACTTGAGTGAATCAGTTACACTGGAATTTCTCTGATCGATTTAAACTCAAGCAGATAATCTTAATGATTCCAATAACGTATTATTCATTTAAAAGTAAATGACAAGTCTTTGTTGCTGAAAATATTGTCAATAAAAATGTAACCTTGTAGTGTTTAGTCGTACTGTGGAGTGTATGATTAATTTGCAATATTCTGTCAAAATAAAAAATATATAAAGCATAGTCCTGCTTATAAAATTCAAACCTGAAAATATATTTATTATGCATAGAGTACTAGCTTCCCACCAAACTCTCTCACTCTCTCTCTCTTTCTGTATGGTTAGAACTGGGAAAACTGCTTTGTGCTCTGGGATCAATTAGAGGTGCTTTCAGCAGAGACAGACTGTGACTGAGGCTGGCTCATGTGAGAAATGTGTATTGTTTGGGTGAGAAATGTGTTCGGACCTCGTGACCTGCCCACACGTACTTATCAGTGTCCATGTGAGCCTCAGGGCAGAGCAGACAGGGGATGAGAGCTGTCCTTCCTTGACTGTTCCTGGAACTTGTAATTCCAGCTAATTCCATTTTCTAACTACATTTATATATTGTGAGTGGTGCACTCCAAAGAGCCCTCTCTCCACCAAGTCTATGTTAATTTGGTTTCTAAACATGATTTGTGTCCCTCGTTTGTATGTTGAAGCATTTTTATTATTAAAAAATTTAAATATTAACCTACCTAAAACTGAAATCAATGCATATTAAAGGCATGAGCCTCTCTCTAGGTCTTTCATAAACATGTGAGGGTCATATATTTATGGAAGCTTGTTTCCACCATTACTTTTTATTTCACAATTTGACTCTGCTATTGCGAGTGTATACCTTGCAGACTTTTTTTTCCCTGTTTTATCATTGCTGTTTTTAGGTTTACTTGTTTTGTGACATCTGGAGTTCATTTTCTATTCAAAATTACACATTCATACTCAAACATGATCCAACGAATGTTACCGTTATTGTGTATTGTGCACCAAGTATTGATATCTCTGTGTTCGGGTGGTAGAGTAAATCATTTAATTTAAAAGCATAGCTTAATTCAGTGTTATACTGTTTGAGTAAAATGTACTTTAAACAGAGTATTGCAACTAACTTTCAACTAACTTTAACTGGCTATGTTAAAGTTACTTATTTTCTTTGTTAATTTAACTTAACTTAGTTAAGTAGATTTTACTTAATTCAATATGTGAAGTTTGTTTAAAATCTGTGCACAAAAACTTGCAACGGATAAAATAAGTCAATTTTACTTTTTGCAGTCCTGGTTTCTGATTGGTTAACCCAGCAGCCAGTGGTTTCCCCACGGAATCAGGTTACATTTGCACTGTTGCCGTGGGTTGTTTTTTTGTCCGCTGTTTGAAGCGACCCCCGCATAATGCAATTTTCGTTGGGGAACGCTATCGGGCTAGTTTTGCCAGTGATCGGCTGGATATCGAATAGCAATTGGGCTGTTGAAACACAAACCTGGCAACCACGACAGCTGCTGGGCTAAAACCAATAATAACAGTCGCTCACTTGGTAAATGTATTAGCAGATCATTTTTGTTGTAGTTGCATAGCAATGATCTGTTAAATCAGTGTTTTTAAAATAAATATATAAATGAACAGTCGTTATATCGTAATATAAGTACTGTGACAACAAGTGTGAGAAATTCTAGAAATGTACATATGGTCTTAATGAGGGGAACTAGTGCGCACCACATTGAAGGGTATCTGGTGAGAAGCCAGTGTTATCATTCACCGTCATGGGTGATTTGATATCCTCGAACCCACTGGGCGAAACAAAACCGCATGTTCCAAAACCTCAGTGACTGCAGAGATCCTAGAGGGCAAGGAAGACAAGCACAAAATTGTTCCAGGGTGGAATCAGCCTACAGCCTTTATTGCACATTCCTGTTTGGTTTTGCTCTGACCACATCCTGGCATGATGTTTATGCAGTGCAGAAAACACATTGTCTTGTAGTTTTACCTTTCACCCCGTGAAAGCCTGAGATCACTACATATACCAGACTCCTTTCAATTCAGGTACATATATTATATTTTTTCATTTATTTTTCTTTCTCTTTTTATCATCAGTGACAATGCCTGCAACATGCTTCAAAATCTTCATTTTGGCAAACTACAAATAAATTAAAACACATTCATAGAACACAACTTGACATTTAAGGACATTAATAAAGAAAATTAGGACAAACGGAAAAAGAAAAAAATACAAAGCGGCTTCTGCTCTTTTTCATTACTTTCTTGCTTTTTTGAAAGAAAAAAGAAAGAAAAGAAAACAAGTTAGCTAGCTAACAATCACAGACCACATGCAGATATAATACAACAGAATCATCTCACTTGTTTGGACGATTAACTCTGTTAGTTAGTTTCTGCAAACTACTGATCTAAACTATATCACAAAATTATGCTTTAAACCAGAAAACATCCAATTTCGCGATATTTTTGACTGGTTATAATAAGTCCTTGGTATAGTATCTCCTCTCGCTAAATAGGAAAACACACAACCACTTCTCAATAATGTCCAACAGAGTCTGGAGAAGACCAAATGCACTTCGATAGTGATAAGAGATACCATCTGCGACTAGACAGAAATCTGCAATAAGCCACCCACGAGGGTTTACGCATGTTTTTACAATCACTGCAGTGATACGAACATGAATTATAGGTTGTCTAGCGATCATTTCGATGACCAGGATAAAATGATCATTGTACACAGCAAAATGTAGTGCTTTCCGCCGGACACTCACCATTCATTGTATTGGATAACCTTAACATCAATCACACAAAAAGCTACAAGACAGAAATAAATATCAGTAACGGATCAACAGTGTTGTTTCGCCTGCATCCTCCTTCAGGGCATCAGAGTTTGCCGTTTTATCATTTGTACATCAGTGTCTTCATCCTTTTTAAAAATGAATTAGCAGCTTCTCATCTGACATTTAAAATCGTCAGAGAGAATCTTTCTATTGAGAGCGCAGCGGTTACACACAGGAAAACACACAAGGAAATGGTGACAAAGTACATTAAGCATTTGGCACATGCTGTTTCCATGTCTGGAAAAGACTACCGTCAAAATATCATATGAAACAGCATTTCAAAACAAGGAAATACGATTTTCCATCATTGTTTACACACCCTAATGTCATGCCAAACCAGCATGACTGATGTTCTTCATCATAAAAGGAGATATTTTGAAGAATGTAATGGTTGTTCTTTATATACGGTCATTAAATTCTATGGTTGTTCTCCATATAATGACGGTGGATGTGGATTAGGACTGTCAAGCTCTAAAATAGACAAATAATTCATCCTATAATAATAATATTGGTCAACAGTTGTGCACGCTAAATTCTGAAGACATGATCATTTTGGGTGGCCAACAATAAGTGGAATCTTGTATAATCTCCCTGTTCTCTGTAGCTCTCATACTGTGTCTCACTGGCATTTACGACGTCAAAACACCACTGACATCTGACTCGAGGAGTTTAAATGCACCATATTTGAATGGACTTTCTAAGCTCTTTACAGAAATTTAAA
Organism: Rhodeus uyekii; assembly: GCA_037043235.1. Classification (NCBI taxonomy): domain Eukaryota; kingdom Metazoa; phylum Chordata; class Actinopteri; order Cypriniformes; family Acheilognathidae; genus Rhodeus; species Rhodeus uyekii. The sequence goes on from JAWRVZ010000136.1 coordinate 1,239,252, forward strand.
CTTTTATTGTATGGCTTCTAAACACTATTTTCGAGATCAATGATTTAATGGAAAAGAGCAGCCAGTAGTCACTTAATCCTTTTTCCTTCAGTGTTTCACTGAAGGAGGAACATCATACAAATATACATGAACAACATGAAGGTGAGAAAATGACAGAATTTTCATTTCTGGGTGAATTATTCCTTTAATACACCCAATATGTCAAAAACACCCCTGATTTTGCCTTCTCAACCATTGTGTTATTTGTATTTCACACACCGTATGGAGGGTGCCACGGGTTGGGTGGGGTCTAACGTGAACAAAGCTCTTCTACATCTCATTGCTCACAAGATGCAGTCTGAGCTGTTCCGGATTCACGCTGACATTTGAAGGAGAAGTCAATAAACATCAAGGCGTCGAGCTGCAGCTCTCTCAGAGCATCAATCAGGCAACTAAACGAGCCGCCCTCATTCCTCAAGGTTTCTGAACAAAAGAGTCGCCCCCTCAGCGGCTCTCTCTCTCTCCACCTCTGTCCTTCTTCATCTGGCTCTTGTCAACAGTGGAGGCACCAGCTACCAGAGTCCAGGTTTGAACTCAATAACTGAGACTGTGTGTTGATTTACGCAGTTCGATGAGACCTTATATCCTGGGCTCAGTGAGCTGTCGGCCATTTTGTCCTGTTTCCAGTTGTTCTAGTCTAGTATTGATCAAGCACATAGCACAGTGATGCAGAGTCAGTGCAAGGCGGAGGAATCGGGCCCACAACCACGCACGTATCGATCGGTGAATCAGCACAATTAATGTTTGATCGTGTTTGGGAAATCAGCTGTGGCATCGGCATGTGAAGGTGCCGAGTCACAGTAACATCCCCTGTTGCTCACAACGGATTGGGTTCGCTCAATCGGCAATGTCCTGTCGGTGCTCAGCGCTCCATGGGGACCAAAGCCAGGATGAACACAACATCTCATGTGCAAAAATCACCATGTCTGTCACATGTCTCTCTCTCTCGCCAATACTAAGATCCCATTGGGACGTTGACATTCGTTAATGCCATCTGGTATCTAAATAATCAGAATTAAGTGCTTTTGGTCTTCTCCAAAAACAAATAATAGAATGACCAACAGAGGTGGTTCACGTTTTTTTGCTTTGACCTCTGCATAAGCAACGAAGGCTTTGTTCACACTGCGAATTTATCCAAATTTAGGACTGACAATACGTCGTTTTGTAAGAGATGGAACCTGTGTTTCTTCAGACTATGTTCTCCATATCGGTGCATCCTACATTGGTTGCCATTGTATTGATGCAAGCACAATTTTGCCTCTTTTCATGTCAATCATGACATGTCGTGCTGGACTCACAAGAGACATTTTTACCCATTCATGCATATACGGTTTTCAAAACTGCTGACTCGTGCACTGTTCGTAACAGTGAGAGTAACGCAGTACACTATATGAGGGAAAAGTGAGGGATAATTGATCGGATTTCAAACCACATATTTATGAGAACATATATGGGTTTGTAAACTGGGATTGATGTATTAATTCTGCTCAGACAATTGAATTTGAGTCAGATTTTTTTTTTAAATCAGATATTTGCTGCCTGTCTGAACAAAGCCCTAGAGTATTTTTTCTCCATTGGAAATCAATGACCATCTACGCAACACAGTGATGTCTAAACTTTGCCACGCGTACAGAGAAAAAGAAAGAGCACAGCTCTACATAAATTACAATCATCATGTTGCATCCAACCATGAAAAACAGCACAGCCGATGAGGAGGAAACCAGAAAAACTGAACCTCAGATGTGGTGTAATGATCTGCTTATCTATTAAGTGTTAAAGTCATTTGCATGTAAATGGGGCCAAGTCTGATGCTGTTCAGTGCAATGCATTGTCAGCAATAAAAGGAAAGAGGGACGGATGGCGAATAAAAGAAGCTAAACAGACGGATAGACGAGGATATGGAATGAAGGTGTGAGATTGGTGCACATTTAACTTTGCTTGGAAAGTTAATCATATCCAGAGTCCTTAGTTGTATGCAGCTGCAGTGACGCCCACTCATGAGTAATTGTGATGTCGCAGCGAGTGTTCGGTCCATGGCACCTCGATGAAGAGTGAAGGACGGAGTGATGGTGAATGTGCCACGCTGATGTGTACGATATGATGCACTAGCTTTTGTTTTTTTTCGTAGTTAAGTTTAATGATGAAAAAGAAGAAAACCCAACTGAAAAAAGCCATGTCGGGATCGCCATCGAAAATGCTGACATCAGCCGTCAGACACGGGAGGGGACACCCAGCCGTACTTCTCATGGGTCTTGACAAGGCTCTTGAAGGTCGCCTCGGCTTCTTTGCGACTAAATGCCTTCTTAGACTTGCCTGATTTCCTGCAGATCCGACCCTAAAGAGAAAACACAACGTTTTGGGAAATTAAGAACATCTTCGGTCAAAAACAATCTAACAAGTGAAACGTATTGAATTTAATGATCTTCAAAAGGAATAATCAAATTGGAGCTGTTGGATATGTTAAAAATAATATTTGAATAATAAAATACAAATAATATTTGAATATTGATACCAGCGTACATATAAATATATAACAAATAAATTATGAATATAATATAAATGATGTGAAAACAAAATAAGCTATATATTTACAAATATAGGCATGAAATAAAATAGAACAATTTTGTAGTTCAATTGTTAAAAATATTAAATTACATTATTGCAATCACATCATATCACTATGCAATGCTGAATATATAACAATTATGATACATTTATATATATATACACACACACACACACACAGATAATTAAAAGTATATAAATACAATTATTATAAATATGAAAAATAATATAATTTATAATATTATAAATATCTAAACCAGATACATTTTCCACTGAACATTATATTACATTGTTGGTGAATATTATTATTACCACTTATTATTTTAAGTGCTTATGAAGATATTAAGATTCTTGAGCACACCTTAAAATATACACCTCTTGATGGAAATAACATCAACATTCACTTCCATCAAGAGGCGCATCAATTTTAGGCCAGTATCATGTATTAACAATGCAAGAGTGCAGCACTCTGTAAAGTCTCCTCCAGCACATCCCAAAGACTTTCAATGAATTTAAGGTCTGGACTTCAATTAATTTGTGAAAATGATTCATCATGCTCCCTCCCACTATTCTTTCACAATTTAAGCCTCACGAATCTTGGCTTTGTCATCCTGGAATACATCCATGATACATCTTCCTACATAGTTGTTTAAGAAATGAAAAGCTTCACACTCCTTCACTTAGAAGTTAGAAGAACTGTTACCAAACATATAACATGCTAGAAACATAATGATCTCGGGAATAATGATGCAATCATAAACTCTTTAGCATTAGCTTATTTAAAACAGCCACTTTTTTGGCCTGCAGTGTACTTAAAGAGATGGAAAGCAGAAAAGCATCATGATGTGTGTGTCCATAAGAAAAATTACACATGATCAATGATCATAATTGATTGTGAAGTGTAATTTAATCATGTTACATTAGATTATGCAAACAAATAGAAGATATTCATACATCCTGAAGAGTCTAAATCCTGTGGTCCTGTCCGAATGTTGAGCAGGTGGTTTGTAAACTTTTGGAGCTAAATTAGTTTGCAATTGCACTATTCCATGAAAAATTTATTCAACCCTTTAAATTATCTACGTTTATGTGATTATGTTTATAAGTGAATCCTTTGGTTCTAAAAGAAGCCATCTGAGATTTGCAATAAAGTATGAAATCAAAGTTGATATAAAGTATGTAGGTGTGTAGTCTGATGCCAGATTTATTTACCTGTCTTTTCATACATTACGTAACTGACATGTAGAAGCAGATGTGTGAAAGACAGATTATGGTGTGATTAAATGGTCCTGGTGTTCCTTTTTTAGAGGTTTTCCAATTTCCAATTTCAAAGCTGACTGCTCTAGGCTTTGAAGACACAGTAAATCAAGGCTGTGCTTGATAAAACCTCAGGCTGAATTATTTAAACAAGCTTCAAGAGCATTTTAACACCAGGTTCAGCCATTTTGATCACTGGTAAAGGATGATGGGAATAGAAATGATGCAATAGTGCATCCATCATGATTGCAGCATTCAACAGTAAAACATCCAGCTCTCATAGCATGACATTCCTCCCTGAAGTGATCATTTCAAAGCATAAAAAAAGATTAGAGTTAGGAGATCTTTAATCTCTCTTACTTGTGTCTCAAAATGTCTGCCTGTTTGTATCTCTGTAACTCTTGTAAATGTCATGGATTGATGGATGGACGGACGGACGCTGGGTTTAACTTTTTTTTATTTATTAATATATACAGTGATTCCTCGTTTATTGCGGTTAATGTGGACCGGAACCCCCGCGATAGGTGAAAATCCGCGAAGTAGGATCAGCCAATCAGCTCACGGGATACATCCACTCGTGCTCTCATTGGTCGATCTTGCGCCGGGAACCAATCACGTGGCTTGTCTGAGTGCCCGTGGGCATGTACAAAGCTTCATTGGTGAGTTTCTCTCTTTGGCTGGGATCCTGGGAAACCGTTTCCCTCGCGTATCGCGATAAAACAACGCTGCTTTCCGCAATACGGCGGTATTTTTGAAATATTTTTGAAAAGTCTGCGATGCACTGAGGCCACGAAACTTGAACTGCGAAGTGGTGAGGGATTACTGTATATATATTAATAACCATGCACAATAAGACCAGGTGCTTAAAGAGAAGACCAAATAGAGACATAACAAAGGGTATCTTTAATGGAATAGATCAGCCAAAAATTATTTACTTATATTGTTCAAATTCCATTCATTTCCTTTTTTTCCCTTGTGAAACATAAAATTAGATGTTAGGAAGAATGTCCTTTCCAACAAAATTGGATATCTAAGCTGCTCATCAAATCAGTTTTTTCACAGAAAACAATGACCAAATTTTATAATTTTGGGCTGAACTCCTTTAAAGCCAGTCGAAGGATTAGGTTCTGCGTGCAAAACTCAACCATTCAAATATACCACTATAGGCTACATATGAGATCTCACAGAACCATCCAATAAATGAGCAAAAAGGATGTGCTTTCAGATGCCCCAGGACTGAGGTCAGTCTAGTGCCAGTGCTGATGTAAGACAGCAGGGACAGTGAGACCGAAATAGCCAGCTCTTCCCTCAGGCTCTATCAGTCAGGATGAGATCTAATGGCCCAGAAGTAACCGCCTGTGCTCAATCGAGAAGAGGCTGCCCTATCCCCCTCAGAAAAGCCTGTGATTTTTGGATTAAAAGAAGCCAATGGAGCCTTAATTAAGCTTTATTGTGTTTACGGCTTCTCTTGGAAATCGCTTCTCTTACGCTTGAGAGGCAACAGTGGAGAGTGCTAGGGAGGGAAGCGAGAATGCGTGGGGAGTCGTGCTGATGTTAATCCAGGTTATTTGCATCAGCATTTTCCCTGCAGCATGCTAACAGCATCACCGATGTCTCCCTGCGCTATTTTGGTTCGGTGTGTATAGAGAGTGCAACGCAGTACCCGTGTGAAGTGCCTGATTGGTAATCCTGTGAATGGAGATCAGTCAATGGTCACACTCGGCCTCTGTGCATTCTGGGACAACACAGACGGTAGGGATTATGTAACCAACATGTGCCATATAAGGTTAAACATGGTTGCTCTTTAAATCATTGCATCACATGAAGCGTGTGCCTGTTTGATGCTGCTTACAGTCTCATGTCAAAGTGGAAGTTGTCAGTAAATTTAACAGTGTACGAGAGAATATACTATTGATTAGAGACACATGACAGGTCTTTTCATTTTCATTCTCATTCTATAGCATATAATTCAATGCATGTTGTAGTCTGACACAGTGTAAAATGTACATACACAATAAGTGCATTGGATCACGTTTATTTTTATGCTGTCAATTATGCTGATTTAGAAAGCCTTGATGTCTGAGTTTTGGTACGCAAAAATATCTTCTGAAAAACCAAGGAAGTACTACAAAAGAAAAAATATATAAAATTTAAATAATTGTCAAGGCACATCATATCCTTAGGTCAGAAGTAAATGAAGCGAATGAATGATTCAGTAAAAGACAGGGGAATATATTCACTTCAATTCCAAATTATTAATTCCAAAGGCAATAAACCACGAATGCTCTGCAGCAAAAGGCAAAATGCGGCCTGTCATTTTGTTTTATTATACAATAGCTGTATGTTAATTGGGGGTCTGTTGTGTCAGTAGCAGCTAAAATAGTAATTACCCTTGAGTGCTTTGGGTCATTTGGGGAAAATGGTTATCTAGTCAACGCTGCCTCAGACTCATCATGAATTTGGCATTTTAGAGCTCTTGACGGGTTGAGGTAAGGGTAGAAAAACAGGTCTTCCCTCTCAGATTTATAGCAGAGAGTTAATGGGCAGTTCTTAGCTTCATTATGGATTCTCATCCATTTCCATGACCCACGCTGGTGTTTGCAAACATCCTTAGAACTGGACTATCTAATGACCGATGTGATCCATTTATGGAGCCCATCTAATCACATTACTTGATAGGATACAGGCTGCAGTACGCTCTTAAGAAAAATGGTCTGAAATAGGATCAGATTATGAATCTGTTGGCTTGTAACGACAGCAAAATCATTTTTGGTGTAAAACAACCCTTACTTGCAGATGTCAAAAGGGGGCTCTTTAGGATATGGTTATAAACTGCATTTATATTAAAATAAATATATTTATTTATTTATTTATGAGTTGCAGGTGAGATAAAATTTTGAAATGCAGTAGGAAATACCCAAATAAAACAGAAGAGCAACCCAAAAAACAACTCATTTTCATTACACTACACGCTTAAAATAAAGCAGTGACAAAACCTTTTTTTAAGTGATCATCTTTTTATGGTACTTCAGAAAACCACATATATACCATATGTGCTTCCAGAAGTCCAAGAAGTGTTTGCTTTACTCTGTTAATTGATGAACCAATAAACTGATCAGAAGAACCAATGGAACATCAAGATCTTTCAATCATACAGCCAATCTAAGCAACCTATAGAGGGCCACAACTCTTGATAACAAGGTTTCTTAACTGAAAATATAAATGATTTTAAAAAGTGAAGACAATTCTGCCTCATGTTGTTCCAAACTCGTGTGACGTTTTTCAACAGTGGAACACAAAAACAGCCTCAGACACCATTTACTTTACATTCACTCTTAAAAATAAAGGTTACAAAAGGAGGTTTTCACACCGAAAACATTTTATTAATTTAAAGAACCTTTTTTCCCCACCAAGGAACCTTTTGTACAATTGAAAGGTTCCTTATAAGTAGAACCACTGACGCCAATATAGAACCCAAGTCTAATGTATGGAGAGAGAAAAAAAAAGAGGCAGTGAAAGTGAATGGAGACTGGGGAATCTTATTTCATGTATAAATGAAGCCATACCTGCCTGGAACGACATGAAGACATGTTTTAATGATTTACTGTGCAATTACATTCACGCGCAATGTAACAGCGTGGCAATGTACTGAATAGACGATGCATGTTTTCACGTTTTTCACCTGTGCGCTGATGCCAAAATGGAGGATGGCGTCAAGAAACATGAGATGAGAAGAAATCAACGCTGCTATGGCAATAACCCATCCTCACCTGTCCTTTCACCAGACTGGCAGCAAACTGCCTCATCACGGCCTCGACGGTGTACGCGCTCGACCAGCCGCGAGGCGTTAATAACTCCATGCAGATCGCGCCGCCGTCCAGCACGTATCCGTTCTCCAGCCGCGGCGTGAGGACGCGCATGAACGGCGGGGAGAAGGGGAAATTGTCGGGGAAGGTGACATTCAGCAGTATGTACTCGGTGTTGGTCTCCTTCATGTCCTGCCACAGCGCGGAGTCCTTGTCCACCTGGTGCAGCTTGACATTCCAGTCAAACAGGTTATCATCCGCCAGCTCCACCGTAATGAAGTTGTCGCCGAGCCGCCGGATCTCCTGCAGCTCCTTCATCAGCCTCCGCGTCCGCACCTGGGTGCAGTGCTGTCGGTTCGCCGCCGGCGGGGGCATCACGGAGCCGCTCGTCGCCTTGCTGCCCGCCGTTTGCTGCTTCTCTTTCGTGTCCTTGCTGGGTTTGTCCTGTTTGACGACTGGCTTGTCCTTGCCGGACACGTCGAAGCGCCTGGCTTTGATTTCGGGCGTGCTGAGGATGTTGTTGGTCTCGTTGCTGGTGTTGCAGTGCTTCGTGTTGTTGTTTTTCTGGTTGCTTTTGGTCCCTTTCAATGAGCCCTGGTGGTGATGCTTCGGGTCCTCAGTGTCTCTGTCGTGCAGTCGAATGAGCCCGATTTTTCGCAAAAGCGTTGCCATTGTGATGGTTCGCCGTTCGAGGTGAGTGTAATGGAGCTCGGAAAAAAGACACCCGCAAAGCAGCTCTTCCTCAATGCATCATTTCCCACCCGCGAGTGCACTGAAACATAAGAACGCTCATTTAATACGCATTCATATTCCTATAATTCCCTATGAGGCTGCACACCCGCGGCTACTGCAGGAGGCGCGATAACGTTGCTAGAAAATGAACCGATAATCTGCCGCACGCATATACAAGAATTAAAATAGCAGGAGCGGAGCCCCTCAGGTCGGTTGGCTTCCGCTGTACCTGGACGGAATGAGTAATCAAGGGTCCTACAAGAGTTATTTTTTTCTCTTCACACCAGTATTCCGACAAATCCCGCCCTTGAACTGATCGCTGTTTGCTGGAGTTGCAAGAGCTGTGTGATTGACTTCTAAACTGTCCAATCACAGACAGCCAGTTGCTGTGCGAAAGCTCATAACAGCCAATCCTGTCGTTGGACGCGAGACTTGTCTGGATGCTGGTGGATTAAATAAATAACGCGTTGCGCTACATCTTTATTATTAACGCGTTTATTGTTAATAAATGTTTCTGTTATAAGACAATTCATATTATGGGTATTGTCCATTTTTTTATTTATCTATATATTTTTACTTGTAATTAAGTGGACTTAAGATTCGGCCCAGACCTTGACAGTGCTCTGACTTAGTGTGCTATATCATTTCTAAGCGATCGAATTTACGGTTTTTCTAAAAAAATGACGGTCAAAGCCAGGAAAAATTCAATTGACTTACCTTGACAGAATGTTCAGATGAGCCAGGACTGTTCAAACTCCAACTGTCAAAATTTAAATCTAAACACTGAAGTTTATGAGACTCAGTGAAAGGGCCATTCTATCAACAGTTTCTAAACCTATGAGAGTCAGTGAAGCTGCCATTCTACCTACTATTTCTAATCCTTTTAAACATACCATGGCGAAGGACAGGAAACATGAAGTGCTTACACTTCCTGTTTCATTCCCTTTGTGTTTTTCCAACTATGGTAACTTGCGTAGGGATTTTATATTGAACATAACTCTGGATCACAATATCTTAGAGACAAGGGGGAGGGCTCATTTTCATGAACCAATCAGTCTCTCAAGATCACTGGTAAGCCACGCCCTAACAACCATCTAGAGCACCTTAGCAACCTATCCCATATTTTTCCAGTCAGAGAGATCAACTTCTACCTCTGGATAGAAAAGTCACAGAAACATGAGGGTGGGCTCATTTGACTCGGGGGAGCAAACTGCCAATCATCTTCAACACTTCCTAGCCACGCCTTAGCAACCATTGTCGAGCACATTAGCAACCAAATCCAAAGCAAGATATTTTACATTCTGAAAGTCATAGAGGCATTGTGATTTATTTATATACCTAGCAATGGCCCAGGACACATTAGCAGCAGCATAACAACCATACAGAATACCCTAGCAAAACCCTGGCAACCACTCCAGTTACCCTAGCACCACCTATCAACGCCCCAGATACCCTAACTACCGCCTAGCAACACCCTGGCAACCAGCCCCGAATAACCTAGTAACTACCTAGAAACCCTTCAGAACATCTTAGCAACTAGAACACCATAATACCCTAACAACTTGCTACCAACATGCCAATTGAACTATTCTGGTCTTCTAAAGTTTGTCTCAACAAGCTTTTTTCTCTAGTTTCGATATAAATTTCCACTCTTCTCTTATTTTAAATGATTCATGCTTTACATGTGTGTTGGGTACAATTTGTTTTAATAAACAACAGTATCATTGTACAACCTTGTGTATTTTTTGTTTACTCTGTGGCTTTTTCTACAGATGCTATCAGCATTAATACAAATATAAATAAATAATGCTTATTTGTCCTAATGGTTGAGTTGAGGTAGAGCCAGAGCTTATGATTCATCAGCTCCCAATGAATCTACACACACTATCACACTTTTCCCTTTAACCTCGCATTGAAAATGTAAGTGCCCCAGCAGTTTCATTAATCTTTTGTGTTTGAACCAACCATCAGCCACTACATTGTTATCCATGTTATATGTCATCCATGTATTGCTTAGAATTATATGTTAGCGTAATATAGATAAACTGGTCCATTAAATGGTTTACGAGTACATAAAAATATTTCACAATTATATTTTATAAAACGGTGTTTTTTCAACAGGGATTTTGCAGCAATTCGAAACGCTTTACAGCATAACGAAGGATTCTGTTACCAGGGTAACAGTCCATTCTCACACGCTATTGGATGAAACGTAGACGGAAAGCAGTTCGCTGTCATGGAAGCTACGTTGAGTGAACAGATGTCCGTCTATTGTTAATAATGTTATAGTTTTGTCTTGATTAAATCGATCGTACGTTTACCTTTATGTGAAATACAGCACATCATGGCGGAGAAGTTTGATAACCTCGAGGAACACCTCGAGAAATTCGTCGAAAACATACGACAGCTTGGAATTATTGTAAGCGATTTTCAGCCCAGCAGTCAAACAGGACTCAATCAGAAACTGTGAGTTGTAATCTAATTATTTTAACACGATTCTAAAACATTATGTTGCTTTAAACAAATAATGTACAGATAATAATAGCGATGTTTACACTGTGGGCTTTCTTGACTCATAATCTGTAACATTGTATCATTCAGTCACGTGTAAAGCCGGAAAATGATTAGGTTATTTATTTCCTCAGGAATTTTATGATCACAGGACTGCAGGATATTGAGAAATGCCGACAGCAGCTTCATGATATCAACGTACCGTTGGAAGTGTTTGAGTGAGTATTACATTTAGATACATTGAGTATTTCTTAAATCTTATTCTTTATTTTTTTTTACATGACTCTTCTTTTTTTACACTCATTCCTTCTGTGTACCAATGTAATGACAAACGTGTTTTATTCAAGAAAGATGAGATCTCACATCTGCAATAAAACATGAATTGCTATGATTGATTATTTATGTTTTGCACTGTGCTCACAGGTATATTGATCAGGGTCGTAACCCTCAACTCTACACAAAGGAGTGCTTAGAAAGAGCTTTGGCTAAAAATGAGCAGGTCAAAGGAAAGATTGACACCTTGACTGTGAGTATTGGTTTGTAAGTATTACTAACACTATGAATGACTAATTTGGGAGTACCAGGAGGTTATATGTTATAAAAGCACATACAAATTTTATAATTATCCTACCTCTCCTGCTTATAGTTATCTTTATAGTCATCATTCCTGGTCTGAACAGTCCTACTTTAAATTTTTTCAGTTAGCTGAATAGCGCTGTCGCACTGATATTTTATAATGAGCTTCTATGTATGTAGTAGGAGAGAGAGAGAGATCAAGCTATATATATATATATATATATATATATATATATATATATATATGTGTGTACAGTGGGTACGGAAAGTATTCAGACCCCCTAAAATGTATCACTCTTTGTTATATTGCAGCCATTTGCTCAAATAAATCTATTTAAGTTCTCTTTTTCTTCTTCTTTAATGTACACACAGCACCCCATATTGATAGAAAAACAGAATTGTTTATGTTTTTGCTGATTTATTAAAAAAGAAAATCTGAAATGTCACATGGTCCTTAGTAGTTAGACCCTTTGCTGTGACACTCATATATTTAACTCAGGTGCTGTTCCTTTCTTCTGATCATTCTTGAGATAGTTCTACACCTTCATTTGAGTCCAGCTGTGTTTTATTATACTGATTGGACTTGATTAGGAAAGTGACACACCTGTCTATATAAGACCTTACAGCTCACAGTACATGTCAGAGCAATTGAGAATTATAAGGTTAAAGGAACTGCCCGAAGAGCTCAGAGAATTGTGGCAAGGCACAGATCTGGCCATGGTTACAAAAAAAAAATGCCTGCTGCACTTAAGGTTCTTAAGAGCACAGTGGCCTCCATAATCCTTAAATGGAAGACGTTTGGCACGACCAAAGCCCTTCCTAGAGCTGGCCGTCCGGCCAAACTGAGCTATCCGGGGAGAAGAGCCTTGGTGAGAGAGGTAAAGAAGAACCCAAAGATCACTGTGGCTGAGCTCCAGAGATACAGTCAGGAGATGGGAAAAAGTTGTAGCAAGTCAACCATCACTGCAGCCCTCTACCAGTCGGGGCTTTATGGCAGAGTGGCCCAACGGAAGACTCTCCTCAGTGCAAGACACATGAAAGCCTGCATTGAGTTTGCTAAAAAACACTTGAAGGACTCCAAGATGGTTAGAAATAAGATTCTTTGGTCTGATGAGAGCAAGATAGAACTTTTAGGGCTTAATTCTAAGCGGCATGTGTGGAGAAAAGCAGGGACTGCTCTTCACCTGTCCAATACAGTCCCAACTATGAAGCATGGTGGTGGCAGGGATTTAATCAAGTACAGGGATATCCTGGACGAAAACCTTCTCCAGAGTGCTCAGGACCTCAGACTGGGCCAAAGGTTTATCTTCCAACAAGACAATGACCCTAAGCACACAGCTAAAACGAAGTAATGGCTTCACAACAACTCTGTTCTTGAATGGCCCAGCCAGAGCTCTGACTTAAACCCAATTGAGCATCTCTGGAGAGACCTAAAAATGGCTGTCCACCGATGATTACCATCCAACCTGACTGAACTGGATCTGCAAGGAGGAATGGCAGAGGATCCCAAATCCAGGTGTGAAAAACTTGTTGCATCTTTACCAAACAGACGCATGGCTGTGTTAGAGCAAAAGGTGCTTCTACTAAATACAGACCAAAGGGTCTGAACACTGTGATGTTTTGACCGTGTGATATCAGTTTTTCTCTTTGAATAAATCTGCAAAAATGTCAACAATTGTGTGTTTTTCTGTCAATATGGGGTGCTGTGTGTACATTGAGGAAAAAAAATAACTTAAACGATTTTAGCAAATGGCTGCAATATAACAAAGAGTGAAACATGTATGGGGGTCTGAATACTTTCCGTACCCATTGTATATATGTAATTGCTAGACAGTTCTCCTGGTCTTCTGATTTTCTGTTAAGTTTTGAGTAGTACAAACAAAGGCGCTTCTTACACTCTTACGATATTGTATGGTTTCTTCTCTTTCCCCCCCCCCCCCCCCCCCCCAGAAATTTAAAAGCCTCCTCATTTCTGAGCTGGGGAAGGTTTTTCCAGAAGAGATGGCTAAATATAAGGCCATTCATGGAGATGACCCTCCTTCATAATTCACAAGTGCCACAACACTTCAAATGCAAGATGTACATATGTTGATATTAATATAACATGTTTTTTAAAGTTCAATTCATCAGACAAATATGCAAATTTTTACAGCTTTTTCATCTTTGTATTTGCCTTTGTAATTCACAAGTATATGGATTGAAAACTTTGAATAGTAAAAATCTTTTTTTTCCCCATGCATTGTAATGTTTGCAGCATATTTTTATTTTATTTTTTGTTGAATAAAGATTATTTTGTGTATTCACAACAACCAGTCTTTTTGGTTAAATCGGCCACTTTGTTTGAATGTATAAATGTATCAGCAAACTGTTTGTAGATTGGTTCCAGTGATCTCAAGTTACTTTCTCTTTTGCCATGTGTGTAATCTCACATTACCGGTACTTGTCTGGTACCGTGGTAATGGAGTTGATTTGTGCCTGTCCTTCTTTAACCACATGACATCGTGTCGCAGAAATATAGTCGTAGGTTTTTCATGCAGAGAAGTCTCCTTATGTTTTTGTTATTAAACATTATCATTACAAAAGCTCACAATGCTGTTGCAGATGAAAATAATGTGAATAACTTTAAATAAATATCTTTTGGTTAGGTTACTGATTATTAATCATTTAAACACCTTTGTCTAAGCATCTCTGCTTAACTGTTGGACTTGCAATGTTTGTATTTTTTAACACTTTTTTTTATTTGTTTTTTGTAATTCTAATCAAATCCTTTTCCAACACGCAATGGGTTGTGGGCAATATTAGCTGTTAGAATGTCTAACTGGAAAAAGTCGACCATATGGGTATCTTTGGAATACTCATTTCAACATACTACGATTTAGGACATTCTAATTTCAAAATACTATTTAGGACGGATAGTCACGACTGAGCTGAACTGAGAGCTTTCTTTAGGAGTGTCTTATTCTAAACAGTGAAAGAGGGATCATTAGCATGATGAAACTTTGTACTTGGGCAACAAAGACTGGAGATTTAAACGCATGTCAGAAATAACTTTGCTCCAATCAGTGTTGGTTTTGTAACTTCTTTATAAGGCTTTATGTCTTTCAACACCGTTCAAACTCTGAACATCTGTTGTGTGATTAGTCGTTCCCTTTCACAAAAGGACTTTTAGCCAATGTTTGGACTGGAATACTAGTGGATTGTATACTGAACAGAATGCACTGCCAATATAAAAAGGAACATATTGAAATGTATAATGTAATGACAAACATAGTCTATTGCTGCTCGGAGTTCTCCAGAGGTTTTTCATTTTCAGAGGTGCCCTCTTTCTTATAGTTCATCTATTGTACGCACTCAAACAAAACCGGTAGTGGGAGGACAGGTGTACTAGTGTTACACAAAAAACACTTCCAAATATGTCTTTGAGAAGTGATGTGCATGGGCAACCTGTGCGGCCTGAATGTTTTTGTGGGTGAATGGTGAATTCATCTTGTGACTCATCAGATGAGTCATGTTTTTTTTTTGTAGTATGACCTTCATTTCAACAAACACCTATTCAACTACTTCTAACTGAAGAGTAGTGACATACTTAAAACATCTGGAAATATATATATTGCTATTTAAGCAGTTTTGATTCATTATATTTAGCGTTGTATCTATATAAAATATAAAAAAATATGACTTACTGCCAACAGATCTTTAATATTTTGTTTTTTCTTATACAGTAAAGAAACCTTTTGAAAAATAAAAATCTCTTTTTACTAGTGTCCTTACCAAGAGAGGCAGTAAATTAACATATACACAAAACAATTACTAATAAAATGATATAACTAATCAGCATTAGAGAACATTACAAACTTTTGCAGTTCGATGACTTGTCCTCTAGTCATTGAATTATGGATTTAAATTGTTTCAGTGACAACAAATGATGTAACTTCAAATTCATGTGTTTTAACTGTTTAAATTGTATTACAGTAATCCCTCGCCACTTCGTGGTTCAAGTTTTGAGCTGATTTTCACCTATCGAAGGGGGTTCCGGTCCACATTAACCGCAATAAATGAGGGATCACTGTATTCAGAAATCAGCCTGTATGCCAGGGGTGCTCACACATTTTCAGCATGGGAGCTACTTTTGAAATGACCAAGTCAAAATGAACTACCCATTATATTTATTGAGAATATATATATATATATATATACAGAGAGAGAGAGAGTCCGAAAATGCCGCTCCACATTTCCCTTCTTTGGTATTGCGACGGTAAACTGGCAGATGAGACAAACGCACTTTGAAAATGTCATCGTGAAAAAAAAGTCCTCCTCCCATTCCGTATGAAAGTGATATGTTTTTTTCTTCTTACTTGGTCCAGCTCCCCCACTCATTTTTATACCCTATCTTACGTTTAAGAGGAAAAAACAAGCGAAAAATTAGGATGTAACTAACAACTAGCTTGTTAGCTTTGCAGCGCTCAGGGGCGATGTTTGTTTGAGCACAGTGACCTAATTGTATGGAAAAAAATCAGATGTCATCTTAGTGCAGTGGTGTCAAACTCGTCATTTTGGTCGGGGGGCCGCACACTGCTTAATCTGATGTCAAGGGGGCAGAGCACTAAACTCATAGCAAAATTACATAGAACTAACAATAAGTCCAGTTTTTTGTGGACTATTATATTAGTGTATTATATTATAAATTATATTAAATTATAATTGTCCTTTTACAAAATATATTACAAACAACCTACGTATAGTATGTGCAATTTCAAAAACACAGTTTACTCAGTTTAACATTTATTTAAGTGCATTATGCATAAAAAAGTGTCTATTATTTTACAATGATGGAAAGCAGTTAGTCACAGTTTTGTGGAACTTAAAAACATTGTCCTGCATGTTAACAAAAATCAAATATCAATTATTTAAAATTCATTTTCCAACTCTGGGAAGCAATTCTGAACACGTGAATTAATTTCACACACATTTAAAATCTCTGTTTAAAAAAATCTCTGTTTTGTTGCTTTCTTTGACCATGTATGATTATCTTTAAATCCCTATTGCTTATTTAGTGTTTTTTGAATATACGCTCCTAAACTGCCAACACAAGCAAGTCAGCATCACGTGCATGTATGTATGACTCTTGGTTCGCGGGCAACCCAATGCTACCTTTGATAATGTTATCGTAATGGCTTTGTAATGCTAATGAAAGGTTCCACAGACTGACTGTGATTGCAGTTATGCGTGCAATCCTGAAGAGCTCTGGACAGTTTGTTCATCTTTTCCTCTTGATTTAACACTTACCACATGAAGGAGAGCATTGGCTCTATTACAAGGACAGTCACCCCTTTCTGTGAAGGTCATGAGGAAGTCAAACCCTTCAGCCTTCTGTTGCAGTAGTCACCATGGCAACGCACCCCGCCTGCTGCCGACGAAGACAAAAGCCACCGTATAGGGGGACGAGAAAGAGGGGCATGTATCTGATGCATATTCAGCAGACACACATATGTTCTGAGCAAACTGCTCGTCCCATGTGTGTTTGAGTTTGTCATTTGTTTTTTTGCCCTTCAGGGCCAAAGGTTGCAATAGCTCTGAATTGGTTGAAATGGATCAGGTTTTAGGATGCAACAGCAGGCGTTCATGCTAATATCAAAGCAGCTGTAGTTTGGTATTACTTAAGGTGCAGAAAAATATCTCAAACCTTAAATTTAACATTACTTGACTCACTTCAAACGTAAATTCTTAGGACTCATACAGAAGGGAAGTTTCCTTGGTGGGTGTTCACTGTTCAGCTTTTATGGTAAGTACGTACGACTTTCACGTGCCAGGAACGTGGACTCGTTTGGAGGTAGAAAGTGTAGCCTTGAGGGTTGCTCATAAAAAGGGCAAGGCTGTTGATCTCTCTAGTCTCCATGGAGATGGACGTCTTGCTCTCTCAATCCTTTCCTCGTTAAATCCCAGCAAGGCACAAAGCCACGGCAGATCATGCAATCCCTTTCTCTAGAAAAAAACCAACACTTACATTTCCAAATATTTACACACCCATTCAAATGTTTACTTGAACAGAATAATTCACCCCATAATGTAAATACTGTCATATATTCATGTTGTTTTTAACCCAGATGGCTGTGTCTCCATAAAAAACAAAAGGACAATTTTTGAAGAATCTTTCTGCTGCTCCTTTCCACACAACAGTTCGTGAGACCACAAAAATAAATTCCAGCAAAAATATCTCCTTTTGTGTTTCATAATTACTTTACTTTTTTGAGGAAAAAAAAGAGCAGGTGAGTCTTTCTTTTAGCACACCACCTCAAGTTATCAAACTGATATAATCAGAAAATGTTTCAGATTTTGACTAAATAATTTTGATTTCATGCTTACTTTAAAGAGGATGAATTTAAAGATGCAACTTTTCCAAAAGGATTCTACCATGCAGACGTGCAACAACTAAAGCACAGTGTGTTATTAGCATGCTAGCTATACCAGTGCTGCTAAGATTTTTTTTATATCAAAATTTGTTTTTCCTGACTAATCAGTTGAGCAGTTGGTTGAACTAGACTTGTCAGCTAAACAACCATTGCCTAAATTTGAAATGCCATGAGGGTAAGTAAACAATATCAATTTCAATTTTTAGGTGAACTGTCTCTTTAAGAAATTGAAGTGAGGCTTGTGTTTAGAAACCTCCTTCTCTTTTCCAAGAAGGAGAGGCTTTCATTTGCTCATCCTGCAGCATTCATTTGAATATCACAGGCCCGTTGGGATTCAAACCTAATTTCTTCCCTTCCTCACTGTCTATTTTCCCTCAGCCCCAGGGCTTCTTATTTAATATGCAATCAGCATGATTTCCTGACAAGCATCTAGCGCATTGCAAGAGCACAGAGGCTTACGCAGCTCTTTGAGTTCCCACAGGCTTAATTAGTGCTGTTTGTTGACAGCTTTCATGTTTCAACCACTGTCCTCCTGTAGGAGTAATGATGGTGTCATGTTGGTTGTTGCACCAATGTAAAATCTATCAGTGCTCCACCCCTGTTTCAGACAGGTACTTAGAAATGAGTGATCTTGGCATCTGGATAATTAATATGGGGTCTACTGCTTGTGTACTTGTTGTCCTCTGTGCATCTCTGAGTAGTATTCTCACACTTTCTAGTGTGATCCAAACAAGTGTGATATCATATACACAGAGAGGGGCATTCTCACAATGTCCTGACTTGTTCTTTTCTCAAGGGATGATTCAGTGTCAAATTAATTTTGAATGCTATAAAGATTTAAAGGAAGTACAAGGTCACATTGCTCAGTATGTCCAAATAAGCATGTACTTGGAAGACTTTTTTTGTCATCATATATATTGTTCCAAATCTATACCACTTTCCTTTTTCTGTGGAACAACAAAAAAATATGTTTTGAAGAATGATCACGTTATTCTATACTATTAGTGAATAGGTTCTGATAGTGTCAGGCCTCATATTCAAAATCACGTGATATACAGACCGGAATTTACATAGTCATTCATTGAAAAAATTGGTTTCATTTTATGCAAAATAGTCTGGGATATTATGCTAAATTTCTTCATTTTTTTATGTGAACAATATGTATGTCTGTGATTTGATTTAGAAGTCTCCAGCAGAAGGGATCATAATTAGCATGCTATAAATGCCAAATGGATGCTAATTTATTTAATGTATAACTCCGCAGCGTCGTAAGGCAGACACTTATGTTAGCAGAATGTCCCTTTTGGATCTGGAAGGACACTGCCAGCCGTACATCAAGCCTCATAAAACTCTATGGCAGTACCCTGTCTTTCTCTTGCCAATTGTCCCACACTTCTGTCCTCTTTGTTGAGACGTGTGTTTGTGTGTGAGTGTGTTTATATACACATACCTCAATTGGGACATATACCCCATCTACCACTTAAACCTGGAGAGACCTTGAAGACTTGGAGGACACCTAAATATTAAGTGTCCATGTGACATGTAACTCATGCACCATTTGTACTGAAGACATAAATGATTCCTCAAAATCATGGGACTTATTGACAAAATTAATGCTACTATTTTCCAAGCTAGCATTTTTGCAAGGACCCTAACATTTCCTTATGAAAATGAAAAAAATCTAATTCAAATAATTTGTTTGAATCATGGGTCACCCATCATGATTCAGGGACCCCTGCATGAATAGAGGTGGGGGGAGGATATGGACGCCTACATGTCTAATAGTCTGAAACAGGCACATTGTATCCAGCTCGTGCCTCGGGATCTTTAGGTGCAGCAGATGTGAGTTATGCATGGCCATTTGAAGATAATTAATCTCCGTCTCCTCTGCTCTCTGCCCCCCAGATCATCAGTACAGCCTGTCTCTGTGTCTTTGCACACTTGCACACGTGTCCCACAGGGAGGATGTGCAGGGGGCAACCTCAGTTTAATTCTGTGCAGATCTGAATGTCATCAAGTCTTTATGGCTTCAGCTGGAAGGGAGGAGGGAGCATGAATCTCATTGTCATTTCTTTTGCTCCTAAAACTGCTAAAACAGGCAACGTAACCATCGCAGATATTTAGGGTAACATCCAATATTTAAATTAGTGGGTGATCAATATGGGATCTTTGAATTTGGTCTTTGAATTAAAACTGTATTATTGTCCAGCTTTTTTAGTAATTATAAGAATGCATGATGCTAAAATTCAGTCTGACACTTGACTCTGATAAGAATCAAGCATTAAATTCAATCTATTTTTTTCAAATGTTACAAGTGAATTTAGGCATCACAAGATTATAATGTTGTTAATTTTGAGATTTGGTAAATATTACATTGAACTTTTATTAAATTATTACTGTTTTTAAAATTAAGTGAGCTTTAGATATAAAAATAAGGAAAAATTTGCAGGACAATAAAATATAAGAATAGAGACAATTTTAATATTTTTTTTGCATGTTTTGGATTAGTAAGAATTGTTTTTCATCAAGGATGCATTCAATTGATCAAATGTGATAGTAAAGGCATTTATAATGTAACAAACGATTTCTATTTCAAATAAATCCACAAAAATAATAAGAAGATAAGAAATGTTTATTGAGCACCAAATCAACACATTAGAATGATTTCTGAAAGATCACGTGACTGATGAAATGGCTGATGAAAATTTAGCTTTGCGATCAAAGCAATTACAATTGAAATGGATAAAAATAGAAAACAGTAAATTGGAGTAATATTTTACAATATTGCTCATTTACTTTTTATAAAATAAATGCAGCATAAGAGACCCATTTCAAAAACATAATAAAATACTGGTATCTGCATATGTGAATGGTAGTGCACCGGGCATCCCTGGATTGATGTCTTGTCTGGATCCTGACACAAAACCAGCTTAGAACAATTGGATAATATCTTTCATTTTTATGGTAATTGTTATAGTATATGCATAGAGCATTGTATTGAATGATGCAGAGGATTTTTGACTTTTTTGAACTGTAAAAACAGGGATTCCTATTACTATGCCCACATGCACGATTCAAACCCACATCTCTTAAACTCAAGGACTAGTGGTCACAGTTGCCTACACTGTTGTAGGTGTTCAGTAATATGTCCTACTTTAATTCCTACTCAACAAAGACCAGTATTATGACTACATTACGCCTCTACATTGTGTAGTGATTTTTCCAAACAATTCCTATGCATTTACAATAGACTGATTAAAATAAATATTATGTTGCTCTCATTTTTTCAACTATTATTGTCTTATTTCTAATAATCTTACTTTGAAATTCTTATTAAATTGAAGAGATGGACATTTTTTTAATCAGTGGTACCCTCCCCAGGGTTAATTCTTTCTATCTCTCCAAATGATTATGCGATTTAATCCTCAATGCCAATTGTCAATGAAATTCCCCAGTTCATGTTTTCCCTTCCAAGTTGCTAATTGCTTTGTAAGATGAGACCATAGAAATGCTCCACTTATAAGTGTTGAATCAGTTCTCAGACACAATTTCGCCATCAGTATTTACTTATTCTGGGCAGGATGTTCTCCAGTGGGCTGCTATACCCACATCTCCAGCGGTGCGCTCTTGGTCGTGTTTCCGTTGTTTGCCAAATGTATCATGACGCTCGGGATTCCTCCCCCAGACAGCACAGTCTTGTTCGTGTGGAGAATATATAATGAACGCATGTAGGACTTCTTTCACTATAAGTTTGGAAGAGGATGAAAAAAGAAAAGCTATCGTACCAAATTTTGAAGGCTGATATGAACTGCTCATAGGAAAGGTCAGATGGAAAGCTCTTTAAACTCAGATGCTAGTGTATCTCAACTCCTAGTACTAAAAATATAATGCCGAAGTGTTCAGGAAGTGTGCCATTTCCAGTAGATATTTTAAGTGTGCATATTTTTATTGTTGCTCTAATGTTGCCCTGAACTCTTTTCACTTTGGGAGATGAGGAGTTTATGATGTATTTGGAAGGCAAGTCTGGAAGTAAAAAAAACTTAAAATGTAAAAACATTTTCCCTGAAAGCCTGAGTTAGAATAGTTTGCTAGAGCGTGATTATAAACACAGTGAGGCTGTGAAAACAGTCTAGTGAGTAGATGAATTTTGATATTGAGTTTGTTATGATGATGTCAAATGACCCAGACAACCTCTGCAGTCCCATTTAGCCACTTGTTAGCAAAAGTAAAAGCTTGTTAAAATAATCATGAGAGGGTGTAATCTTTTTCTAAATGTAATAACTTTTTCCTCTTGAAACAAACCTAACCAAAGTCAAGATGTAAACAAAGCTGCACAAGCTAATAGCTAATGCTACTCAATAATCAAACTCCTGATGGATAAACTCAATCTATGAAACAGTTTTTTTCTCTTTGATTATTCTGTTTTACTCAGATATATCTTACGACAGCTTGCAAATGCCATTGCCTTAAGGCAGGGTTTCTCAACTCCGGTCCTGTGGACGTACTGCTCTGCACGTTTTGTATGTCTCTCTTATCTAACACACTCAGTGCAGTTCTGAGGCACACTTTCCTAATGAGCTGATAATCTGAATCAGGAATGGTAAATAAGGAAGACATTCAAAATGTGCAAAGTGGTGGGTCCAGAGAAACACTGATTTAATATAATGAATTTTATGTGAATGAATTTAGCTAAATATTAAATACTTAAAATGAATGCTAATTAAAAACAGTATGAAACAAAGGGGTGAATGATGTCAAGACATTATTTCATGACATATGTCCCAATACTGGCATACTGTTTACATAGGCTACTCAAAAATATACAGTTATTTAATCTGGTGCTTTTTATAGTTGCTTTATTCGTCATTCTGCACTGCAGTCAGTGATTGCTGCAAGATTTAAGCCTATAAGAATAAAACCAATTAACTCCAGCAATGAGGATGATGCTCTTACTTTCATCCTTCAGCCAGCAGGAGGTCAGTGAAACTGTACTCACTGTTATATAATGTTATATAACCTTTAGCTTCTAACTACACTAGTGACTGAAATAGGATTTCCTCATGAAGACCTCATAATTTTGAGCTTTCTGATTTAACTGCAATAATCCAATTAATCCCCATTAAGCTTCTTCCATGTGTGTACATCCCACTCTATTTGTGTTTAAAGTCATTTATGTGCATGAAAAAGTCTAAAAATTATGCATATACCAGATTCAATTAATGTGCTTTCAGAAAGAGAGAGAGAGAGAGAGAGAGAGAGAGACAGAGACTTGATTTGACAGTGGACTGGCAATCAATAAAGATAAGACGTAGACAAACAGCATTACCAGAAGCAGCAAAACAGATTATTAAATGTAGGTGTGGAACTTTATTCATTCGTGATTTTAAATGCAGTCGATATATGCCAGACATAAATAACTTACAGCACTGCAGAGGCCAGGTAAAGCCATAAAGAAAACCAATATATAATTTTTTCACTCCTAGAAAAGAGAGTCTGTGCTGCTAGACAGCATTTCAGAGGCTTGGGAGAGTGAGACAGACTGAAATAACACCTGCTGGAAGCAGTGAAGCATTCCTTGCAGTCTGGAGTGATAAAAACGAAGTTCCTGTCTGTACCCTGAAGAATTAGCTTATGTAAACTGTGCATTTACTGTCCTTGTGAAAAAGAAGTGTGCTTAACTGTACTGAATATGCACTTGTAATGTACTATATCTTAAAAAAAAACAGTACTTGCAGATAATATATTAATGAAATAAAGAGAGTAGGCTTTCAGGACTGTAGTACTACTAATGTCAAATTAAAGGTTTTATTTTAAAGTTTGTTTTAAATGATTGGTTTTATAATATTTTGACATGCTTTAAAGTACACTTACTAAAGCACATGTAAAGTATTTAATTATCATTTTAACTGTAGTGTTGTCGGCAAGGGTCGAAGACAGGAACACGAAGCTGATGAATTAGATAAATGTGCTTTAATAAGCTTCAAGGATACATCTAAAGACAGGTAATGGAATAAACACAAGTGCTAACATAATGTAGACCAGACCAATGACAACTGACACCAATGACAAATCATATTAGTATGACAACAAAGGAGTAGGAAACTAGAACAAAGGAGCACAGGAACTACTGAATACAAAACTAAAACTAAAAATCAATGAAAGTGAAGCTAAAAATGAACAGACCCAAATATCTCTGACAAGTGTGTTATTCAATATTCCATTGTTAATATATTTAAGGAAGGCCTGGCTTCTCAGACATTTAAGTGGCTTTTAGAAACGTGCCTCAGAAAGAAAAACATTACTGACACGCATTTTAAGACAAAACAATCGCACTGACATATTTTAAGTGGCTTTCAGTTAAAACAGTTCAAACATACATTTTAATCTGGGACTAGGCTTAAACCTTGTCCATGAAATCTGGAGTAAATTACTTAATCATTACAATTGTGTAATTACAAATCCATTTAAGTACATGACATACAAGTTTCAAAAGAAATGACATTTTAAAGTATACTTTAGTTGACGATAAATGCATGTCTGTACATTCAGCAGTACTGAATAGTACTTCAAAATCAATGGAAGTAATTCAATACTTGCATACTTCAGTGGGTCTAAAAAGCAATCTAAAGCTCAGTTACTTTCATTTAATATAAATGTAGTCTATAATATATTTTCATTTAACTGCATGTTTCCAAAAACATTCAATTTAGTTTGTACTTAGGTGTATTCTTTAACAGTACAGTGGTACCTCGAGATACGAAATTAATCCGTTCCGAGGCGGCCTTCGTATAATGAGTTTTTCGTATCTTGGTACACATTTTACATGTAAAATGGCTAATCCGTTCCAAGCCCTCCAAAAACACCCCACTAAATTTCATAATAAAGCTAAACTGACCTATAAACAATGAAATAACGTAAAATGTCGAAGCTTACCTTTCGAGTGAGGCTATCTCCGAAAGTGGCGGCAGAGGAGGAGGAGGACAAACGGCAGATAACGTACGTACGTACACTTAACTTTACGAAAACACATACAAAATTTAAAGTTTCGGGTGCGGAGTGGCTGAGCTAAAGCACGCCAGCACGTACGTATAGAAGAAGCATGATGGGAGGGATGCTGTCCAATTAGAGAGAAGGATCTCATGGCTTGGCTAGCATCAGGAACCAATGGGAGAGCAGGAGGATGGTGGCGAGTCTACTATAACTAAGATGGCGGCGTGCGGCGCGAGTTTCAAAATTGTTATGGGGCGAATCTCGGACTTTCAGAAACCTTTCGTATCTTGAAAACTTTTCGTATGTAGAGCAGTAAAATTTTGTCTTTGCTTTCGTAACTTGGATTTTTCGTAAGTTGAGCCTTTCGTATCTTGAGGTACTACTGTACATTATTTCTCTGATAAGTACTCTTTTTTTAAAGTATGCGGAAGTATTCTTTTTCACTGGGTTGAGTGTGAGCCAAGAAGAATCAAAATGTCTGAAGATTGACATATTGGCACATGGTGGGGGAATGAATCTGCCCACTGACAGGAAAAAATTGAATATGCAACATTATTTAGGCAAGCAAATAGCACTGAATTGTGTGACTAAGATGCATACTAATCAGACAACAGCCTTTTTGCATAGAAACAAAATCTGTTCTGAGAACAGTGAATTTTGCTTTTGATTTAACTACTGTGAATTTTGAGCCTGGTCATACTGCAGATGCTGTCAGTTACAAATACCGCAAGTTAAAGTGACACAACCCTTTAGTGAATTCACCCCTTTTTTGTGTTTTGGGGTGTGTGTTTACAGAATCTCTCAGCATTTAGGTATGCACACGATTCATTAAAGTGTTGCAGGAAGGAGGGATAAGCTGCTCATGTCGCAGCCAGTCATGTGCTGCAGTGTACAAATTGTCCTCATGCATTGCATGCAATTCTGTATACATCTTATTTATCCCTCTGTAATAATATTTGTCCCTCCTCTGTTTGTCCCTAGTGACCATTAATGTATCTTTTTTTTTTTTTTTACATGTGCAGTGAAGCTGGCCAAATTTAGATTGGCTGAATGCACTGACTAAATCCTCAGTCAGCGAATTGTCCTCTCATGAACAGAAGGGCTGAAATGAGAGAGAGAGTATATTGTGAAATCAACTGACCTCCTCTCTGTATTTATTACTGCAACACGACCAGACCGCCAGTCCCTCGACAATTTGATCTACAGGGCTGCGGCAACATTTGCACTCTATTTTCTATGCTCTCAGGATTGTGTACTGTATGGACATATATATATTTTGCCCACCAGTTAATACTTGAGTGCCCTCTGACATGCAGTGTAAAAGATTTATGCTCTGGCGTATACTGTGAAATTAAGAGAGAAGTGTAGTTTCAC
Organism: Rhodeus uyekii; assembly: GCA_037043235.1. Taxonomy (NCBI): domain Eukaryota; kingdom Metazoa; phylum Chordata; class Actinopteri; order Cypriniformes; family Acheilognathidae; genus Rhodeus; species Rhodeus uyekii. The sequence goes on from JAWRVZ010000136.1 coordinate 1,265,512, forward strand.
TGCATGAGTCATCAGATTTGTGTTCACTTGACACGAGGCTTTCAAAACTTCAGTTCAGAATGACTCCTCACCATGTACACCTATTACAACATGACTCAGCCTGCCACTGGCGGTTCCTGATGCTGCTGTGCCGGTGGCATGTGGATGTCTTCTGAAATAAGGAGCTACAATTCCAATCATTTGTTTTATTTATAATATAGTTAATATATAATATTGTCACAGTCTTGTCGCGTCTGTCACATCCGGGTTCCCTTGTGTATCTTCCCAGTCCTCCCTGCACCTGTCTAATCTGTCTAATCACTGATTGTTAGTCCCGCCAACTGTGTGTGGTTTCATGCTTAGCATAAATTCCTCTCATGTCTCCCTTGTCCTTGTCGGTAATTGTCAGTGTTATAAGGTCATGTCGTGTGTGTGTGTATATGTTCCTCCATGGTTTCCCGAGTTTGCACCATCGTGTGCCATTTGAGTTATATTTAAAGTGTTTTGTTTCTTCCTTTTGTCAAATAAACCTTTGAGCATTATCTCCCGGTCTTCCTCCCGTGTATCCGCATCACACCAACACTACAAACGTGTAACAAATATATAATAATATAATATAACACAACATAATAGTACAATATAGTCAACAAGTTCCCAACACAAATTTTTTTATAGGTTTATAGTACCATATTGCTTATCAATAAAAAAAATTGTCTATCATCAAGTTTTGAAAACAACAGTATTTTAGTATTTTTAAATACATTCTATTTATTAATTTTAGATTTTACTACTGTAATTTTTTTTTTTTATACTGTCAGGTATCTGTATAAAAAAAAACAGTATTATATTTATTAATTAAATTATAAATTATTATTTCTTTTTTTTTGCACAAAATGTAATTTTTTTATGGTACCGGTATATTGTTTTTGCACAGTCACTATTAACTATTATGTTTTCAATACTACAATATGTCTGTTTTATATCAACATTCTATTCCTTAATTCTATGAATTAAATTGTATTTATTCATTTACTTATTTGTTTACATTTTATACATGGTCATATGGAACTTCTTAAGGGACATGGTGACAGGAAAAAATTTGAGATGGATGAAAAATGATTTATTACTGCTTTTGTGTTCTCTCACTCAAAAAGGTCTTGTGAGCGAATGCAAAGTTTCTCAAGGGAACACAATGACATTGACTTATTATTTTTCTTCCCATCTCATTTCTTTCCACCACCTTTTCCCCATAGGGGCTCCATACTGTCAACTACCAAGTTCCCAAAATTACAATATTTTAGCATTTTTATATATTTAAGTTGGCTGAGAAGCAGCCAACATATTGAAATGCTACGGACAAAATTTTACAACGTATCTCCTCCTACAGCTTTAGTGCTACAGACCCCAAATTCAGAACAGGCCGGAGGCCTGTGATATGTGAACTGTCTCCAGGTGTGTGTGTTCACTACTCACTTCTCCTAATGTTTGTGCACTAACTTGGACAAATTCCAAATTCCAGTGGGTAAATCTGAAATGTGGATTTACCACAATAGCATGTATAGGTCTCCACAATTGTTTGAATCTAGAAAATCAGATTGAAAAACTCCATCTCTTCACAGTTCTGTTTGCAATGTCTTACATGGTCAGAGTTACAGTTTCAACCTCCCCTTCTGATCTCTCGTTGTTGAACCAGATAGATAGCTTATGTCAAGGGATAAGCTCATAAGATACCTTCATGCAGCATGAACGGCGAAAAAAATTCAAATCCCATGAAGATTTAGAGAGCTTTGCATTTCATTGTTGCCATGTGTGAAATCCCATTGCTATATGCTAGTGACAGGTTGCTAACAATCTGAATACATATGTGTGTTATTACAGACTGAAAAATGCATTGATCAGTGTTGATTCTGGTCAGTAGGCCGCTGTGCACCCATGCAAAGATCCACCTGAGCTCGACCAATAAGGCTGTAAAAATGACCTTGACTGTAACGAAGCGAGGTGTGCTGGTGTGCGATGCGGAGGGAGAACCACGATGAGGAGAGCAGGATAAACTCAAAATTGATTTAATAATAAACAAAAACAAAACACTTTAAATACAAACAAAACAAGTACGCATGTGCATTAACTTGAATAAAGACTCAAAACAAGAACCACAGCGGGAGAACATGCAACATACACACACAACTACCAACATTACTTCATTAAACAACTGACAACTAAAGAGTGCAGGGGGAGGACTAAATATACAGACAGTGATTAACCAAAATACAAACACCTGAGATGATTAGGGATAATGGAACTGATGAGTGACAGTGAGTTATGGAACAGGGAACATGTGACAACAAAAAGGCAAAATAAGAGTCCGGAATGACTGTGAACGTGACATTGACACATTTTAAAGCCTTTTACCATTTGGACCTGCAGTTTTCTTAGAAATACATTTTTTGAATGCCCATGTGGTATTATAAACTGTAACCTTCTCTTCTACTATTAATTTGATTTTCTCAGCATTTACTGAATACAAGCAAGCAAGATATTTTTGCAGATAATGTTCTCAGGTGAACATAAAATGTAGATATAAACTAGATAAAAATGCATATTTTAGGAAGTATTAGAGGACATCAAAGCATTGATTGGAAGGGATGGTGTAGACCTGAAATAATCTGATCAATTAAAAAACAGTCTATTTTTCAGTCTGACAAATGTGGCACTGTTTACATATATTTTGGTTCTTTATTATATAAATAGTGCATTTATTTGTGGAAGAGACTAAATATTTACAGTGGAGGATACTAAATGTTTGATAAAAAAAGTCATGCATGCACTTAAGTTTTAGTTGAAATGCATTGAATGCACATATAAATTAAGGTTTCCCTTTGGGTTTTCCTCATTCAGATGATAATGTTGTCAAAATAATCCAGGTTTACAAAAATGCTGTATCACGCTCCCAGGCCAGTAGCTGGTAGCCATTTAAAAAAGAATCACTTTGTGCCTATATACTAAACATGCAATAAAAAATAAGTTTTCACTAAAACTAAAGTTTTTAGTTAAATACAGTGTTGTGTAAACAGCCCCTCAATATATATCACAAGCCACCTTCAAAACATTGTGGACAAACCTGGATTTAAACGCTAATTTTATGAGCATCGCACTTAGCCACAAGACAGACACTCTATAACAGTTTCACTGTTAGCCTTCACTCGCTAAGCAGATCATCCAGGCTTACACGGGTCAAAATAACTGCTGTTAAAAAGGGACCTTGTGTGACTGCCAGACAGCGATAAGGAGACGATGAACGTGATAGCTTTATTTATAAAGGTTTGTAGTAGTGGTGTTGATGACAGACACTCAAGCTAAAGCTGTTGCTCAACTGCAGAAATGCTACAACGCTAATTGTGCATGCCTGCTTTGCATGAATGTTTGCATTTTTAAACAAACAGTTATCTAATCTAATTGTCCGTGATGGTTTTAACAACATTGAAATAAGCCTCAATAACTGCGATGGTCTGTTGTGTCTAGCATGTTTTAACTTAAGCTGTTTACTATATGAGGAGCTTTGTTTGCTGGCAGAGAGAGAACATCCCAATGAGGACGATGTCCCCTCTGGGAAGGGTAAGTGACGGATAAGCAGGTTGTGCAGAGAATGTAATAAGGTGGTGCATTGTGATTGGTTGTTGGCCCAATGAGTCACAATTGTGTGCTGGACTGACAAAGATAAAGATTTAGGTTTGTAACCACTCCAGATTTCAGAAAGAGTGAGAGGAGAGATTAATGCTGCTACATGAGCTGTTTGGTATGACTGGTCTAAGCTGGTTATCTGTAACCAACAACAACCATTCATTGAGGCCATAGGCACAGAGCAGAATACCAGTGGACTGCTTACTGAACACTGCACAGTATGTACTGTATACCGCCTATTTTTAAAAGTCGGCATGAAACAGAAATTATCCACATGAACAGTAATTTTTTTTCGCCATTGTAGTTTGATATTGTTATGACCTCATGTGAGTGATAGGCTGTCACTGGTTGTCACCATTGTTGTTTTAGATGACCTTATTATGCTCCTGTTTAAATTCAGCAAATGGTGTTTAGCTATAATATCAGTTATAATATCGTATTTATAATGTTGTTGTCACGAGTTAGGCAAGGGACGAAGGCGAGGATAACCCAACGGAACTTTAATAACGAAGGCAAGGATGACGCAACAGCCGTGAACACAAACATGTGACAAACGCAAACTCAAGGTTCAAACCAACATGAGGTATACACCAGTGTTTTTCAAACCATTTTGAGCCAAGGTACATATTTTCATTGAAAAAAAAATCACAAGGCACAACATCAACCGTAGATGATAAGAAATTGTTGACGGGGGGGGGGGGGGGGGGGGGGGGGGGGGGGGGGGGGGGGGGGGGGAATCATATCAACACGGTCATATCGATTACCATGCCAAACATTCTGTCATGCCAGAAATACTTTTTACTGCAGACAGTAATGTAGTAATGCAATGTATATGGAGGTCTGACCATAGCCAAAGACTCCAGAAATGAGAATATCTGGGCTTCAGGAACTGCACCTAATTCTACTGAATTTAAGAAAATTAGATTAATTCCAATCACATAATTGATAAATGTCATTGATTCACTCCAAGCGAGTCAGGTCCATCGGTGTGTCATCCGTACACACATTTCCTCCAGTTGAGCATGCAGCATCATGTAAGTGAAGTCAGCCACTAAATGTTTAATTGACGGAAAGAGGTGAAGGGGCGTACTTAATCATTTACAGGGAAAATAAAATGAGCTTTGGCTTGGTCACCTGTACCGCTTTGCTGACAAATATACTGGTTTGTAGGTAAGACTGACATCTCTTCCTCTGTGAACCTTATGAAGCCTATACTGTATAATATTTAATACACAAATTTCTATGGTCTCTAAATTATCATCAAAACATTTCTGAAAAAAAACCCTGTTCTACTACATGTCTTTTTGGTGTCTGATTGATATTTTATACTTTTTAGCAGGCCTTTTAGTATAATTACAAATAGGGATGAGCGAGTACAGCATTATCTGTATCTGTTAACCATATGAATTATCTGTATATGTACTCGGATTGGGCAGGGCCTAACCTGGAAGTGGGCGGGTTGCCTTGAAATGGGTAAGGCTTTAACTGATATGTTATTCTTAATCATGCAATTGATATGGGTTGATCAGAAGTTGTTATATTTATTGCTGATTAGAAAACTATTTACATGACAGCATCAGCATTGAGCTTCAGATCAATGGTTTTGATCACGATAACAAACGAACTATATACAGAACAAGATTTGCAACAATGAATACAACACATGCGGTTGCAATTATGAAGAAATCATATTTTTTAATCATTTTTTGTGTGAAGTCAAAAAACTGGTTAGCGCCAGCAGACGGTTAAAAAAAATTTTTCTCCGACAAGCAGAGACACAACGCTAGTCGCATTCTACCAAGCACCACGTCTGAACAAACCCCACATTTACCAGAACTCTACCGCTTAATAAGTAACTACTACAAATAAACCAAAATAAAAAACTACCTGAAGCTGAAGAAACCCTAAACGTTAACGGAAAAGATCCACAAACCTGAGTGACTGAGGGAGAGACAGAGTGAGAAAGAGATCTGTTCTCTTCTCAGTGTTCTGTGTCTGAATGAGCAGGGCGGGACACAGCAAATCTGTATGTGTAGGGGAGGGGCGCTGTGACTAGCCTATCACAGAACGCAGACACAGTCAGCTACCCAATGAGGCTTTTTATTCAATCCGAGCACAGATATTGACTCGTATTACTCATATAATACGCATACTCTGCAAAAATGCTTTATCAAACACAATGCATCATACTTTTAAGGAATGTTTAAATATACATCTCTCGGTTGAATTGCAATAAATATTTTGACCACCACAATTATGGAAAGTCATATTATTGGAAGATTTAGAGTGGCAAATGATATTTATGCATTTCATGTGTATATTTTATTGCCTTTTCACCATATAAATAAAAAAATCTGCACCAAATTACTTGTTTTTGTACTCACCAGGTAAGTTTGGACCTAAATGCTAAATAAAACTAGTATTTTTCCATGACTATGAGCTCCATATTCTCATGCTATCATTGTCAAGAATAATGAAGAGTTCAAAAGGTACTTTAATCCAAAACAAATAAAGGTAATCCACAATGGTAACGTAACAGCAGTGTCTCTACAAACATAAGACAAACAGCAACCGACAACACAAGAGTGAGCAGGAAGAACTAAATACAGTAATGAACAGCAATGACAAACAGCTGTGATGAAGATTGGTGTCCATGGTGATTAATGAGTGACGGAAAAACTGAAACAAAGGAACATGTGGCTAAATGAAATCAAACTATTTGTCCTATGATGTGAGGGTGTGAAAATAACACTATGCAAAAAATAGAAAATATACCTAAGCCTGATGTGTCAAATACAGTTCTCAACCAAAATATTTTGTCTAAAGGTTCAATAAACGGTTAATTAAAAAAAAGACTTTTATTTTATATGTTAGGCTCACTTGGTTGCTGAGGTGTTCTAGGTTGTTGCTAGGTCACAAGATCCCATATTCCAAACCTCCAAAAATTATTTTCTAGTCTAGACTAAATGACTGAATTATGCATTGTGATGTTCATAGTCTCAAACTTCCCAGCACAGGTGTTGTGACAAAAGAGTTTGTTCTGAGAACAAAGGCACAAAACCACAACAGCAGAACACCTTCTATAATTATGGCTCCCAGGAGGAGGTGTGATTGAAGGGTAATGTGAGGAAGATCGGAGAAATGCAGATTGTGCCTGGCTGGAAGCCTGTTTTTCTTCATATCCTCTAAAGTTTCCGTCAGATTGACCGTCATTTATGTGTGTGAGAGTGTATTTGTGTCAGACATGCTCAATTTGGACCTGTGTGATGGCAATCTGACCTTCCTTGCACGCTGGTTCACGAATGACGCAAGAGTCTCTGCTCTGCCATTTTTCTTGGAGTAATATTTTGTTTTTCTGTTGTAGAAACAATTACAGTACGTCATACAGGGCTGTTCTGTGTCACACTCACACATAAGGGGTGTTTTACATTCCATATTTCATTTATCTTAATATGCTTATAAATGCATTTAAGATTATGGAAATGCTGCAATTGAGTACTGGCAGTTTTATATGAATATTTGCACTTTAACAATGAAATTATTTGCATTTATTAGAGTTAATTATGGAAAAACAGAATAGTTATTTACCATCCTTGAGCTTAAACATAACCTTCACAAACACACACAATCTAACTAGACACTAGAGTCATCATTTTCAATCGTGTTTCAATTAGTTAAGAGGTCATTTTGTATTGGCTACAGGGGGGTATTAAATGAGTTCAGTGTATTGCCAAATAACCCAGTTCTGGGTTATATAATAATTAACTTTCATTGTTTTTTGTTCAGATTATGAATAGCTCCTCAGGAAAGGATTTCTATTATGCATATATTTTCATAGGAAAATTCTGTCATCATTGATTTACCTATATAACATGTAAGATTTTCTTATGTGGAAAGAAGATCTTGTATTCCTCTTCTAAACTGTGAAAGTAAGATATGACCAAAGTCTCCAGGCCCTAAAAAAGTGCCATAAATTCTAAATAAAATAGTCCTGATAACCAATGAGCCATGAACTTAAAATTGTTGTAGTTGTTATTTATTGAAATCTTGAGAATCTTGCTTTACAGCCGTCACTATTCACTTTCACTGTATGGGAATAAAGCATCTTTATAATAACAAGCAAATATGGTAATAACTCCTTTTTCCATGGGAGAAAGAACATCATACAGGGTTTAAAAGACATCAGGATAAGTAATTGATGACAATGTTTACGTGAGGTGGAGTTACTGTTTGTGCGCGTCAGTCGATGGGTTTAATTACAGAATTGTCTCCAGAAGTTAATTGAATCTGGTAAAATCATCCTTTGGCAAATCTGGGATTTCTTCAATTGGCAAAACAATAAATCAAGAACCCAATGTTTTCTTTTGGGGTAGAGTTAAAGGGATGATTCAACCAAACAATTTCATTCTGTTATCATCTACTCACCCTCATGTCATTTCAAATCCCATGTTGTTTTAAAAAAGACTAAAGTTAATATAATTATATATATATATATATATACTGTATATATACTCTATATATACTGTATACATAAATGTACATATTTTTAATGAAACCTGAAAATCCTGAGTATCTTAATCTTTGTTTTCAAAGTGTGTTAGAACAAAATCAGGGGTATTGAAGACAGATTTTTAATTTTTGAATGAACCATCAACAAGGTTAGTTTTAATGTATATTTATCTTTTTAATATAAAAACAATATTTAGATGTCTGTTTGTACACCATTAAATGCTTGTTATGTAGAACATGCTTGTTCTATTATTTCTTTGAAGAGCTATTGCAGCTTGATTTATTCCATAAAAATGGTTTTGTCAGTATTTGTCATGTATTTAAGTTGACTCTGTGATTTTAATAATATTTTTGACTTTAATAAAACCAGTGATGTAGACGGTCCCATTTTGATATGAGTTTGAGTGTATGTGATGTCTCAGCCATTCAGGCGCTAAAATGGAAGTTCATAAGTTCAATCCTGGAACAGAGAGAACTGAGAAAGAAAGAGAGAGAGAGAAGAAAAAGAGAAGAGTGAAATGCAGGTGGATGAATCAGCAGGCAGTTCTAGGGTCAGCAGCAATTTCTGGAATAACTCCAGGAGCAGTACTGATACAAGCAAACAAACAAAGCCCAATACTTTATGTTTTATGTCAGTGTAAGCAATGAGATCTGAGCATAAAATATACTTTTTTTTAAAATCCGGTTTTACATGCTGGAGAAACATAATTTGAGTGTAGCAAGGGATATATGATCTTCTGCTTACAACAATTTAGATCTAGTGCATTGTTGTGAATGCGTTGGAGATGTGATGGGAATGCATATGCACAGATAACATGACTGTCATATTTGAGTGATGAGACTCAGGGCTTGGAATGTGGTTCATGCAGTAATGAATGCACAGTCAGAAAATAACTGTGCTCCAATGGGTTTGAGAAACACGATAGGATTATGTAATTACCATATAAATTCCAACTTATTTGTGCATGTGTGTGCATCTGCCCGTGCTGCCCGTGCTGGTTGTGCAGTGATGGGTGTGCTTTGTGTAGCTTTGCGCAGGACGGTTTCTTTAAGTGATGGGTCATTACAACAGCATCAATGCCCCTGTTCCTGGAAAATGTCACAATGAAGCACTTGCTCTGTCTGTAATTTGCTCCCGCACACAGTTACATAACTCCCCTCAGCCTGTCTCCTCCTGCTATGCTAACACAATCTCTTGGGTATACTAAATTAAATGGTTCCATAATCTCTCATATACTAACGCATGCACTGATCTTCCTCTGGACTGAATTTACATTCTCATGAAGGTCAAGATCCATGCGGTGAGAGTGGTGGGATGTAGATGTTATTATGTAAATCATGCAATGCGTCTTCATAATGCGTCACTAGCTTCTATATTTAGTTTGAGAGCTTGTGACACAGCAAAATCCTGATATTGGCTATTTTTAGAAATAGTCTCAGAGTACAGGTTGTTTGTGTACCGAAAAAAACTTACAAGGACAACTTATGAAACTGACACAGAAAAGATGACAGCAGTCAATCATAGGCTTCGTTTTTACCCCTAAAGCTGTCAGAATTACAAAAAGAGATTTTAGTCTGTATATGCATGGGAGAATTAGTAAGTTTGACTGGTTTATGAAGGAACCAGAAATGTTAAATTATTAGTAATGTTGTCATGCCCAGTATTGGAGGTAACACATAACAACTTATGTGAGTTACATAATCAGATTACTTTTTTTAAGTAATTAGTAAAGTAATACATTACTTTTAAATTTACAACAAAACATCAGAGTTAATTTTTCAAACAAGAAATGCAAGTTACTTTATTTTCCTATTTATTGACTGACAGCTCACCTGTCCCTATATTGAGAGGAAAGGACCTTGTGTGTGCTGTGTAGACATGATGGTTATTAGAGCTCTAGATTAAATGTTAACACCTGCACAAAAACTGATTCAATAATGGTCAGAATATTATGTGAACCTGCAATAATTAAACTGTAGTGGAATTAAAGTTAAAGACCTGAGCACCAGATATGATGAATGAAGACCAGGAGTCAGAAGTGCAGTAAATTGTAGAAATTTTAGTGACGAATAGTTTGCAGTTTCATCAGCAGAAGCCAGCTTCAAATCTCACAAGGAGTTCGTAGGCCGCCTCACATACAATAACATTGTTATAGCAATTATACTCTAACAGTGGCTACTAACTACGTCATTACTGAAAGTTAAATGACTCTGATTGGCTAAGAAAGAAAAGTAAACAAAACTAGTAATTTTCCACACAAGAACAGATAGTCAGAAGCATGTCTTCGTCGATGTCACAGTCGTGTCGTGTGATTCACTTCCTGTTAGCTTCTTTGTACTTTCCGGGTCGTTCCTGTTTTGTGAGGTCACACCTTGCGGGAGGGGATGTTCTGTCACAGTCGATCACATGGTTGACAACAAGGCCTCTGGTTTAAACATTAAGTGAGCTTCCAGGTTGCGGAAATGCGTTTCTAGGCGTCAGATTGTCGAGAACAACAAGTCATTCCATCTCCTTATGGTGCCAGTTAATCACCTCATCAATACAAAGCATATTAATGCACACACAGGTACTCCAAGGCTGAAGTTGGTCTGGGCTCCAACTATCAACAGAAAGACTTCTCAAAACATTCTGATAACAAGTTCTATCTGGTGAGACGTACATACAATATTCATCATGATCTTATAGAAAAATACTGAAAAGCAAAGTGATAGCTTTTACAGCTTTTAATTGGTTACATAGGTGATAGACTAAAGTGTGCATAAATTTGAAGAAGTCATTCAAAACAAGTTATAAATCAATAACTTGATTATAAATCACTCATTAGAAATCAGAAGAAGATGTCATATTCATTCTCCACAAACTGTTCTGTAAAACAAATCGTCTCAGGTTACGTATGTAACCATAGTTCCCTGAGAGGGAACGAGACGCTGCGTCCTTCGATCGCTTTGGGGAATACTTGGACAATGTCTCGCGAAGCACAATATGTAAACTTCCGTCGACCGAGTGTGAGTGACGGTCGCAGGTCGGTGACGTCACGAACCAGGTCATAAAGGGGCGCCAGAACCCAGAGGCAAATAGCTTAGAGGTGTCTGAGCAAGCCCGGAAGGCGCAAGGAGCTGAGGCCAAAGACGCAGCGTCTCGTTCCCTCTCAGGGAACTATGGTCACATACGTAACCTGAGACGTTCCCTTTCAAGGGAACTCGCGCTGCGTCCTTCGATCGCTTTGGGGAACGATATACCAACGCCACCTCAGTGACAAAGGCCGATGAGTGTCTCGTAGCTCACTACGAGAGGACCCGTGTTCCCGGAGCGGAGTTGAGGTCAAGCTGGTAAAACCTCAGAAAGGTATGCGGGGGAAGACCACCCCGCCGCATCACAAACATCAGATAAAGATACACCTGATATAAGGGCCTTGGAGGCAGCCTCGCTCCTAGAGGAGTGGGCACGGACCCTTAGAGGCAAAGGGGATCCGGCCAACTCGCAAGCCAGGGTGATAGCCTCGACTATCCACCTGCTTAAAGTAGGTTTGGATGCTGGGGCCCCACTAAGGGTCCCAAAGCAAACAAACAATTGGTCTGACTCATGCCAAGGGCAGACCTGTGGACATAAGTGTCCAGTGCTCGCACTGGACAGACCTTGTTTTTAAAACCCTGGTCCTGGTCACCAAAAAGGGGGGAAGGCAGAAGGCCTGCAGTACAATAGACCTGACCACATGAGTGGGCACTTGAGCACGTATCCTGGCCTGGGATGAAGGAAGACTTTCACCATCCCAGGCGCAAACTCAAGGCAAGAGGGAGCTACGGAGAGCACCTGTAGACCCCCAACTCTTTTTAGCGATGTTATAGCTAATAAGAATAATGTCTTTAAAGTGAGGAACTTTAGGGGAACCTCATTCAAAGGTTCAAAAGGTACATGGGACAACCCCTGGAGTACCAGGGAAAAGTCCCAGGTAGGAACCTTGGTCTGTACTGCAAGCCTCGGCCTAATAGTACCACGGAGGAAGCGTGTGACGAGGGGGTCCCTGCCAATGGACATGCCACCCAGAGGTACATGGTAAGCAGCCACGTAGACCTTCAGGGTGGACGGGGACAGCCCTGCAGTGAATTTATCCTGCAGGAACTCCAGCACTTTGCCAATGTGACAGGTAACTGGGTTCACCTGCTTTTCGCTACACCAAGAAGTGAAAAGTCTCCACTTCAGGGCATACAGCTTCCTCGTGGAGGGAGCTCTGGAGTGGAGGATGGTCTCAACAACCTCAGTTGAGAGACCAGAATCTATGAGCTGGGCCTCCTCAGAGGCCAAGCCCACAGTTCCCACAGTTCTGGGCAGGGGTGACGCATCAAGCCCGCTGCCTGGGACAGAAAGTCCTCCCTGGGATCTCCCAGGGGGCTCAGTCCAGAAGGGACACAAGATCCGCAAACACACTCTGCCCGGACACCATGGAGCAATTAGTGTGAGACGGACCTTGTCTCGGCGAACTCTCTCCAGAACTCCCAGGAGCAGAGCAATCGGGGAAAGGTGTACAGACATAGCCTCGGCCATGTCTGAACCATGGCACCCGGTCCGAGCAGGGCTGGGTGCAAGAGTGAAAACCACAGAGGGCAATGAGTCGATTCCTCGGACGCGAACAGGTCTACTTGTGCTCGGCCGAATCTGAACCAAATCTGCTCCACCACCTAGGGGTGGAGCCTCCAATCCCCGGGCCTCGGCCCCTGCCTCGACAGGACGTCTGCTCCCACATTCTAGGTAATAGGGATGTGAACTGCCCGTAGATGGAGCAGTCTCCCTTAGGTCCAAAGGAGGATCTGCCGCGCCAGTTGTATAATGGTCGCGAGCATAAGCCTCCCTGATGATTTATATAGGAGACCACAGTGGTGCCGTTGGTCTGAGCAACCACATGGTGGCCCCTGAGGTCTGGGAGGAACGCCTGAAGCGCCCTCCAAGCAGCCATCAGGTTCTAGCAGGTTTATGTGCCAGGATAACTGGTGCTCATGACCTTCGGCGGAGCGGTCTCTCAAGGCCGCTCCCCCGCCCGTAAGAGGCGCATCCGTCGATAGCATTGCGCGTCGACAAGGAGCTCCCAATACGGGTACTCATGACCTTGGGCGGAGCGGTCTCTCAAGACTGCTCCCCAGCCCGTAAGAGATACATCCGTCGATAGCATTACGCGTCGACAAGGAGCTCCCAGTACGGGTCCATGAGACAGAAACCAGGATTCCTTCCGCACATCTAAGGCACGTAAGCCTTGCCGCGTGACCTTGATAGTGTGGAAAGGGTTGCCCCTCGGGAGGTGAAAGAGCTAGGCCAAACGGAAGCACTCGATATTGGTAAGCCTTCCCCCCAAAGGCGAACCTGACGTACTTCCTGTGTTTGTGGAAGGATGGAATGAAAATATGCGTCCTTCAGGTCGATTTGACAGACCAGTCCTCGGACCTGATCTGTCACGATCTAGTTCAAAGTCAACATTGATGACGAGTGATTTAGAAGGCGCAAATTTAGGATGGGCCGCAATCCTCCATCCCTCTTGAGGAACGATGAAGTAACGACTGTAAGCCTGACTTTCTGTCCGAGGGGGGTACATATTTTATGGCCCCTTGCCTCAACAGAGTGTCTACTTCTTGTTCCGTGACCAGAGCCTGCTCAGGTTTCACCACGGTGGGTAGAACCCTGCTAAAGGAAATAATATATATATATTGCAGGACCCAATGAGAAACTTCTGGTAGGCATGAGATGCGACCAGAAATTCTAATGAGGGAACCAGCCTCTCAAGGCTGGCCTCTGGTGCTTGAATGGCAGACGCTCCAGGGCCCGGTTTTCAGGGGAACGCCTGGAGTGAATGCTCTAGGACCCTCCTTGGAGGGGGCGATCTCCTCAGAGCAACCAGACTCAGGGGTGGCAGCTGAGAAGGGACGCCTGTGCGAGGTCTGGCACCTTAGCGCCAGGACCTCTTTGATGTAGCCTTCTTGGCGAGGATGACGGTCCTCAGATCCGTCCTCCTGCCAGAGGGTTGAGGCTGGGAGTGCCGGCCCGACCCCCCGGGTTTCTGGAGGGGTTAGCGGGTTGCGACGCTCTGCCTCAGAGCGGCCCATTGTGAGGAGCTCTGGGGCTGTGGCTGGCTCACAGCCCCTAATTTGAGAGCAACGAGGCAGCAGCACACTGAACGCCACCTGCTGCTAGCAACCTCCTGGAACTTATCGACGACCGTCTCAACAGTGTCGCCGAAAAAGCCCAGAAGACGAGAGAGGGGCGTCCAGTAGGAACTTGTTTCCTTATCTTTAAAGGTTTGAGCCACAGATGCCTCTTTTATAAATATAATATATATATATTTATATATATATACACACACATATAGATAGATTCATATAATATTAAATTATATGTATATTTATGCTCTCATCGAGGTCCCCCAGTAACCCTGCTTTCCTGTTTACATTTCACTGACAGCTGTATATTGTATGTAACTGTGTATGTGAAATAAAATTCTTGAATTTTATATGCTTGACTGCCCACGAGAGTGGAAATAATCCTCACGGGTTTATAGAGCAGTGTAGGGTTTTTTATGTTTTATTTTTTGCATCAATACTGAATGAGATAGGTAGCTCGCAAGCGCCTCCTCAGTCTCAGGATCGATCATTTTATATATCGCGGGGGGTGACTCGCGCTAACAGGATGCGTTCATCTAATTTATTTTCTTAGATGGAACGCTTCTTTGCCGGCAATAAATAGTCAACATGGCGCGCGAGTCACTTCCTCGAAAAACTCCTCATACTGGAGAGAAAAGTGGCGAATATTCTCTCATCATTAAATGCTGACAATGTCAAAACTCCTCAGAGGCAGATCATTGCAGTATGTGTGCCCATATGTAACAGCCCTCGGGCTGCACGGGCAATGGATCTGCCGCGAAAGGGCTGAGATAAAGCAGCGCTCGTCTCACACCCCGCCGTCTGATCCATTCGCGAATCCCAGGACCCAGATCACCACAGATCCTTGCTATAGCGGGATCTGAGTCCCGGGCAGCGCGAGCCTGTGCGGATTCAGAGCATCTGTAGCGGCTGGCTGGCTACAGTGAATACAGACAGCACACTTATACGCTTGTCTGAGCATGCTCTGCTCCCACGCAGACACATAGTGAATGCGCGTTTCCCATGTAGTGAAAGCAGGAAGACGCGCAATACACAGATGTTTGATTCGCCATTTGAAAATTGGAGAGCCCTTTTCTTTTAAACTAGTCTAGGGAACTCAAACAACCAGCGCGACAACACAACACACTCTCACACTTGTGCTTGCGAAGACAAAACAAGCTATTTGCCTCTGGGTTCTGGCGCCCCTTTATGACCTGGTTCGTGACGTCACCGACCTGCGACCGTCACTCACACTCGGTCGACGGAAGTTTACATATTGTGCTTCGCGAGACATTGTCCAAGTATTCCCCAAAGCGATCGAAGGACGCAGCGCGAGTTCCCTTGAAAGGGAAATGGGCTTATGTATTTAATCTCACTTTATTAACCACTGTCTTTGCTGCTGATGTTCGATGATCCACTTAAACCATACCAATATACCACTAAATGATTTTTGATGAATATCACATTTGTGTTTAATTTAGTTTAAAGTAAAAGTGCTAAAGTAAGAGTGTTTGACTTTCTTCTCCTGCATTCTGTTTATCTGCAATCCAGAAGGGCAAGCACAGCAGCAAAGCTGAACAGCTCGATTGAGCTGTGCCCACTATTGTACAGCCTGAGGCTTATTAATTTCACTTTTGGTCTGAAAGGGCTTTTATATTTGCACTAACTGATGTTAACAAATGAGATTATATTGTTAAGTGTTACCACTTTGTGACATTAATAAACAAACAAGGAAGCCCAGCCAAAATGAGAAAAAGTAACACAAAAGTAATGTAACATTTTCTACATAAAATAACTAACAGAATTATGATAACAATTAAATATAAATATTGTAACACATTATAGAACTTTGCCAACACATGTCCGTTTCCTTTGAACCATGGTTTCCAAAAGTTTAATTAATTGTTCCTCATTAATTAACTTGTCCAAAGCTCCACTGTTTGCCCTCTGTATTTAAGCCCTCATTTTTAGTTTGTTTCTTGTCCTGGGTTGTTTGTTAAATGTCACTTCTATGTTGTCTGGGTTTCAGTCTCTTCTGTATCCCATTGTATTTTGTATTAAAGACTGTATCAAGACAATTGATACAATTGATGGGTTATTTACTTCAGCCAACAATGACAATTCCATTGTCTGATTCTTGGATGACATAAAAAAGTGAAACGCTAGTGCTAAAATTGACTTTGCATTCCCAATTGCAAGAGGCATTTAATGTTTTATTCACCCATCTCGGCAAACCGTTGAGCACCATATTTTGGAACCATTTCAGTTACTGGCTAATACAGATCTTTTAATTTATATGTATTTAATGTATCTGTATTGGAAGATATTGGGGTTGATGTAGTTTTTGAAATATTTAAAATGATTGATTATATACATAAAGCCATTAAATTAATTTAAATTAATGTATATAGGTTAACTCTATGATATTTGATAATGTTTTTGGCGATATATATTTCTGTGACAGTGCCGAGTCAGAATCAGTTCTTGATCCAAGTTCTTGATCCATGGACAGTGTTTATTGGAATAATATTCAAGGCAGTAAACAGAGAAGGCAAAGGGTAACAGTCAAGCGAGAGATCGGCAACTGGGAATCAAAACAATAATCAATCCAAAGAGGGCAGAGACAGCAAACAGTCCATAGAGACACGGGGAGAGGTCGGCAAGAGGAAGACGATACAAATGTAATCCAAAGCACAGACAGACTTGCAACAAATTAAAAAGCAGGGATGTTTCAGCAAAGAGAAACTACTTCTCATGTTAAGTACTGGGACCACTCAAGCAATCTGAAAGAAATCTGATCAATTCCTGGTCTGACCATTAGACTGAGGGTGATATTTAGAGAAAAATAAGGATTCTGGCCAATAATAAGGAATCTGGGGAAAGAAAGCTCAAGTAACCAAGCGGTTTAATATTCAGGTGATCATGCTCTAGTGAGGGTTTAATCGTACATACTACTTTTGCTGTCATCTAACGCTCCTTTAACACTAATCCTTGAAAACAACCACTGATTTACTAACACTGTTAAATGTGAATTTGAGTAAATCTGAAAATGAACATAATTTTTGTCTTGTCGGTCAGTATTGGTCATTTCATAGTGCTTCATCCCTTTAAAAGAGAATGTTCCTCATTGACTAAGTACATTTACCTTAGTGCCACCATGATCCAGCATTTGATTTTATATGTGTGCAATCAGAGGTTTAGATTTTCCTGGTAGCTCTTATCCTTTTTACAAGTAGGACAATGTCAGAAATTCTAACATTTCTGATTTGAATGCATGCAGCGTTATTCCACACCTTCCCCCAAAATCCTATATAGATGGCTTCATTTAGACAGAGCAATTCTAGCCTATAGCAGATTTGCTGACGTTTTGCCAAATGGTTGTAATGGTCTGTCTGAGGTGCTAATGGTGGCGACAACTGGTTGGTGGTGATAATAGAGAATTGTAG
The DNA here is from genome assembly GCA_037043235.1 of Rhodeus uyekii. Lineage (NCBI taxonomy): Eukaryota > Metazoa > Chordata > Actinopteri > Cypriniformes > Acheilognathidae > Rhodeus > Rhodeus uyekii. The sequence continues at coordinate 1,283,247 of JAWRVZ010000136.1, forward strand.
CCCTGCAGCAGTGTTCAGGGACATCTCATTTATAGATCATAAGATCATTATCTGAGCTGTCCTCCCTCAGAGCAACTGAACTCGCAGAAATGTGCTAATTTCAGAAAGTAAGAGATGGTTGGGAGTCGAGAGCCTAACACTGACCTAAATGTTGAAAGATTCTTTTGATGTTTTGCCTTTTCTAATTTGTACAATTCCTGACCAGTGATTTGTGATTAAAACGGTACAGACAGGTTAAGACCATTAAATATTTTGCCATTTTGGCTTGGCCCATTTTTTGTTTTTTTCTTTTGCCAGGAGAATATTTGAATTTTCATCAAAAGCTCAATTACATAAATTTATATTTTCTCTAGCAGTGTTTTTATGTTGATTTTCGAGACACAGGTTCAATACAGTAGCTAATGAGTAACATCCAAACAGTAAAACCACTTGGACAAGAGTCAACTATTCAATGACTGATGTAGACTAAAAGGTTATTTTAAACTCTATTTTTTATGAATATTAAATGCATGTTTCTTAATTGTAATATTTGAACACTACTGTTCAAAGGTTTGAGGTCAGTAATATATATATATTCTAATAAATATATCCTCTGAGCATAAGACTTCTTTCAAAAACTTTAAAACAAATCTACGGTAGTATACTGTTGTGTAGTTTTTTAAGGTGCAGATTTTTACTTCATCTTCTTTGTAAAAGGTTGTGTTAGACTGAGTTACATCTTACCTGGTATTCAATGTCTCCTGCACTCTTTCCAAACCTCCACTATAACCGCATCACCTTTCGCTTCAGTCATTTGGCCATTTCTTTGAAACTCCTGCATGAGCAAGTGAAATATAAAACTCACACTTGCACACAAAACCCCTGCAGGTACTGTTTTATATTTAACAACAAACCTTCCTCCTGTGGAGGTTTTCCTTCCATGCTTTGCTGGTAATAATGAGATAGTGTTGTAAGGTCATATTGATTGAACTGTGAAGACCCCCAACATGACTGAGGGACCCCTATAGTTCAGACAGTGACAGGTCAGAGCTAGGTGAAGCATATCGAACAGATGTGATTCCATAAAGATGAAACTGGCATGGCAGGAGGGCTGCCACATTTTTCTTTGTTTATTGATGTAGAGATCTCACGTACTATGTACCAAGTTTTATGCTCTTATTGTACAAAGATTAACTTCATTTCATTTTAAAGTAAATCTTAAAAATAATGAAATGGTTTAATAAAGAAATCTTAATTGACCACTGTGGCTAGCAGGGCGTGATTTAGAGACTGTTGCAGGCAGAGGAGGAGTTTGGAGAGTTAATGGTTAAGGGATACGCCTCTTGTTAATGAGATCTAACAGGTGTTCTCAGTTTGCAGTGAATGAGAGACCGGTTAAAAGCCGGGCCTTGGAGAAGTTGATGCCACAGAGAAGCCTGTCATTTAAGCTGAAAAGTGGTCTGTTTATTTCTACTTTAAATCCTTCATGCTTATTGTTTTGTTTGTGTTGCTAATAAGAGAGAGCGAGACTCTGCGTAAAGCTGACCCCGCCCTCTTTATTTTGACAGTTGAAAAACTGTCACAACCCTATGTCATGTGCTTGGCTTAAGCCGGGCTCATACTACAGAAGTTTTTAAATATTGCTGTATCATAAGGATAATTTCATTTTCTTCTTTCAAAAATCATGGTGCATCACACACAAAAAGATATTCTTAAGATTATCAAGCCAGGTTTAGCACTTCACATGATTGTAAGGGGAAGTATATGTAAACAAAATGGATACTGTTTCTTTCTGTATCAATACTTACGATGTCAGATACTGTAATATACTCTAACCCCCTTCATTTATTCCGGAGTGATCAGATACTTAACAGACTGCCCTCACTCAATGGCTGGCTGGCTAAGAGGTGCCCAAGGAATAATATAGTGCTCATAGACAATTGAAAAAGTATTTGGAGCAGACCTGACCTGTTGAAGAGAGTTCCCTCCTGGGGTGGCGCCACTCTTCTCTCTAGTAATGTGGCACATAGTCTGAAGAGTTGAACCTTGACTAACCAGGTCATGAAGCTGGTTAATCTGATCATCTTCTAGCTGTCTCACGTCACAGTAGTTAGATTAATCCCAACACATAGAGACACTTTTACCTGGATGTAATCATATAGAGTTTCCCAAATTAGTAAATACAAAAAACTCTCAAACCCATTTAAGAGTAAATATTTTATTGATGTTCAACAAATAAATGTTTTAATATAATACAGATGAACAAATGATAAATTTCAGATTGCTGAATATATGTTCTCTTTCTTCAAAAGCACTCATTATAAATGATATGATTACAGATCATAACCAAGATGTGCAGTGTTTGACAGGAACCTGGCTAAATCCAGATGATAGCATTACTTTAAATGAGTCCACCCCCCAAGATAACTGTTATAAACACAAGCCTCGTCTGAAAGGCAAAGGGTGAGGTATTGCTGTAATTTATAGTAATATCTTTTGTATTACTCAAAGGTCTCGTTTCAAATATAAGTCTGTTGAAATTATGGTGCTTTATGTACCACTATCTAGGTGATAAATCCTGATTGACATCTGTGCTGACTACTGTATAAAAGCCACCAGGGCACCATACAGACTATATAGCTGATTTTATATCAGAGATAGTACTGACTGCAGATCAAGCCATAATTGTTGGTGATTTTAATATCCATGTAGATAATGAAAAATATGCATTAGGCATTTAGAGACATTTTAAACTCTACTGTATTTAGGTAACATCTCAGGACCCACTCATTGTCGTAATCATGCCTTTTGAAGTAATATTGTCACATACTTTTTGAAGTAATATTGTCACAATCAGTGTTGATGTACTTGAAATTCTGTACCACGTGATAACATCTTAGATCATTATCTAGTCTTGCGTACACTTTTGTACATTAAGACAAAGCAGCAAAAGCAACTCCCTTTTACAAATATTGTAGAACTTTCACTTCTTCCACTTCTTTATAGATAATTTTCCACATCAGTTTCATCTCCTCAGCACTCCATATACAGTATTTATCTTACAAAACTTGATGTTACAACAGAAATTTTAACTCTCTCTTTTCCAGCACTTTAGACACAGCAGCTTCTTTACGCTTAAAAAAGATGAAAGAAAATAGTCTAACGTCGTGGTACAACGATCACACACAACTATAAAAAATAAATAAATAAATTATGATGATGCAATAATGGAGCCACTGATGGGTCCGCGGGGTCATGGCAGAGTTTCACATAGCTGAAGAGGTTAAGTATGGAGTACCTCAAGGCTCAGTACTAGGACCATTGTTTTTCACCCTGTACATGCTACCCTTGAAAGGCATCATTAGGAAGCATGGCATTAGCGTTCACTGTTACACTGATTATACTATATGATGATGAAGAGATCCAAAATATTTTAATGAGAACAAACGGTAATTCACAAGGCTGTTGGTAGCAGTAACAACAGCATCTCTACAAATGCATAGCAAACACTAACTGGCAAACTGATGAGTGCACAGGGAGAACTAAATACACATGCGGTGACAAACAAATGACAAACAGCTGTGATGATTAGTGTCCATGGTAACAATTGAGTGTCAGGAGAAACTGAAACAAACACATGACTGAATTAAGACAAAATAAGAGTTCTAGTGCCGTGAAGGTATGACAGTTTGTTTCTATTAGTTCAAGGTGTTTTAATTCATTTTAATCTATACAACTTTTGATTTTGAAAATGTTTTATTAAATGTGGAGATCAACATTAATGAAAATTAGTAAATGCTATATAAATAGTGTTCATTGTTAGTTCATATTAACTAATGTAGTTAACTAATTATAACAAATTGAACCTTATTGTAAAGTGTTACCAAACTATTAAGCAGCAGCACTGTTTTCAGTATTAATAATAATAAGAAATGTTTTTTCTTGAGAACCAATTCAGCATATTAGAATGATTTCTGAGATTCCATGAGACACTAAAGATTTCCAAAGATTTCCAGAAAATCCATTTTTGCCATTACAGAAATATTACATAAATTAAAATATGTAAATATTAAAGTTCATCATTCATTTAATCTCCCACATTTTCCCCTTAATTCAAGGAGTATTAAAACTATTTCTTCTCCTTTTTTTCTCTCCATTGAAATGTATTGTCCTGACTCGTTGGACCTCACTGCCCTTGTTACAGGATATTTCGATCAGACTAGATGATGCAGTGGATCCACATGACCCTAAAGCCACAGCTAAGTTTTATATTGGAACATGTCAGTCAGACTGGGATAGAGAGAGAGAGAGAGAGAGAGAGAGAGAGACTGACTCTCTCTCAAATGCACACACACACTCACATACGCACAGAATTCTAAGCTGTTCATAGAATTATAAAATGTTAAATGATTGTTCTACTTTAATGTATGTATATGTACATGTTTGTTGATTCACTGTAAAAATTAGAAATGCTTTGACAATATATGGTAACATTTGTCATGCTAATAAAGCACACTTTGAAATTGAGAGAGAGAGCGCATGGCAGTGACATGTTGAGTCTAGGGAACCGGCCCACAGACAGAGGCCCATTCCTGAATAATTGCATGTCATACATATTAAAAGTACATGAGCCTTACCTGACAGGAATGCTGTTATCGAATGGATAAATGCACACGACAGAGTGGTTAAGGTGAGGAAGGATGATAAATTTGATAAACAGGAAATCATGTTGAGCAAACATTCAGATGTTCAGAATGAGCAAACTTATCAAAGGTAAAAGCATTTCTATTGTAAGTAAGTGCTGTATACCAGGTCGTTTTTATTCTGAAATCAACGGCTTGTGTATTTTGAAACTTGTTAAGTGCTAATTCTATTGGAAGGAAAATATTATGCATCACTGCAAATAATTGGCCCATTAAATACAATTACTGCATAATATAATACTTTTTAATGTGATGTATAACTTCTGATGAGCCAGAGACAATAAATGTGCTTGTGATTATTTGACCCTGATGTTTCAAACCAATTCTTTTGAGTTTCATGTCTTCTTATGCAAAAATTCTGTCTAAAGTTTTGGTGAGAGAAAAGCAGAGTTTTGTTTCTCTACGGATGGAGGAAGGCATCTGTGGAGATTTACAGCAGATCCATCTTTAGTGATGCAGTATGCTTGGTTGGACTTGTCTCAATAGCTTTTCTTATTTTACTGTGATGAAGACCGAATCAATCTCTCTCTCCCTCCTGACTGAGAACACACATTTAGCTAGTCAATATTTCATTTATATGGTCAGATAAAGGGGAAGGAAAGGCGCAAGAAATCTCCAAAAAGCTCCTCTTCTGACTCCAGGCTGGTTAATTTTTATGCAATAAGCATCACAACAGTAGTCTCACAGACAGTAGTCTCTTGCTGAATGTGGATCTGATATAAAGCTGAATGTGGATCTGATATCTCACTATAAAGAAGGTCTGTGTACAATTGTGTTAACCAACAAAGTTTGAACTTTAGAAATGGAAAGCATCAAAAAATCTCAAGTGAAAGAAATGTGATGAGGTCCATTTAAGTTAAAAATGTATCACCTTCTTTAGACATTGTACTTTGACTATAAGGTATAATAAATTCTACTGTACATAAGTAGACAGATACTTTGCATCAGTGTCACCTAAGTCTTATCACATTGCAACTGCATTTCAGTGTCTGTCATTAGAGTATTAGTAGACTGTTAGGATTAGGGTTAGTAGAATAAGTTGACATGTACTTGGAAAGTCACCATCAAAATAAATTGTTAGCAGATAATAAGCATCAATATGAAAGGTGGGGCCGAACATGTACAATGTGGAACGAGGAGACGGAGGCAAGGCAGGTTTCCATCTGAAAACTCACTTTAATGTAAAAATAACAAAACACTTTAAATAACAAAAGAAAATGCCACTCTCACTTGTGCAAAACTTAGGAACAAGGAGCCGGTAGACAGGGAACCAGCATCCACACACAAGACTACTGATCTAACAGCAAGGGAACAAACACAAGGGAAATGCAAGAAGGTTATATACATATGGAATGACGAACACCTGGGAAGACATAACGATTAAGTGATAACACGACAGGTGCAGGAAGTGAAACAATGACCTTGCAGACAGGAAGTGACAAAGAAGACACAGACAGACAGGACCAAGTGTAACAAGCATACAGTCAGTCTACCAATACTTTCATGACTGCTACTTGACATATAGTTGCAAAGTTACTTAGTATAATATCTAAAGGGGACAGAGTGTTACCAAAGCTTGGGGTCCTTAAGAATTCATTTGAAAGAAGTTAATGCTTTTAATCAGCAAGGACACATTCAATTAATCATTTATAATGTTCCAAAATATTTCCCTTTTAAATGTTGTTCTTTTGAACTATCTATTCATTACAGAATCCTGAACAAATGTTACACTTTATTTGGTCCAATTTAGATATTTTATGACTATAAGTAACTTTGCAACTACATGCCAGCTAATTAGGTTAGGTGTTAGGGTTTGAGTAAGTAGAATAAGTTATGTTGTTGCAAAGTTACTTATAATTAGTCAAATGTCTGTTGGGGACCATCAAAATAAATATTTAGCAAACAGTCTACTGATACTTTAATGAGAGTTACTTGATATGTTATCTTGATAGACGACCATTGAAATAAAGTAAACAAGCAAGAAAATAAAATATTATACCCAACTTTTTGGGGACATTGAGCAAAATTTATTGTGAATCCTTGCTGACATTTTTTTTTAAACATTTGCTGTCATATTATCTGCAGCAACATACTGACTTCTGTAAATTTTCTTTGCCTGGCCGAGAAAGCACAATGAGCAGCAACTGAAGAAAACACATGCAAACAGAAAAATCAATAAAAAATTAATAAAATATCATCATCGGTTTTTCAACACGTGTTACGAATGCGAGGAACAGAGCATGTGCGATGCGGAGAGTCATGACGAGGGGAGCAGGGTTTAAACTCAAAATCACTTTAATAATGATAAACTCAAACAAAAGACTTCAAATACAAAATCAAAGAAGCGCACATGTGCATTAACTTAACTAAAACAAAACTCTGAAGAATCACGGCAGGAGAACAGGAGCCATCCACACACAACTAACAACATCACTAACTTCAACAACCCGACAAAGACAAGGGAAACACAAGAGGGTTTTATACAAAAGGGAATGATAAACACCTGGGTAGACTAACAATGAAAGTGATTGACAATCCAGGTGCAGGAAGGGCACAGGAAGATACACAAAAGGGACCCGGAAGTGGAAGTTCGGACAGGAAGTAACAACTAACCTTACACACAGGAAGTGAAACATTGACACGAAAGACAGGAAGTGACAAATGACCTTACACACAGGAAGCGCACAGGTGACACAACAAACAGGACTAAGGGTAACAACGTGCTGCAAATAACCACGATGAAACCAAATACAGAAAAGTGCTGCAAATAGCACAGACCACAATGAAGATGTTTGAAGTGGACTCAACAAGTGATGAACCTGGCTGGGAACTACCCGTGAGTATTTTGTTTATTTTAACATTCTAATCATATGTGCTTTGTGAGGATTTGGTTGGATTGTGATTATTTGCAGCCCACGAGTTGTCAAACCGACAAACATTTTTTCTTAATTTGCTGGTGTTTTTTCTATTTGCATGTGCTTTTTCAACTGCAGTTCATTGAGCTCTCTCAGCTACTGTAGTTTCCACATATACTACAAAGAGTCACATGTATATAGAGTACAACATTTTAGGTTTGCTCCAGCAGGTCACAGGGATGAGATCTGACTGGAAAGACAATGAAAGACATGAAAATGATGTACATCTCTCAAGTACATGAGAGTCAAGCCTTCAGCTCTGCTTAGGCCTTTCCTCACTTGAAAGGAGGACCAGAGCAGTTAGTCAGCTCAACAATTTCAGACTTGTTTGCAGTCTTTTTGGTTGTTGTTGCAGATAAATCTCATATCCCTTCGTCTGGTTTGATTTTATCACTTTCTCTTCTCTGCCATTTCATGTCACACATTAAAAGAAAATAGTTTGTTTAATTTATATTCAACTGGTTTGTAGACACCCAAACATTGCAGCTATATGTGCATGAGGAACATGCACATGGTTCCTGGTGGGCTGGGGAACGCATGGATATAAATATAACTTCTGGAGACTGTTATATAGACTCATAGAACGTGGTTTTGCTGAAATATCCACTGTGAAAAACTAAGAAGATGAGTTATAGATAATATATTATTAAGCTGGTATGGAGTAAATCTTTTATGCCCTCAGAGGCAAAAAATGGCCCTTGGTTCATTTTCAAGTCTGGCTGAAAGCTCCGAAATCCTTCAATTCACAAATATGTTCTTCCGCTTGGCATCTCAAAGCACGGAACTGAAAATACATCATACTTGATGGATAAGTAAGATAATCGGAATAATCTTTCTCTTCCTCCGACCCACCGGCTCCTCATCTTTCCCCCTTCAGATACGAGGTCCTTTATTGCCATTATAGCAATAACATTACTGACACTGGATCTGTCCGCTCTACAAAGAAGAGCTGACGTCATGCGTGGATTCAGGTGCTTATTCAACCTCTCAAGTCTATCCAGGCGAGAAAGAAGGGCTTTGTGTTCAAAACCACTTACAGATTCGCTTTAAAACCGTTGGATGCTTTATATCTTACTGTTCCAATCATCCAAGGACAGAGGTCATGAAGGTATTTAACAGACTCTTGATGTAGCGGGGTCGTACATTTTGTGCCGTACAGACACAAAAAAAACTGCTCTATTGAATCTCTGTCTTTGTGATGTGGAGCAATGAGGCAGTGACTTCCTCCTACACTCTGTAAAATCCTCGTTTAATTGCTGCATCAAGCATCACCGAGTCTCCTGGTGTTTTGACAGCGACTCTAATGAATGTGTCACTTATTATGTTAGCTTTTGTCAGTGGAACTCAGTGGGTCCTTGAACTGTGATATTTGCATCAGAATTTTATGAGATCTTTATTTTGTTGATAACCTTGGGAGATAAAGCTACAACATACCTCATTCAGGACTTAAAATGACCAGGGTTTGAATGCGCTGCATGTATAGCTTTGAATTAAACTCACATTGAAATTAAATTGAATGTTTTGTTTTGTTTTTTTGGCACTACCCTCTAGTATTGATAGTAGATATTCTGTCACCCACCACCAAGAAAAAAAGTAAGAAAGATATTTAATTTATTATTAATGCTTTTGAGAAGCTAGACTTCAAAGCTGGAATGCTCTAAATAGAATAATTATGTAATTGTAACAAAATATTTCATAATGCTCTTTTAAATATGATCGATATATGATTTATTGCATGATATATACTATTATGCTATTATTTGAACATATACATTATACATATTTTATAGTGAATTTAGTGTTGAGTGTAGACGTTTGGTGTTCACAAATTATGAATAATAACACACACACATATACACACACAAACACACGTGCACACACACGTTTTTATGTTTTATGGGGATGTTCCACAAACATAATAATTTTTGTACTGCATACACTGTCTATTCTATCCCCTCATACTAAATCTACCCCTAAACCTACCCATAACAGAAAACTTTCTGCATTTTAACATTTTCAAAAAATGTCACTTAGTATGATTTATAAGCTGTTTTCCTCATGCGAACCAAAAAATGTCCCCTCAAGGACAGTGTTTTCAAATACATTCGTGGATATGTGGATTCTAAAATAAATTATGCTTTTTTTAAATGCTTAAAAGTCTGAAGTAATCTTTAGACCAAGTCCTCAAAACTGCAAGCAGCACATTATCTGCTTTACAGTCAGAATGCAATTGTAAAACAAACTTTTAGCAAAATACTAAATACAGATTTTGAACCTTGCATTTCTGTACATTTTTTATACTGAATGTGCATTTAAATCAAGTCACCTTTATTTCTGTATAACTTTATACAATATAGAAAGTGGCTTCACAATAGTAACAAATTGAAATTCAGCTTCATTACAGTCTTTATGCATTATACATTATACAGTCATTAAGCAGATCGGGTCAATTCAATGTTGATTCAGTTCAGTTCAATAACTGTAAAGTTAATCTATTTTGCATATGTACTGTACATACATTGTATTTGTGCACATACATGTATGAGTAAGTGCTATTACAAAATCCACTGCACACTGAAAAAGCAAAAGAAAGAAGTATATTCAAATTTTCATATCCTTGCATAGTTACTATGCATAAACAGCATTTTCAGAAGAGTTAAAAAACTCTATCCACCGGTACCGCGGGAGCCCCCCTGGCTCAACCTTCCTGTTCTCCCCTCCCTGGACATTAAGATTTTTTTAGAGTTTGTTTCTGCAAGAGATTTTGCATCTTGTTTGTGGAGTTTTGAGAAATGGATTGTGTATTTGTGTATAAGCAGTTTTAAAAACAATATCCTGAATAAAAATGTAAAAATATAAAAATAGATCCTGAAAATGCAAAATTGAATCTTCTTGACCCATAAAATGTTATTCACATTTCTAAAATAAATAAAAAAAACATCCAGATGTGGTTTATCACTTTTAAATCCACTGTATTTTTCTTTCAGGGTTGCAACTATAAAGACATTATATAGTACAGTAACGCAATCAGGCATGCAGATAATTTCAAGATCTATTACCAAAGAAGAGAATAAAAGGAACAATCAATGAAGTCTGTCATGGGTGATGTAGCAAATGTACACTCAGCTACAACAAACCTCTGTAATTTTCGAAGCAAATCATGTCTTCATTACCCTATATGTCCCTGCCACTTACATTACCTATTTTTACATTATCAAGAGACATTGAAAGGTCAGGAAATACTAAAATAGCCCATGTCTTATTCTGTTCCGTTATTTCAATCTCTCATTCTAACATCCTCCTTCCCACAATCTCTTGAGATAAAACTTGTTGCTATGGCTGTGCATTGTAGAGTAAGGAATTGGCATCAAGCCGCTGCCAGCAAGAGCTGAGAGAATTCAACCAACAGTATACATTCAACAGTAACTCTAAGCTGAAAAAGTTGTTAGCAGTAAAAAGTAAAAAGTAGACGTAAGGAAGAGTTAATATAGTGGCTAAGCAGCAAATATGTGCTGCTTCTGTCCGGGTTTGTGTAAACATTTTGAGATGCTGATTTAGTTTAGTTGTGATGAGAAAGCTTTTCTTGAACTCTTTTCTTTAAGTTTCTCTTGAAGATCCCTACCTAGACAACATTCCCTTTCAAGGGAACTCGCTCTGCATCAAATCACTAGGAGAATGCTTTATCATATCATCTTGTGAAGCACTATTGCGGGCTGGTGACGTCATTAACCAGGATGATAAAGGTGCGACAGAAAACGGAAGCGTTAAGTATTGAAAGATACTATTCGGAAATCCATTGCCGCTTGTATATATATTCTTTCATTTTTCTTATTTGTACCTATATTCTTTTCTTTGTCTTAATTTTCATATGTTTCTTTGTTTTATTTTTCATATGTTCTTTTCCCTTTCTTATTTGAGGGATTTTTATTAGTTAAAACCTTTCTTTACTCTTCTGTATTTTTCCATCGAGTAAGGATGAATATTGTCAGCACTTCTCAACAGATAGAGAATGTTATCAGAATGTTTTGGTTTATAGTTGGAGCCTGAGCCGAGTTCAGCCTTGGAGAAGCTGTGTATTTGTGTGTGTGCGTTAATATGGTCTGTATTGGTGAGGTGATTAACTGGCACCATCAGGAGACGGAATGACTTGTTGTTCTCGACAAGCCACGTCACGAACCCGTCAACCATGTGATCAACGAAGATATGCTTCAGACTGTCTGCGCTTGTGTGGAAAATTACTAGTTTTGTTTTTCTTTCTTTCTTTCTTAGCCAATCAGAATAATTTAAACGTCATCATAGCACCCTCTGTTAGAGTATAATTGCTGTAACAATGTTATTGTAATGGGGGCGGCCTACGAACTCCTTGTGAGACCTGAAGCTGGCTTCTGCTGATGAAACTGCAAACTAAACTTCACTAAAATTTCTTCTATTGACTGCACTTCTGACTCCTGGTCTTCATTCAACATATCTGGTCCTCGGGTCTTAACTGTAAATTCCCCTACAGTATCTTCAGTAAGCACTAAGAGTGTAACGTGAGAGTGTGTGCTCTAGAGGCTATATTGATTATTGAGACTCGGACTTTTAATAATCCAACTCAAACAAAAGGAAACCTTAACGAGGTGCTTAATGACGAGACAGGTGAGTGGAAAAACACTGAGAGATCACGGGAGGAACCAAGAAGTAAATAGAGACACGACTGACATGTAACATCATTTCAATGAAAATTAAATATATTTTATGTATTGAATGTCTTTGAATTATATTGAAAGTGCTGACGTCTTTATGGTAAACTAAAAATACTTTCATGTAATTTCTATCGAAACCTGTACGACGTGTTTAATTCTAATTACACATTTATGATGATGAAGTTTAGTACATTTAAAACATATTCCACCAGATTCACAGACAAGGCTTGAGTCTAGTCCCAGACTAAAATGCATGTCTGAGCTGTTTTAACTGAAAACAACTTGCAATTACATTTAAAATGTCAGTGTCATTTTGCCTCAAGATGCACACCAGTAATGTTTATTTTCTAAGGCATGTTTAATAAAGCTACTTAAATGTCCTAATTGAACTAAGGCCTAATCTAAGTGTTATGCTTAATCTAAGCCTTGTCTTTGAAAGCAGGCCATAAACTATAAATGTAAAATTTAATAATATACTCTACCAGTACATTACATGTGGTTTTAGTATGTTAGTCAACACATCAAAATATATGTATACTTATTTTAAACGCGATAAAAGATTACAAAAGCACAATGGTTTAATTTGTAACTTTTTATTTGACATTAAGCCTTAGTTCTCATGACCAGGTACTTTTTACTATTTGAGGTACTGCTGTCTTCACAGTTGGGGGTGATTGCCTGTATTGTCTTTAGATGCTTTTGTTTTAGTGGTCACTTGACTGTTTGTTCTGTTCAACACCTTGAAAGATTGCCCATTGAAGGCCCATGAAATACAATGTACAGTTCCCTTAGTGGGACTTGATGATTGCAGCAACTGAACAGCATATTCTCAAAAAAGACTCCTGCTGAAGATATAACCAATCCCCTGGTCTTTGCTTCTGATTTTTCTAAAACACTGTCACAAGGGTATGGGGATGCTCACTGAATTTTAAGACTTTTGGTTTCTGGTTTGGAAGAATGAATCGCCAGGCTTTCTTTTGCTAGTTAAGAACCAGCATCCAAACCACAACATATGCTAATATTTTCAACAGGACTATCAGCGTATTCAGTCAATTCAACACCTCTGTATGAGGTCTAAAGTGAGAGAGAGAGAGCCCAGTAGACCACGCAAAGAGTTCAGAATGCATACACTAAAGCAGATTGTGTCTCAAATCAGATCCAAGGATACTATGGATACTATTTCCATATATCCATCCTTCCATCTCACAGGAAGTTCCTCAGGTTCGCTTTCAGGGGCAAAGCGTACCAGTAGAGAGCTTTGTCACCTTGCACATTCACAGAATGCATTGAATGCTCAATTATCCGCATGCTCAATTACCTGAACTATCGCAATGTCGTTCTCACTCATATGACGCATTTGGAGCTGAAGCTCAATGCCGCAAAGAATTTGCTTCTTCCAGTTCAGAATACCACCTTTCTAGGTGTAGTTTGGGACTCAACTACAATGCAGGCACATCTGTCTCCTCCACGTGTCAGTTCCATGCTGTCAAATGTGAAGAATTTAAAAGTAGGCCAGTCACTCACTGTCAAATAGTTTCATAGACTCCTGGGGCTCATGGCTGCTACGTCCAATGTCATACCTATAGGGCTACTGTTTATGAGACCTCTGCAGTGGTGGCTCATAACCAAGGCAATGCTGTGAGTAATGCTGACAACAAATGCATCCCTCACGGGATGAGGGGTGAACATGAGGGTCTGAGGCAGGACCATCATCTTTCCTGGCACATAAATCGCTTGGAGATGCTGGCTGAGTTTTCCTAAGGTGATGGGGATATTGTGGGAGAAATTTGGACAGGCCAAGGTAGACCTGTTTACTTCAGCAGAGAGATCTCATTGCCTGTTATTGTTCTCTTTGGGGCTATGGTACAGATGTGGCTCTATCTTGGAGATTCCGGTAAGGAGGTATCTGCTGTCCCACTCAGGGAACATGATTTTACACCCTCATCAAGACTTGTGGAAACTATGGGCCTGGCCCCTGAGGGGGCTCAGCTTATAGGTTCTGGTCTCTCAACTGTGGTACCAAAGGATTACCTCATGGTACACCAGGGTACCACATGAGTGTAGCAGGCCCTATTGTATTGCAGGCCTTCTATCCGCCTCCCTTCTGTTTGTCTGTTTTGGGTTCTATAGAGGGGGATACTCAGCATCTAAGCAGAGGATAAGCAATTGGGAAGTCAAGGCTATCTGAGTTGGTTAGACGGCCTTCCCCTATGGCTGTCTGGGCCCACTTCACCAGAAGTACGGCTGCTTCTAAGGCTCTCCTTTCGGGAGTTCCACTTAAAAACATTTGTGATGTGGCAGGGTGGTCCTCACCACACATGTTTGTCAGGTTCTATGACCTGGACCTTGGCTCCACACCGGGGTCCAGACTGCTTGCCTTTGGTGTGCACAATGACTCTGCATGAGCAGGCAATGGGTAGTAGGCAGCGTGGATACTGGGTTGCCACGGCGTCTCGATGCAGCTCGAGTTACCTTGAAAGGGAACGTCTCAGGTTACTAGTGTAACTCTGGTTCCCTGAAGAGGGAAAGAGATGCTGCATCACATTGCCATACTCACTGCATACCTGTAAGCGACACAGTTAAGCCTAACCAGAAGCTGACGCTTTTCCAGATGTGCTTTATACTTTATACATTCCTGATTGCAAAGTCACCTGCCCACAACGTTCTGCCAAGCTATTGGACTGATTTCACGCAGTGTCTCGTTTCTTCTTCGGGGAACCAGGGTTATACCAGTAACCTGAGACATTTTAAGTTGAGAACGGTGTTGTGTACGCAAACCATAAGTTAATAATGACTTTCTTATAGAACTTCTATGCAACAAAAAACAATCTTTATTGCATTAATTTCCTATTATCACTGTAAAGCTACTTTGAAACAATCTGTATTTTAAAGAGCGCTATATAAACACACACACACACACACACACACACACACACACACACACACACACACACACACACACACACACACACACACACACACACACACACACACACACACACACACACACACACACAATTACACACAAACTAACAAGTTCTAGGAGGCAGGTGTGCACCTGCTGTGTGTGCATCTGACATCTGGATGTGAATGTTTTGATGTAAACCCAGTGGGATATGTGGACTGGTCCATAGATGCTGGTCAGATACATGCACGTCAATAAAATGACAGTCAATGCTGCAAAAAACAGAAACACAAGAAAACAAGTGTATCAGAGGTGCAGTCAAGCCTGACTGCAGATATTGCACTGACAGATAGCAAACGTACACTGAGAAACAAAGAGGCGAAGCAAGAAAAAATGGGAATAATCTCAGTCCAAAACAAAGACATGCATCAGAGGTATCAAACCATGCCACATTTTTTTAATTAAGTGGAATTTTGAATCGAATTTCCCAATGAAAATTCTCAATGCAAACAAATTTAGCTTGAAAAAAATAATAAAAAAAATTGATGAATAAAAAAGCATTATATTATATTATACAAGTTAAAGTCCAATGAAGATGAAAAGAGTTCAAAATGATTCTAATAAAAAAGGTATTATTCTATAAAAGTTAATCCACAGAAGAGAGGCAACATAACAGCAGACATAGAACAAACAATATTAGACAATGAACTGAAGAAACAGAAAGTTTAATTTAATCATTAAATGAATATCCATGGCAACTATTATTATATTTATTTTATATTATATACATTACATTATATCTTCAAAATTTTATTAAAGCTGGAAGATGAGAACAACATGACAAAGATGAAAACTAGAGGCAGAAGAAAGACAGAAAGAGGGAAGGTAGGCGCTGTTCTTTCACTTGTATGATCATATATCACCCTGACCCATTTTGCTGGGATAGTAGATGAGGTGTATTCAGATGAACACAATGAGCAATATGTGACCGTCTAAAATCAGCACAAAGAATATATCACAACATCCGCTTGCACCATCTACTGAAAAGAAAGAACCAAAGCAAAAGAAAAGGATCTGCAAAAGTAAATTAAAGGGATAGTTCACCCACAAATGAAAATGATAACTTGCATGTAAATTGTAACAACTTACATGAAATTAAAAAAGCACAAAAACAGAAAAAAAGTTAAAAGCAGAGAAATTAAGTCTGTTATATAGTCACAATCCTGCCATGAATTCATAAATTCTGTCTTCATTTTTATTTAGTGCCACTTTTATTGATCATGTTAGATTGGATCTGTCATGCAGTGAACACGAGAACATCACTCACTGAATCTGAGCTTCATAATAGCACTCATAATGGTCAGTGTTCAAGGTTAAAGGATGATTAAAATTACCTGTAAATTTCAGATATTTGTAGATTGCTATAATTGTGAATATTTGCGTGTGCATACAACTGCATCTTTTTCAGGTGTATGTATGTGCATGTGTGTGTGTGTGTTATTTGAGGCCAAGGCTGCTGGAGAGGCAAGACACCTCATTATTCTTCTGCCTAGCCGCCATGTTCGGACGGTAACCATAGTGATGCAGATAACAGACTGCTTATCTGCAGTTAGAACATTGCAAGAACAACACAGTACACATCTTCACATCGACAAGTGTGATTTATTAACATATCTTTGATATAATGCTGCATCTTACAAAATCTTTTTTATCTTTCTGTTGTTTTACCTTTTGTGCACAATTTTTATTTAAAAATGTATGTGCCTGCAGTCAGCAGCAAACACAATATACACACATCTTTTCATATGGTCAGTGCACTCCCATTTTTCCTAAGTATTCTCTGTACACAGCCTTGCATTAGATCCCTGCTGCGTGAACGCGTTATACCGCTTGTCTGGTATAAGATAAATGGGCTGATCTAAAGATGAGGAGGAGGATTAATGGAACATACATCACCCACATGACACCTACTTTAATTACCCATTCTGTACATTACCTGCACTGGTTCAGAACCACAGCGACGAGCCACAAACCCAGTCTCAGGTGAACCAAACCATCAATTACTAGCGTAGATTAAAAACACATTATTCCCATAGTTTACACTGAGATTAGTTTTTGAGATTCCTCAGGAAAAAATATGAAGCAATCTCACTGGAGTGAGCTTTGTGTTTGCTAAACAGGCCTCATGAATCATTACTGCTTTTTCTTGGACAATTTGCTATTGTTTTTCTGTTGATTTGTTACAGAGAAGAATACATGGCAAATGTGTCTTCTGTAGATACACAAACATCCAGTTAAATCATTATAAAATTGTACATAGAACAGACATCACATAGCTCACAATGTTTAAAATGGGTTGAGTCTTGTTTGATAGATGTAATAACTGCAGTCCTAATACACCAGACTCTTACTTTCATGCCCACCTGTTCATCAGTTTTGGAGAGATGTCACTAATAAACTCTAAGACTTTTTGAAAGCAGAATCCCTGTGCTTCCATTACTGTGGCTTTTGGGTGATAAATCTTAAATTAACCCTCCTCTTGAACACCCAAGGCCCAAAAAAAAAACAATATTCCTTTATTGGAAAAATAGATATCAAATATCAATGACATAATAGCTAATCTCTTGAGAGACTAGATCATTAAATACATTCATCAACTGTCAGTTAAATACATTTAATACAATCATCAGTCCACCTTTCTCATCCTTAAATATTACTAAAACAAATTACTTCTATAATGTATAAATAATGTGTGGAACTAAAAGGTTAATGTTCACATTTTAAAGTATGTAACACCTTCACTAAACCCTGATTGTTATTGTTAAAAGCAAATGCTACCAGATGAGCTACCGAACAAGTTTACAATAGTCCATACATATGCAATTGTCAAAATCTATTTGTTTACAAATAATGCACTAGTAAAATGCAATGATAAAAGTGTTTTGAGGTCATAACATTGGAACAATCCATAAATAACTCTTTGTTATTTGATAATTTCCCCCCATAATCTTAATTTGGTTGAGAAAGACTAAAAGTTGTTGCCATTTTATTGCCTCGGGTTATTATTTTAGTTGGAAATGCAATGATATAATAATTTTATAATTTTATAAATTAATTTTCTTAATTTTAAATAAATGTTATAGTATAGTTAAATGGCATGTATTGTCCTGTTAAACCTATTCTTTTTTGATAATGTACAATTCAGGTGTACAATAAGTGGTTTTCTCTTTATTTGAATGCATGATTTCTGCCTAGCTCACTGTCTCTCTCTCCTCTGACCTCATGACACAGAATCAGTCATCACACACACAGACACACGCACACACGCACTTGCACCTCGCATCAAATTCAAAGCATTGATACTTGCTTACGGAGCTAATACAGGCTCCGCATCCTCCTACTTCCTCTCACTATTACAAAACTACACACCTGCCAGAAACCTCCAATCGATCAATGATCACAGAGAGACATAAAATCTCTCTAAAGAACATTTCCGTTCACCGTTTCTTGCTGGTGGAACAATCTCCCTGCCTTCATCTGGAATGCAGAATCCTTGTCAATATTCAAAAGACAACTGAAAACTCATCTCTTCCAAGATCACCCAACATAACACACACACACACACACACACAAATATCCGCTGGACCTCCTCTATATCTCAGTGCCCTTTTCTTTTTTCCAGTTCTTTGTCGTCATGTGATCAGCAGATTGCTCAGGTGTGTACTCGGCATTCTGTTATGAAAAAATTGCTTTATTTATTTACACTCCCCTCCTAATGCACTTTCTCTATTTTACCTTGTATCATTACAGTTTGTTATGCATTACCTCTCCCTCTCCCACCTTTTCTGTCCTCCTCCCCTTGTCCTCTTTTATGTTGTTGATTAGTGACAGTTAAGTACAAATTACAAAAGAGAGAGAGAAAGAATTATATGGACAGAAGGTAGAGCGTATGAGAGGGAATCATTAGTGTACAAAGAGGGCTGAATCACCACCTTAATGCTCTCTGGTCTTGACTTGCGTTAGATAACACCATTAACCACAGCAGCATCAGAGGGATTGTGGGATACTGAAGATTGTAGTCACACAGCCATGCGCACACACATTCAACTACAGCAATGACTTTGTTGTACAAAGTGAAGAAATCAGTTTCCATTTACCTTAACAAGCTATCCATTACTCTTATGCCTAATTTTGTTTGTCTGTCTGCCCTGATCTCTGTTGACATACGAGAGTAATTGGTTAGGAGTCTGCAGTGGCGTGGTAGCATTGATTGGATTGAAATTATGGCCTTTTTTAAGGAAGAATGGGGATTGTTATAAAGAAGACCCTGGATATCAGTATTATGAGGGACGTGAGAGGTAAAAGTTGTTTATCTCACCACCCCTTACTTCTTCGTCCTTCAATTTGAACCTTTTTACACTGGTGCTGAAACCCGGGACATGGAAGTTAAGACGCCGCCATGCAGCCAGCTCAAACTCGTATTCGCCTTGACCGACCCCCCCAGGGGGTAGTAAAGCGCTGTCTCGGGTGTAAGTTCGGCCTGTGAATGGCGATGGGGGTATATGGAGAGCAGGACATGGCTGAGGGACATGAGAGAGCGTCACTGTATCTAATGGATGCATATAAGGAAGAGCGACGCCAGTGAAAGACGAGAGAGGACGAGGCCTGAATTTACCTTATGTTTTGTGCTTGTGTGTGTGTGTGGACGGCAGCCGTCCATGAGGTACGGCTCATGTACCTCATTTGATGTTTTATTTGAATTTTGTTGTGAGCAAGGCGGGGTCGAGAGACCGTGTGAGCGTCACGAGAGCCGTTGGCGTGCTTGGTAATGAGCGCCCCCTGTGAGCCACCGGTCTTGTATCGCACGGAGGAGCGGAGGCATAAAAGGAGACGCGACCAGGCCTGGATTATGTACTGTGTTTGTGTCCCGTGAGGGACTGCCACCAGTACTTTTATTTGGTGTTTTATTTGATTTCATATTAAAGTTTGTTAAATGTTCACCGGTTCCAACCTCCTTCCTCCCTGAACAAAGAACTTTGCTACAAATATTAAAAGTGTTAAAGGGTGGGGTGGGGTGGTTGCCGTCCGTGAGAGAGCAGAGGATTCGCTGCCGGTTGCTCTCGTGAGGACGAGCCATCGCCAGGCGGCAGGAGGCGGAGGAGTGTCAGGCCGTCCACCGAACAGCGTCCGAAGAAGAGCCTCTTGGTTGCCTGAGTACCGAGAACCAGCGTGTCCACGAATCGGACCAAGAATTTTTTTTTCTCTTTCTTTTTCCTCTCTGTCGTCTCGATCGCTCCTCATGCTTCTGTCTCCTTTTCCCTCGCCTCTTCTGTCCTTACCCCCAGGGGAGTAGAACACAATCTCGTGGTTACCCCCTGTGCGATGGGTATGGTGGTATGTGGGGAAAAGGGAGGGGTCGAGTGACGTGAGGGTCACGAGAGCGGTATAGTGATTGATAATGAGGACCACCTGCACACTGCAGCAGCCTCATATCTCACGGAGAAGCATAAGTATAAAAGGAGGAGTGACGCAAGTGAGGGACGAGAGAGGACCAGGCCTAGATTTATGTTATGTTTTGTGCTTGTGTGTTTGGGCGGCAGTCGTCCATGAGGGACTACCACCATTGCTTTCATTTTGCATTGGTTGTTTTATTTTTAGATTAAAAGTGTTAAATGTTCAGCAGTTCCCACCTCCTTCTTCCCCGAACTTCAAACTTTGCTATCTTTTAAAGTCGGCATGAAACTTACGAATGAAAACATCTTGAACGAAAAAATTTAGGGCTAAAACTATTTTATCCATTGGGAATTGATTGCATCTTTGTGGTTTGCTATTGTTGTGATCTCATGTGAGTGACAGGTTAATCCACCCTCATGCCAGTAAACACATCATCAGAGAAGAGATTGCAAGAGGAAGGGGAATTTATTCATGTTGCCATCTGTTTGACTAGCTTCTACAAAATAATTGATAAATTACCTCAAACTTTCTAGATCATGAATCACCAGTTTTAGATTATGTAAAACGAATGATTGAAAAATGATGCATTACCTATTATAATAAATTCAACCGGAGTCATAGTCATCCAACCATAATCCATGCCATCAACATGTGAGTGGGTGGCTGTAGGGAATGCTGTGACAACGAGAAGACATAAAAAGTATCAAAGACCACAGTATACTGCCATCACATCATAAAAGCGTATAAGAACATATGGACCAGAAGGATTCACTCCAGTGATGTCATGCATTTAGGCATGACTGGGACCCCTTCTGTTGTCCATCATTCGCTGACAGCTGGCAGGGGTGGGATTCTGATTTTGCGCAGCAGATGAGGGGTATGTGTGTCAGTCATGGGGGGTGAAGATGAACCCTGTCTGCATCCAACTGGCAGACCAATATGGAAAAAGTACCTTTAACTGGTGCCAAAGCACTTTGCAAGAAAACTACTCAGGCAAAAATAGCTTATGTGAATTAAAATTACTCATGTAGAAAGGATCAATTTAGAATTGTCAAGCAAATATAGCTTATTGAAATTAAAATCACTCATGTTGAAAAGTGTAAATTGGGAAATATCACATTTACAATTATACTTTCTACATTAAAAATACTTAGATTACTTGACTTTTCATTAGAAAGGATACATGAAAGGGTACATTTATTAATTTGTCATAAGGGAAAGAATATACATCAATGAAATAGTAATTTATTTGAGTTAATTTAGTCATATTTCATTGTGTACTCTTATCATGAAGTCAAAGAAAATGATCTGAATGTTGAAAGGACAGTAACGTTCACTTTATTAAAGAGATTGAGAGACATTTCTTGCTGGATGAAGGACTGCCGTCTTCAACTCAGACAGCCATCTGCTGTCTCGGCCATACCAACACTTCACCACAACTTCTCCATTCAGCTAGGTTTGTCAAACATGACTCCATCCAGGATGGCCAGGAACCTTGGAGTTGTGATTGACTATAAGTTAAACGTCACTTTCCACATTGCTTGAAATGCCCAGTCCTACAGATTTGCTTTATACAACGTTAGGAGGATCCCAATCAGAGGATGCTATACAACTCCTTGTTCAGCTCTTGTTCTATCCAGACTGGACTATTGTAACGCTCTCTTGGCAGGCCTTTCAGCATGCACTACCTCACTTCTGCAACCTATCCAGAATGCTGCAGCAAGAGTGTTCTTTAACGAGCCAAAGAGAGCGCACGTCACACCTCTCCTCATAAAATTGCACTGGTTGCCAATTGCTGCTCTCATCAAATTCAAGTCAATTATGTTTGCCTACAGAACAACCTAATGCTGCACCCCTATACCTAAACTTATTACTTCAGACCTGCGTGCCATCCAGAAGCTTGTGTTTTGCAAGTGAATAGTGCCTTGTGGTGCCATCCCAAAGAGGCACAAATTCACTTCCACAGACCTTTACCTTGACTGTTCCATCTCCAACCGAGTTGCTGAGTCTGCTAGAGCAACTGGGTTTAGTCGCATAACTTGCATATTGTTGCCCTGTTATTGGTTTGATTTGCTGCTTTTGCTCATATATTAGTCACTTTGGATAAAAACAAGTTTGCCGGTAATGTAAATGATTAAACGTACATGTGATGTTTTGAGAATTGTTGGCAGTCACATAAGATTCAACACAACTTGCACACATCCAGTAAGAAACAAACTCAACCACAGTAATTAACCACAAATAGATAAAAATATTTATTACATGACAACACCTAATTTGTCTTTGACTATCTGACATTTAATTTCAGTAAGATACTGATCTATACATGTCATCTACTGATGATTTCAGGGTACATTCACAAGCTTGGATTTCAGAGTTAAACCAGGGTCATAATATAATTATCATTTGCTGTTATAGAGGCACTTTTTACCTGTCTTTGTGGCCTGAGAGGGACACAATTCTCACTTCCATATTTCACATTGTTCAATCTTTACGTTGGAAATTAATACTGGGTATTCACTTTTCAATGTTGCACACTGTTCATTCATAACTGTCTTGCATATTTGTTGACACATACTTGACATTCAGAGTGTTTGGCGGATTGGTAATGGATACGACAATGTTGATATGCTTGGTCTTGGTGGAATATATCTGCTACGCTTATCGCTGTTTGTTATTGTTCCGGATGCAGAGTAAGTAGGTAAGTACAGAAATAACACAAAGTAACACATTTCATCTCACTGTTACTCTCTAATGCAGCATCATTTCACACTGTATGCTTCCAGAGGTTAAAAACCACACAGACCCCCTATTCAAATTTGGAAATGTGTCAAATCCAGTGTTAACAGTGGACTTAATATCCCGGGGTTAAGTTCATTGAAAAAAGGCAAAAGTTGCAGGCTAGATGATAACTTCACTTTATGTACATGAAGACTTCTGAATAATCCTGTAAAAGAATATAAGGCAGTCACTTGAAATGCAGTTGTTTGCAATTTACCTTTTGTAAGTTCAACATTTTATTTTATTTTATTGTAATGTCGCAGCTCACATCCTCCCAAAAGAAACAGGGCAAAACTCCAACAAGAAAATAGGACATTTACAAGAGACATCTGGAGACATCTGATTTATCATTCACCATTTGTATCAGCACAAAATTTTTTCACAGCCATAAAAAACATGCACTGACTGGTCACCAGCTGCTCTTCAATGCATGAAAGCTATCACATTTTTTTGTCCAACTGGTCTATAGGTGCAATTGGTTAAGAAAAGCACCTTTGAATGACTATAAATGTATACTGAGGGTCCTTACTCTGACATTGTTAAGACTCAAAATGTAAATGGGGGGGTCCTTATTTTCAGATAGGGTTAGAGTTTGAGTGCAGAGTGCCTGAATAACTGGGTAAAGCACAAAGCCTTGAAATTGCTTGCAAGAAAAGTGCTCAAGCTTATTTTTACAGTTACCTACTGCCACTCAGAGAAATGTGGTGTCTGTGTGAGACGTGTTTCAACATCACAGTGATTTGTTGTGGAGGAGGGGGTCCATTCACCTTTTCAAGTTACAATGCAGGTGTGCAGAGACCTTTACTCTAGGAGATTTCCATGCTGTCTGATATGTGCGTCATAGCTCTGTGAGAATAAAGTGGCTCGTTAAAATGGCTCCAGGCTTTGATGAAGAGCTCTCAGGAGGACAGTCTACTTTGGCTGCTGTTACTGATTGTGGAACAATCAATAAAGTCCATTTTTTATTTCCCTTAAAAAAACTTAAGTGAAGCTGTCATGTCTTCTGTTTGATGTGCTTTCTTTCCCCTTTATGTCCCGTGTTCGTTGTCTGTGTGACTGTTGCCACACACGTGGCTGTGTTTACATCTGTCTGCTGTCAGTGTGTCATGATTGTCCCCACCCCCTTGTTATTCACTTCATGCCCCCGCACCTGTTATCACTCTCCCCAATTACCTCTCTTATTTAGTCCTCTGGTGTCGCTTGTCTGATGCTTGATCGTTGTTGTTGGTCACCTTCTCAACTCGAGCTAGCCAGTTGCATTTCCTTTACCTTGTCGTGTCCTGTCGTGTGTTTTAGGCTCCAGTGCCGGTTATTTTTCCCTGTTTTGTTTTTTGCTTTTACGCTGCTCTCTTCTCCTGTCTCCAGGTCTGCTGGCCGCGCCCACCAGCGATCTTGCTCCGTGTCCTGTCGTCAGGCTCTCTCTCAGGCTCGCGTTCATCGCCGCCTCCCTGCGGGCGCTCAGCTGTTACACTCCCGCTGCCTTCGCGATCAGATCGTGTCTATTCCCGGTTTTTTGGCCGGAGGACTTATTATTTTGCAAGAGCCTTGTTTCCCTTTTGACTACTTTTTCGTTGATTGAATAAACCTTTGTTGAGCCTGCATTTGAGTCCAGCGCCTTCCTGACAGAACGATCAAGCCAGAATGGATTCAGCAGGCTCAGACCAAGTCAGAACAGCTGTTGCCCAGCAGGGGGTGCTATTGGGTCAACATGACTCCCAACTTTCTACTGCCTCCAGGGAGATTGAGTTTTTGACTGCGCAACTGGCCGACCTTAATGCCCGCTTTGAAGAACAGCAACGCTTTATTGCATCAGTCTGCCCAGAGACTCGATCTATGCCATCTCCGCCCTGCAAGGAGCCTCATGCCAATAACCCTCCACCCTATGACGGAGACCCCAATTCATGTCGAGCGTTCCTCTCTCAGTGTTCACTGGTGTTTGACCTCCAGCCTCGTCGCTACCCTACTGAACAATCTAAAGTGGCTTATGTTTTAACACTGCTCACAGGGAGGGCCCGAGAGTGGGGGACGGTTGTGTATGAGAGACAAGCCCAGTTTTGCTCAAGTTTCGATGAGTTCCGCCAAGAAATGATTAAGCTGTTTGACCGCTCTGCCCAGGGCGACGAGGCAGCTGCCAGGTTGGTGCGGCTTACGCAGAGTGGCCGCTCAGTCACTGACTTTTCCATCCAGTTTAAAACCTTGGCGGCTGCTTGTGATTGGAATGAAGGGGCCCTACGTTCTAGGTTCCGGGAAGCCCTCGACGATGAGATTCAGGATGAGATCGCAGTCCATGAACTTCCTCGTGATCTTGACACCCTGATAGACTTAGCCCTTCGGGTTGAGGAACGACTCCTGCGGCGACGCCAGCGTCGTGCTTTTCGTCCCACATGGAGAGCGGAGGAGACCCTTCCTCAGACAAACACCATAGCTCCATCTCAGACTTCCACACCGGACTCTGAGCCGATGCAGTTAGGCCGTATGCGGCTCACTACTCAGCAAAAACAACATCGCTTCACACAAGGTCTCTGTTTATACTGCGGTAAACCAGGACACTTTGCTGCTAAATGCCCGTTAAAAGACAAAGCCCATCAGTAGAACGGGGAATCCTGGTGGGCGCTTCTCCTTGTGTTAACTCCCCGTCGTCACGCACAGTCCTACCTGTTACCCTGCAGTATGGAACCTCTTCCAACTCCTGCTCGGCCCTAGTTGATTCTGGGGCAGAGGGGAACTTCCTAGATATCTCCACTGCTGCCCAGTGGGGTATTCCATCCATTCCCCTACCTGTTCCTCTCTCTGTCTGGTCCCTTGATGGTCGGCTTATCTTTTCCATTACCCACAGCACCCCATCCGTAAGTCTTACTGTTTCGGGCAACCACCATGAGGTGATCAAGCTGTACCTTTTTAAATCTCCCAATACCCCTATAGTCTTGGGGCATCCTTGGCTGGTACAGCATAGTCCTCATGTTGATTGGTCTGGTAATTCTGTGTTAGCCTGGAGTCAGTCCTGTCTAGCGTCTTGTTTGGGTACTGCTTTTTCTTCTGGTTCTGTGTCTCCTGTTTTGCAGGTTGAGGCTGCTGATCTGACTGGTGTCCCCACGGAGTACCTGGATCTTCGCCAGGTCTTCAGCAAGTCCCGGGCCACCTCTCTTCCTCCTCACCGGCCGTACGACTGTGCCATCAACCTCCTCCCAGGCACTTCTCCGCCCCGGGGTCACCTTTATTCCCTGTCTGGTCCAGAAAGAGAGGCTATGGACAAGTATATTAGCGAGGCACTCAAGGCCGGTCTCATCCGTCCCTCCTCATCACCGGCGGGTGCAGGATTCTTCTTTGTCAAGAAGAAGGATGGCTCCCTGCGGCCCTGTATTGATTATAGGGGTCTCAATGGCATCACTATCAAGAACAGGTATCCCCTACCTCTCATGTCATCTGCTTTTGAACTGTTGCAGGGAGCCAAGGTCTTCACCAAGTTAGACCTCCGCAACGCTTACCACTTGGTGCGGATTCGTGAGGGAGATGAGTGGAAGACAGCATTCAATACACCCACGGGACACTATGAGTACTTGGTCCTACCTTTTGGTCTGACCAATGCACCAGCTGTCTTCCAGGGCCTGGTTAATGATGTGCTGAGAGACATGATTAATAAGTTTGTCTTTGTGTACCTAGATGATATTCTGATCTTTTCTCCTTCTTCTCAGGTTCACACTCAGCATGTTCGCCAGGTTCTCCAACGGCTTCTTGAGAATCAGTTATTTGTTAAGGCGGAGAAGTGCGAGTTCCACTCTAAGTCGGTCACGTTCCTGGGGTATGTCATCTCAGCTGGTGGGGTGGAAGCAGATCCCGCTAAGGTAAGGGCCGTCGCCGAGTGGCCAGTCCCCGACACTCGTAAGGCTGTGCAGCGGTTCCTGGGATTCGCCAATTTCTACAGGCGATTCATCAGGAACTTCAGTCAGATTGCTGCCCCTTTAATTGCTCTAACCTCCACCAAGATACCGTTTGGCTGGAACAATGAGGCTCAGAGGTCCTTTGATGAATTAAAGTCCCGTTTCATCTCTGCCCCTGTTCTCTCCTTTCCAGATCCAGAACGACAGTTTATTGTTGAGGTTGATGCATCCGATGTCGGGGTAGGCGCGGTCCTGTCTCAGCGGTCCCCTAAGGATGGGAGGGTACACCCCTGTGCCTACTTCTCCCACCGACTGAGCCCAGCTGAGCGTAACTACGACATAGGTAACAGGGAGCTGTTGGCGGTCAGGTTGGCTTTGGCGGAGTGGCGCCACTGGTTGGAGGGTGCAGCGCAGCCCTTTTTGGTCTGGACGGACCACAAAAACCTGGAATATATTCGTTCAGCCAAAAGACTGAACTCCCGTCAGGCACGTTGGGCACTTTTTTTTGGCCGTTTTAGCTTCACACTGTCGTACCGCCCAGGATCCAAAAATGTCAAACCTGATGCCCTCTCTCGACTGTTCGGTACCCCTGGAGAGTTGCCTCAGACTGAGACCATCCTCCCTAGGGGGATTGTGGTGGGGTCTCTCTCCTGGGATATTGAGCGGCGAGTAGAGGAGGCTGGTCGTCAGTGTGAGGTGCCAGAGCAGTGTCCCAATGGTTTATTGTTTGTGCCTGCTGCGCTGCGCCCTGAGGTCCTCCAGTGGGGACACGCGTCTAGGCTGACCGGTCACCCAGGAATTCGGAGATCGCTGGCTGCCATCCGCCAGCGATTTTGGTGGCCCTCCATGGGTCCGGATGTCCGGCAGTTCGTGTTGGCTTGCTCTACTTGTGCCCAGAACAAGACTTCCAACCGCCCGCCTGTTGGTCTGCTCCAGCCCCTACCCATTCCCTCTCGTCCCTGGTCACATTTGGCCCTTGATTTTGTCACTGGGCTCCCACCCTCGAGAGGTAACACAGTGGTTTTGACTGTGGTGGACCGCTTCTCTAAGTCGGCCCATTTCATTCCTTTGCCCAAACTCCCCTCAGCCAAGGAAACAGCCCAGCTGGTGATTGACCACGTCTTCCGGATTCATGGTCTTCCGGTTGATGTGGTCTCTGATAGGGGACCCCAGTTTGTTTCCCGGTTTTGGAAGGAATTCTGTCGACAGATCGGGGCCTCTACGAGTCTGTCTTCGGGTTTCCATCCCCAGACCAACGGGCAGTGCGAGCGAGCCAACCAGGATCTCGAAAGAGCTCTCCGCTGCTCGGCCTCCCTGAATCCTAGTTCCTGGTGCCAACAGTTAACGTGGGTGGAATATGCCCACAATTCCCTGCCGGTCGCGTCTACGGGTTTGTCTCCCTTTGAATGTTCTGTTGGTTATCAACCACCTCTGTTCCCTTCACAGGAACCCGATGCTGCAGTTCCGTCTGCTTTAGCCTTCGTCCGGCGTTGTCGGCGCACCTGGAAGAGGGCTAAGCAGGTCCTGGCCCAGACCTCTAGACGTACTAAGGCAGCAGCCGATCGCCGGAGGACTCCTGCTCCTCGTTATGTATGTGGGCAAAGGGTTTGGCTATCTACCAAGGACCTGCCTCTCAGGGTGGCCTCCCGTAAGTTGGCTCCCAGGTTCATTGGGCCATTCCGCATCACTAAGGTTCTGAGTCCTAGGGCGGTGCGGCTCAAGCTTCCCCCTACGCTTGGCCGGGTTCACCCTGTTTTCCATGTTTCCAGGGTCAAGCCTGTGTTTCGTTCGCCCCTTAACCCTGTTGTTTCTGCCCCTGCCCCACCCCCACCCCCCCGTCTAGTGGATGGCTCTCCGGTGTACACTGTCAGGAGGTTACTAGATGTCAGACGTCGTGGCAGGGGTTTCCAGTACCTCGTGGACTGGGAGGGGTACGGTCCTGAGGAGAGGAGCTGGGTTCCGGCTCGGGACATCTTGGACCAGGCGCTGATCGAGGATCTCCGTCGGCGACTAGGTGAACCCTCCCTGGGGTCGCCAGGTGGCGACCCTAGGGGGGGGGGGTACTGTCATGTCTTCTGTTTGATGTGCTTTCTTTCCCCTTTATGTCCCGTGTTCGTTGTCTGTGTGACTGTTGCCACACACGTGGCTGTGTTTACATCTGTCTGCTGTCAGTGTGTCATGATTGTCCCCACCCCCTTGTTATTCACTTCATGCCCCCGCACCTGTTATCACTCTCCCCAATTACCTCTCTTATTTAGTCCTCTGGTGTCGATTGTCTGATGCTTGATCGTTGTTGTTGGTCACCTTCTCAACTCGAGCTAGCCAGTTGCATTTCCTTTACCTTGTCGTGTCCTGTCGTGTGTTTTAGGCTCCAGTGCCGGTTATTTTTCCCTGTTTTGTTTTTTGCTTTTACGCTGCTCTCTTCTCCTGTCTCCAGGTCTGCTGGCCGCGCCCACCAGCGATCTTGCTCCGTGTCCTGTCGTCAGGCTCTCTCTCAGGCTCGCGTTCATCGCCGCCTCCCTGCGGGCGCTCAGCTGTTACACTCCCGCTGCCTTCGCGATCAGATCGTGTCTATTCCCGGTTTTTTGGCCGGAGGACTTATTATTTTGCAAGAGCCTTGTTTCCCTTTTGACTACTTTTTCGTTGATTGAATAAACCTTTGTTGAGCCTGCATTTGAGTCCAGCGCCTTCCTGACAGAAGCATTATAAATTAATTTCATAACGTTGCAGCATGTGCTTATCCTCTAGAGGGGCGCTTCTATTTATATATTTTTTCGCTCAAGTGCTACTCTAGTCACCACAAACTGTACACTTGGTGTCCCCTGTTTCCATAGTAACCGTGCCAATACAGGGCAAAAAATCAAGTTAATGTGGTGAATGAGAACATATCACCTCCCTGCTATTTCTTAGCATGCTTCTGAGAAAAAAAAAACACTTTAACTCTGTTAAAGACATCTCTGCAGTTGTTTCCAAGAAGATCAGCTTTCTACTGGTGAAAATGAGAGAGGGCAAAGAAATTATTCAGCCTATTTAATAATAATTCTAATAATAACTTTTATTATTGAAATTATTTTAATGACAGTTATGCATATTATAACAATGTTAAGTTTAATTAAAATATAATTCTCATTCAGATAATATGAAAAACTAAAACAGTTTTTCATTTGGAATTTTTTTGTTTTTTTGCATTAATTAAATGAAAACAGGGAATTCTTCATTTTGTCCAACTGTTTTCTTAGTTTTTTTTAGTTTTAAGGTAAAATAATTCAGTAGTTTTTGTGATATTGAAATGCATATTAATTTTAATAATAGGCCTATATAATTTTTTTATAATTATATTGCAATCTCCGAAAATACTTAGATTAAATTTTATTTTTATAATTGAATGGGTTTTTTTCTATGGGAAATACATCTTTTTGATTAATATTAAATAAATAATTCAGTTTTTAATGAAACCATAAATACATTTTTGAGCTGTAACAAATTTCTAATTTCTAAACATAAACATTTGTGGAGTTGTTGCTTGTGCATCATCCTGGTAAATCTCACCTCAATCTCACACATTCAATGCTGTCAGATACTGGAGTGAGGGAGAGACAATATAAGGCTTTATGGTCCAGTGGTCTTTTGGGTACAACCATCTGTCTGTGTGTGACTTCAGTCCAGCACCAGATGATCACAGAAACAGTTCTTATAGGAAGTCTCACCCTTTGACCTTGCTGCTGTCCTGCAGATCCCCACCAAAGCCACCAAGCCACTGACTGTCATCCATTGGCTCACCAACCATATCGGCTTGTTTGTTTTAGAGAAAAATGTGTGAGAGAGACAGAGAGACATTGCGATAACAACAGACGTGCTTTTTGAGGAAAACAAAGATCCATTATTAACAGCAGGCGACAGACAGCGGTACGGGCGAATCAAAGCCTTTGATTTGCTCTGCGAGCCTAATTTGTGTGTATGGTCACAGATTACAGCTAAACACATCAGAGAAAGCCCTGAAGAAATAAAAGAGAAGGAGACAGACGGAGAGATTGTGAGTGATAATCAGTCTATTTGGCAAGATTTGCTGACAGAGTAAACCTTCTTTATTAATAGTAAAGCAGGAGAGACAAGGCATGGCCTAACCAAAGAAAAAATGAAAAAAAAAGCAAAAAAAACTAAAACAAAGCTAAATGACCTTAGAGTTTAATTCTAAAACCATCTCTCCTCAGGTTGCGGTACACGTCTTTTTGCTATGAAACACGGTATATATACATTTCAATAATCATTGTATTGCATTGCATTATATGTTTAATCCAAATAGATTTTCCGGTCTCTATGTGAGGTCTGGACAGTGCATGTTTCTAGACATGTTGGAGACCTAGTGATCTATGGATGTGCTAGAGGGTGCTAATAACCCTTAAACGAAAACAAGAGCACCCTCAATTGATACTGTAATAAAATGTTGGTGAAACAGATTTGGCAAACGCTCCAGTGCATACTTGTGTTTGCATTCTATTTATAATGTGTTTGTGTAGTGGTGAGCAATGTAGCCAATCACAGACATAGTCGTGGATCTCTTTAAGTTTTGTCAAGCATTGTTTTTCATGCTGCTAAGAGGACTGAGCCAATTGTATTCTGCAAAGTTTTGGAACTGCAATCTACATATAAATGTGAGATTCAGTCTGCACAGGACAGAAATACGCATGTTAAAATAGTAACACATGAAAACAATGTAAAGTTGGACTAATAAATGAATATAAAAATATTCGTGGCAAAATATTTTTTACATTCTATTCTAATTATTTGTAAAAGTGATGACTTGTAAATAATCTTAAATGTCTTACTGTACACTGCTATGGTGGGGTCTATTGCTTAGTCTATATCTGCACTTTACTAGAACACACTCAGTGATTTGATTCTGGAACTGGGCCTCTCTAGATATAATATAGAAGAGAGAAAGACAAGAAATGGTCCCGAGTGAGAACTGAAAAGTGTATTGACTATTAAAAACAGACAGACCTTAATAAATACATGAAGTTGTAAATATGGATGTGATGTGTTTCATCCACCCATTTAGTCACACGCTCCCAATATATATTAACTATACTATAATATTAACACGGGTCCTAAAGTTCTTGCCTGGTCAAAGCCCTTATTTTTCCATGTCATTACAGAGGCATGGGAATTTGTTGCTTTCACTTTTCTTTAATGAAACGTCATAATAATAATATCAGCCAACTTTCTTTCTACAGTCTTTATTAAAATATCTGTCTTGCCTTCTACTACCCTAGCCCTCTTCTATTGGCTACAAGTGTGTTTTGGTGCTCGGTTCGATACACTTTAAATAGAGTCTTTGTAGATATTAAAAAAATATGACAAATAATCTTATTACATTTTTCTAAACTTTTTACATTCACAACCTTAACCACTAAAATGTTCTGTATAGGAATGTGTTTTGCCTATTCAGTTTTAACATTTATTTGATATATAACACATTTACATTAAATTAATAAAAATAAAAAACACTAATACGGGTTTTAAGATGTATTATATGTAATTAGATGTATCTCAAATTTGGTAAATGAGATCATAGAAAATAAAACAGCTCATTTTATTCAGACTTCTTGAGGTAACAATCAACATGTGCTCTAAGCACATCCTTTCACTAACAAAATATCTTTTTTTTTTTAAACAGTCAGTGTTTCAGGCCCTATTTTACACTGTTTATAGAAAGTGCCTCTGGCTGTCGAGACGGGAATAAAGTCTGCTGTGTGGGATGATAAACATTCTGTTATCTTCTGTCTGATGTTGTTCACCCAGTGTTTGTAGTGAAATTAAAATTTCCCCCAAAATCCATCTGTCCTCTGTCAATGTCTTATGTAAGACACAGTCATACTTATGTTACGTAATTCTTCGGCTAGAATTATGTTGCGCGTTGAAGAACAAAGCTTGTCAAAGCTGCCTCTACTATCATAATACCATGATATATAATGCTCCATACAATATCACTTGTCATGAATTGTTATGTAATACATGTTAAGCTCTATTGATCCTGACCATACCCATTAAATAATAGAAAAGGACACATTTCAAGTTATTATGTTACATTTACTCTATATTATTCTCTTAATATTTATTTTCAGACAAATTTTATGTTTGCAGAAAGAGTAATTGTGGCAAGACCTTACCTGTATTTTTGAATGCATACCATGCTTTAAGGAAGCCATCATAGACAATTAAGGATAGACAATTAAGACAATTAATGCCTGCCTTGTGGTTTGAATATTTTTTATTACAGAATTCATATTTCCTCGTTTTATTTGTCTTATCTTATTAGTTCTGTGTATAGAATGAGTAAGATATGGCTAATTAATTTTTAATTACTGTATTTCATTTTTTATTACTGTAGCTTTATTACATTGCCCCCCCAAGCACAAAGTGAAACTCCACCTGTGCCTGTCCCTCCAACTCTAATCATTATTTCAAAAGACAATATTCCCGTGATGGATGGCCATATGAAGCAACAAGTTCTCAAACTAAACTTACAGAAGGCTTAGAGACTTTCCATTAATGACATAAATTTACCCTCATCTTCCGCGGGTTGAAACAGCTTGAGAGTGTGCTAAGGGAGCATATGAACTCCCTGAAAGGGCCTAGATTACCAGAGCCACGTCAAGCTGAGTTTATCACATTGCTCTCATTGCTCTACCGGCAGTGTCGTACAAGAGAGATTTACTGGAGGTCAGTCCCATGAGGTTTTTCTGTGATGAGTCTTTATGTACACCATGAGCGCAGTATGATGTTATGGTGCTGAAAGGAAATGAAATGATTCATTCAAATTGAAATTGAATCATAGTGTTCACAAACAGACCATAAAGATAAACATAAAAAGTAAAGTATTAAGTGTGCTTATATAATGTGACTGCGGATTATCAGTACTCTGGTGATGAGTATGTGGGGGTATGGTCTGGTGATGATGCCCACCCTTGACCCGGACGAGTGACAGGAAGAGGGCAGGTGAGCATATTGACTGTCATTACAGAGACATGGGGTCTGGATGTGACACTTATGTTCTGTTTGTCATAGTTTTGTTGGTTAATGCTTTGATTCATCATTCAGTTCAGCTGTGTGTGTAAATTATCTTTGCTTTTTTAAAATCTTATATCCAGTGCTTCAGTCCGGTCTCATCAGTGTATGGTGGTTGTTACTTTGGTGGCTTTATCCTGAGTCACGTTGTGTGGATTATTCATTAAAGACTTTTTTATTTACCGGTAATCTTCTTTGTTGTGTGTTCTCAAAAACCGGTTTGTGACATTAGAATCATGCATTTGTTCATTGTGAAAACAATAAAGATTTCCTAAAACATATGATCATGGTTAACAATAGCAATGGAACAAACAATATTCAATTTGTTAAAATGTATAAGATTGAAACAAGTTGTATTTAGTTATGATAAATATATAAAGCTAGTTATTATGCATTTAAAACCCATTCGTATTATTAGTATTGTTACATCAATTTACCTCTTCAATGTATGTAATCTGTGTATGTAATCTTCAAGATATGTAAGTTATGCATCAAGTTAATTTTTTTCCACCCCCTCCCCCTTTAAAGCATATGGTGTTCAAGCAATGTTTAAAATGGCAGTAGAATTGCTTTGAGGGAATATGAGCAGTCATGACATGTCAACTTCTGACTTTACTATTAGTTTGGGATGAGACTTGAGATTTGCCCAAGCAATAAGAGACAAAGGACGGTAGGGGCAGTAAAAGTGTTTGAGAAACACATTTGATGGAGTCATTATTTTTGCTATTCCAATTGCTGCCACTAGGAGTGAAAAATGTACAGCTCTTTTTTAATTAATGAAACATTTAAGCTACCGGTAATATGAATGAGGCTTACTATAATAATGTTAGTATTAACAATGCTAAAATACATTTGCTTAAAAAAGTAACTAATTAAGGAATCACATGAGTTGGCAGGGAAAAGATGTAATATGCGAATTACTTATGTGTGTATATACGAATAAACTCTAGGGCAGGCATGCGGCTGTTTGACTGCTCTTTTGCGGCTCTTCAGTCTCCACATGTTCTGTGTTTACAATCGCAATTTATTTTTAACAGAACCTCTCGCGCGATTTAACAAGGCTCCTATTGACTGACAGGAGCTGGTTTCTGACCGACCGGGAAAAAGCATTGGGCTGATTAACCCCGTCAACAATCGTGAACAGGTCTCTCCCCCTCCCTGTCAACAATCGTGAACAGGTCTTCCCCCCTCCCCGGCAATGATCGCAAACAGGTCTCCCCCCTCAAAAATTGCGAACAGGTCTCTCCACCCCCGTCAACAATCGCGAACAGGTCTCCCCCCTCCCCGTCAACAATCGCGAACAGGTCTCCCCCCTCCCCGTCAACAATCGCGAGCAGGTCTCCCCCCTCCCCGTCAACAATCGCGAGCACAGGTCTCCCCCCTCCCCGTCAACAATCGTGAACAGGTCTCCCCCCCTCCCCGTCAACAATCGTGAACAGGTCTCCCCCCCTCCCCGTCAACAATCGTGAACAGGTCTCCCCCCTCCCCGTCAACAATCACGAACAGGTCTCCCCCCTCCGCCGCCCCATCAACAATCGCGAACAGGTCTCCCCCCTCCCCCCCATGAAAAATCACGAACAGGTCTCCCCCCTCCCCGTCAACAATCGCGAGCAGGTCTCCCCCCTCCCCGTCAACAATCGCGAACAGGTCTTCCCCCCTTCCCGTCAACAATCACAATCAGGTCTCCCCCCCCCCCCCCCCCCCCCCCCCCGTCAACAATCGAGAACAGGTCTCCCCCCCAACAATCTTTTGTGTGGCTCTTCGCAGTCATGAGCTTTTTTGGGGGCTAAAACAAGCTAACAAAGTATGTAACACTAGAGCAGGGGTGGGCAAACTTTTTGTCTGGCGGGCCACATTGGTTTCTAAAATTTGACAAAGGGGCCGGGCCAGAATAGAAGGATAGTGTGTTTGTGTGAACTAATATAAATGAAATGTAAAAACAATTACATGAAAAGATTTGGCCTTTAACATGCACCAAAACATCAGGGTTCATGGATAAATTGTTTTCCAAATTTATTAATTTAATAACACAGTAGATAAACTCCCATTCAGTTTCAGTGGGAACAGTGTTGTTGATCTCCTGTTTAGCAAGTGCATCTAAGTCTGGAGTTAATTTTGTTGTGGCGATTCTCAAGACAGAACCGAACTCCATCCTTTCACAAAATTTCTGTAACCTCACGGGATAACATCAGTTGACAAGTGCGCAATCAACTCTTGCTGAGAGAGTTTCATTAGCTAAAGTGCGACCGTTCAAAATTTTTAAATTCATGACTGAACTCTGCCAAGATAGATGAGCGCGAACACGACGGTCAATTTCAAGTTCTATTATCAACTCTTGGGAAACAGAGGTTATGATAGTAACCAGAGTTCCCTTTCGATAGCGGTGTTCAATCCCCGTAAGAGAGATGCAAATCAGCCGAGAACACAGGGAATCAAACACCAATCAGAGCGAAGAGGCACACATCTCAACCAATGGCGACGCCGCCAGGTGTGCTCGCTCCTGATAGGTGCAGATAAACCAATGAAATCAATCCCTGAAGGCTACCAAAATGTGCACACCAGAAAGCCTGAGAAATAGGAGACGGCTAGTGAAGTCTGTTCTGTGACGGGCTTTGAAGACGTTTATGACGCTGAATGTCTGTTCACACACATAGGTTGAGCCAAATAACGTCAGCATCCTCTGTGCTGAGTCTGTACATTTGCCGTCAGAGCCGTAGCTGTCCGATTTTTTTGGAGACTGTTTGCTAGCGTAGTTGGCATGTTTTGTGGCAAAATGACGGCTGATGTTGTATTCTTTAAAAACCGCTAGAGTTTCTTGGCATATCATATGCAGCCCTTAATCGGACTTCAGCGAAAAACATGCTAACTGTCTACTTCTCTTCGGTCCGCTCATTTTTACTGAGGAGCTCAAAGTGCAAAACATCACACTCAAAGAAAGCTCAATGTCTTTGGAGTGCGACATCTGTTGGGGTAACACTGACATTACAGGGAAAAGTCAAATTAAGGAGGTTTAATTATGATAAAATTTAAATTAATAATATAACTTCTACAAGTTCGGCGGGCCGGATTAAAAAGCCCGGCGGGCCGCATATGGCCCGCGGGCCGTAGTTTGCCCACCCCTGCACTAGAGAATGTCACGTGTGTATATATTTAGTTTTTTCTTTGTTAATGCATATGCCATATTTCCATTAGCAGCCGCTAGAGGGCGCTATGGGGTAATTGGGGGCTGTGTATATAAGCTAGAAACGTAGTAGAATAAGTGAGCTTGTTTGGTAGAGGGAAACCACATGGTTGAGCTTACTGCTACCGAAACTTCCTTTGAGTCCTTTTTGAGAACTATTTAAGTTTCTGCTCAAAAATGTGAGTATTGAATGACTCCTAAGTTTAGCTATATGGTGTATTTGTAATTACCCAAAGTTTGTGCATTATTTGTTTTTGTAGAAAAGGACTCTTATTCTGACTCCTCTTGCTAACGCTACTTCTACTACTATTAGTGGGGTAGCTATTCAGCCCATGGGGTTGCCGACTTCTGTGATCTTCGGACATTGAGCAAGAGCCACAGTACAGCACCCCAATCTCTCACACAATTATGGGAATATATCATTGCATTTCTCTCAAATAACCATTTGGAATCATCTGCATCTCACTTCATCCCATTGTCATCTGTTTCGTCTATTTCATCGAACTCTGGACAATTGTGATGATTTGACCTTGACTCTTTAAAGACCTTGGCTTAAAACTGTTTTTTGTTGTTGTTGGTAAACTTGTTTTATTCAGTAGCCT
This sequence comes from Rhodeus uyekii, assembly GCA_037043235.1. NCBI lineage: Eukaryota > Metazoa > Chordata > Actinopteri > Cypriniformes > Acheilognathidae > Rhodeus > Rhodeus uyekii. Next base: position 1,321,398 of record JAWRVZ010000136.1, read on the forward strand.
ACCGCACTATTTCTTTGCAAACCTTCAGAGTGACTTTCATAAAGGGAGGTGTTGCAAGTTTGTTAAATATGGTCATGATCTATCTAAAATTATGGAACAAATTAATAAAACTTATTAATCAAACCTAATACTCTGCTTTTTGAGAGAAAATAATGTTTTTAATGAACAAAAAACAAAATAATTTCTTGCAATTGTTTTGATTGTGAACTGAGTTTCCAATCCATATTCCAGTTATTTCACCTTGTCAGTTGTCCACATTTTTGATTGAAATTCATATTTCTGTTATTAGATAAATCTAAAGTACAATCATACTTGTATATGTGCAACATGACAAGAAAATGAAGCAATAACATCCAGTTCCTCACATTTAGTTTACAAATGATGTGATTACCATCATAATTACTTTGTTATGGCAACTAATAGATGATGTGTCTCAAATTTAATTATGACCTATACAATTAGAGCATATTGAAAAATAACTCTTCTTGTATTTATAAACATTGTATGGGTAATATTGTTATTAATTTTTTAAATTATGTATGCAGTTTAGGATTTTTTTTTTTAAGTAAACATTAAAAAGTGCAGTTTGAAGTGTTTTTTGACATGCATCAGGGGATTTGTTAGCTAATTTTTTGTTTGGATGAAAATTCTCATTCAGACTCTGAATTTATAAATTATAACAATTAGCATCATCGTTTAGAGTGGTGCTTAATTGTTGCTTAATTAACCCTCGGTGATAGAGACGTGTGTAGAATCAAAAGCACTGGCCCAGGGCAACAGGAGCTGTGTAGGCCAGCAAACCAGCTGCTGTTTCTGAATGCTTGCCAACAGTTCACACCAATGTGAATTAAAATTCCCTTAAGATGACATTAAAATAGCTTTTTCTTTCTTTTTCTCCCCTGTGTAGTCAGGTGTTTTAAATGTATATTATCAGAATAATTTTGTGCAAACATTTGCAGGCATGTTTGTCCTTGGGGGGGCTAGTTCAGCAGGTCTTGTGTACTACTCCTGTGTGCATGAGTGAGTGTGAGATCTCCACACACCAGTCAAACTCTATAACATCAGTCGGACTCCTCTACAGTACAGGGCTAAATTGATATGAGCAATATTTACCCAGCACACTGCTCTCTCCAGCCCTCTCTGCTCCCTGTACGGCTGTACCGCTGGGTGCCCATCTGCAGATAGGGTAAGAGGATAAAATACAGCCTGGATTCACTGCATGCTTGACTAAGAACAAATTTGGGACCTGGGCTGTAAAATCATGGTATAAAATTGAGAATTATAATGCTGTCTGTTTGGCTGTTTCTTATATACATTTACACTTGTATGGTTGGCTGTGCTGTAGTTTCCATGTCATAAATATAAAAGATATTCTTATGATATCCATACAGTAAATCTTCAGAGAATAAGGCCCTAGCATTGTATTGGAGTGCATGTGATTCAAGAACTGATTCAATGTGTTCTAAATCACTTTGGATAAAAGCGTCTGCCAAATGCATAAATGTAAATGTGCCATTTATGGGCGAGTATTTATTTATTTATTTTTGAGAGAGAGAGAGAAAGAGAATAAAAGACAGGTACAAATTGTAGCACATGAAATATAGCTCAATATTTAGTTTACTTACTAAAAAGAGGCTCAAACAACATACAAATACAGTGACTATTTCCTCTTCAAAAGATTTAATTAGCATTTTGGAACTTTGTCCTTGAATCAGATCCGAATTTGCAATTTTGGCAGGTGCTTGCCAAAATATATTTAGCAAAATATGTCAAACATTTTTGATATTTGGAAATGACTTTTTTTTTAAACAATGCTAAAAAACAAACAATGTTTTGAATAGGGATATTTTATTTTAGTTTTAACATTAAACAAAATACACACTTCATCTTTTAATTCAAATACATTTCAAATTCAAATAAAATACTTTTGTTTTTAAGAAATCATGGTATCACAGTTTCCAGAAAAAAGCGTTTCCAGCAAAAATGTTTTCAACATTAATAATAAAAATATGTGTTACCGATGAAATAACATTTAAGTTGGATTTTGATTTTGTCCTTTATTCCTCTTGTTAGATTTTGTTGAGTATTTGTTGGTGTATATGCATATGTGTGTGGTCAAACTGTAAAAACAATCTACAATTAGTATTATTTACATCATAAAACATTCTTGTTTGTTTTGTTGTGCGTTGATCACCATGGCAACCGAATTAGCGTCCTTAAAGGGGCAGTACCCAACAATGTTTCTTGAACAGCAATATAATGATTTCTGAAGGATCATGTGACACTGAAGACTGCAGTAATAATGCTGAAATTCAGATTTACCATCACATCTTAAAATATGTTAAAATGGAAAACAGTAAACCTAAAAGATACAGTTTATTTACAAATTATTACTGCTATACTGCTTTTTAAAAAATCAAATAACTGCAGACTTGGTAACCATTAACCCTTTCAATAATAGATAGATGGATGGATGGATAGTGAAACCTGAGATGACCTACATTTTATTAGGGTTATTAGGGAAATGAATTACTAAACATACTAAATTACGGTAAGTTGTTTTTTTATGTAAAAATGAAGAACGTTTTCTGTGATGGGTAAGTTTAGTGGTACTCTCACAGTTTAGTGGTAGTGGTAGTTAGAATTTACGGTTTCTACAGTATAAAAACAATTTCGCCTATGGAGAGTCCCCACAAAGATAAAGTCGAGTATGTGTGTGTATGTGTGTACTTGTACAACTATCTCTATGAGGACCAGTTTGAGTCTAAAACCATCAGAGTGTGGACGAATAGAGTAGATTTTGATCACCCCTCACTTTCTGAGACCCCTTTAAAGGCCTGTTTGAGGGTCAAGATTTGGTTTTATGTTTGAGTTAGGCATATTGTTGTGATGGGTAGAGTTAGGGTACTTAGCTTAAGATTGCAATGTGTCAATGAATGTACTCACAAAGATAGATGGACAAGAATGTCTTCTCTCCTTTTTGCCTCAAAATCTCTTTACTTTATTCTTTACTGTGGGGACGATTCGGAAATCCATTGCCGCTTGTATATATTATTCTTTTATTTTTCCTATTTATACCTATATTCTTTTCTTTTTCTTATTTTTCATATGCTTCTTTGTCTTATTTTTCATGTTCTTTTCCTTTTTCTTATTTGAATGATTTGTAAAGAGTGATTTATAATCAAGTTAGGGATTTCTATTAGTTATATCCTTTCTTTACTTTTCTGTAGTTTTCCATCATGTAAGGATGAATATTGTCTGCAATATTCTTTCTTAACCAATCAGAATCATTTAAACATCATCATTGACATGTATAATTGCTGTAACAATGTTATTGTATTTGGGGCGGCCTACGAACTCCTTGTGAGACCTGAAGCTGGATTCTGCTGATGAAACTGCAAACTAAACTTCACTAAAATTTCTTCTATTGACTGCACTTCTGACTCCTGGTCTTCATTCAACATATCTGGTCATCGGGTCTTAACTGTAAATCCCCTACATTACTGTCTTTGAAGTGTTTTATTATGGGCTGTCAAGGTGAAACCATTAAATCCTGTTTCATTTCCTCTTGTTTGCTAACGCAATTGTAAAGAGGTAACCGTACGTTTTATTTGTTTGCATTCAATTAGATAGCCAGTCACAAGCACTGCTAACGTCAGTGTAATGGTCCTTGAGCAAACAAACCAATGAGTTACATTTATAGACACACAAGGAAATATAAAAAGTATGCCATTATCTGAGTGTACTGCTGAGTGTAATAAAGACTTGATGACTGTTGGTCTATCTAGAGAAATAGATTCCCATGTACCCATTTGATTCCTGGTGTCAGAATTATATTAAAAAGTGAGTTCATTTATCTTTGTATGTTGTGTGGTTCAAGAATTATGAAAATCTGCCGTTTCTCGTGACTCACATTGACATCAATTCAAGATGGCCACCAAATGAACCCCATGGGATATTAGTTGGCCTTGGCAACATCAAAAATTCTTAACTAGACACCATTAGGTTCACAAAAAAACAGGTTACAAAAACTGCCAAGCGGATACATGGGAACCTCAGTGAATTCCTCAATTCCTCAGTGAAGAACAGGAAGTCATTTTTTGTATTAAATAAAATCTCAGCAACCATTCATTACGGATTATTAGCAAGGTGAATAAAGCCTAAACAGCATAAAATCTGTGTGGGTGTAGGATTGGGAAAAACAACACATTTGGCTGGCAGTGGGGTGTTGCCATGACAACTATTACTTGTGACTGTTTATCCTTTTCTTTCCACTCTTGTTAAATCTCCTTCAGTCTTGTTATTTCCCTTTCAGTCATCCTATCTTTTCCTTTTTCTACTGGCTTCTCTTTTAAACTGACTGCTTTTCTTTCTCTTTTCTGGCCCATTGAGTCATGTGACTTTTCATGTTCTCCGTGGATGCACGGAGCCTCGTGATTGGCTGGTACCACTCCAGATCCACTCTCTATATTTATGTTGAGAACACAAACAGACTCATAGACGAACAGATGGGGAGAGAGAGAGAGAGAGAGAGAGATTTGTAACAATTTATTGAGGTTGCACGCTGTACACAGCACACATCTTCTTATAGTTGCTGCACGTTCTTGGAAACATTAAACTGTCATCTGTGGTAAAAATGTCACTCTGTCCTTCGACTGCACATTAGCGGATCAAGTGGCTCAGCTGGTGGCTTCCCTTTCAGGGCTTTACATATCTTGTATTATTGTATTAACAGTCTGCATTTTGTCTCACCACACTTATTCTGTTCATCCTTATGTCCTGATAATTACACAACCAAAAAGTTCAATATGCCTGCAGCTTACTATGACTTTGCCTAGAACATGAGAAAAATACTAACTCCTTATCAAAAGGATAAAAGACCGGAGACTAGAATCAATTTCTTTGCTGGTCAATGCCAGTTTATCTTCATTAGTGTTGGTCTGGTGGTGATCTAGTTGGTGGGACATGGTGCTCACCCATAAAACTAGTTTAATCCTTCTAATAAAGCTTTTTGGACTTTTTTTTTTTGGGTAGTTTGTTAAATTGTAGGCCTATGCTAACCAGACTATGCAGCTAATCATGTCCTGCACGCTTATGCTGCCAACCTCCTTTCAGAGCGCTCTACAAAGCTACACCTCTTCCAAAACGCATGAACACATACAGTAGGAGCAAACAAAAGTGTCATGAGAGATGGCATTAAACTACCTTAAGCCTCAAAGCACATAACATTATACAATAATAACTTAAAGTAAACAAACTTTAGTGTTGGCTTGATAAACTAATTCTGAGGGAGTTTTAACAGCTTTAAGTTAAGGATAAGTTGCTAAATTATAAATTAATTGGCATGTTCCTAACATGAATTTAGCAAGGTGCTGAGCATGATTTAATACAAAGCTAGCATGAATTAGCTTGTTGCTAACATGATATAGCATGTTGCTAGCATAATTTAACATGTTGCTAGCATCATTTACCATTTTACTTGCATGAATTAGCATACTCCAAACAAGAATTAGGGTGATTGAATTAACACAATTTAGTTACAATGATTTAGCATTATTTAAAATGTTGCTAGCATTATTTAGCATGTCGTTACCATGATTTTGTTTGTTGCTATCATGAATTAGCTTGTCTCTAACATTATGTAACTTTACGCTAGCAAGAATTAGCATATTGATAACACGATTTAACACAAACATTTTGCTAGAAAGATTTAGCAAGTTTGCTAACATGTCTTAAGATAGTTGCTAGGCTTTGTCAGTGATGAAGCTGAAATACTCTTAGAGTATTTAATACTTTAATAGTATTTTGTAGCTATTAAAGTTTTGACCCCCTCATTGTAAGCATAGGCAAAGTTTCATTTTTAATCTTCATTTTTTTAGAAAACTATGAGTCAAATCAGTTAGAAAAGATATAGCAACCAGAGCCAGAACAGGTCTGAGGTCTGACTCGAATTTGGTGTTTGTAGCTTTAAAGCCCAAGGAGGAGATACTGTTTACATTTTTACTAAGGATTTTTACTAAATTTTTACATACTGATTCACTGATACGTAAGTTGGCTTTCTCAAGAGAAATTAATGAACAAACAACTTAAAGAGCACTAACCTGTACCATCTGACTGTAGCAGATTCAGTTCAGTGTTGATAGTGCCGCCATTGAAACGCATAAAATCGAGTCACAAACCACTCCGAGTATAACCTCACAGGTTTCCAAAGTACTGTAGTTATGGAGTGAATGCAGCATAACCTTGTTATATTGGTTCAGGAGGAACTATGGCTACTCAGTTACTGATGTCTAACTCATAGCATGAAATGAGCTGATGACGTGATGTCTGCACAAGCAGGGTGTGCAGAGGTATGAAAATGCATACTCTCACAGACAGGTTGGACACTGCATCATTACATTCAGATTAAACATTTTTTGTTTGGTCATATGCCTTCCACAGATGAGCTGTATGCATTAAAAATACCTTTCAATCACTTAATTTAGACTTTCAGCCAGCTTAAAAAAATCTTTAATGCAGAAAAGGTTTGTTTCTTAACAGGTTTTTGTTAATTGTGATGATCTTCATAAATTAATGTAAAACGCCGCTATTTCTTTTGGTATTCAGTTTTGTTTTTTGATTAATCAAAATGTAAAGATTATAACTAAAGGAAAGTATTGTAAGGGTGGTTTCACTGCAGTGGTCCAGGCTGCAGGATTGTCGAATAACTAAAGAAATGTTATCGGTATGATGGTGAAAAATGTATAGTACAATCAATTAATCTGTTCATCCTTCAAACACTCAGCATTGATTGTTTTCTGTCAACTCTTCGGAATGGATTTTTTTTTTTTTATGGCTACAGAAAAATAACTCTTCTTAGAATGTAGTTGTGATCACTAAATGGACATTGATTTATAAGCAGACCAGAATGAACTTGCAAGGAAAAATGAACACAAACGTGGTTGTTTTCTTAACTTAAAAAAAGCAATATTACCATCTGAAAAGAGCCATCAGTTTATTTTTAAAGCACCTCGTTAAGTGTATGATTCTTGTATTTTCTTTGCAGTTGAACAGTCTATGAAGTTCTAAAGTTTTTGTTGGTTCTGTGAGTCGATGGTGTTGAAGTTTCAATCACTTTCCTCTGCGTTTAGGGAATTATGATCAACTTTGTCTGGTTCTGTAATGGTTGCGGAAGTTGCACATGGCTTTATGTGCAAGCCAGGTTTCAAGTCCCACACACTTGCACAGCAACCAGGAGAAGATGGAAGAGAGGGGGCGGTCACTCTAACAGTGCCTTTAACTCTGTGTAGAGGTCCCACCTCCACGGGTCAGTGAGCCAATGTTAGCTTAAGCTTTTGGAGTGAAAGTTTCACAGTCATTTGTCTATAACAGATCCTTTGCTTATATATTTGGAGTGTGTGCTGATGAACAAACTATTAAAGATTCCTCTAATACTAATGTTGGAGAATGATGCTGGATGTTAAATCACATGACGACCACCACCACCACCAATGACACCAACAATGAAGACGGTTGGCAGCTGTGACTTAACGTGAAAAACAAGACCACAAGACAACAAGAGTTTAAGAGTGTGCTTAAGAGCTGTGTGCAAATGTGCTGCGTTAGAATTTTGGTGATAGCTTTCCTGTGGCTCAATCAGTACAACACCAAGGTCATGGGATTGATAACAGGGAAAGCAAGAACTGATTCAATGTGTTTCTTGAATGCAATGTGAGTCACTTTGGATAAAAGCGTCTACCAAATGCATAAATGTAAATGTGATTGGCATAGAATGGGTGGAACTGGGAAGTCCGATGTTGTGGTTGATCTTGTGAATGCGTTTTTCATTTTTGGGTGAACTACAAGATTAATAGTTTTTTAATTTTTTCCAATAACAAATTCTTAAAATTGTGCATTTTATCCTCACTCGTTGGCAGTATTTGGCGGTGACCTTGTGTCTTTGTACAGAAGTGCATCAGACTGCTATAACGCTGTGAGTGAGTTGGTGGAGTGCCTTTTTAGTGAGCTCTGGAGACCTTGAACACTCTGGCCCCTATAGGCCTCCTTAATTGATTTCCCTCAGCACTTTTCATGCTTGAATGCTTCTCTCGAGGAGGGACCTTTTTATACTTACAGATAAATAGTAGCTAACCAGAAAAAAACTGATGTCAATTTTTTTTACTTTCCTCGCAATAAATAAACCTGGTCATTATGAGTTCTATTTGCTGGGTGTTTATGGTTGCTAGGCTGCATTTTGAGAACATGATTACATGGGGCAGGATGAGATTGAATAAGACAATCTCATAAAGTGAAACAGAAATTAAATCTTCTTTTTTTTGCAATCACCTTCAAATTAAATAAACAAATAAAAAACACAATTTAATCTGGCATTTACATCCATTGACCAGTTGCCACCTTCTCGTTGCAAAAATAAAGCCATCAATTACTGTCAACTTGATGTTGAACTGTCATATTAAATTAAATAATTTCATTAAAACAGTATAATAGATTCAGGTCATTCTCCCGTGTTGAACAGAATGTTTCATTTCTGTACAGAAATGAATGAGCATTATTATTTTGTATGCTATTATAACGGAGCATCTCAGGGGAGTGTAAAAATCACTTCAGTGCATTCATAATGAGCACATAATTAATGTTTTAATGTAATGAGTAACCAATATGTATGCAATATTCATGCAGTTTTTGTTTTTTTCCTTGTTCATGGCTAGCTATTGATAGATTTGCCACATCTTCTAAATAGTCTTTTGTCATTTGGTGACATGGTTATCATGGCAATGGTGTCAGAGCAGCAAATTATGCTGAGAAATCACTGTCAGAAATCACACAATAATCTAATGCTCTCCGCTGTCCTCAAAATAACCTTTTACATTAATGAGGCACATACATTTTAATAGCTTTCTGCCCCCCATTGACTAATGTCATGAAATGCAAAATTGAAAGTGCAAAGTGCACATTTTTATAACCCAATAGGCACATTCTACTTCAGTCTCAAGGTGAAAAATGCTTCCAGGACACAATGTTGATGACATGTTGAATTAAAGGGGGGTGGGTTATCTAGATGAAATCTGAATCAGAAGCAATGGAGTTGAATAGAGTATGTGGTGAGATTGATAAGACTGTGTCCATGAGACTCTGTGTATCCACAGAATATTATGTCTCATAATCAGATTGAATAACCACATACTGGCATTCTTTCTGCTCCTACACCTTGCATTCCCATCCACACAGAGTGTAAAAACATATTCATATTAGAATGTTAATTTAGTGTGAATAATAATAATAATAAAACCATAACCATCATGCATAAACAAATGGATAATTTAGGTAGGGAAAGGATTTCAAGAGCAATTCAAGCTTAAAATGCCGCATTCATGTTGATATAGGTAAGGGATGGTTATTTTTGCTGAATAAATCCCTTCACAACACTTCAAAAAATGTAATTTATTTAAAAAATAAAAACAAAAGATAGTAAGTAAAAAGACAATGCAAGAAAAGAGAATGCAATGCAATACTGTACTAAAATAAACTTGCTTCCGGTTCCACAGACAAGACTTAAGCCTATTCCCAACTAAAATGCATGTTTGAGCTGTTGTATCTGAAAGTAGCTTGCACTGACATATCTTAAAATATTTTTTAAATGTACATTTATGTATGTTATAAAATATTCAAATAATTTTTTTTCAAGTCAGTTTAGTGTCATTTAAGTTGAAATTACTTAAACATTCAAGTTAATTGTACTTTTATTTTTACAGTGTGTGAATTCGGGACATACTTATTTTGTTACATACTGTTTTATCCTACTATATGGTTGTCACGATCACTAGCTGGAGTGCCCTTGATAGCCATCAGAGTTGTTGCCACTCAATCAAGAACTGCATATCTTTGTATTCCATATCTCACTGCTCAGTCTCATCGTCTATAATTTTCTGCAGCTATTTCTCATATATAAGCCTGGTTCATTCTGTCATTCATTGCAAAGTCTTGTATGTGTCTGTACTGCATGGCTGAGCATTGTATTCTTATTGCCCATGTCTTCTCTGTTTCGCCTCTGCCATTATTGAGACCTTTTTATGATCTTTGCTTGTTTTACTGGATCAGGTTTTGGGATTGCCCTACTCTTAAAATACTGCTGTCACAGTCATGTCGTGTCTCGTCACTTCCTGCTTTCTCCTGTGTGATCCTTTGTGTTTCCGTCTCGTTTGCCACTCCCATTGTTAGTCGTGTCAGGTGTTTCCTATATGTATTTAAGCCCTCATGTAATGTCTTTTCCTTGTCGATTGTAATACGGATCTATGATAAGTATGTGATTTTGGATGCATCTTTGGATTAGAGATTATGAGGGCACATGAATAATAATAATTAAAAAAAACTTGTACCAATGTGCTCAGAAATAATTTACAATAAATGCAGCAATATTCTATCAAAATAAAAAATGTAAATTTTGGTTTCAAAATTTAGGACTAATTTCTTTACAATACACACCAATAGTCATGTCTTCTCCACAAGTTTATTTTGCAATAATGACCATCTGATTTTGTTATTCTATACTTATGTTAAGTGACTTTAAGGCCAAGTACTGTAACCCAATTTGTCCACTGGTGCACACACACTACAAACTGTATACAAATTCAAATTCCACAAAGATCCATTTTTGGATGGTAGAGTTTGTCATAGAATAAAGGTCACAGCAGAGGACACATACTTTGACAGGAAGACAGAGAGATTCCTCAGTGGACAGCACAGAGACAGGAAGTCACTGTCTATCACACCTCACCCTTGCCTCTGTCTCAATTAGGGTCACAGGATCAATCTGATTCAGACATTTCCCTGCAACAGAAAGCATTTCTAAAATATGTGGGATGGATGAGTCTAATCCCTGAAGTATTCTTTCTAACAGTTATATAGGGCAGCCTGTTATCTCAAAATACAAGGGACAACACTCACCATAAATCTGTTTAATAGACGGAGCCAGTAACTTTACTGGCTCAGAGACAGGGCTGATGAATTGCTGCTCATTTGCTATATTTGAGTCTGAAATGATTCTCTAGTTCATTGGTTGAAGGTTATAACCAATAAGCCTAATTATACAAATGTTTGTTTAGGGCTGGTTTTGCATGTCTTAAATGATAATGATTTATTTATGTATTATTATTTTCACTGTCCTCCAAATTAAGATTCCGATTGCATCTTCTATTTTGCTGTAGTATAGCTGATGGACAAACCTGTGACTCTCCAACATATGTTCATACATTTTATGTTGAGTGATATTTTAAAACCAGCTGTGACAGATCTGCCAGGCTCAATCACCCAGACCTAAAGTCCTCCTTCATCAGAATACTAATCACGCACACCTGTACCCACATCACGCTGACTACATAAGCACACACCAAATTGTCTGATCCTGTTTGTGTGAAGTGGTCTCTATCAGGTTCTATGCCCAATGTTCTTGGTGTTCCTACCTACTGTGCCTTCTCCAGTGTATTCTCCAGTCCTCCAATCTGATGTATGCCTACCTTTCTTACCAGATTGTCGAGGTGTGTGCAATCTACTGTCCTCCATCTGTCCTCCATCTGCCTCATCCATAATCTCCTGTGAGAAAAGACATTCTATTACTGTCTACATATCTATTGAACTTCTTACTCACCTGCCACTACTCAGTTGCTGCCAATAAAACCTTCCATTGCACTCTATTCCTCTGTCTGAGTTCCATCTGTAACAGCAGCAAGCTATCACATGATTTAATACAATTGTGGTTTTATACAATTCATATTTTAGAATGTGTGAATTATGGTTTCGGCTGGATATTACAGTGGAATCCGGTTATGTCGACGGCCTCGGGGTTGCAAAAAAACATAGAGATAACCGATGATCGAGATAACCAACAGCCAATATGCCGATTTATTTGATGAAGCGATCGACATGCTATAAAAATATACATGCACTGTATATGTTCGCTAACAACAAAAGGCATATGTGCACCACCAAAGCAGAGATTTACCAGTATACAATAAAAAAACACCTTCAAACCTTTAATTATATTCTCCAACATTGCAAACACAATGTTCGCTCACAGCGTAAACAGTCACAACACACATAAACACAGCAGTTACTATGGTTTCTTTAAACCTCTAAAATGCTTTGTTGCTTTTTGCAAAAACATCAACATTGTAAGGTTGGCGAGTTAACCAAGCTCGAGATAAGTGGACTTGGATTTTTTGCAGTTTAAATCAGTGGTCCCCAACCCCCGGTCCCCGAAGTGCCACCGGGCCGCGGAGCGATTTCGATAAAATGGTCCCGGGCCGCGGAGCGCATTCGCGGACCGGTCCGTGAGATGCTGCAAGCGGCTGTGGCGATGTGACTATGGAGACGTTTGAACAGTCTCGTCTGCTTTTGCGCTCGTACCCCCCCACCCCCGTCAACAATCTCGTGCGGACCCATCATCCATCTCACTCGCACCCCCCCCCACCCCGTCACAATCTCGAGCGGCAAAATTATCACACGTTTACCGGTCCGCGGCACAAAAAAGGTTGGGGACCACTGGTTTAAATGATTGCCATTTCATGGAATTTGTCCCCTTTCCCCCCCTGTGGTAACAATTTAAGTTTTACAGTTTGAGCATTGCTAAAAACATTTGTAATTGTCTAATTAAAAATTTAAAATTGGCCATTGGCTTCCTATCTATGCAAAAGCTCCAAGTAACATCTGTTCAGGGCTGTTTATGCAGTGTTATTTGTGTTTAGCCACATCAGCTACACTGGGGGTCACATCTACATGGTACGTTTGGGATCAGTCAACTACCCTCCGGCTAATCTTACCTCTGCCCCATACAAACTGCACAACTGTTTGTACTATGTGTATGCCGTCACTACTAGACCCAGACCACTTTGCATTGCATCTCCTTGATGTAGAAGCGTAAAACATTAATTATTGATTTTGTTTATCCATCTGTAAAGAGGATTTCTGTTTGTAAGGATAATGACATTTACAGTCTCTGCATATTTTTGGATCTGATATTAATGACAGGGACACAGTTGTTTAACCTTTACTTAACAAATCGACTCATTTGAGGCCAAATTCTCAGCTACATTGAGGGCTTCTGTGGAAAACAAATCTGTTTGATATTATAAGAGACACAATCCATCATTTGAATGCATAGATTGTAATTTCCTGTATAGGCCTTATCATGGTTGGTAATCTCTTTCTGTTTTAATGTGTCTGACACCATCTAGTGTACACAAAGAAGTGAGCATGGCAATGCAAACCAGTGACATTTTGAATTTCTTACAATATGGAGATGAATGGGGTACTTGTAATTGTGGCTTCATTTTTCTCAGTAGGCTACCTCACAGTTGTATTGTTTGCATTTTAGTATTTGCGTTCAAAATTATTTTGCCCTGGTTGTCAGTGGCCCTACCAAAACAGATATTTGATCAGTAAACATTTTGTAAGCTTTATATTCTTACATTCTCAAGCAAGCAGACACACTTGGATCCAACGCACTTGCATTATTCCGCATGAGTGGGTGATGCTCTAATGTTGATTTGAAAGGCATGCACAGAACACTATCTTAGAATTGCCTCAATGTAGTATTTATTGCCTTCCGAATGCTGTTTCAGATTGCTACAAGTTGCCCAAGGAAGTACGGTGAGGAAAAGAAAGTCATTTCTATTCTCAGAACATAAAACACAAACAACTATAAAATCTATTAACATTTGTTACAAAGAACAGACTAGTTACTGACCTGATACTGACTAAAGTGGATTTATATCATCCTGGTCTGGAGCAAGGTTTATGTAAGGTAATGTGGAAATTACTGTATAGACTGAAATCTGCCCCAATGTCTCTCAATTAGAGCGCACTGCAATTCCATTTTTCACAACAGATTTACATTGGGAAATTGAGTACGGTATACACTAAATTAAAAAATATCTGCTATAGAAAGACGAACACAGTTAGAATTTATCATTGCTTCAGTTTATATAGAGGTTTATATTTTGGATGACTATTTTGGTGGGACACGTCCTCACCTGTCCTTACAGGTGAGCCATGTAGCTGCATTTAACCATTTTTTTTTCGATTGTCACTCACTGAAACTCTTCATTATTAGGTTAGTATTTAAGATAAATATGTACATTACGTATGTTGGTTACAGAATGTAACAATAATGCTATGTTTTAACTGCCTGTGTGTACTTATGATCTCTGAAATATCTCCTTCAACAAACTGAGGTTCCAAGACTTATGCTAATATGGTTAGCATGAGCCTGTTAGCTTCTGCTAGTAGATGTCACATTTGTCTGCAAAAGGCATTTTCCACTAATGACCATTCAAACACATTAATGTATGAAAACATATATCCCAAAATATTAATTATACAGTAGGCTAGATGCAGTAATTCGTAAAATGTGCTGCCTTTCTACATCAGTGTTGACATACTTTTCCTGAGACTCCAAAATGTTTCATGTCACATGACATTTACTGCTCAGGTGAATGGCTCTAAACAACCTGCCTGCACAACTGGGAACCAACAAGCAAAGATGGCAGATTTGAAATAATTTACATTCAGGAGGTTCTGTGTCAGCTGAGCATCTGCAATCAGGATGAATGGTATGCTAACAGATAGCTTTCTCCTGGTAGACCTTCCTGGTCCAAATGTTACTGCCGGCTCACTCTAATTTCCCTCTTCCTGCATTATAGAGTGGACCATTAGTCACCGGTTATGTTGTATGAAAAGTCGTTACATGGGCTTCATGGTTATTCGTCCCTGAGACTAATTTAATGTTCATGTAAATGTGGACATCATACAGCCCTCTCTGTCTAACATCACTCCTGCTGTACTGAGCTCATACATTCAACACTTTATGGAGGAATCAGGGCGCAGCTAGAATTAGATCAGCGGTCCCATGAGTAATACACTGTGAGAACAAACCCGCTGTCCTCTACTGCCAGACGCTGTCTACCTCTGTGTCCTCTCAAAGACCTGTGTGTCAGCCGTGCTCAGAATATCAAAGTATATCGCTACAGTGATTTTATAGTGGTCTGCTAAGATTGTAACCTCCTAAATTTGTTTCATAAGGATTTGCAGTCAGAATCAATATAGTGTTCAGAGATTCAATATAATGTCAAAAGGAAACAACGAAGGGTTTTTGCATGAAAATTGATATTTGTGAACATGAAAAAGAATAAGATTTATAATACAAACATGGCTGTTTATTTGTATGATTTTCCAAGAGACAAAATAAGTTTTATTATTTTTATTTTTTACAGCAAACAATCATCGAATCACATTAAAAATAACATTTGAAGTGCTGGAAAATGTTGTTTGTGCATGTCCAATAACAGACACTGTTTTTTTTTTATTATTCCAATGCTCCATTAGCTTTATCCCATTAGCTTCAAGTCGTTATTGCCGTCAATAAAACTGGTTTATTGACAAATTAGATAAGTGCGATAACTGCATTAAAATATAAATACAACATTTAAAAGTCAACCATTGGTGTCAACGTACAGCCGCAGTGTACAGTTCACCGGAAATGTCCAAGCTGGCTAATTAAAAACCAGGAAGTACCCGTGAAATAGGGTCAACAGAAACAATCACATATAAAGGCATATTGCCAGTTGGTGACGAAGAAGCACTGCATGTGCATGTGAAGCTGGTAAAGGATGACTCGTATAGGCTAGGCCTTACAGGTAAAGACATTTTCCATCAAAAATACTAACACTACATGAAAATTACGGATCTTGAAGTGTTACATACATCTATCATTCAGTATCATGGTAGCTATATATATCAAGAGTCATGTATTACAGCGATACTATCGCTATACCATGGTACTGCCAGCATATAGTCTATACTTGGAAGTAAATAAGTAGTTACATTAATGTTGCTACTATAATACTACTAACTTAATGAAGGATACCCTAGTAATGATGAAAAGTCTTGATATGTATTTTTTTTTTTTTTGTATCTTATTTATATGAATCTAGGAATATGGATGTGAAAAAGACCTTAGTTCAATTAGGACATTTAAGCAGGTTTTATAGTGTGCCTTGTGTATGTGTGTATATATATATATATATATATATATATATATATATATATATATAACATTACTGGTGTGCATCTTGAGACAAAACAAACAATGGCACTGCATATTTTAAAGACATCTCAATACAAGTTGCTTTAATTTATAACAGCACTAACATGCATTTTAGTCTGGGCCTGTGGGGAGGGGGGTAGCAAATAAAGACACGCTGAGGTAATCTGGTTTGGTGGTGAATGTAAATTAAAAAGGACAGTTGCTTCAGATCAATGTTAATTACTGGGTCAGAACAACATGTTCTCATGCAAAGGTGATTTTAGTTGGGCCTCCACTTCCCCTGATTTTTTATGTTAGAATGACTGTATATTTTCTTTCTTTATTTGTTGTTCTTTCTTTCTTTATATATTATTGAAGTGTGTTACAATCACACTAGCTCTGCAGGCCAGTGAGGATTTTCCTGTGCTCTGTGTGAGAATTATAGGTAAGAATTTTATGCCCTCTTCAGCTCAGACTTCATCATTGTAGGTCAAAGATGATATGCAACTGAAATACTCTGTCAGTACTGATAAATTCATGTGCCAAGTGTTTTTGACAAAAAACAAAAGCATAGACACAGAAACACATGGATGATGTTTTGGGGGAAAGTTATTAGTCTTTTTTGTAATGGTAAAATGATTTTGAATGTTTTGTTTGTAGAATAGGTAAACTTTCAGCGAGCCACAAATGAAACCAAAGAAAGACAATTCACTGCAGAAATGTATATTTATGTTTAATCAGGTAATGATCTCGCAGAAAGTAATGTTATCGGTCACAACCATGGCATTTCAACTTTAATCTCTTTGGCCTCCACAACATAGAATATTTTTTATTAAACATGCATACATGCATAGAGTGTGTATTTGTTCCTGAATTGTAAGTGCAATCAAAGTTATATTCAACAACCATTAACTATACTATAAATATATATTATACTATAAAGATACACTATAACTATAAAATTCTGCTGCTTTCTGGTGAATTTAACATTCACTGTAAGAAAAAGTCATGGATTTTTCAAGGACATCAAGACTTTTTCTTCAACCTCAAAACGCAACACAATCCAATGTGAAATTCAAAATATGGGTAAAATAACTGTGCAAAGTTAATACATAATTCCTTTATATAAACATGGCATGTTTTTACAGACACTGCTTAGAGTAAAAACAGGTTTCTGGATGTAACATCTGGTGTTTCTTAAAACCTTAAAGCCTTAGGATATTGCAAAAATTGTGATTAAACAGAATGGTTTGCACAGTTTTGTACATTCAATTAAATGGTCAATTCCCACTGTGTTCTTAGTTTCATCAGCCTATGCCAATAATGAAGAAAGAAAATAACTTTAAATAAATGCAGAAACTTAACTTTCTTATTTTTGATATGGTTATGGGAATATTGGATTTAATCATTGAACTATATCAAAATTATTTAAACATCTTGTCCTTTTTGGAACTTGAAAGATTACTATGTTACTGTATGGAAAAGAACTACATAATATTTGTAAAAAATTTGCTGGTTCTTTTATACTATATATCAAATTTCCCCTGCACTTTATTTAATCATACCTTTTTACATGTACTGTATATTAATTTTTAAGATTGCCTTTTGTGCAGCACATATTAATATGTACTACCCTCTACTCGTACCTTGTGTAGTTTCATTTCTAAATAATTTTAGATTATGCACAGAATTTAAAGAGACATCAATTACATTTTGTTATGCTAGCTTCAGCCTAATTTAATTATATTGGGAATTAAGTTAATTTTTTTTGTAAAAGTGAAAGTATAACCATCTGCATCTGCTTCAAAACAGGGAGAGACTCCATAAATGTAATTTATAACAATTTAATTTATTAGTTTTACCAAAACACATTGTCAATAAATGTCCAACTAAAAGCATGTTTGTAAAATAATCAGTGAGAAAAGTCCACTCTAGTCTCAATCTGACTCTGTTCAGAAGTAGAATCTGTTCAAAAGATTATTTGACTTATTATCTCAATTCAAAATTATATCTTCAAAATGTCCCTTCATAGTCACACTTTTTCACCCAGTACTGCTGTTGTGAAACCAAAAATCACATTGTGAGCCCATGATCGGGCAGAACTTCATAGGGAGAGGCATAAGAGCTCGTAATAACCTCCGATATGCAATGAGCAAGTCTATTCTTCGATAGGGGAGAACCCTTGTAACTAGTCAGTAGTTCTTCAGGAATCCATTCTATTCACAGAAAGAAGCAGGGATCTCACAGGACAAAGATTCTGATGCATTCTGAGGTCTGCCGAGCGAAGCACCAGTAACACACTACTTGTGTGTTGGCAAACTGGCTCCACAATACCTTGGGTAAAAAAGCTGGGTTAGGCCACAACATCACTTTCTAATCTTCTGTACCCCACGGTAAACATTACAGTCACAGACAGCAATTCACTAATGCGCTTTGCAGAGGCAATGGCCAGCAAAATGTCAGTTTTCAAGGAAAGCCATTTAAAATAATTTAAGGTTTTCAAAAAACATTTTACAGTCCCACTGGGGAATCCTGACTCTACGGGGACGATTTAAGCTGTTAACACCTATAAAAAAAAGCAACCGCAGACTTATGCTTCCCAATTGAGCAACCATCTGAGACCTCTGTATGCTGATAACATGGCCAATTGAATTATCTCTGGATGCAGTTGCCTCTCTCCTGGCAGAGATACACTCTGTGACCACATGTCTGCCACCATGTTCGCGTGTACTGCTCTTAGAAAAGATAACTGGGCATCTGCCCGTATACAAAGTTAGTTTGCAGCCCAAAAGGGTTCTCGTCCTTTCAATGACCTTGTGCCGCCCTGGTGATTTATGTTGAATTTAACGGACAGCGTTAATTTAACAATTTCAACAAATTTGTGAGTCAATTGATTTGAAAGAAGATTTAGTGTTAGAAAAGTGTTAGTTTCAGCTCCAGGTTAACTGATATATTTTGGAATCGCACCGTCTTTCTCTAAGTTCCCTTTGTGTCTATCTGGAGGAAGAGGAAGTGATGATGTGTTAGGACCTACAGTATTTATAAGCTGGGTTCCAATTCAGAGGCTGCATTCTTCAAAAGACTGGACTTAAATACAGTGAGATAGGAGCATAATACGTTCCAGGACAGAGCTCGTAACTCGAATTGATTGATATAATTTTTCGCCATAAGAAATAACAGGGGGAAAAATCCGTTTCACCCTTCTAAAAAACTCCCTTATTAGTGCTAATAACGATGGAAACAACATGTTTTTAATTGCTGTTGAGACACACATACACAAAAGAAAATTATAGTATATAAAGATTCCTGTGATATAAAATAAAATGTGGTTTTAATGGAGTTCTTACCTTCCAGACAAACGATACAGTAGCGGCATTTGTGGAGGAGGAGGAAGAGGGAGGGATTACGTAGATAACGCAAATACAATATGAGAAGTGTAGTGTTTTTCTTCCCGTATAGTAATTGGATAGAGTGTAATGAGTGTAATGTATGCCTCAGTACCTCTTATTTATTATTATATAACACACATAACTTGTGCTGCTCTCATCTTGAGAGTGGTTACCCCTGGTAACCTCTGCTGTAAACCAAGGTGGCCCTCTAGTGGAGATCATTTGCAATTACCCCATAAATCTAAATAAAATACACCACAAGAAGACTCACAGAAGATGCTTATGGAAGTCAACGAACACGAGTACTGGAACACCTAGTCCTATCTCTCAGCTGCTTGTATCTCAAATCTTTACTCGTGTTTCAAAGCAAAGAATTTGCTCAAAGGCTTGCTCATATCTCGGAATACTTGTGTGTCGTGACGCTTGTATTTCAAGGTATTACTGTATATATAATTTTAATTAATTTGTTTTATTTTACATTTGCATCATTAGATACATTTTTTTTCAATTATTTGAGTAAGCTGAAACTCAATAATTGTATTTAAAAGTGTTATCTGGCAATTTATCAAAAAAAAATCCTGTTAGGTAGGGTAGGGCGCAAAGGATCCATCCATTGTATCCTTCATTGTTTGGGAAACGAAGACTGCATTTGAAGGAGCTTTTGAATTGGGACAGCCTTCATTGCACTTTGGTGATGCAATATGCTTTCCAATGTGGTCTTCAAAGGATGCTGCCTCTGAATTGGGACGCAGCTATATACATCATTAAGGTCACAAGGGGACAGCCTTTATATTAGGTTTCGGCATGGAGAAGGACAGGAAGGTATTCCATTCAGTTATGCCCGCCTGATGGTCTGCAGCCAAGGAAACTGAACAGCTTTTACAAGTATATATATATATAGTGTCTATATAATATGTGTTCTTTTAACTTTTCAGAGCTTTTTTGGTTTGTTCTATGGATGGCTTTGCTAAAAGTGCCACCTTTAGTTATACAAATGCTGTTAGATGTTATACATCTAAAAATGTCTAAAAAACATAGAGGTGAATCTTAGTGAATCCCATTGAAATATTGTATCAAACTCTATACTCTCAATCTTTTCTACTGAGGTCCACGCTGCTAAGTCTTCACATTTCCACATCAAAGTCAACAGCGCTTCAAACTCACGCACACTCTCTCCTCTGTCCCCCTCCACCTCTTTAACTGCCAATGATTTTGCCAATTTCTTCATTAACAAAACAACAACTATCAGCAATCAGTTCCACACACACAGAAACTTAGACCACCACTGATGCAACCAGAACTCTTCTTTCCTCCTCCTCTCCACACACAGAGGCAGAAGTAACTAAACTTCTCCTCTCCAGCCATCCTACCACCTGCCCTTCAGATCCCATCCCCTCACATCTTCTACAAGCAATCTCTCCTACACTTTTACCAGCACTCACTCACATCATCTGTATGGGAACCTTCCCTGCCATATTCAAGCAGGCTTGGGTAACCCCACTGCTGAAAAACCCCACATTAAACACATCACTTGTTGATGATTACAGACCTCTCTCTCCTACCATTCATAGCAAAAACACTTGAACATGTTATTTGTTTTACTTGAACAACCAGGTATCATCTTTCCTCTCACAAAATAACCAGTTGGACATCAAACAGTCTGGCTACAAGAAGGCTTACTATCAGTCACTGAACCTCTAAGGATTGCAAAAGATGATTCCAAATCATCAGTTCTCATTCTCTTGGATCTATCTGCTGCCTTTGACACTGTTAATCATCAGATCCTTCTGACCAATCTCTCGTCACTGGGCATCACAGGAACTCCGCTTCACTGGTCTGAATCCTATCTCAGAGATAGGTCTTTCAGGGTTGCCTGGAGTGGGGAGTTCTCCAAAGAATGGCAACTAATCACTGGGGTACCTCAGGGTTCAGTTCTTGGACCCCTTCTCTTCTCCATGTACACTACATCACTGGGTCGCATCATACAGGCAAACGGTTTCTCCTATCAATGCTATGTCGATGACACACATCTTTACCTTTTCCCTCTATTCTCCAGGCTTATACTACTTCAAGCAATGTACAAAACTTTGTATTGTGAGCACTCTTTAGGATGAATCGCTTTCTGTATTCATCAAGTTGTAAGCAGCTTTTTAATAAAAGCATCTGCTAAATTAATAAATGTAAATGTAATATTAAAACAGTTATATTTGCATGACAAATCACATGACGTTTGCAGTTCGATACACACTCCAAACCACTTTTTCGTTACAGAGTTCTTGGTAGAACATTTGCTGCATTCTGAAAGTGTAGAGTCTGGCTGAATCCAGTGAGGTTATAAAATTATACAATTCCACTATGTTACTCAAAACTGTATAGGTCTGTGCAAAAGATTAGCATTAAAAATAATGAACTCTTCTGGCAGGAGTTCCTACTTAGTTCCTGCTTAGATCACAAGGTGGCAGCAAAAGATTGCAATTGGCTAGAATGAAGGTAGGCTGCATAAAAATGACATTGTAAATGGGAGAATGTAGATATTCAAACAAAATAATAATAATTATTGGCACCATAATTACTGTAAGTACAGATAAACGCTATAGGCACAGTGTGAGTGACCAGAGACGGTATAACGTAGTGACTGCAGCTCTTGGCTATTGACTGTAAGGCGGTTCTTGTGTTTGAAAGCCTACTTTTAACCTACTTACAGGCCTACTTCTGAAGTTAAACTGAACAATGCCTTTAACGAATACAGTGGACTGTACACTTGATGGATCTTTTAATGGATTTTATGTTCAGATGAAACGCCTTTGCAATTGTGTAAAGTTTGCAAGTGTGTAAAGCGTGTGATTGAGTCATTCTCAAGTAATGCCATTTGTGTGCTATGAATCACCACTGGCAGAATCATGACAGAATTTAACAGCATGTTGAACTCAGTCACTTTGATAGATTTGACTATGTTTAATGTGTAATGCAAATGCAAATGTAAATGTTAAAATATTGATAAAATAAATGTTTTTTTTTCATCAGAATGACATGTCTATAGCACCATTACATTTCAATGGGAATTGGATTGTTTCATTGAATGTAGTTTTATTTATTTTTTAAAATGCTTTATCCATTTTCTGATAGAAAAAGCTGAATTAGTTTTTGTTTCTCTTTATATGTTCAACCCTGGTAAGTTGTGGATTTATAATGATATTTGTTATTTATTTAATCATACTTAAAGGGAGCAATAGCAATTAATAGTTATATTTATGCACTGACCTCAGTGTTCTGAAAAGAGAAATGGCATGGGTTTTTATTGAATGTTATTACATGTTTGTTTTCAAAGAAAAAGCTCATTTCCACCAGGTAAAAAAAACAAACAAAAAAACATCATGTGCAATTCAGAATTATGACATAAAAAGTCATAATCATGAGAAAATGAAACAAAAAGTCAAGTTGACATTGACAAAAAGAGATAATTACTTGATTGCCTGTTTATGTTATAATTATGACTTTTTTTGTCTCATTTCAAATAAATTGTAACATGCAATGGATCTCAATTTCATCTGTAATATTTTTTACTTGCAATTTTGAATCTCATAGTTGCTACTAAGTATTACTATTTTGACTATTTGTCTCGTAATTATGATGCAATATCTCACAATTTCAACTTTTATGACTTACAGTATGTCATCACTTTGATTCCCCCCATTTTTTAAACTAAATAACAGAAGGACTCAAGAACATTATTTATTGTAAGAACTTGCTCATTTAATGAATAACATATACCAAGTAAACAGGTCTCAGATGCAGTCAAAACATCCTTGTTGTTCTATCCTATATATCTTATTGTGACTGTCCTCACTTCTGTCTCCAATCACTTTACCTCTGGGGTGTAAAACAGGCAATAGTAAAGTATTGTAGTATGAGGGATCGGGGTAGACAGGGAATTCACTACAGCAATACATCAGGATTGTTTATTTTAAGACTTGCCGAATGCTCAGAGCTTATTTAAAGGGGTTGGGGAGTGTATTTTATGTTTCATACCCAACTAGTCAACAAACACACAATTACTCAGATAATACAAACAAAAATAAAACAGATCAAGTCAAATAAGCAGTCTAAATAAGACACCATATTTTCAATCCATAGAATAAAATTTGACAGTACTGTTTATTAGAATTCTGATACATCTTGTGAAAGGGTTGCAAGTTGTTCTAAATCTAAACAATCAAGGAATCAATGAAACGCAACAGACAAAAAAAAATCATAAAAGGCATTAAAGTACAAAGTATGAACAGCTGCTGCTATTCTGTGAAATAACTGAATTCACTGACTTTGTGCATTGCTCATGTCAGCAGCTTTATTGTAAGTTGTGATCTGTTGTGATCATTGCAGAAACCTGGCAATGTGTCAAACATTCTGTTGGCTCCTCTTGATTTGCTTCATAATAATTGTGGTCACTGGTCAGTATGGTTACAGTGTGTCTGACTTTACTAAAATGATATTAGTATGCATTGTGTACAGCTTATGTGCCATCCCAAAGCCTTTGAGCTTTATTGAAATCATTCTGATGTGATTAAAATGGTTGTCATATGGACTCAATTTATGGGTCCACAAAAATGACTTGTCAGCTATGTATATTATACTTCAATATGAAGCAGATGGGAGTTTATGCATTATTGATAGGACAGTTCACCCAAAAATGAAAATCCTGTCATCATTTACTCAAACATTTACTCTTTTTTTCTGCAAAACACATACACAAATTGTTTTTAAAGAATGCTTCGGCTGCATTTGTCAATTCAATGAAAGCCAGTGGGGGTCCAAAACAACATTCACTTCTTTTTTTCTTTTTTTCCTTTTGTGTTCCACATTGAAGAACAAAAGTTATGCAGATCACATGAGGGGTGAAGTAAAATGGAAAACATTACTTTAATATTTGTGTGAACTATTCCTTTAAACCAACTCTAATTGACTGTAGCCGAAATAATGCACTTTCCTCAAGTGGTTCTGGTTAACAATTCTGACTTTATTTTCACAATTTGAATTTTATTTCCCAGAATTTTTGCAGTTGCAGGAAAAAAGTCAAAATTGCAAAATATGAACTCACATCTCTGGCTTTATTTGTTGAAATTCCGAGTCTATAATTGGCTTTATTTCTCAGAATTGTGATATATTAATTCAAAATTATCAAGTTTGAGAGACATAAACTAGTAATTAAAAAAGGTAATTGCATATTTTGTATCTCATTATTCTGCCTTTTTCTCCCTCGAGTTAAAATCTCACAGTTCTTAGAAAGAAATTCTGACTTTATAACTCAATTGCATGTTTACTATCCACAATTATTACTTTTCTCTCAGAATTGAGAGTTTGCATCGCGCAATTGCAAGAAATAATCTCAGAATTGTGAGATAGAAACTTGCAATTGAGAGGGGGAAAAAGTTTGACTAAAAAACTGCAATTACCATATTTTATTCCATGGCGGAAACCAAGTTCTTAAGCAAGACTCCTACAGTCAACTTCAGTTTGCCAAGGGATTGGTCTTGTGGAAGGTGTACTGCAGCAAAAGTGCTAAAATGACTACTTAGCAGTGTGTGTTTGTGTATGAGCGGTGCATATTGCTTTGTGTGTGTGTGAGAAAGAGAGTTTGGGTATTAGTTTGCCAGTCTTTCAGAAGAGCATGTCTCCTTCACAGAGCTCTAGGTGAAGGACTGTAAGATCTCAGTCTCACTTTGCAGTGCATCTGCCCAGACTGTTTGGGTTGGTATGACGTTTATTTAACAGGATTACAGATAACAGCACATGTGGTGATGGGGCTTGGACACTCTTCTCTTACACTTGGATATTAATCCTCTATATGCTTTGGGAAACTGATTGCATCAGATAGTCTTTGCAAGTCTTCGGCAAGCTTTGGTCTGCCAGGGTAACCTCAGGTTAGACCTGTAGTTATAACGTGCAATCGTTACCTTGAACCATTTTTCTATTTTTGAAACTAATTCCAAATGCAAAGTCAGATGTCTCTCATGTTTTTTTCATGAGAGAAACCTATCCCTCTTTTAAACATTTGAACGCTCTCCCCACCTCGCTTTCTGCTTATTTTATTCAGTTATTCATTTTTTTTGTACCTTCCTCCATCTCTCCGTCCTTCACACCTTCTTGGTTTAATATATTCATTTCATGAAGCCTAAACCTAGGCTTTCAAACGGGCAGCCATTTTATGTCTTATCACGGGTGGGCCACAAAGGCCCAGGCAGGACTAGCACCATTAGCATTAGCATAGCACAGAAATGCCTTAACATGACTGACATCTTTTCTAGCATCATTGCTTTGATTGACACATCACCTGACCAGGTGGACCCAAAGATAGGATTTTCCTTGTGTGGCAGTCTTGCATGAATATGCAAAAATGCCTCATAAAAAGACAGCAATATGCAGGGCTTGCTGTTTGAAGACCCATTTCACTGAAGATTCCTAATGCATTATTACTTTTTACTTTCATATCTTTTATG
Organism: Rhodeus uyekii; assembly: GCA_037043235.1. Taxonomy (NCBI): domain Eukaryota; kingdom Metazoa; phylum Chordata; class Actinopteri; order Cypriniformes; family Acheilognathidae; genus Rhodeus; species Rhodeus uyekii. Next base: position 1,347,359 of record JAWRVZ010000136.1, read on the forward strand.
TAGCCAAAATCATTATCTCTTATTTTGTCTGTCTTATATTGTTTAGTGTGTTTTTCAGTTGGGATATATTCCTGTTCCTTAAATGAATAATAATTGTTTGAATAATAATCTGTTTGGTTTAATAGTCTATTTTTATTGACATTAAATTGAGTAACCAGCAAGGTGAGATTATATTGGTAACACTTTACAATAAGGGTTCATTTGTTAACATTAGGGATTAACTAACATTAACTATTTTTTTTACATAATTAATTAACCTTTGTTAATGTTGGCTAATACAAAATGTTGGTATTAACTGATATTAATGTACATCTTTTGATCTTGAAAATGTATTAGTAAATTTTGAGACTTTTTCATGGTTAACTAAACTTTATTGTAGGGTGTTATCCATATATTATATTTATACCTGGAAATATTTACGAAGTAAAAAAAAATATTGATCACATGCCACGAAACTGAACAATTAACTTGAGAAATGTTTTTTTTTTTTACTATTTTGTTTTCAAATCCATTTGCCTTTTTATGAAACATTGAACAACAGATATTGAAGTATGTTTCTTTAAAAGACTGATTTTTTTAATGCTCAATTGCATTATGCTATCTGCTAAATTGCAAACAATAACATTTTATTCCATTGTCCATATGCACAGAATGAGCAAATTGTTTATATGAAAAACCTAACTGACCTAAATGACCTTTTTCAATATTCAAAAAAAAAACTTGTAACCACCTCAAGAACCTCATACTGTGAAAAATAAAAAAGCAGCATGACAAGGAAAGGCATATTTGCTGAAAACAACCACTGAAGAACCTTTTTATAAATTTAGGGCTGCATGGATTAAAAAAACAAACCGTAAGTCAAAGGTTTTGACTTTTTTGACAGTTGAGGTATTTACTCATTGGAGTGATTCATTTTCATATCAAGCAAAATATAAATAATATTCAAACAACAGTCAGTGATTTAATGGTTCTGGTTTATTTCCCACACTCACTCTCAGCGTGTTCCGTGTTCTTGGCCCCAGTCTGACCTTTGGGTTTGAACCTCGGTCAAAATAAAAAAAGTTATATGCTTCTTCTCGCTGAGCACCGCCTTTTCAGGAATGTGTGGTTCTGCTGACGTCTTGTATCACGAAAAGCTTTCAGAATGTCGTTTTTACTGATTGGGGATCATGTGTTTGATTAGGGCATCCATAAATCAGTCTGTTTGTCACACAGTAAGAATGTGACCCGATCCAGATGTGCCTCTGTCACTAACTTTCTCGGTTCCCTTCTCTCTCTAAAAACACTTACTTTACTGCAGCATCTGCGACGGAACAAACAGAATATAAACACACTTCCAAACAATGAAAATTAATTCACATCTTCACATAAACCTTTTTTGGCCTGGGTGGCGGTTTATTTTCTCTGAAGGTTTGCGGAGGTCATCGCTTCAGGGGTCCCGCGATGGGTCCCTGTTTTTAACGCTTGTATAGGTAACAATTTTTAATAAGCCTTATAAATAACATTAACATACAGCTATAATACTTAACTGTTCCTTTAAGCATTATAGCTGTATGTTAATGTTATTTATAAGGCTTATTAAAAATTGTATTGTGTAGGTTATATATATATTTTTTTATAGTTGACTGTACGCCTAATTTAATATTTACATTTCCCGCGTGTTATTAAATCTCGGCGCGTATATAATATACAATTTTGGCGCGTTCTATATGTTATCAGCAGTTAGAATTCTGCAACTTGTTGCCTCTGATTTTTTTTCTGTAATAAAATATAGTCGTATAAAACAAAGTTTTAGGGTGAATGGCCCCTTTTTCCTGGTGTTGAGACACCACCAAGCTCCTATAGTTCAGGTGTCTTAGCAGGCCCTTTATATTGCACTTATCACTGCCATAATCTCCATGCACACCCCACTCTCCTCCGACTATAACACGCATGCTGTGAGCTGGCATTTGAACAGCTGCGATCCATATTCCTCTGTCTCCATATTTCAGTCAGCTGTCGAGGTTGTGTAAGGAGAGCTTTCGCCTTCTGTTGAAACCACGCTATGAACTCTCATAAACAATGTAATCGCGCATAACCAGTCATTTGTTTGAATTTTATCTCAGAGGTATGCGTCCCCTCACCTTATTTTTACACAAATAACTGAGACCTACATATTTTAAGAAGTTTCTATATTTCGTATTCTGTGACTTCTTATAAAGTCACGGGAAAAATGAACGAATTCTGTGATCGATTCACAATAATGTTGTCTTTTTAAATAGTCCTGATTAACATAGCTTTTACATTCTTTTGAATTTGAATAATTTGGCATTCCAAACTAATTTGAAAAAGTTGCCAATAGATGTCGCCGTTTCCTATTTCATAGCGGCAACTTTAGCTAAATGTTCAATCAACACATTGCCAACTTTAGGCATTATTAATAAATTGTCGCGGCTTATTTAAGATTTGAAAAGAATAGTGTCGGTAATATCATATTCATGCTTTTGATGCATGATTTTTGATAATCAACAGCTTAATACGATATAATTTATCTCATATGTGGACCTGGTCGTGTGTCGGATTATCTCAATTATTAAAAAAATATTATTTCACCATTTATATTAATATAATTTGACAATTTTATAACATATAATTCGCTTTGCTTATAATTAAAACACGGAAAAATCACAGTAACGGAACTGCTCAAAATGTCCTGGATTTTGAATCAATAACTGACAACTATTGTATACTAACGATAATGGATTTCAGTGACACAATTCATCTCATTTTCTTTATTACACAAAAATATATCATTTTCACAATTTCTGACAAATAACTCTTATTAACTCTGTAAAAGAAATGCAGGCGAAGCTATACGGTCAACTCAAACATGCTGAAATGACATTAAATGAAAATACAAACAGAAAAATGATATTGCAGGAAATATTATTTTGGTCTATCTGATGAAGTAGCTATATGCTCTTATTGTATTGTCACATTTTAGTTTTTCGTTAAATAATTTAGGTTTCTGATAAGTTCTGTGTTCATGAAATAGTCTTCAGAGCGCGTTGTGATGTTTCATGATGAGACCTGTATGAGTAGAAAAATTGACAAAATGAGTAAAAATGTACTTCAACAAATGAAACAGAATTATATGCATGTCGATACAAATTAATCATTTTATAATCGTATAAAATAGTCGTCAAAGTCGTCAAATATAGTCGTCAAATAACTTTAATTGGCTTAGCCAACAAGCCACATATCAGTATTTTAGGATTATTATTAATAATAATATGTGAATCAGAGTTTCATACGCTATTTAAATGTAAATGAAAAAGTGTCTAATTATTTGAATGCATTAAATTATGTTGATCGTTACAAATCTTAATAGGGAAAGTTGTTATTTAGTCACTCCGACTTTTCTTTTGACTTGTGTGTGTGAAGTGAAACTGTGTGTTTTTGTAATTATTAAATCTAATATGATTAAAAAAAGATGTGTGCAAGAATAATTTACCTGTCATGGATGACTGGAAACGGAGGTCTGGACGCAAGCGTTGGAGATTCAATTCTCTGAACGTTCTCTTGATCTAAATCAAATTCAAATGATACATTTATGAAACAAAAACGTATTAATCTGCAACAGCGGTGATCAAAATGACGTCTTATTGAATATTAAATACTAACCGTTATGTTTGAGACTGAAACTGTCCGACGAATTGTCGCTGTCTAGACATGGAGACCCGGAGGCGGACGAGGGTTTCTTTTCGGGGTTCGAAACGGGGCTGTGGTTTGGGAAGTTACTGTTTTGACTTAAAAGTGAGCGCACACCCATCAGAGAATTTGCGCTGAGGAAAGCAGCGCTCGCCCAGTTGTGTAGTTTCCCAATCTGGCAAGTATAAATTCCGTTAGTGGAGAGGAAAGCTGGATGGGTCGAGGGTGAGGCCCTGAGGCCTGCGGGAGTCGAGGGGACACTGAGTTTCTGCGTGTTATCTGGACTTGTCGCAGTCTCCGCCAAAGACCAGATTTTGGGTTTGCTGTTTCCAGGCCTCTGACACACTGGCCCACTGGGAGACACTTCTCCAACGCTTTTGACCACACTCTGTTCTTTATTACCACTCGACACAGGGCTGTCCGTCTTTTTAAGAGCTGGTGAGGATAATATCCTCGGCGTTTCCACGTTTTCCCTCTCTGGCTGATTATCCGAGGTTCCTTGGTTCTGATCTCCTCTGGGCTCCTCGTCTTTGTCGATATCGATGGTCTCTAGGTCGATCTCTTCCTCGTCGTCATTTTTGTCCGCGTCGTCCTCATTGTCGCTGTCGAAAATGCGTCCGTCTCTGTCCTCGGCACTGCGACCCCATGTCACTTTATTTTCCTTCTTGAGTCTCCGACGCGCGTTGGCGAACCAGGTGGACACCTGCGTAAGGGTCATCTTAGTGATGATCGCCAGCATGATCTTCTCACCCTTGGTGGGATACGGGTTCTTTTTATGTTCCTGAAGCCATGCTTTCAGTGTGCTGGTGGTCTCTCTGGTAGCGCTCTTGGCTCGGGCCGGATCACCGTACTGGTACTGGCCGTATGGGTAGAAACCGGGCGCTGTGTGGACTGCAAATCCTGCTGGGTGAGCCCCGGGGTTATCCTTCAACTCATACTGCGACCCCTGGGGATTGCAAAAATTAACTATCAGGAAACGTTTTTGAAACCATCAGAAATATGTATAAGAAGGACAAGCGAGATGTGTAAAGAATCAGCCCTTGTTTTCTTTATTTTTTATTTAGAAAAAGAGAACAGTTGACCGACTATTACAACTGGGGAACTGGGGGACTGGGGGGAGGGGGGCTCAGCAACAAACTTCTTAGCAGCAGTTCACTTAAAAACACACAAGTAAAATCAAATGTAAATTAGAAAGAACTATAATGTCAAATGTTACATTTAATCAGCATTTAACGACGCCTACGGGAGAGACAAAATGTTAATGTTTTCAAAAAGTTTTTAGAGTGAATTAGTTAAATAAAAAAGCTACATAACATCGTTGATCTTAAAAAGAAATGCAACAACTATGACTCTGGTTTTATTTAATGTATCTAAAATGTTATCAGTGCGAGTAAAAAAAGAAAGAAAGTACAAATTACAAAATTATAATGAATTGTTTTTAACTAGGCATTTATGGATCATAAAACAAAAACAATTCTGGAACTTCGTGCAACACTGAACATTTGGTAAAGTTGTATTTTTTTCCCTTAATGCTAATTCATTATGTTTAGCCCTGACAGAGTCGAGTTTAATGTTCCATTCGTCAATTTAAAACATTGTACAAATATTTATCCGCGGAAATGACCTGAAAAAGTCTTTCCACTATAAAGTATAAATGTATCTTACCATCTGAGACAGCAGGGCCAGCTCGGCACTGTTGTAAGGTAAGAAAGCGCTATAGTTTTGCACGGTCCACGGATTCGCATACATGCCGAGCATCGGCGTGATGGCAGCCGCTGCGGTCGCGGGATTGGCGCTGTTCTCCGAGCTTCCCTCGCGTGGAGAGGACGGCACGACGCCCGCGCGCTCGGCTCCGTACACCTCTTGGGAAGCGTTTAGGAACTGTGAGTAACCCAGCTGGGGGAACGACATGTCCAACTCCCGAGGAACTCTGACGGAGATTTACAATAGAGAAGGGCAATCCACTTTCAATCACAGCAGTAACTCTCGCTCGGTGCAGAAGCGCGGTCTCGTCAGGAGGAACGTCTAGTGATGCGTCTACCCTCTGGACCTCTCACAATTTGAAGTTGACGGCTTGATTGGCATGCTACTTAAGCGCGAGGCCCCTCCTATCCGAGGCCACGCGATTAGTAGAGGCTGCGGTGTGTGTTATTGTGTGGCAGTGTAAACGAAGTACTTTAGGTAGCCTATACGTCTTGTTCGCGTATAGGTGTTGAATAAGACAACCAATATCGAAATCTTTCCAAACATAAAATAAGACAATACCATTTAAAACGATATATATACAAAAAAAACAAACAAAAAAAAACAATGTTGTTGAACGTGTATTCTTTTTGACGTCCTGAACTTATTTTATTAATTTTGAAAACTGAAGCTATTCTGTGAAATTGTTGGTTTGAACTGATAAATATGCAAAAGTGCTACAGTAAAAATGGATTGTTAGTTGTCTTATGATGTAAAACATTTTAGAAGGCAATACATGTATTTTTATTGTGCAATTAATTAATTTAAATATCCATATTTAAATATGGATATTATAAAAGTCGTCTACATATAACAAAAAATAAATAAATACAATTGCTACTTATAGCCTTCTTTTTAGGGGTAGCCTACTGTATATTGTGACGTTGTTTATTAAAAGTTACATTTTTGTTAAAAGTATAATTTCTCCAGAACTATGGAAAGGGCATTTCTATAAAGGCTTCCGTTGTGACATATTTATAGAGTAAATATTAACATTTTCCATATCTTGATACAATCGTTTTCTCCTGCAAACTTCTTTTGAAACAGTCCGTATTAAAGCAAAAGCCAGTTGCCGGTTATGAAATGAACACTTTATTTCAGCTATGCATTAAGTGTGTGTTCATTCGAGTTTGCAACTATCCACCCACGAGTAAATTCATTTGACTATTCATTGATTGAGCAATGTCACGTAGCATCTCCAGTCAATATTTCATGTTTTATTAATTTTCCACACGCGCGTGCTGCTCAGGAGTTTGTGTGTAGATGTGACTTCTACGTCTGATAGTGTGGAATCGCCAAGAAAGTCATAATGGAGTGTAATAGTGATCTGATGGAGCGGAGAGAATCATCATCATCACTCCCTTCCCTCTCACAGCGCGTGCGCACTCGCACACACACACGCACACACACAAGCGTTCACACGGCGTGCCAGAGAGGGTCTCAGTAATGTCCAACAGGGAAACAAACGATCCCGTTTATGGTAATTTGCACATTAGCATCACACAGGTTGTCCCGTGATAAGGTGACAGGTTAATGAAATGCTCCATTCAGAGGAGCCATTTGATCCCTCTGAGAGGTTGTGATAAGGAGCCAACCAGAGAAGCCTGCAATTAAAATCACAGCCTATCTCTCCATCCCAGTATATTTTCTCTCTCCTCCTCTCATCCACTGCTGGTAATGAGGGCTAACACCCCTGTCTGCGCTAATCCTCCCCCTGGGTGCACCTTGCTATCAGATGTTAGCTTTGTAATTATTTATCCAAAAAAGTCATAATTTCATGCTCGAGTAGCAAATGAGTCTGGCGAGCTGGTTAGTCAATTCTCTTCGTGTCCTGCGAAGCGGAGAGTGAGATTTAATGATTTAATTACAGCAGTTAGTCCTCCATTTGGCAGTGAGAGTTTAACGTTTTAAAATGGCAATGGAATCACCTGCCAGTGTAGTTTTTCAGGTGCATCCAAACACGTTTCCACTAGCTCTAAGATTATTGGTCTATCATTAAAGGCAGACTTTTTGCAATTATTTACACAAACCATATTTGGTTACACTTTTATTTTAAGTAATATCCACTGCAGTTCACACTGAAAGGATGTTGCAACACATTTATTTATGTTTAAATACATTTTGGGGTAACACTTTCTTTTACAGTGTCCTTCATGCACTTACTACAGTAATAACAGTATAGATTATGCATAATTACAAGCAAACTAACCCTAAACCTGTTGAAAGTACATATAGTTAATTAATATGACTCAATACTTAAATGTATAATTACACTGTAACATAGACAGATTAACATAAAGAGTAACCCATTTTGGTCCAACTTTATGAGGTGCTCTTATGTACGGTGTAGTTACATAAGAAAAAGATACAAGCATGGGTTAACAGTGTAATTATAGGTGTATTAAGCCTACAGATGTAAATACATAGAGGTATTGGTTAAATATAACTACAAAATAAAACATTTTATGTACAGAGTAAGAACATTGTATCAAATGATTCATTGTAATGTGATTAGCAGTTAAAGACATTTAATATAAAGTGGGTCCAACTCTGGTATGCAATGCCGACTTTTAACTATCCAATTAACAACCATTAGCCCCACATCTTTTTGCTTGAAATAATTCACAATATGGAAATAAAGTCCGTAGCAACATCCGTTTCGTGGCAACTTTTAATGCCGTTGTACAAAGGCCCCCAAATATTTACTACACTGTAAAGGTCTTTTTCTTCATTTGCATCTCCTGCCTTTACTGGCGCTGGAATAATAATTGAAGGTTAGTCTCAGTTTACTTTAAGAAGATCAAAATGAGTCGACTCCTGGTGTTTATAGATGTTCTGAAGTGTGAATTTCATAAAACGCTGGAGATGGAGAAAATGAATTTAAGTGGTGAATCAGAACATCTAAACTGCCAGTACTGCTGTACCCTGCTTTACCCTGATCAGTTTTCTGCTGACACAGAATCAAAGCATCTTTGAAACTCTCTTTCTCTCTTTTTCCTGTGAGCACATTAAGCTTTAAAAAAAAATCTTATTTCATATGTGTGAGTGAAACGAGCGCTTCCTGTGCCTCCTCCTCCAACTGTGAACGTTGAAACAGCATGGTTTTAATATTAAGGGTCTGACCCTGATTGTCATCTTTCACTCCATCTCCATCTGCCTCTGTATCTGATTTGATGACACGGGGGACCGGGGCTCATTTTGCAGTCCATTAACAGAGGGCAGGACTCCAGTTCCCATGGGTCCTGGTTATCCCCCTTCGTCACCCAGCTACCCTCATCTGGTGAATCTCCTCACCTCTCTAACCTCCCCCCTCAGTTGCTGACCTTTCTAACACTGTTGGCTAAACATTGCCTCCCTCTGTAATGAGCCATTAAACTGAATGCATTAATGACCATTTACTTTGTGTGTGTGTGTCACTGCTCTGTGAATCTGACTGGAAGGGATTTTACTGCAATAGATCAAGGGTTTTGTTTTCACTGCATATACGATGAATGCCATCGTATCTGTTGTCCTTGGATTGTGGAAGCACTTTATTATGTTATAATATGCAGACATTTTTAAATCCCTCAAGAAAGAAAAAAAGGTAATCCTAATGAAGAGGAGATTAATTACCCCTATTTGTGTGAATGTGTGTGTCAGACTCTGGCATAAGAATGAAGCGTGCGTGTGTGTGTCCCTTTATTTGACAGTACAGGAGGAAGTGTATGCCAACATTTCCTTTCCTCCCGGATGTCCTCTAACAGACCTGCTCTCACAGACCATGTGTCGTTTAACTCATAGCACACACACACAGACAGAAAGATGACAAATATTTCACAGATCTCAGGAATTAGTGGTCTTAGTGTCATTTATTTACCATTTATTTGCTCACGGTAGAACTTTATTTAAACTGAACAAGGCCATTTAAAACTATAACTTAAAGGCAAAATCTAGGGAATGTAATAGTCCATAAAATGTCATCAACCAATTAGAAAAGCAGTTCCAATTCAGTAAAAAAAAAACAACAACATTATTTTAGTGGAGTATGAGTTGCTTGTTGTATTGTCTAGTTGTTTTGGATAACAGCATCTTTTAAATTATTAAATGTCAGCCAATTCAAAAGTAACCCATCAATAGTTGTTAAAATTAACCAAACATCAAAGAAATTCAACGAATATGAAATCTGTCTTCACCCCTACATGAAATAATTGTCTAAGATGAAGTATAGAAAACACACTAAAAATAAAGCTAATTAGTCTCCACTAACAATAAGATAAAACCCCTTGGAAATCAGTACAAGTATCAAAATGGTCTTAACCTTTCAGGATTTCCTGATACCTTTGCAGACATTGTCCTGCACCAATGAGCCAATTACCTCTGGAGTGAGTATTAAGAGATGACCAGATGACTGTGCAGTGGAGCTTTTGTAAGTGACAAAGACTCTGTGATAATGACTGTAGGATCCATTGACGAACAGCAGTTTGATGCCATCACAGCTTCATTTCCCTACTTAAAGGAGGAGGACAAAAAGTGGAGAAAGGAAAGCGCAGAGATCGAGAGATTTTAACACTGATGACCCTTTTAGTGTGATGCTCTGATTGCGGCCTTGAAAGGTTTAACTGACATAACATTTAAGGAAAATGAGCTGTTAGTTTAAACAAGTGCTTTTCGTTTAATATGGGACCTCAGTACCAAACTGATTATCGGTCAAAAGTAACAAAATTATGAAAATATAAAACATTTTAAGTGCATAAGTAAAAGCAATAATTTAGCAGCCTAACATATGTAACAAACACTGGCCTAAATATTGCATTACCAGCCATATTGTAAAATGCCAAATGAATTTGGGCCAAATTAGAGTGTTCGAATGGACTTGCAGTCTTTGAAGTCAACAACAAATAGTGTGAAAGCTTTTGTCTCGAAAAGTCAAATTACTTTGTTTTTCAAACTGCACATGCTATATGATAATCAGTGTAGAATTGACATATATGTGTATGTGTGTATATATAAAAAACTTTTGAAAAAGTTTGTTTGATAGTTAGTTAGATAACTTTTTCAGGTATTGTATAAATTACATTTTTCAATGTACTTGCCATAAAATTAGTATCATGTCATTAACCCTACCTGTGGTTTAAAGAACTATATAGCTATAACGTCTTCATTAAGATTTGATAATGGTCATAAGTTTGATTAAATTCTTCTGTAATTCATGGTCCACCGCCTGAGGGAGAATCCTTCAGCTAACACCTCCTCATTATCAATTAGCGGGTGGGTTAAAGTTTGTATGTAATCGGTTCTTAAGAAAGTCAATAGGTGTCATTAAACGTCTGAGATCCTCTGATAACGTGAACTCCTCCCAGAAAAGGTCAACCGCCCGTGGCCTGATACAGTAGATCATTGTCCAGACCCGAGTGTGGCTTGGCTGGTTCAGTTTCAGTGGTTCACCAATTAACCACTTCAAATCCACACTGTTTGCTGTTCAACTCAGCTCCATCATTTCCAACAGAGTTTCTGGATTTAACAGATGTTTTACACGATTGCTGACTACATCGGCAAACCCCTCCGCCCACTTTCGCAAGGGCAACAAAAAGCTTTCAAGCAGGCCCATCTCAGAAGGCCTGCATTTGAATCTGTTTCACAGTTTATTTATTCCTTTGTTTCAGCACTAGTCAGTTTAATGCTTAGCATGCACTATTAGCAATTAGCATTGCTTTCAGGCTCACTAGGTTGCTGATCTTAGAAGCTTAAAGCTCTGCCCGCTGCTTTGTTGGGGTCATTGATGCTCAGAGGGGGTTCTGGGGGTTAACACAATAGATGAGGGGGTAGGAGAGGTTGTTGGCTAGGTGGTGGGATGGTTGAAAAAGGTACCCTGAAGTGGAGCCTTGTTGATTTGCTCCATTCAGCAACATGCCTGGTATCACCTACATGCAAATGCATCTGATAGCTGGGATGACATTGTTTTCGAACTACTATCATCATCATTTCATTCAAGTAACAGTCATTTTAAAACGTTTAAAGGGGTAGTTTCCAAAAATTAAGATCATGTCTTTTACTCATCCTCATCCAAGTTCTAGAATAACTTTTTTGGACAAGCAATGAAAGTCATTGGGGTCTGGTACAGTCCCTAATGGACCCAGACTAAAATGTTGTCCAAATGCATTTATAATATTACAGTGGTACCTCGAGATACGAAATTAATCCGTTCCGAGGTGGCCTTCGTATAATGAGTTTTTCGTATCTTGGAACACATTTTACATGTAAAATGGCTAATCCGATCCAAGCCCTCCAAAAACACCCCATTAAATTTCATAATAAAGCTAAATTGACCTATAAACAATGAAATAACGTAAAATGTCGAAGCTTACCTTTCGAGTGAGGCTATCTCCGAAAGTGGCGGCAGAGGAGGAGGACAAACGGCAGATAACGTACGTATGTACGTACACTTACCTTTACGAAAACACATAAAAAATTTAAGGAAAACTATAAAAATAAAATGTATCGTTGGAGTGAACGAATGCCGATTGCGTGGCTGAAGTACGCCAGCACATACGTATAGAAGATGCATGATGGGAGGGATGCTGTCCAATTAGAGAGAAGGATCTCATGGCTTGGCTAGCATCAGGAACCAATGGGAGAGCAGGAGGATGGTGGCGAGTCTACTATAACTAAGATGGCGGCGTGCAGCGCGAGTTTCAAAATTGTTATGGGGCGAATCTCGGACTTTCAGAAACCTTTCGTATCTTGAAAACTTTTCGTATGTAGAGCAGTAAAATGTTTCGTCTATGCTTTCGTAACTTGGATTTTTCGTAAGTTGAGCCTTTCGTATCTTGAGGTACTACTGTATTTCCTAGTTACTTATTCTATTTTTATATACTTTTTATTATGTGTACTGTCACTGTCATTCTGTTTGTGCTGTGGAAGCTTCTGTTACCAAAACACATTCCTTGTATGTGCAGATATAAAGCTCTTTCCAATTCTGATACTCTGTAATATGTACTCAACCTTCTCCTGTATGAATTTTATAAGGTTATTTTGTCATTCATCATCAGAATATGACAGCCATTCCCTCTCCTGAAAGCTAGAACAGTTGACTGTCCAACATGCCACTTTGTACTATAAAATGGCATAGTGCATAAGCACACAATTTGGGACGCACCTTCAGAAATCTCTCAAAATATTTTCTTTAGTGTTCCAGAGATAAAAGTAATTCAGGTTTGGAACGACATGAGGGTGAATAAATGATGACAGTTTTTTTTTACAGATTTGTATGTTCAGTCTAACTAAAAGCATCTGTTTATCTTAATAAATTGCATTACTTCTATTGATTCTGTGATTTTTCTTGCCATCTGCCAAATCATCTCACCATGGAGTTACCCAAAGGAACAGTCTGTTACATTCATTGCTAAAATCCGGTCCTTGTGCGAGCGTGTTTTGGTTCGCGAACCTTGGGGACCGGCTGGCTCCCCCAGGACTAAGCGCCTCTCATGGGGTGGGATAAAGAGGGTATCCTTTACAGAGCAGGCCTTCATCCACTCACCAACCCCCATGGAGCACAGGCTACATCAATCGACACCACCAAGCCTATTGTCTGCACCGGGATTTAATCAGGTATTAGTTACCCAAACTGCAAGAGAAAGCTTAAAGACGGTAAGCTTAAGTGATCTCCATAGTTACCTTACAGCTCATAGCCTTGAGTATTATTAGATTAAAGATGGCAAACTGCTGGAGCAATGGGACAGAGAGAAAAGCTAAATCCTATAAAAGCCTATACAGCCTTTAGCATTAAACAGGCTATATGGGGAAACTTTTTGTTGGTAGTCCAGGTAATCAGATTGGACATATCAGACACCTACATCTGGCATCTCATCTGATGAACTCTGAAAGTCACCGTGAGGTTATGAGAGCTCCTCCGGCCCCTAATGCAATGCTGCATACCAGGATTTCCCTAAGATACACACGGCCTCCAGGACTGTATTAAATTAGAGGTGCTGGTAGAAAGACAAACATATGTCAGGCAGGAGCAGATCGAGTATTTTAGGAGGAGCTTTAGTCTTTTCATCTAAGGAACGTGGCTTGGTTTGTGTGTGTGTGCGAGGGAGAGGAGGCCTCTATAATATTCTCAAAAATGTCGGTATTACCTGGAGTGTGGCCCATATGTTTCTTCTTCCTGTCTAAAAATATTCAAAACTTCCTGAGATGATCTCCAGCCTCAACTTTAGGAAATTTCAGCCCTGGTGTCAAAATCCGTATCCCACCCATGCCGAAAGGTTTGTAATTACAAGAACAATATGTGGTGTATGTGTGTGCAATATATTCGGCCAGAACAGAGACAATGTTGTCATGAGATTTTGCAAGGGTTCAAGAGGCGGGCGACTTGGGCTGCTCTGAAGGGAGGTGATGATCACTATACAGACGCCAGACTGTCATTAAGTACTCAGTGGCCTAATTATAGATTTAAACGTGGCTTAAGTTAAAAGAGAATATATTATTAATTTCAGACAGTGACAACCTCATGTCCTATTGCTACATTTATTAATCATGGGATATCAATTATTTATGTTTAAACAGAATCCAACAGAGTATATAATATCGTTCAATACACCCCGCTGAAAAAATATAAAAAAATCCACTAGATTAAACTGGTCAGGGTAACACCTTACAATGAGGTTTCATTTATTCACATGACAAACAATGAAAAATTTGTCAAAAGCATTTATTAATCTTAGTTAATGCTGATCAACATTAATAACACATCATTTAAATCACAGTCACATCTGTTTATACTATTTAAAGAACTTGAGCTAACATGAACTTACAGCTTTCCTGTAGCTCAATCAGTAGAGCATTGGTGCTTACAATACCAAGGTCATGGGTTCGATCCTAGGGAAAGCAAGAACTGATTCAATGTGTTCCTTGAATGCAATGTAAGTCGCTTTGGATCAAAGCATCTGCTTAATGCATTAATGTAAATTAATGAGGATGGGAAAAATGCATTGGTCATTGTTAGTTAATGCGTTAACCAATGTTTGTAAAGTGTCACCCTGGACCCATTGGGCAAAGGAGATGTATTTTTAAATAGCATATTTTAGACTTAATCTTTTTATCATCATCAAAACCCACCAAAACACCCTTCTCTCCTCATTAAATTCTTGCAGGGATTGGAATGAAACTCTCTTGTGAACCACAAATACAGAAACCAATTAGCAAGTCTGTGATTTCTTTTCCTAGTTAATGATGCTATTAACTTTTGATATCCCTCTTGTTGTTTGCTTTATCGCTTGCTTCCTTAAATAGTCCCAGTTGCTGATCTAGTACTCTTTTGTCAGCCTGGTGTAAGTTGCCGGGTGTTTGCAAGGCTGTTTTCTGTGCCATGTGGCTCTTAACTAATCAGGGACAGACCAGTGTCAGTAAACGCACAACACTACAGTGCTAGGCTTAGAAAGGAACTTCTGTTCTTAGCATTTACATGGTTTCCTTGCTTTTCCTATCTAAATCAGTACATACCACAGACTTGGAAAAGTGTCCATTATAAAGAAAAATCTAGTCTACACACCTAACACCTTTTAAAAACTTTAAAAACTTTTTTTTTTTAAGTAAAAAGTACTTTATAACTATTTAAACATTTAAATAAAAGTTATTTAATTGATATAATTAATTTTGTATACAGTTTTTATACATTTAGAGTTTTTTCTAATGATACCAGGACAGTTGTTACATTTTTAATTCAGAAATTAGTGCATGAAAGAAGTATATGAATTGCTTTTTTAATACATATATGTTAAATAAATTAACAGATCAAGACACAAAACAAAGAGCAACATGTCATTGACCCGTATATTATTTTAAAATAAAGTATAAAAACTGAGACTGTTTTCAATTGTCCTCTAAACAATCATTTTGTTTAGATTTAACACTTTTACAGATACATTTGTTCCTGACTATAGCCAAGTAAATACTCGCACACAAACACACCTATTGGGTTTCCATGTTTAATGGGGAATTTCTATAGACATAACGATTGACATTTAGTCCCCACAATGTAGGGTTTACCAGGACCACACACCCACACACTAAGAGTCAGATTAACTCGTAAAAGGGCAGTGAAATGAAGCTTAATTAAGGAGCCCTGTGTTGTTGTTTTAGCAAATATTTGGTCAATGGCATCACCTCTGTGATGCAAACAGATAACCAGAGCTTTGTTTTCTCACGCGACTGACACAAGTCATTTAAAGAAAAATGACTTGTTTGCACGACAAAAGTATTAGACGATTGCTTATCTTCTTATGGACACAATAACAAATGTATTGAGTCCACTGTTCAAGTTAACAGATACGACAGTGAGATAAGATGAAACGTAGCAGAGAAACAAAGCAGGAGTGCAAAATATTAGTGGGAAGAGCTGCTCTTTTGCTCTCTAAATCTACAAAACCAAAGATGTGTGAGGAAGTTTCAGCTATGTCTTAGTGATACTGTTCCCTTGAATAATGACAGCTCTATTTGTATTCCAATCTTTCTCCCCCCCCCCTGCTCTATCTCCCCTTACACACATATATATAAATCTGGATAATTACTTAAGTCATGACAGATTGTCTCAGCGTAGGTCACTTTAAGGGGCACCCGCTCTCCCTCTCTCCTTACTCTGCCCAGCCCTGCTCTGAGTACCTAGTAGGACAGTCTCCCTCCAGTGTTAATGATTTCCGCCCCGGTTGGCTGCCAGCGTTTCTGCCAACACAGGTTGGAATGAGGCAGCAGTGTGGGTGACGCTGCCATCTGTCCCAGTAAAGTGCCCTGTGTGGTGCCCAGCTGGTGTGGAACTGCTAACGAAGGAGGGAGTCTCATCTCACTCTTTCTCTGTCTTCTTCTTTCCTCACTCAGTCTAATTTAAGAAACTGTAGACTGTAATCAAGTGAGTGAGACCTCTGTCTGATTCTATGGATGAGATGAGATGACAAAATCTGATGTTCAAAGTAGTCCCTGTGTATTTTACTCCAAGTCAATTAAAACCAAACAATTGCTTTATGAAAAGACTCAAATATATTTATTCAATCATAACAATAAACGAATACTAATAGCAAAACAAATATATATTATGTGCAAATATACATTATGATCTGCTCTTTACCCAACACAACTTTTAACTTGTTTTACATGTATTGTTTAATATTTGTTTTTAACATCCACCTATTTCCCACCATCACACTGTTGAATTTCAACAATCCATTTCTATTCCTGCTTGTTTTTTTCTCCTATTCTCTCTCTCCCTCTCTCTCTCTCTCTGGCACCTCGTAAAACAGCTCTATCTAATTGCTGCCGTTGGCTTTTTGGCAGTGTGTAGAGAGTCTGTCTCTGAGGAATAGAGTGAGGCTGTGTTTAAACTGTGCAAACACACACATTTGTGTCAGTGAGCGGAGGGTCTACCGCGTTTACTGCCCTCAGGGCTTCTAGAGGGAAGAGCTCAGCAGGTCTGTCTGAAGTTCAGCGCATTATCACCTCCTCTTCTCTCCCACCGCTACAACAGCACCTCCTAATCCACTTCATCCACTCATGATCTAGTGCCGCAGTATGCAAGGGTATGGGCTGTATTTCAGAGGTCATGTCATCTCATGTTTGAAGGTAGATATTTTTAGCGTCTTTTTAGAAACTCTATTTTTACTATTGGATTACACAAACTCTAAATATAAGAATTTGCCACAGCCTGTTTTGTGATACAAACATGGATGAAATGTCAAATGATATGCTAAAGAGTGGAGCAAGTATGAGGTAAATTTGTAGGCCAAAACATTTGTCAGATGAGTTAGCATCTTAGCACAGTTATAGCACTTAGCATAGTTAGCATCTATGGGTTATTATGGTTAAATGGCTGAAATAAGGTCTGTGGTGAACACAGGCTCAAGACTCTTTGACGTTTTACTCCACGATGCTAAATATACTATTACCCGATCTGCCCATTGGGTTACAAAGTGATGTAATACCTGCACCACTGTATTGAATTTCTAAGGAACTTATAACTTTAAAAAAACGTTTTTTCATTGAAAAAGGGAACTGTATATCACAACACGAATATCATAAATGTGCTCCGAGCAACCAACTGAAGACATTTAAAACACCATAACAACTCCATAGCAACCACAAGAGCAGCCTAAAAACCCGTAGCAACCACAAAACACCCTAATAATTCCCTCACAACCACTCAGAACACCCCAACAACTCCCCTGAGACCATCCAAAACACCAATACCCGGGGTGAGCTCTAAGCAACCCCCTTTAAACCACCCAGAACAGCCTTAAAACTATAGAAACCACCAAGAACAACGTCTAGGTTACTATTGTAACCCCCGTTCCCTGAAGGAGGGAACGGAGACGTTACGTCGGACTGACGTCATGGGGTCTCGCTTGGGAGCCCAATCACCTCCCAATATAACTAAACGCGCCAATGAACATTGGCTAGTGAGATTTGCATGCCGAGTCCCGCCCCACCCGGCTTCCGGGTATAAATAGGACCGGCATCGCTCACTTCATTCATATTTTGCTGAGGAGCCGAGAGTGTATCCCGGTCTCAGCGGTGGCTCAGGCCTGTGGCCGGGGGACGTAACGTCTCCGTTCCCTCCTTCAGGGAACGGGGGTTACAATAGTAACCTAGACGTTCCCTATCAGTCAGTCACGTTCGACGTTACGTCGGACTGACGTCATGGGGTCCCTATGGAAAGCGCCACAGGCACTAAGCCGTGTTACGAGAATCGGAGATGCAGATGTTGGCAAGCAGTGGCGTGCCAAGACAATTGCCTCCGAGGACGTAACCTACCCAGCGCCCCGCGTAAGCCGACGTAGGCCTCCACACCGGTCAGGACGGAGGAAAAAGGCCAACGTGAGGAAGGTCTAAGCTGCTGTTCCTACGTGAGCCTCACAGGGAAGAGAGCTTCGGATCTCAATTCCGCAGATCAGCTCGACCCGCTTAGTTATCAACGCTGGGGGAGCGTACAGACGCTACGGAGACCACACCCTGCCCAAGGGGGAGGTATTGTGCGGTAGGACACATATGGATTGACCCGAGGGGCAGTATGACATATGTAAGTCCCCATGGTAGGTCCTACCCCAGGGAGGAGCGCGTACCAAAGAGACTGGCAGAACAGAACTGCCAAGGGAAAGACACGGGTTTACCCAGAGGGAAACCGTACCGTGGAGCGTACACATATGGGATTACCAAGAGGGAATCTCGCCATATGGGCATCTAGTCCAGTACAAGGGCTGACCACTGGGGCATGCACTCGAGTACTGGGCCTGGCATCAGACGCCTCCGCCGCGTCCGCGACCGAAGGATGCAGGAGGAACTTGAATCAGGGTTCGCCATACGGGGAACTCACCTGAGGAGTAGATAAGCGCTAGTATCCCCTTATTAAAGGGCATGGCGCCGCAAGCAGGACACCGAGCCGGTCACCTGTTTGTTCCCAGCACACAGGAAGAAACTGGCTCCACTCGGAGATTGTAGAATCTCGCGAATGTATTAGGTGTCGCCCAGCCCGCAGCTTTGCAGATGTCTGTCAGAGAGGCGCCACGCGCCAACGCCCAGGAGGAAGCAACACCCCGTGTGGAGTGCGCCCTCACCCCCAGGGGGCATGGCTCGCCCTGAGCCTGATATGCCAGGGCGATGGCATCCACTATCCAGTGGGCCAACCTCTGTTTGGAGACAGCCTTTCCCTTCTGCTGTCCCCCAAAACAGACAAAGAGCTGCTCGGAGCTCCTGAAGCTCTGCGTGCGGTCCACATAGACACGTAGTGCACGGACGGGACACAGTAACGCGAGGGCTGGGTCTGCCTCCTCCCGGGGCAGTGCTTGCAGGTTCACCACCTGATCCCGAAAGGGAGTGGTGGGAACCTTGGGCACATATCCAGGCCGGGGCCTCAGGACAACGTGAGACCAGGCCGGCCCGAATTCAAGGCACGTTTCACTGACCGAAAATGCCTGCAGGTCCCCTACCCTCTTAAAGGAAGCGAGTGCAGTCAGGAGCACTGTCTTGAGAGACAAGATCTTGAGCTCCACTGACTCGAGGGGCTCGAAGGGAGCTCTCTGTAGGCCTGAGAGAACGACAGAGAGGTCCCAGGAGGGAAAGAGGGGCGGCCTAGGAGGATTTAACCTCCTGGCCCCTCTCAGGAACCTGATGACCAGGTCGTGCTTTCCAAGAGACCTGCCATTGACGGGAACATGATGAGCTGCAATGGCGGCGACGTATACCTTCAAGGTAGAGGGGGACAGCCGCCGCTCCAACCCACCTTGAAGGAAGGAAAGCACAGAGCTGATCGGGCAAGTCCGGGGGTCTTCCCGCCGGGAAGAACACCACTCAGAGAATAGACTCCACTTCAAGGCATATGCCAGCCTCGTGGAGGGGGCTCTAGCCGAAGTGATAGTGTCTACCACCGCCGGTGGTAGGGCACTTAAGTCTTCCGCATCCCGTCCAGGGACCACACATGGAGGTTCCAAAGATCTGGACGCGGGTGCCAAATGGTGCCCTGTCCCTGAGAAAGCAGGTCCTTCCTCAAGGGAATGCGCCAGGGAGGGGCTGTCGCGAGGAGTGAGAGTTCTGGAAACCAGGTCCGGTTGGGCCAGTATGGCGCAACTAACAAGACCTGCTCCTCGTCCTCCCTGACCTTGCACAGGGTCTGTGCAAGAAGGCTCACTGGGGGGAACGCATATTTGCGTAGGCCCCGGGGCCAGCTGTGTGCCAGTGCATCCGTGCCGAGGGTCCCGTCGGTCAGGGAAAAAAACAACTGGCAGTGGGAGGATTCCCGGGAAGCAAACAGGTCTACCTGCGCTTCCCCGAATCGACTCCAGATCAGCTGGACCGCCTGGGGGTGGAGTCTCCATTCTCCCGGGAACGTGAGCTGTCGTGAGAGCGCGTCGGCTGCACGATTGAGCTCGCCCGGAATGTAAACGGCACGCAGCGACCTGAGCCGATGCTGACTCCAAAGGAGGAGGTGGCGGGCAAGTTGCGACATGCGACGGGAGCGTAGACCACCCTGATGGTTGATGTACGCCACGGTCGATGTGTTGTCCGTGCGGACCAGTACATGCTTGCCCTGCAGCAACGGTCGGAACCGGCGCAAGGCAAGGTGTACCGCTAGCAACTCGAGGCAGTTGATATGCCACTGCCGCCGGGGTCCTGTCCAGGAGCCCGAGGCAGCATGCCCGATGCACACGGCACCCCAGCCCGTGGTGGAGGCATCTGTTGTAACAACAACATGCCTGGACACTTGCCCTAGGGGAACTCCGGCCCGTAGAAAAGCAAGGTCCGACCAAGGGCCGAACGTCTGGCGACAAGCCGGTGTGATTGCCACACGGAATGCGCCTTGGTGCCAAGCCCACCTCGGGACTCGGTCCCGTAACCAGTGTTGAAGTGGTCTCATATGCATCAATCCGAGCGGTGTTACAGCGGCTGCGGATGACATATGCCCCAGGAGCCTCTGAAACTGTTTCAGTGGGACCACTGTTTTCCGCCTGACTACTTTCAGGCAGTTCAACACTGACTGTGCACGTTCGTTGGTGAGACGTGCTGACATGGAGACCGAGTCCAACTCCAAACCGAGAAAAGAGATGCTCTGCGCAGGGGAGAGCTTGCTCTTCTCCCAGTTGACCCGAAGCCCCAAATGGTTGAGGTGTCTGAGCACCAAGTCCCTGTGCTCGCACACCCGATCCCGCGACTGTGCCAAAATGAGCCAGTCGTCGAGATAATTCAGGATGCGGACTCCCATCTCCCTGAGGGGGGAAAGGGCAGCCTCCGCGACTTTGGTGAAGACGCGGGGAGACAGGGACAAACCAAAGGGGAGGACCTTGTACTGGTATGCCCGACCCTCGAACTCAAAGCGAAGAAACGGTCTGTGACGAGGGAGGATCGAGACATGAAAGTACGCGTCCTTCAGGTCGATTGCTGCAAACCAGTCCTGGGAACGGACGCACGTGAGGATGCGTCTCTTGGCAGCCCCGCCATCGAGGGTAGTGAGAGCGGAGGAGACCAGAGAGCGGCTTCGGGCAGTAAAAGGTGCCTTCCACGACTTACTGACCTCCTCATGCACTTCCGGGAAGAAAGGCACCGGAGCTGTGAACCCCGCTCCGCACCCAGAAACCAATCATCCAGCCGCGAGCGCTCGGGCGACGGTGGAGGGTTCCACTCGAGCCCGATGCCCGCGGCAGCCCGGGAAAGCATGGCCATCATCTCCCGATCTGATTCCACACGAGCAGCGGCGCCCGAGGGGCACTGCTCTGCTTCCTCACCCGAGGATGACAGCCCACTCTCCGATGCAGCGATCGACATCCAATCCTCATCCGGAGCGCCAAACGAGACCCGAGGCACCTCACGTGGGGGACCTGGCGGCTCATCTGGCAGCTCGACGGCACACGGTGTGCAAGAGGAGTGGGAGGTTTGTAGGGGCTGGCCCGACGAGGTAGCTCCCACTGTAACCCTCAGGTCTCCCAGAGTGCTAACCAACCCCACAGCTCTACCATGAGAAGCAGAGGGGATATGGGTAGCAGCAGAGGGCGCTCGAACCTCTGTATCACAGAGGGCGAGCCGCGACCGCAACACCGACATGGTCATGCCCCCGCAATGAGAGCATGAACCATCCACAAGCGCTCTCTCAGCGTGCTGTCTGCCCAGACACGAGAAACAGCGCTCATGGCCGTCAGATGAGGTCAGGAAACGACCGCATCCAGAAACACACGGACGAAAAGGCATCTTGAAAAAGACGCTAATCGTCCGCGTTTTGCTCTTTTAGAGGAACTGCTCTTCCAACCGAGGCACACAGGGGGGAACACGTTGCTGGGAAGACGCGCACCACCGCTGTCGCACCGTATTTCCAGCCGGAAAAGAACGCGCTCTTTGAAGGTGATCAGAATGAACGGCTGCTTACAACCACTCGGCTCCGAAGCAAAAGTATGAATGAAGTGAGCGATGCCGGTCCTATTTATACCCGGAAGCCGGGTGGGGTGGGACTCGGCATGCAAATCTCACTAGCCAATGTTCATTGGCGCGTTTAGTTATATTGGGAGGTGATTGGGCTCCCAAGCGAGACCCCATGACGTCAGTCCGACGTAACGTCGAACGTGACTGACTGATAGGGTACCTAAAAATCTCCTAGCAACTACCCAAACCACAAAGGATAAAAAAATAGACCACTCAGAACACCCCAACATCTCCACTGTAACCTTCCAAAGATATTGTAGAAATAATTTGTAATACCCTAGCAACCAATACCAGGTGTGGCTCTAAGCAGCTAAATAGAAATCACTTAGAACACTCTATTAATGCACTAGTAAACACACAGCACACCCTAACAACTATAGAGAAGCCATCCATAGCACTTAGCAACCCAAAGACAGAATATTTGCACAGCAACACCCTGGCAACTGCTCAGAACATTCTAGCATCATGAGGGTATATTTTGCACAATTAAACATCACTTACATATTCTTTTAAAAAAAAGTTACGTTTAAAATCCACCGATAACATTTCATAAAACATTAGACATCCAGATCCTTTCTTTTAGAATTAAGTGAAAGTATGTTTAAAAAGTAAATGCACCATAATGGCCTTAATGCGCTTAAGAGATAGTTATTCATCTGTCACTGACTTTTTCTTCTGTGTCTCTTCTCACACTGCTAGAGTGAATAGATCAAAGCTCACGGACACATTGTTGATCTGTCATTTGTGTAGATCTGTCCATTTGCAGTCTATTCAGTTCATTCTCTTTGTCCAGCGGCATCACAGTCTGCATGGTGTTGTTTGTCGAGATGCTGAGCGCTCCACAGAGCGGTCAAAGGTTTTGCCCAGCTACTGTGTCCAGGTCAGAGGGAGCTTGGCTTGGGGTCAGAGGTTGTTGGGGTACAGTAGGACCATGTGTGACTTGGCACTCCATCACTGAGGGATGTGAGAGAAAGCAAAAGCTTTCTTTGGGGCTGCATCCTCTCAATTTGCTTCAAACCTACCTCCCATTCAACCTGTTGCTACGAGATTCACTGGCAAGCACAGGCGAATTCAACCCCCCTGTGCAATTCTGTGCGTGTCCTTATTGTCCTAGTTGTGTAAGAGGTAATCATTAGACACCATTAAATGGCAGGAGCTTTTAACAGCTTATTGGGTGGCTGAAAAAAGGACTGGCCATTCAGTCTGAACTCCCAAACCTGAGAAAGATGGAGACCGCAATACTGTTAGAGGAGGCGAAAGCAATGAAAGAAATTACAGCAAAAATAAAAGAGGGCTGGGAAGTAAAAAGAGGGAAAACAGTGAAGACATTAACAACCGGCTGCATATTGTCTGTGTTTCTTTTGTGTTGGAGAGAATGGGTGGAGCTCAATCAGAATGATATAGGGTGAGAAAGAGAGAGGGCTAGAGGAACAGAAACATAGTCAATGTTAGCTTGTAAATCCCACAAATGCTTAACTTCATTACATGGCAATTATCATCAGTAATTGGGAGGACAATGGCTTTGGCGTCATTTCAAGGCCGGGATTCAGCGCAGAGGAGGAAGGCATGAAAGGGTCAAGTCTTTTACATATTATTAACTGAATAGGATCCCGGTTACAGTGAGAACAAAAGCAATGCACCTATTCTTTTGGAGTGGTTAAACTTTAGGCTTAATGTGAGTGGGAAGTGACCAATCTGTAAATGATACAACCATACTTTGATCAGTGGGTGGAATGGGTTTAACAACTTTAGGGTCATGTATAGGTAAACATAAGTTCACCTTGGTGCTCTACTATTGAAATGGCTGACATGGTGATGATGACAAGAGATGATGAGCCCCATAGGGAAGAGAAATCATGAATTCATTTATTTCTCCTAAACATCACACAATGCAAAATTTAGAGCAAACAGTAATGTCACACGAATTGTCTCAGGTTTCTCAGAGATCTCTACAACTAGTTACTCTCCAACACTACACATGTACACACGTACACACACACACACACACACACACACACACACACGCGCGCGCACACACACACACACACACACACACACACACACACACACACACACACACACACACACACACACACACACACACACACACACACACACACACACACACACACACACACACACACACACACACACACACACACACACACACACACACACACACACACTGTATGTACAGTGGTGTGAAAAGAGTTTACCCTCTTCCTGATTTCTTTTGTTTTTGCACACTTGTTTGTCACACTTAAATATTTCAGATTATAACACAAGTAACCACAAAATACAGTTTTTAAATAATTAAAAATTATTTTTCCCTTATTAAGGGAAAACAAAATCCAAACCTACATGGCCCTATGTGAAAAAATTCTTGCCCCCTAAACCTAATAACTGGTTGGATCACCCTTAGCAGAAACAACTGAAATCAACCGTTTGTGATAACTTGCAATGAGTCTTTTACATCGCTGTGGAGGAATTTTGGCTCACTCATCTTTGCAAGATTGTTGTAATTCAGTCACACTGGAGGGTTTTCGAGAATTAACTGCCTATTTAAGGTAATGCCACAGCATCTCAAAAGGATTCAGTTCAAGACTTTAACTAGGCTACTCCAAAGTCTTCATTTTGTTCTTCAGCCATTCAGATGTGGACTGGGTGGTGTGTTTTGGATCATTGTGCTGCTGCAGAACCCAAGTTTGCTTCAGCTTAAGGTCATGAACCGCTAGCTGGATATTCTCCTTCAGGATTTTTTGGTAGACAGCAGAATTCATGGTTCCATTTATCACAGCAAATCTTCCAGGTCCTGAAGCAGTAAAAACAGCCCTAGACCATCACACTACCACCACAATATTTTACTGTTGGTGTGATGTTCTTTATCTGAAACGAATGTTAGACATTGTTAGACATTGTTAGACACCATCCTTTCCTATCATAGCTATGCAAAGATTTCACTTCAAAAACAGTATCATAGCTATTCAACTATTTCTTGTTATATTTTTTTAATCTGTATTTAACCTCAGAACAATCTTAAGTAAATAGAGGTGCTAACATTTGATTTTGTGGTGGCCAAGCTTAAAAATTAAATTATTATAATCTTAATTCAAGTGATGAAGGATTTTGAAAGTTTGAAAGAGTACTTAAATGTGATCAGTTATATTATAAGATCAGTTATCTTTAATATAGTAACTGAAATCATTTAAATATCTAAAATCTAAAATCGTTTAAATAATTTAAATAGTCCCCCCTCCCCCTTTTAAAGTTTACTCCACTACTTAAAATAATAAATTATATATATTTATAGTAGAATATTATAGGTGGAATCATTTTTATTATTGGAAAATGTGGTCACAATATTATTGCAGTTGCCATATACGAGGCTATAACATTTAGAAGTTCTTCATATTAGCAGCACTATCCCGCAGCACAGGAACTTCTTATTAAAGACTGCACTGTTGGCATACTGCTGGCAGCCAATCAACAGCCTTCATCTAGTCATGGCCTTTAGCGCTAATCCACCTCAAACATTCGCCTTTATCTGTTCTGGCGTAAAATACGGCGAAAAAAGTGATCCAGTTACTCTTGACACATGCCAGTGTGCTCACTCAGTACCGGATGCTTTTTTTAAATGTCGGTGGACAGGTAGGAGGCGTAATAATATTTCGATTGATTGAGACCTTCCTCTTCTCAGGTTCAACCCAGCATAATAATGATATTGGCGGAGGTCAACAGTGCTTGGCTGCCATCATCACTAGCTTATTAACCCTGTGGCCTGCAGAGATCCACACAAACACATCGTACAAGAGCCTCATTCAGGCATCGGTTGGCCTGGCGGAGAGAGGCTGGGGTATTATAAGAGCTAATCACGTCGAGGTCAAATATTTATGAAAGCTGCTTAAGAGAGAATGTGTTTTAAAGTCGATGCAGTTCAGAGTTAGCATAAACCCTCTTTAAGGATCCTCAATTATCAGATCCTGCTAATTCTAAATTAATGATGCTAATGCTTTTTGGCTCAAGGAGCATTTGAAATGGTACTTGTTGCAGTGAAGTAGAGTCTGAAAGGCTGAGCAGTTTGATCGTTTTTAGACAGATTAGGTTTATTGATTAAATTATGATAGACACCATCAATGTGCTCAAGCTCAGAGGAACACGTTATATTCAGCATTAGGTCTTGACTTACATTTACATTTATATATTTTTTAATACTTAACCCGTTTGAATGTCATTGTAACAGTCTTATATTTTTATCAATTTCATTATTTAATTGTTTAATCATTAAAAAAACTAATGAAATATCTATTAACATTTATAATTATTTATTTTACATGAATTTTACACTCTGACCAGTGCTGTTCTTAGTTCGGTGTAACTGGTACAACCTTATTGGGCCCCGCGGTTTAGGGGGCACTGCGGTGAACGTGATCAGACTGAGGGAGACTCCCTTGTCCTGTCCCGTCCCCCGGAAGGTGATCTTGAACTGACTGGCCAAGGGCCCCACTTCCTGTAAATCGCCCTGGGAAGGCCCTTCCTCTAATGAATGAAAAACAGTATTATTGTGAAATATATTACAACTTAAAAATAATTTTTTATACATTTTTAAATGAAATTTATTCCTGTGATGACAAAGTTGAATTTTCAGAAGCCATTACTCCAGTCTTCAGTGCCAAATCATTCTAATATGCTGATTTGCAGCAAAAGATTTATTTAATATAATTAAATACTTTTTTTGTGGAAATTGCTATACATAATTCTATCAGTGATAGTTTTACAGTCATTTCTAACCATTCTTCCCATATTATATCTATTATATCTACCTTTGACCCTTACCCATATGATATGACTGTCCTCTTTATAGCTCATAGTGTTTATTATTATTTATGACAACATCAATTAAACATGACTAATTAAAGTTCCTATGAATATTTGATACTATCTTTTGTTGCAGTGGACAGAAACACATGTGACACATATTCACATATTCGTCTTTTGAATTAAAAAGTCAATAAAGATTTCTCAGTGAATCAAAGGGTTAATATTTATGCATTTATTTATGCATTACGTTCAAGGAACACATTGAATAAGTTCTTACTTTCCCTGGGATTGAACCCATGACCTTGGTGTTGCAAGCACCTCTACTGTATCAATCTCTACTAATTGAACTACAGGAAAGCTTTACATTTTTACATACAAATGTAACATATACGTTTTGTTTAACCAACATGTCACAATTATATACATCATAGGTATACCCTGAAAATATTAATGTTTGAATTCTGGAATGTTATCGTTTTTTTCTTTTCTTTATTTCTACAGAACTTTAAACAGAAGTGCAAATAGCCAAATCTTGGACCAAAAACTAAATAAACTATTTAGGATTATTATGTAAATATACTGTATTTAAAAAAAAATCTCTGTATGATTATAAATAAATAAGTGTGAGTTTGAATTAAGTTAACTGATTTTAAATCACTTTTCTCTAACTTATACATGTAGCTAAGTAATTTCATCCTGTATTGTGCACTGGCTCTGCTCACTGCTGAAAGTAATATACACCCAGATGATAAATTATACTGATCAAATCGGCCATGCAAACCAAAACATTCCTCAATCTCTCTCTCTCTGTGCTCTGAGTGTTCTAGCAGGATGGACATAGGACAGGAACGAACAGATGTACTTTACATCTGACAGTAAATGGCACATGACACTAAGCTCTGGACAAATTTCCAGATGAGAACGTTTCTACTGTTCAAAATAAATTCAGACTTGCACAGTCTGTAATCATCAACTAGCATCATTCTAACAACACTTACTATAAGAGGTGCCTTTGAAATGTGATTGTGTTTCAAATATAGAAAAACAGTGGGAAAGGTTAGAAGCTATAGTTTATCAAGAAAATTTTTCAGGTGGGTAAATCACATTATTTAGACTTGCTCAGATACACACAGCCTGTGTGCGCGTGTGTGTGTGTGTGTTTGTGTTTGTGGCTAATTAAAGAGCAGTTAGCTTTGTGGAGCAGGTTCCTGGAGAGGCACTCGTTACCCTGTCCATGTGTTTCTGACCCCTATCGTCACGTCAGTGTCCTTTTCTACAACACACACACACACATACACACACTAATGAGCCATGAGGGGATTGAGTGAATAGAGCAGAATAAATACACTCACCGGCCATCATATCAACACACTCGGTGAGCGGGAATGTGGGAATGATGTCATCTCAAGCGTTAGACTGTCTAGACAGATTGTGCGAATATTTTGAGGTACTGTGTTAGGAGAGATATGTGTTTGTAGGGTATTGATCTGTCAAAGAAGAGACACAGAGGAAATAAAGAGGAAAATCAAAGTGTAGAGTAAGAAGAAATTAGTTTTAAAACAGAACTGCTGTACACCTGTTAAGGCAGTGTGTGTGTGTGTGTGTGTGTGTGTGTGTGTGTGTGTGTGTGTGTGTGTGTGTGTGTGTGTGTGTGTGTGTGTAATAAAGATGAAGAGGGGTGATTCTAGGGTTTCAGTCTTAGTTAGACTCAACCCCTTATCTGAACATAAGAAGATGAGGGCCAGAGCAAGAAGTAGCGAAATTGTACTTTCTTTCTTTACTTATAAATAAATAATTTTATTTTATCCACTGTGTGCATTGATTGGTAAAAATATTAACTTCTTCACTAGAAGACTGAAAATCATTCCATCTTTGATGGCATAAAGACCAAACGAAATCAACCACACATTTATAGTTCTGTTTCTTCACTATTTCTTTTGTCTTTTTTTAAATTCTCATTCAGCAAGGTCACATTCGGTAAAACTGTGCAAAAATCCTCTAGTTCTAAATGGGAAAATAAAGAATAGAGGTTCATCCCAGTGACCACTGTGTGTGGAAAATCCTGTGTGTATAAACATTTTATTTTGCCATTCTCTAATTTGCATATCTTTCTTTTACATTTATTCAGTTTTATTGTTCTTTTAATGAAGCATTGTCTTTTAGCGCAAGCCTCGTTTTTGCTCTAAATATGCAACAAATACAGGACATTTTATGGTTACTTAGTATGGATTATGATGTTTTAAGCATGTATTTATAGCCTAACATGTGCACAAACAACTCATTAAGCAGAAATCCTTTGGGAAACAATTATGAAGTAAACACAAAGAGTGCTGTAAATGAAGCCTCATTTAGAAGAAAGTCGTATTTAACATTCTTTGATAACTTTTTAAAGTTCTTATACTTTTTAGCTAATGAGTGCAGAGCATCTCAGCCGGTTGTGTTATGAAGGATAAGTAGAAACTTCATTCTGGGCTTTTCTTGTGTGGCTCTTATCATCTGCTTTGAGGCATGAATTTCATTAGGCTCCATATACCACAACATACTACAACAACCAAAGGTAAAATAAAAAACTTTTTTTCAATTTTTTTTTAGCATTTTGTCTTTTTGACAACACATATCCCCTGGTAATCTTACCTGCTCCGAATATCAAATGGGAACATTTTTAACCTCGTATTTCCGATCAACCACGGCGCATTCAAACAGGGCGGTGTGGTCCTATCTAAACACTCGGCATTCATAGCACGATGACAGGGTGTGTTTCAAAGCACTCTCTCTGCATTCTTCATATGTCTCCTTAAAGACACAGCTACTGTACTATGGGTGCCTGCCAGTCTGCTAACCTCTATCCAAGACAATGTCTTAGGCTCCTTGAAATCCCTACTATTAGATAAAAGAAAGAAAAGAGGTGATCCCTTAATACGGCTGAATGGCACGTCTCGGCCTCAGTGGCTGGGTTGTTCTTTTTTGTTTGCTTTTGACACAGAACGATCACCTAGTTTGGCATTTCCCAAGTCTTTGTCTGAGATGAACCTCTTCAAAATTACTGTTTGATGTACTTACAATATTTTGGCTGTCTGCGAAGTTTTAGTCATTATTATCCACCGACTTTGAGGTCATACATCACGTACGGCTTCTTCCCTCCTCGCAAACTTATGATCAAAATGTTCTCGGTTAATTCTATGTTTTACGTAGATTAGAAGGAGAATGTTTCACCTTTAATTTTGAGAATTGTAACTAGCGTCCTTTACTCCACCCCGTTCACAATGGATGGGATGTAGAATCACAGAAGTAATGATTACACGGCTATAAGCAAACGTTTCAGCCGTTTAGTCTATCCTTGACTCATAGGCTTGCAGAATCAGGGTAGTTATTATAAAGGAAGCCATGGTAATCTACACACATTCAGTTTGGGGAATCGGTTTAAGAAACACACAACCTGTGGGGTTCGGCATCAGTATATGACAGAATATTTCAGATTTTGGTTGTGGTCATTATTAGAGATGCAGGTACAGTGTGTGCATGTTTTAATCATATGTTCTTAAAAAGAATATAGTTTCAAACGCATGTGGCATTTTAAATACACTCTTTCTTCTCTCACGTGGTTTTGAAAAACGTTTATACCATATAAATATATTGAATGCATGTATTTATATGCATTCAATGTATTAACCATTATTTTCAAAGAAGGTTCATATGGTATACTTTTTAAAATATATTGACTTCTTAAAGTATCATCACATTTTTGTAGAGTAAAACCACATGATATTTTGCAACCTGAACTAACATCACCTTGTCATAAAAAGTCAAATCATATATACTGTGTGTATATATATATATATATATATATATATATAATTCAATATAATATGTAATGGGATTTTTTCTGCATGTTGGTTGCTTTAATCTCGTGAACAAAAGTTTTTCAAACGTTAATAAGCACTTTCATTTTCTGAGAAACAATCATTAAAGAGTAAGACAAACTAGTTTTATTTTCACGAATTTAATTGTTTCTTTTTCTATCTTCATTTTGATATCACGACAATTGTGTCACCCTGATATTTTAGACTTTATACATACTCATCATAAGAGATGTGTTCAAGCAAATTGCATGTTTAACGTGTTTTGAACAAATGAATACAGTACAAAATAAGCTCTTGTAAAATATTTGGATACTTTCTGTTTGAGCAAACATTTTGGAATCACAGAATGCCAGCTCTTTCTTGCGCACACATAAAATATGATTCATAGCTCATGGTATAAGATTTCCTATTTGATTTTACTTGAGTATCTTGTTCAGAGCCCCAAGGCTACCTCTGCTCCTAATAGTAAATTGGCTCTGCAGAGAGCAAGTAATAATGATCATACAGCTGAAAACAATTGTATTGTTTAACTGGTGGGCATTACTCATTCTGGGCATATCTGTTCATTTATTTTGAGGCTACTTTACTTTTACATTTATTTGTTTTTATTTTTGCACGCCACCATCATGCTTGCAGCATTTCCTGTTTCTTAAAGCTCTTTTTTGTACAGTTTGTCTTTTTAATATCGTTTTACTCTGCAAGCAAAATACACCTATCCCCTAAACAATAAGTGTCATATTTTATAAAGAATGTGCATAAGGTTAACCATAAGATGGGCATGCATTTAAAATAAGTGGTACTGCACATCACAGTAGTCTAGATAAGCAGTCTTGGCATCATCTGCGGCGTTACGCTTGAACAGAAAGGTAAACGGCTGTGCTATACGGATAGTCTCCGAGGAAGAATTCCACCTGGAAACAAACAGGTTGCTCGTGGCTCAGATGAGGGGAATGTTTCCCCATCTGTGCCCAATGGAAAAGTGTGTGTGAGAGGAGCGCTCAACGGGGCTCTCGGCTTTCTGCCCCGCCGCTAATGATGTGGAAACGCCTCCATCTCTGTCGGAACGAATGCTCTGAAGGATTTATACTGAGCCTGTGGCTTAGCGAGAGCCTGTAAGCTTGCTAAATTACTAATGTATCATTTGATGAATTGGCATTTCTGCCATTCACTTTGAGAATTGTGATTTCCTGTTTTTTTCCCCTTATTATTATTATTATTCCCCCTACAGGAGTACTGCACTTCAGTGGCAATGAGTTTACTAAAACATCCACCAGTCAATGTCAGGTACATCTGTACGCAATATTTTGTTTTATGTGCTTTGTACTGAAACTAAAAGGCCAGCTGTCAGCAGCAGCTCCGTTGCAATGTAAGACCTTGACTGAGAGACTCATACGAGTTGCTTATACTGTTTATTTTTAAAGGAGGAAACCAACAGCATCTCTTTTTTTTTTTTGCCCTGCGGGTAGCTATGCATTCTGAGCTTGGGCTAAAGCTCTGAATGATGGTAAATCCATTCAGTGTGTGTTTGTTCTCCTCAAAGCAGCGCTTTATCAGATATTCCAGAGAACTCAATCTATTGCCTGCCCTTAGGTGATTTGTAATGGCTGATCATTGTCTATAATGCATAATACATTACTGCGGGTCCCCCGCTCCTATCAATTCAGCTCACTTCAAATGCCTCTGTCAGCCTATCTCACCCTTGAGCCAGTCCGGATGTATGAATAATGTGTTTAAAAAATCAATTGAAGGGATTGGGTCTTCCCTGTAGCGTCTGTTTATCAACAGCGTCTTTAGAGGTACCAGATTCCCCCTGCTGTCCTGAGGGAAAAGTGTGTGAAATAAGTTGTGAGTAAACAAAATGCATACAATTTCCCTCGGTTGCTAAAATTTCAGCAGGCTGATAATGGAGTGAGAAGACGTGATGTATATATGATTGAAGTATGAACCGAATGGGAGAAAGAGAGGGAGAGAGAGAGAGAGAATGGAAATGCTTCTCAGCCTTCAGAGTCGCTCCATCTGGCCCCTCCTCTCCCTCTGTGAGGGGATTTGAGTTTTATTTACATTTCACAGGGGCTATTATCCCCTCATTAGTGTAGCTCTAGAGGGGTCTGAATTACCCCAAGAGCCGGTTAAGAGCTCAGCGCATTTAGCGCCTGGACTAAAACAACCCCATCTTTTTTAATAAAGCATGCTGAAGGTGCGGTTACATCAGTGAGATTTCTGGGATGTATGAAACACAGCTCACACTGAAGCCATTTTCAAAACAAACAGCTTTCTGATGCGGATCGTGTGGATTAAATGAATGGATTTCGACTCTGAAAATTTGCTGATCAACAGGATATGGGACCACATCTTAGTCACCATGAATTCAAATCTTCTACTTTTTCCCCATAGAATATTGCGGTTTAAATGATTTATCCGGGCACATCATTTTTGTTTAAAAATTAATGTGCCCTTATAATCTTTAATCAAAATACCCCTCCCCCCATCTTGCAATGACATCTCTTCTCTGATGACGTGTTTACTGGCGTGAGAGCGGGACGACCTGTCAATCACATGAGATCACAGCAATATCAAATCATAATGATTCAAACCCCAATGGAGAAAGTCACGCCCCAATCTCAATTTTTTCTTGTTCGAGAAGCCATTCCACTAGGATATGTCACATTAGGGAAGAAAATACTATCCCAACCGCCATTTCATGCCGACTTTACCTGTTTAAAGCGCACCTCGTGCTTGTGCTAATGACCACTGACAAGATTCCAGGTTTGACATTTCTGAAATATTTCTCTACTGTAATTAGTCCAAATAATAAAAAAAAACGGTTGAAGATACACCATCTGAGTCTATTTGAACGCTTGTTGTGTGTTATTGTTAAATGTGCGACTTCAAAAAACACATCCAGAAGACAGACAAAGCTAACAGCGAGTTATTCGGTGGCATTCGATTCATTTCCCCACTCCTAACTCTCTCTCCCGTGCAGACACAGGGCCTCTTATAAACGCACAAGCGCCTTTGTTCTTCCTTTGAAAAAAAATGTGGCGAGAAAAAGGGGAAATATTTATAAAGCTCGGAACGATTGTGTGTGTGTGCGTGTGTACCGCCGCTCGTCCCTGAAGATCGCCACGGAGATGAGGGTGATTATAGGAAATAAAAACAGCGGCGCAGGCTCATTAGCATAATGATTTCCCCTCGCGCTCCAGCGCGCCAGAGAGGGAGAGAGAGAGCGAGAGTATGAGAGAGACTCCCAGCGCTCCTTAAGCATTTGAAGCATGCTAATAATCATTAAGTGTTTGGAGTAGAGAGGAGGAGAAAGAGAAATCTGTGAGGGTTGACTGGCTGGTTCACCTGGGCAGGACCAAATTAACCTCTCGCCTCCTTCTCCGGCTTGTTGCCGTCCCGCTGCCGTAAGGGACCTATTAGCGCAGGCTTTTAGCCAGCAGAGGGCTCGCGCCACTCTGCTATTGGCTATGACCATCAATAGCGCGCCACTGCTTTTAATATAGCTAGAGTTGCGTCTCTCTCTCTCTCTCTCCTCCCCCCTCTCTCTCCTCTCTCTTCTCTCTCTCTCTCTCTCTCTCTCTTTAGAGATGCTAATAGCCTATCCTGAGAGATTAGATAAAACAGTACAGAAATCAGCTCATTAGCGGACACAGATGCTAAAGAGTGTGGTGTGGCATATCAACACTCTGCCTGATGCCTATGTCCCGTTACTAGTCTTGCCAACCTAGCATTTGCCTACCTGTCTTTGTCAGCTTTCAGAATGTGACACTCAGTTGCACTCAAGTTCTATCAGCAGTTAAATTGATTTTTTTACGTAATAGCATTTAACGGTGCTCAATTTAATTTTGTGTCTGACCCTTTCTATCAAGTTGTGGACTGATATAAAGGTGTGTAACATCCAGTAGTGTCAGGCTCAAATCAATTTGACTTTGATAATCGGATAAGATTTTTCATCGCCAGCAATTACGCCGGGTTTCATTTTGCATTATGGAAGAGCAGCTGTTCATAATTTCCATGGCAACGACCCTGCTGGTTACCATTTGACCTTCATGTCTCTGGGCCAATTTTAATTGGCTCTTGTATCAAATTAAAAGGCTGTGACAAACTAACCATGGCCAGACGAATCAACACATGAAATGTTCGTGTATACTAAAACCGGAAGCTCAAACCATTCATGAGAGCAATTTTCATCTGTCCAGGCTAATGTATTTGCCTTTTGAAGTTTGAAAACACAGGAAGGATATAGCTTGACCTAAAGTAGGAATTTGCAAATATTGTATTTAGAGTATTTAGGCACTGACTTCACAGACACAACATTGCCACACATATGATTATTTTTGTGTGTGTATGTGTGTATTAGCTTCCCTCTTTGTCAAAAAACTCAAGGTTCAGGCCTCAGGAGTTAAAAAAGAAATAAAAATAAGAGAAAAGCCCCATACCTAATGTGCTTTTTCCCCTCAGTGCATAACCAATCACATTCAAATGATGGAGTCGGACCCACATGAGGTTCTCTGTGACGGTAATGAAAAATCTCACTCTCATTTCCAAGTCAAACTCCTTTCAATCTGTCTTCCCTGATATTCATTTCCATATCTGTATAGTAAATATGGATGCAGATATGAACTCCATTTTGCTGTATTTGTCTGTGGAAAGGCAATGATTGGTCCTATTCATCCTAGCAGACAGGGAAAGACTCCGTTTTAGTGCAAATTCCCATAGCAACAGTTTTAATTTAGTTCAAATCTAGGGTATAAAACACACACACACACACACACACACACACACACACACACACACACACACACACACACACACACACACACACACACACACACACACACACACACACACACACACACACACACACACACACACACACACACACACACACACACACACACACACACACACACACACACACACACACACACACACACACCTATCTATCTATCTATCTGTCTATCTATCTATCTATCTGTCTGTCTGTCTGTCTGTCTGTCTGTCTGTCTGTCTGTCTGTCTGTCTGTCTGTCTGTCTGTCTGTCTGTCTGTCTGTAGCGATTTTTACACTATTACTGTATTAGTGATTTTTAATGATATTTATTTCTTAAAAACTACAACAAATAATGTATAAATACTTCAAATTAATTCAACTTTAATATATAAATTAGTAACTTGAATGTTTTTATCATTTTTTTAAAATAAATGCATTACAGAGAAAAGAATGGGTAAACTTAATTTAACATAGAAAAAAGAAGCAGAATTCAATATATTTCAATGGTTACAAAAACAGGCTTAATTTTTTTTAAGTAAAATAAAATGTCTCTAGTATTAATGAATAAGTCTACCACATAAATTAATCTTAGTTAATGTTGTTCTTAAAATGTACTAATATATAATTAATGTGATTCCTGAAGAAAGTTTGATCTATTAACGTTAGTTAATACAGTGAACTAACATGAACATTTCATTAACAAGCATTAATAAATTGATTAATATTAGTTTGTATTAGTTAGTTTACAAATGAGACGTTTGAAAGTGTTACCGTCTTTCTTTTGATTCTTGCGATAGTCTATATGTACAACTTTTAAAACTCTAAGGCTGGTCACTTAAAAACTTTTTACTTTTTAATTATGTTCACTTAAAGAAGTCATTCTTTTTATTCATGTGTTTAATTTTCATTTTTCTTTTGTTCAGCCGTAAACACACTGTCACACACATTTACAGTCAGTTCTTAAGAACGGATCAGCCGTGCCGCTCGTTCAGATTCATATTCAACCTGAGGTTCTCCATCTGACATTCCCTTTCCTGAGCGCTCCTAAGCATCTCCCCCAGCATCCCTCTTTCTCTCTCTCAGAGCTCAGCAGTGAGGACTGAGATTAGCCTAACCAGATTAGAGTGCTCTAATGCATTATTCCTCAACCCTACCCTCTACTGCAAATCCACTCATGTGAAAATAATACACATCCCAGTGTCAATCACTCTGGCCTGACCCCACTGGGGCCAAAGAAGCCTCAGCACCACTCGACAGTGATTACTAACTATAACAAATGTGACCTCTGAAATCCACCACTGCAAACAGGGATGCAATCAGGAAACTCCGAAGGTGACTCGAGGAATACCGTTGTGAAATCACAGTAAAAAATAACTATGCTACCTTAATATAATCTCTGAATATGGTGTAAAGGGATAGATAAATTCTGTCACCCTCAAATTTACATAAATTTCTTTCTTCTGCTGAATAGAAAAGAAGATATTTTGAATTATGCCGGTAACCAAACAGTTGATGGGCCCCATTGACTTCCATAGTACCCCCCATATAATGTAAGTCAAAGGGGCCCATCAACTGTTTGGTTACCCACCTGTCACTTTTGTTCAGCAGAAGAAAGAAATTCATACAGTTTTGGAACTTGTGAGTAAATGATGACAGATATTTCATTGTTGGGCGAACTATCCTTTGAAGTGTTTGAGTTGTACGGACTAAAATCCAACTTGTTGGGTCTGCTCAGTTTTATTAGTTATAGTACCAAATGTAATGATCTTTTCACTTGCATTTAATGTATATTTCATTGATTTCACAGATTTAAAATGCACTCAATATTTTTAAGTGTTTCATCCAAATATATTGAGCACATCATTGTTTAAGTTTTTAGAGTGTAATGCAATTGGCTCTATGTTTAATGCCAAAGGATTTTGAAATTCTGCCATGCAGCACAGAGATCTACTGACATGAGGTTGCCATGGAAATTAAGTGATGCCATATTTTGACATGATAATGTCCTGCACTGGCTGTCTGAGTTGGTGGGGTTCAGCGAGGGGGATAATCTATTCCTTCCCTTTGAGATGCTGGCCTGGGGGGTGGGGGATAGGAGCGCCAGGAGAGCTCTTCTGTCTTCAATCATATCAGAGGAAAGCTCCTCCATTAGAGGCACAAAGACATCTGAAGTCCGAGAGAGAGCAGAGGTCTCCTCTTATTTCCTGTGTAATGTATTCTGGGAAATTGTCTGGATTTATTCCTCCTGCAGAAGTCAGGAACGTGTGCAGGTCTGCTGGAGTCACTCTGTGAACATCGATATTGACACATTTGGCCACATAACCTGGTTGTTTGTTATACTTCAGCACACACACTCACACACCTGTATGGACCCCACAACCAACCGCTGTGTAAAGACATTAATTATGGATAAGAGGCAGATGAAAGATTGATGACTGGTTGATACAGTGTGTGCCGATCCCGTCGACTCTGTAAAGACATCAGGAAGGAGTCTTGACTGCTTGACATGATGGTCCAGAGGGAGCAACAGCCATAGGTGATGACATTTAGCATACATCTTCGTCTCTCCTGTCTGCAGGAATCACCCGAACCAGCTGATGAATATGTGTAGAATATAAGATAATAAAGCATTAGATTCAATTGTTTTATAAAAAAATCTATGTTAAATTAAAATGACCCAAGAATGCATGAAACAACGTACCGGTAGGTCTCACGTACGGTAGTAAATACAAATACAGAACTGTCTTTAATGGGATATTTCAGAAAAAAATTACTTGCGTTCATTGTTCCAAACCTGTAACACTTTCTGTTTTAATATTTAGAATTGTTTGTCCAGTTTTTACAGTCCAAAACTCTTCCAAATACCTTGCTTTATGCTCCACAGAAAGTCATACAGGCTTGTAAATGATGATAGATGACTTTCCTTTTTGGCTGAACTCTTACTTTAGAAAAAGAAAAATGTATATTGTCATAACCCAAAAATTAAATATTGTCAAGGAGTTAAAAATTTGACTAAATGTAAAGGAAAAGGGGTCTTTAACATGCATTTTAATATCCAGCTCCACTCATCTCGGTTTGACTTTAAATTCTTAACTCCCTGGTTCTGTACTTTTGATATGACACTTTAGAACAAGAAATATAATTACCTAAATGAAAAATAATTAAATACCTATTTTGTAGCATAATTAAACCCCATGACAGTTCTCACAGATGGGAGAAACTGTCACCTGCTCACAAAATGTGCTTTTGTTCTAAAGAGACAATCACTTAACTTTCACAATGTTTTGCTCATCCAAACTGTTGTCTTACTCAAGAGATCCATCTTTTCCCAGCATGGCACATGGAAATAATTTAAACTGTGTGTGCGTGTGCATGTGGGGGTGTGTGGTCCTGGTAAGCCATACGTTATGGGGACATTTTTTGGTATTAACAGCTTATAATCAGACTAAGTGATGTGTTTTGAAAATATGAAATGGTTTTCTGTGATAGATAGGTTTAGGAGTAGGATTAGAGGATAGAATATACAGTTTGTACAGTATAAATATATTTATTTGGAATGTCCCCATAACACATGAAAACACGTGTGTTGTATATATGGTTTACGAGGGCAGAAATCTGTATAATGATATGGTTATTACAACGTAAACATGGTTTATGAGGACACATCCTGTGTCCTCGTAAACCAAATGACTTAAAACACATACTAAAATGCTGTTTTTTTTAAATAAAAAAATGTTGATGGGTAAGTTTAGGGTATGTTTAGTGTATATGGGGTTATATTATACGGTAATTACTCTTGTCAGGTATATATGTTTATAGCCTGTATATATATGTACATACTGTGAGTGTGTGTGTGTTTATATATATAATATATATATATATATATATATATATATATATATATATATATAAATATATATAAAATTAGAAGACCCATATAAGAATTGGCTTTCACACAAACTAAAACAGGCTTTCGCTCTCCACTGTCATCCTATTACCAGCAGGGAAAAGCTCTCTGAAGTCTTCACACATTCAATTACAAAACCTGTTTACTCTGAGCCTCCCACAAGTCCCACACCTCTGACGTAGGCACAATTGTTTCCTCTCCATGTCATCCAAATCCCTTAATAAATATGTATTTCATTATTTTTTAGCTGTGGTAATGAAGAGCAGTGAGCAGCACTCATTGATTGTTCCACAGGACACATGAGTGAGACAGAGAGGATCATGGGAAGGGAAGTTATTTCACGCAGCCATAGGTGAGCAGGTTTCCTGGACAAACATCTGTACAAGGCTCGTTTGTTCGTGACAAAGTCAGAAAATTCAGAGCTTTATTGCAAACCTGATTAAATGAAAACAGGGCCCTAATCCGGCAGCGTCTGCTGTATCGGTTTGCCCACACGTCTCTGTTAGACATTTGTAACCTAATTCTGTTTTGTTTCAACTGCAAGCTTAGCTGTAGGGTGTCTTGGCAAGGTTAAGCTAACATGACGTAGTGCCAGGAAAAGCTGCAAGGTGTGATATGTTGAAATGAACTCTGCTGACATGAAGCTTTAATTAACTAGCTGCAAAAACAAGTCGGAAAGTTTTAACTCTGTTCAAACTGTTTATTTGACTTTTTACATCATAAATTATACGTTTTTCAGAAAAGGTTATTTTACTTTTAATTCACATCACGTTTTATTGTTTAAATGATAACTAACATTTCACAGGCTACCTTAGGCCTATTATCAGTAAATATCTTAACTAATCATATGGCAATAGTTTAATAAATGTGTCGTAATGTCATTAGCAGTTTTCATAGTACTGCATATCAGGATTTATTTAAAGAAGTCCATATTGTAAACAGCTTGAAAAGGTGCAGTCATTGACTTCTTCATCGATTAGTTAGTGAGAAGAGCTCAGTGTGTTATGACATCAGACTCCTCCTCTCAAAGAAAACATCTGATGCTCTTTTATAGACGCATCTCATGTGGGTGATGACGGCAAAGGCTATTCCTCAATTATTTACACCGTTTAAATGGCAGCCACTGCAGGGTGTCCATGACATGTTTGTGTTTGAATTATATATATTTTTATATTTGAGATTTTATGTGTGTGTGTGTGTGTGTGTGTGTGTGTGTGTGTGTGTTTCTATCTATCTATCTATCTATCTATCTATCTATCTATCTATCTATCTATCTATCTATCTATCTATCTATCTATCTATCTATCTATCTATCTATCTATCTATCTATCTATCTATCTATCTATCTATCTATCTATCTATCTATCTATCTATCTATCTATCTATCTATCTATCTATCTATCTATCTATCTATCTATCTATCTATCTATCTATCTATCTATCTATGTCATGCTTTGCTATGGTTGCTAATGGTTGGTGTGAGAAAGTGACTGAGATTTCTCAGTGAAGATATTTTCATTATTTTAAACGAATGCAGGTATGCATTTATAAAATGAATGTACATTGTATTCATAAGCATATTTTATACCTTGACTGTCAGAGTGCACACCAGACTGTTCTTGTCACAAGGCTGCCCTCTATCTTTCAACTGAAGGAATGAATAGTGTTTTACTGTAAATGTGGCTTAGAGGTTTTTACCCATTTAATAAAATTTTACTCAGTTTAGCTATTTTCTGAACGTTATAAAAAGTGAGATTAATTAAATGAAACCATCTAGATTTCTACAACACAGTAAAAAGTGTTAAACATGCAATTGTTACCTTAAAGAGCTTACACCTAATTGATTCCAATAAAATTCTTTTATTTGGTATAAATGGTGTTGATTGATTTTTAGTGATACTAAATATATCTGACTTGGATCAAACCAAAAATTGGATTTTATGACTGACTTTGACAGTTATTTGAAAGGCTGTCCTGTTTGAAGGCGTGGGTTTTCTAAGTGTATATCGGCATACAAACATTGTCATTATGGATATGGACTGAAATTCCGAAGATCATCTGTAATTTAAGGTTTTAGAAATTGTTATGAGTATAGAGGGTGTGATCCGAGTGAGACGTCAACAGAAAAGCTTTCAGGATGTAACCACACGATGGAGGTCTGGTGCTTAATGATTGTAATAAAGACAGTTTAGAAAAGAATTGTAGTTCTAAAAAAAGTATTTGGACTCACTGAAACACAATAAAAGATGTCCATAACATATTCAAGTAATATACATCTAAATCAAGAGTATAAAACACTGAGTGTTCCTTTTACCTTCATGGTTGGCTAAAGAGAATTTAATTTGTTTAAATATGCAGTACATTGTACATTAATAATGTAATATAATAACGTAATGCCTGAATTGTGTTTTACATGCAAAGCTGCCAGTACCACTGATTGATTACTCCACATCTAATTTCTCTTGCTGGGAGCAACTTCATCTGGAGCTGAGTGCACACACTTTGGAGGCCGTCACCTGTCAATCATTCCTATAATTGATGATTTGGCCAATCTTGTGTCTGCTCAACCCCCTGCAAAGGAAACTTGTACTGTATCCACTCAGAACAGCCAGCTGCCAGTCAAAGCTATAGTCACACACACAGTCTTTTCCCATGCTAGACAAAAGCAGTCAATCCTTGTCTCACAGTTCATCCATATAGAATCAACCCTGCTGTCAATCAGTACAGCCCAAAGATCTCAGCAGATAAAACCAGTCAATCCCTGTTGTTGTTGTTGTTGTTGTTGTTGTTGTTGTTGTTATTTCTCTCTCTCTAAGATGATTGAATCTATAAGGTAATGTCTTTTACTGTACCTCCAGGCGATTGAATCTGTTTGAAGAGGGTCGAATCAAATCACAATAGTGATTATACTCATGTAATGTTACAGAATTGAGGCTGAGGTTGCTAGCGCAGCAAGACGGTGGCGTCCCTGAAGATCCTGGACTCTTAATTATGGGGAAATAATCGGTGCGTGCAGCATAGCCTCGGGCTGCCAGCCCCAGAGGTGAGCTCTACACAGCCACACAGAGAACACAGAGCAGAGAAGATACTGGTAGTGCTTTGAAAACGCTGTGTAGTTCAGCCAAAGCGAACAGGTTTAGATTCATCTGTGATGGTAGCGATGGTCTAGTTTTAAAAAGTAATTATAATGCAATAGATATATTTGGCTATTTAATATATATACAGTATATATATATATATAAGTCTTTCTTTTTGGTCAGTGGAACATGGCCAAATGTGGTGAATCATGTCTATAGTTACTTTGTAGGACACCTGTGAGAACTTAAGAAGCACTGACTTCACCTTGGCAGCTGTTGCTTCAAAGTAGTTGAATAAGTTCCATTTCGATCAATATTTTACATCTGATGCAATCGCATTGAGATGTTTTTAATGTTATATTAACAATCAAATGTGAACGGCTTACTACTTACAGTGGTCTCGCCATACAAAAGTGGGATAAAAGGTGTTTTAAAGGGATAGTTCTGTTATCTTTTTTTTTGCCCTCATGTTGTTCCAAACCTGTATGATTTTCTTTCTTCTGCAAAACACGAAAGAAAATATTTTGAAGAATGAAATATTTTAGTAAGTAAGGTTTTGGTAATTAAACAGTTTTGGTTGCCATTGACAAAAAAACACTGAAACATTTCTCAAAATATCTTCTTTTGTGTTTCGCAGAAGACAAGATTTGGAATAACATTAGAGTGAGTGAATTTCCATTTTTGTTTGAACTGTCCCTTTAACATAAAACAAATGCATGTTACCTTTAAAATTACAGTTATGCTATGAAAACAGTTATGCCATGTTCTTTGCCTGTATGACTTTCTTTATTTCTTCAGTGGAACACGAAATAAAATATTTTTGAGAGTGTTCATGAATAAAAGTACTGTAGATGGGGACCAGGAGCAGTCAAAATTCAAAAATGACCAAAAACGTTTTCCATATGCTAATTTGCA
The DNA here is from genome assembly GCA_037043235.1 of Rhodeus uyekii. Classification (NCBI taxonomy): domain Eukaryota; kingdom Metazoa; phylum Chordata; class Actinopteri; order Cypriniformes; family Acheilognathidae; genus Rhodeus; species Rhodeus uyekii. The sequence goes on from JAWRVZ010000136.1 coordinate 1,391,074, forward strand.
GTCTTCAGAACTCATATGACTCATATGATATGATATCATCATGTTGATCACTTCAATTCTTTTGAAATTAGCATCTAAGTAATTTTTCTTTATGACTCACTTTCAATGGAAGAGAGAAAACACTAAAAACAAAATGAGGGTAAGTAATTTTTTTTTACAGAATATTCATTTTTGGGCGAACTCTCCCTTTATAAGGTGTGAACAATATTGATAACAGCAGCAATTTAGAGGGGAAGTCAATCAAACGCTATTGTGTAAAGCTTTTAATTTTAATCAGCAATCTGAGTCTCCTGTTCACCATAAGAGAAGCTGTACACACACACACACACACACACACATACATATTATCTTCTGCTTATTGTGTTCCAGCCCGTGTCTTGAGATTAAGATTTTGTGATAACAGATCTCACCCTTTGAAAGTATGTGAAAAGCAGCCTAAACATCCAATCTACATGCATTCATCCCCATGACTAATCTGCAGGCCTCTAATACTGTATGTCTGCCCTGGAAACAGAGGTGCACTGAGGACAAACATCTACTGCTGCTCCCAAAGCCCAAATGAAAGCAGATTAGCGGGGGCTTTATCTGAGATGGGGCTCTCCTGTTGCTCTTTTCTGTCCCAGATCCCTTCCTTCACATTCTCTAGTAGGCACATAAAGGGGAGATTTCGGGCTTTTGGCTGCGGGTGTCTATCGATGCATTTAAGGAAGTTTTGGTCGTCGAGGCATCCAGAGCTTTTCAGTGCTCTCTCCGAACAATGGCTACGTCCTCCATCCCCCAACTTAACTGAGCCACAGTGAACGGAGAGTCGACCCTGTTCGAATGAATAGGTTTGGTAAAGGCCCCTGCTGGATGGGAGAGGGCAAGGCCTGACAGCCTGGTCCTCGTGTTCCACGATAGCCCAATTGGAGGTGCCCGGCGGGGGGCCCACTTCCCCCCGGCCTCCGTCACGCTGAGATAATCAGGTTTGTGTGAGGAGTATGTGCTCTTTTGACAGTCATCATCCCCTCATTGATCCATTACACCCAAGCCCCCATTGTTCTCCAAAGTGTTTGAAATGCCTATTGGAGGAGAGGGGAAGGGCCGGCTTTTCTCAGTCCTGTCAGTCAAGACGGACATTTTTCTCACTGTTGCCATAGCCCGGGGTGAAAGGTCAGGAAAACACTGAATGAGAGTTGACGAAGTGATAATAATAGTGTATTTGGGAGGTTCTTTTCAGCGGGGAATTCTGCGAACACACTAACACACAGTGAGTAAATGAAGACATGTTTGGATACCACTGCCCCGCTGTGAGACTGAGGGGTAGACAGCGGTGTTTGAAAACTAAATAGGCTTAGGAGATTTTTACCCATGAGTCTTAAGGAGGAACCCCCTTTGAATTTGTGACCCTGCGGAGGCTCTTTATTTCTGCTCTCCTGAGCTCAGCCGAGGAGCTGAAGTGACCGGGCTGAATTGACTCCGGCCGAGAGCTTGTTGTCTTAACTGTGATTCAACTCAACGACTGCGTTGCTTATTTAAGAATGGTGAAAGGATTTTAGTCTAAAAGGCAAAAAATACTTTGAAATGAGAAAGAAAGTCAGTTACTCTTTGCAAAACTGGTAAAATCCCAACTCATTGATATTTTCCACACAATCAAAGATTAGATTTTTCTTTCTTTCTGTCATGTAGGAACTTAATATATTATTGCAGTTTTTCCCATTTGTCAGAGAAACAACTTGAAATAACTAAATAGTAAAATGTATTTATTTATAAAATTGTATTTGTTTGTATTTCTAATTTAGGCAATTCAGGTTGTTTACAGTGTCCTGGTTACAAATGTAATGTACTACAGTTATAACAGTAAATTATGCATAATCTAACCCTTAACCAATACTAAGGTAAGTATATGTTGTTCATTAATATGTCTCACTAATTAAATGTATAATAACACTGTAACAAGGACAGATTAAAATAAAGTGTAACCTTAATTTAGTCTTATAAAATTTGATTGCTAAAATTAATAATTAATAAACATTTTTATATATTTTATTTTCATACTTGTAGGCCTATAACATTGTATCACTGAAATGAATGATTACACATTAATATTTTTATAGACCTATAACATTTTATTACTGAAATAAATTATTATTAAACTTTAATATACTTTAATAATAGGTCTATAACATTTGACAGCTGAAATTAAGTATTAAGCATTAATATTTATTTATGGACCTATGATATATTAGTGTTGAAATGAACGATTAAGCATTTTTTTTAGGCCTTTAACATTTTATTGCTGAAATGAATGATTAAGCATTGTGATTGTTTATTGCTAAAAAAAAAGCAGTAATATAAATGTATTTAGTATTTTTATAGTATTTTTTTATGAATTATTACTATTTATTTATTTTTATTTATTTATTTATTCATATGTTTCTAACATTTTATTGCTGGAATGAACGGATAAGCATTAATATGTATTTGTTCGATTATCACTATGTATAGGCATTTGCTATTTTGTTGCTGAAATGAATGATTGAGCATTGATATTCATTTTATTCATTAGTTTGTTTTGTAGACTTATAACATGTTATTGTTTAAATAAAATGAATGATAAAGAATTACAATATCTTGAATCATTTAGCAGGAAATAAGGCTGAAAGGCTGAATGATTGCTCTACAGTCCAAACTTTAGCCATTCTTTCAAAATTTCACTATTGTAAACCAAGACAACACATTGTCCCCATTGAAGATAATGACTGCGTTGACTTATTTAGAGTACAGAGGATCCCCTTGATAGCGGTGTCAAAGAGAGGCTGGTAGTTGATTTATGACCTCAAAACATGGCCCTGGCCTCACAGAAGGATGATACAATTACCCCAATATGAGCCTTGTTACTTTCAGCTAAGTGTCATGCTTGAGACAGAAGCTCTGTGGTGTCTGTTGTCTAGCTGGGCTATTTAATCGAGCGTTTATTACTCCTCCCCTTATAAATCAGTGAAGACAGTCCTGCTGAGGCCGGAGAGAGCATGACTCGCTCCCACCGAGAACTTTTCATACGGCTTAAGTTGTTGGTTTGCTTGTGCGACACATCAATCTTTCCTGCGACACACAAACCAAACAAGTTGCAACTAGGTGGCAAAGAAAGTAAAAAAAACAACAGCAAACAAAAGATTTACATTCAATACTAACAAGGCCAGTGAGATCCTAATCCTCATCCCCTGTGTATGCAGCATGTGGTTGAGTTTCTGCATCCTTCTAGGGTTCCTCTGGGAATGTTGAGTTCTTTTACTGGTGCCGAATCAGAAGATCAGAATAGATCCCACCATGAGACTCAGTTTGAACAGTATGAAGACACCGCTGAGGTGTTCCTGACAGAGTGAAGGAAAAATTGTTCTGAAAAAGTTTACCACAGTTTTACTATAGAAAGATTAGCTGTGTAACTATTTGACTGTAATGTTGTAGATTCATGGAAAATTATATAATGGATAATTCAGTCTCTAAAATCTAGCCATGTTTCAAATAAACACACCTTTAGTAATTCATATAAATGTAAAATTGCTATATTGCTTAGCAAACATAAACAGCCTACAATTAGAGCAATATAACTTAAATATATTAATTTAATTAATAAACATATTTTTATTAAATATAATAATGTTTTATATATGTTTACATACACATTTTTTAAACAAATACCATACTTTAAGTATTTTTATTTTCATAATTTTTAAAATGGTTTTATAACCATATACAATTTTTTTTCCAAAACACATGGATTCAACCAGGGGTTTTCAGACTTTTTGATAAAGACCCCCAAAATGTTCTTCTTTCTAAACAATAAAAGTAACTGTATATTTTTAAGTCAAAGAAATTATTATAACATTATCTGGAAAATATTGACTTTGTTTTATGTCCGTAATATTTTTTTACCCAGTTGTATTGCATGAGGATAAAGACACATTAACACTTTTTAATTTTTTTGTACATTTTGTAAAATCTTTTAATATTTTCCATGAAGGCCCCTGAGGGTCCCCCCGGAGAAGCTTTGGTACATATTCATTGTTGCGTTTATCATTGCATGTTTTAAGTCATTAATGTGGGAAGTAAGTGGGGGAAAAAATGTCTGTTGGACATAAAGTGTTAAAGATTAATGTACCTCCAGTTGATGCATCTGAAATGCAGTATAGATTTTTCCCTGAGGCTGCAGAAACTCCTCAACGTGTGGTAATTGCAATTGCATGAAACAAGGTTGGTAGTGACAAGTCAATGCTAGAGAGGACTTGGATGAATCCATTAGTGTGTGTGTGTGTGTATGTGCATGCGTGTGTGTGCATGTGTGTGTGTGTTTAGGAGTAAGTGTTTGCATATGCATGTTTCATGCTTCAGGAGGCAAAAAGAAAATTAACCACCAATTGACCTTCTGTGTCTTCCAGTGTAGAAATGGAGACTTCCCCTTAGCATAATTACTAGACTTTTACCTATAGAAGTGTGTGTGTGTGTGTGTTGCAATGCATTTGGTGTCTATTTAAATATATGTTTTGGTGTGAATTTAAAGTGTGGGAGGCGTTTGTGTGTATATGTTATCATGTTGGGCAATATTACACCTCATTACCAGCTTGACTGCGAAATGATTACTCTTGATAATGGGATACACATACACACACATTATATTTTCTCTCTCAGTCTCTCTCTCTCTCCCACACACAGTCTGGCGGGGGTCTCCGTAATGGAGTCATTATAGGCTTCAGTGGTTTGAGGACTTATCACAGGATACAGGAAGTCTGCAGGGAGAAAAAAATCAAATGAGTTCAACCAAGCGCACAAAAGACCATTTCATTAAGCTCTGCTCCTATCAGCAGAAGATGGGCGCATCCGAGCTGGCCCCCCTCGCCGTACAGGAATAGGTCATTTATTAAAGGGAGACTAATGGGATTGTGCTTTAATGTAAGCGGCACTCATCTGTTTGGGTACAGTGTTTAAACCAGACATTATTCTGCTCATTACAAAGAGAGGGTGGGAATTATGTGACAGTTATCAATATATCCATCTGTGCAAAGTCGTCACAAAGATCGCTGAGGATTATTCTTATATGGGTGTCAGCATGTTGTGTGTATGTATTTATTATTTTTTATAAATCAAATTATCTCCTTTGGAGATACTATTCATAGGCATTTTTCATTTTATGTGAGATACTTGGATGTAGATGTGATATAGACAACTATAGAGAGAAATCTCTGTTCCAAAACCTAGTTGAGGAGCCTGGTTTTCTACTGCCCACACAAGCTGCCTTCTAAGTTTTATGACAACTCTTAGTATGTATGTGTATGTGTATGTGTATGTGTATGTATATATATATATATATATATATATATATATATATATATATATATATATATATATATATATATATATATATATATATATATATATATACACTCACCTAAAGGATTATTAGGAATACCTGTTCAATTTCTCATTAATGCAATTATCTAATCAACCAATCACATGGCAGTTGCTTCAGTGCATTTAGTGGTGTGGTCCTGGTCAAGACAATCTCCTGAACTCCAAACTGAATGTCAGAATTGGAAAGAAAGGTGATTTAAGCAATTTTGAGCGTGGCATGGTTGTTGGTGTCAGACGGGCCGGTCTGAGTATTTCCCAATCTGCTCAGTTACTGGGATTTTCACGCACAACCATTTCTATGGTTTATAAAGAATGGTGGGAAAAGGGAAAAATTTCCAGTATGCGGCAGTCCTGTGGGCGAAAAAGCCTTGTTGATGCTAGAGGTCAGAGGAGAACGGGCCGACTGATTCAAGCTGATAGAAGAGCAACTTTGACTGAAATAGCCACTTGTTACAACTGAGGTATGCAGCAAAGCATTTGTGAAGCCACAACACGCACAACTTTGAGGCGGATGGGATACAACAGAGGAAGACCCCACCGGGTACCACTCATCTCCACTACAAATAGAAAAAAGAGTACAGTATTAGTATGGTGTTCCTAATAATCCTTTAGGTGAGTGTATAATTGTATGGGACTTTGAAATGATATCAAAGTCTTGTACAACTCATGACTTTTCATAAGACTAAGCGGTTCCATGCATGACTCTTAATTGAAAGTTCAGTTCATTTCAATCGTATTGAAATGTATATTTGTAGTGTACTTAAAATCGTAAAATTATATATTTTATTTAAAAAAATGTATAGTTGCAAGTAATGCAATATTAATAAAACAAAGCCTGCTTAAGTGTACTTAAATAGAATGCACTTTCGTGACTGTTTCTTAAGTACACTTTTAAATAGTCAAATAGTAGAGACCATACATTTTAAAATGTCAGGTTATGTTTTGAATGTTAATATGGTTATGTCAAAATTTTGCTTTATATGGTAAATGCTGTCTTAGAATTTGACCAACAGAAGGAATCTTTTTATACCTTCTGTAACAGGCTTTGTGCCAAAAGCGCACGTGATGCCTTAAAATGCTGCCTAGACAGCTCTCTATATAGGTTTTAGAGTGAAAGAGTGTCATTTGATCATCCTTTCATTCCCTTCCCCAGTCAGTGCTTGATGTAATTGAGTCAAATGGGCCATATTAACCCCAGCCAGCTTGTGACTGGCCCAGCCACTGGTCATATAAACAGTTGGCAGGTGTCCTGTTTCTCTTTCGCCTGATTCTCTGTGCGTTCTAGGGCTGCAGTGGATAAAGAATACTAGATATCAGCTCATTCTCAGAGGAACGCTCATAGTGGAATCATAGTGACCCTCCAGGGAAAAGAGAGAAGTGGAGCGGTATTGACTGCTGTCCGTCTCTGAGGGAGGTCAATAGGCAAACACCAGGTAATTTATCCACCCATCAATGACTCAGTACTGCGTTAAAAGAGAAAAGGCGCCACAGAACTCTTCAGTTATCAACAACCTTCCCTGCTGCTGCAAGGTTATGGGCCCTTTTCTTATCACAAGCTAACAGATGTATAACTGGGCGGTCTAAAAGCGATGCTGGGATCAAATGGTGTGCTGACAAGCTGTCCGCTAGTTGACCAAATAATTCGAGAATCATTAGTGTCATGGGATACCCCATCAGTGAGGAGAAAGATGACCAAATGGAGGATGAAACATAGAGAGTGTGTGGGACGGACAGCTAGACTTTGGTGGTCCGTGTCTGGGGGGTCTTCTATGTATGTCAGTGTTCACTACAGCATCTGTAATATCACAGTGATTAAATGAGCCAGGGAAGTTGATTCACGATTTATTCTGAAGATTACTTGTGATTATGTTCAAATTAAAAACACAGTCAGAAATTAAGCAGGGCTCAGAATGAATTATCTAAAGTGATAGTTTAATTTATGGGACCCTTTAGTGCATTTCCCTGTCAAGTAACGTTTAATATATTTCCTAAAAGTCTGTTCTATACCTATCTATACATAGTTATGGTTATAGTTGCAATTGAATATCTGTATTCAATGTGTTTAAATGTGAAGCTGATATTCAGTGGGTTTTTTGGAAGAAAAAAAAAGCGGATCTAAATTTAGCAGATGTTCATTGTCTTATGATATCTTTTTAACTACTTGTGTATTTTGATTTTTTGGTAACTGCCATAATTTAAAGAGCATTTATTTGATGACTCAAACAATGAACGACTGATTCAGTTGAACTAGTAACATTGATCGATAACACATTGCGTGATTTTATATAGGCCTATATTTTCAGGTGGCAAATATGGCCACTAAATTAAAAAAAGGTTATTTATGGCATTTTGTATTTGCTTTATTTTAATTTTTATAATCTAATTTCATGAAATAGTGCATTTGATGCAAAAGGTGCACATAAAGGAATGGTTTCTGACAACACTACAATATTCAGTCTTTGGAAAAAGGATTTGTGTGTGTGTGAGAGGGAGAGAGAGAGAGAGAGAGAGAGAGGGAGAAAGAGTGTGAGGTTTAAATGCTGATTTCAGTAGTGCAGATGTAGTCTATTAAAAGTCTATTGAACATATGCCTCGGTTCTTCAGTGTGGCTGCTCTTCTTCAGACGGAGGTCGTGTGTTACTCTGCCTGACTGAAGATGTCATTGCATTGCATGTCCTCTCCATTACATTTGGCAACACACACAAAGCACTTTTTGATTTTGTCTAAACAGATTGCATGTGCTCTAGAGCACATAGTATACTATAGAAAACAAGGCAGCAGTGTATAACTGAAAGTCCATAATTATATTATTATGTGTTCTTCGCATTAGATTGTTATGTATCACATTTGCCATCTTTTCTATTCATATAAGGATGCATATATGATAAGAATATGATTCATTTAATGACCTATTTAACATGCACATAATCACAGTTAAGGGCAGGAAGGTCCAAGTGTCGATTATCAAATCAAATTCTGCACTCATATTACTCAAATTGTCCAGACGATGGCGCTTGAATTCAGCATGTGACGTTTTACCCTTTCCACCTCTACACACACTCTACTTAACGAAACTCACTCAATTCATTTTCTTAGGGGTTTTTAACTGTAAACTTCCCGAAGCTGTACTGCAAACGAACCAGGAATGTGCGTTTTGAGTGCATTTGTATTGTTTTTATTTACAGTCATCTTTTAGATGTTTTTATTGGGGCTGATACTTTCTTTCTTTCTTTCTTTCTTTCTTTCTTTCTTTCTTTCTTTCTTTCTTTCTTTCTTTCTTTCTTTCTTTCTTTCTTTCTTTCTTTCTTTCTTTCTTTCTTTCTTTCTTTCTTTCTTTCTTAAATATTAAACTCTAGTAGCCTTAAATTCAGATAGGGGTCTAAATATCAAGGGTAATCTTTATCAATAGCAATAACTCTTTTTATCTACCATAGATTGCTTAAATACTTAAATATATATTTATTGTATCAAAGATTATTAGAGTACACCTTACAAAACCCCCAAAAACTATTAGTTTTAATACGTCAGTGATTAATGATTAATTCACTGTTCACTGTAGTTTCTTTGTAATTATTTGTGAAATGTATTACAAATGTCTGAGTGAAAATGGTTTCAATAAACTAGTTTTTCAATGTAGTACTGGTATGCGAAAGAAAACTTGTTAATATAATTTACAGTGTCTCTTTGTTACCCATGTTACATGTACTTACTATAGTAATAACAGTAAAATGTGGTACAAAAGTAAACCGTAAAACCCCTAAACCAAACCCTAATCATAATCTTATAATAAATACATTCATTAATATTACTCAGTACTTAAATGTATAATTAACACTGTCACAAGGACATCTCAAAATAATGTTTTATCATATATACCAACAAATTACTATAATGTTATCTTAACAGAATTAATTAGATCAATTTGAATCAGAAGTTAACCCTTTATCAACCAATACTTTATATATCCCAAACTATAAACCAAGCATGAACCGCAATATTTGAGTTCTTATCACTTCTATTTTGAACCTAACAAGAAAATTATTATTTTATTGTAGGGTTTTTGGACTGGCCAAAATATAAGGAAATACAGGGAAAGCGAAAGAGAGAGAGAGAGAGTGAGTGAGAAATAGAGAGCAAGATATAGAGAGGGCAGACTTTAGATAGTAAAAGAGGCTAAAACGTTTTTCAGCTAACATTGGTCCCAGTGGAGGATGGATTGACTGTGGGTGAATAATACATGGCTGGTGAGGGAGTAATGAAGTGGAAGTGATGGGGAGGAATACGCTGCTCTCAGTGGGATGGGGAAATGCATACTTTAAAGAGCTCTCGCTCTCTCTGTGGCACTGGCCTGGAAAACAAGCCATGCAGACGCACATACACTTCCCACAGCCATTCCTCTGGAACTCCACACAGCTGTCGAGATTGTGTTCATAACTTTGCTCAGACGTTCGTTGCTCATACGGTTTCACCATCAGGCTTGATGCTGGTTTGCTGGTCTTCAGCGTTTAGTGAGCATCGCCTTGACACTGAACTCATAATGAAACTAAGCAACAGTGATGTAGATTCAGGCACTGACAAATATATGGATCTAGACATGTAGCAGATCTCTGTTGAGTGCACATGAGTGCATTGCCAGTTCACCTGGTAGATTCCGGTTCAGGTCACACTATCTGTGAATTTCTTCACACTAGAACTGTTCACTGAAATGTCCTTTGTGTAATCGAATAGGGTTCTTGTATGGCATCGCTTAAAAAAAAGTAGTTTTGGAGTCATCTGAACTATAAACCTGGCATAGACTTGTATTAAATACACCGCATATATTCCATAGGTTTCCGTAAAACACTTATACCACATCCTTACCACTCTCCTACTAAATAAAATCTACAAGAAAATGGACTACAGTCCCTAGACTACATGTGTGTGAGGATAACCATCTCCAGACCTCCCCCAAGAGAAGACTAAAAGCTTTTGCCATACTCTACATTAAACTTCCTATAGTGGAAAAAATAATTCCATGATAATTTACATAATTTGATAAAGTATAAGCACTTCTTGTGATAAAGAAATATGCTTAATTGTATTTAATGTGCAATTATAGTTTACTTCAAATTTAAAATTAAAGTATATATTTTAAAAAACTGTACTTGCAGATAATATTATAAACTAAAATACAACTTAAAGGTAAATAAAGAGAGTACACGTTCATGACTGTTTCCTAAAACACTTAGATACACATTTAAAATGTGAAAATGTCAAATCAATAGTTTTAAAGTATATTTTAGATCATTACACCGTAATAATATTGTCACAGTCTCGTCATGTCTTTCACATCCAGGTCCCTTCTGTGTATCTCCGATGCCCTTCCCACACCTGTCTTGTTATTCAATTACCCTGTTTGTCTCGTCAGCTGTTTCCCAGTTCCTCATGTATTTATATCCTTTCGTATTTTCTTGTCTTTGTCGTTTGTTAACATTGTTGAAGTGAAATTATGGCTTTGCTTGATGTTCCTCCGTGTTTTCCTCCTCTTCCGTGTTTGCACTAAACAACGTGTTTGCCTCTTTTGTTTTCCGTTTTTCTAAACAAAGAGAGTTTCTGCGTGAAACCTGCAATTCTCCTCATCATCTGTTAGCAAGCCACGCTACTGCATGACAAACGTTTTGTTGTACTTTAAAGAAGTACTTATTTGGATGTGTTTAAAGCATGTACAGTACTGATTATAATTGAACTGTAGTGTGTTATTTGAAATTAAAATAAAAGTCAATATATATAAATTTCTTAAATGACAAATTCATCATTACCATCATGTGCTTACATATTTAAAACCAGAACATATGGTTATGGTTACCATAACAAGTGTCAATATAAACTAGAAGAAATGGTTGCTATCAAAAATAGTTTTTCTACATCACAAATGAACAAGAAACTTGTTAACCGCACACTTGAATTCAATTCAGACTAAAAAACAACAATAAAAGTTTACTTTTTTAAACTTCAGTGCACTGAAGAAAGCAATGCACTGAAACATCTGCATGTGCATGTCTAGCATTTTATTCAAGTTCACCTTGTACTTTTTGCACCACGTAATACACTCCTACACTGCTCAAACATTTAAGGGAACATTAAATTTAATCAACACAGTATAACACGAAGTCATTTAATCTTCAGGGATATCAGTCTGTCCAATTAGGAAGCACAAGTGATTGTATTTGTGAACCATTTTCAGCTGCTTTGGTCCAAATGAAGGTACACCTACACTGGAGAGGCAACAGCAAGACACAGATTTTACAGATAAGGATTTTACTGGTGGTGGCCATTGACAATTGTTGTGCTTATTCTTCCTAAGTAATTTGTCTTTAGTTTTGAGTTTTATTAGCGTCCTTGTCACTGTCTGTAGCATGAGGCAGTACCTGCAACCCAATCAGGTTGTACGGGAAGTCCTGCTCCTCCAGGATGCCACATCTGTACGTGCTGTCACAAGGTGTTGTGTGTCTCCCAGCACAGTTTCAAGAGCATGGAGGAGATACCGGGAGACAGGCCGTTACATGAGGAGAGCTGGACAGGGACACAGAAGGGCAACAACCCAGCAGCAGGACTGGATCTTTGTGCTGGCAGGAACAGAAGGAGCAGTGCCAGAGCCTTTCAAAATGACCTCCAGCAGGCTACAGGTGTCCATGTTTCTGACCAAACTGTCAGAAACAGACTTCATAGCGCCTCAATCTCTACACGGATGAGAGCAGGTTCACACTGAGCACGTGTGACAGACTTGAAAGACTCTATAGATGCCACGGGGAATGCTACATGGTGCACAACATCATCCAGCATGACTGGTTTGGTGGTAAGTCAGTATTGATCTGGGGAGGAATGTCATTGCTAGCCTCTGGTTCCCTTACTTCCCTACTATAGTTATTGCTAGTGCTGGGTTCCCGATGGTGCATGATAATGACTGAATGACTGTACTTAACTGTGTACTGTTGTGTGTTACTGTCTTGTGCTGTTTGCACGTTGTGCACTTTATGTACAGTAATACCTTGAGATATGAGCGTCTCTACATAGGACTATTCCAAGACACGAGCAAGCCTTCGAGCAGATTTTTGCTTCTAAATACGAGTAAATATTCGAGAACGAGTGTACTGACACCGACGCACATTCACTTCACGTGTTAACTGACTTCTGTATGGAAGTCATATAGAACGCCCGTGTCCGTTTGTCCGCGAGTAGCTGAATTTCTTTCTATTTTGTGCATTATTCTTCATAATAGCAATGAGTTATAAGAAAGTGAGTGGTAAGGATAGTAGTGAGAAGAAGAAACGCATGATGACCATGGAAATTAAGCAGGAAATTGTGGATAAATATGAGCGTGGAGCCCGCGTGAGTGATCCAGAACGCAGGAGCATCAGGAGGAACTGTCGACTGAGGAGTTGATTGAGCTGCAGATGATGGAACATACGCAGGTGTTGTAAGAGCTCAGCAGTGGAGTGTGAACTTGAGGAAAACATTTCTACAAGTGACACTAAGGAAGTGATATCTATGTGGCAGAAGGTTTCTGATTTCAAACACCCTGATAAATTGTCTACTGGTCGTGCTTCGGCACTTTTTGACGACACGTTTCTAACTCCTTTTTAAAGGGAGAAAGAAACAAATCTCCCTCAGTAGGAATTTCGTTAAAAGGTCTGCGCCAATTGAAAGTGAAAGTGAGGGTAGTCCGGCGATAAAAGGGAAGAAAACAAATCGAAAAAAGCACAAAAATAATATAAAATAGAAAAGTTTTTTTTAAATACGTAAGCTAAGTTCAGTTATGTTAATTTAAGTTTACCTAAGTTACGTAGTGTTCGTGTAAGTTACGATACGGAATCAAGTGTCTGCGTACCAACCCCCTTTCCTGTCTGTAAAAACCTATAATTAAAACCACATTTTATTTGATATTACACGAATCCTTATACTGTATACATGTACTATAATTGTGTGTGTGTGTGTCTATACCAATAAAAAACATGTTTCGTTTCACTATGTACTTGTATATGGCTGAAATGACAATAAACTCCACTTTGTCTTTGAATAACTGGCCTTATGTGGCTAGAGTATGTAGGCAGTTTTTAGATGACCATTGACGTTTAGATGCCATTGACTAACCCTCCCGTTTCACAGACCCAAATCCAATTTAGAACATTACAATTGTATTGGAGCATCCAAAGCAACCAAGCAGCACCACAGACTGTCCAGAAGATCACTGATGCCGTGATCCATGTCTGGGATTGTTCAGATCAGTGCAGGCTGGGTAATTAATTTTTACTGTTTTAATGGCGACATCAATTATTGTAATCCAAAACTCGGTCAGACATCATTGTGGCATACTCATGTAAGGAGTTTTTGTAATGTAAATAGTTGCAGGCTTATGCACAACCTGATCACAGGCAGAAATCCAAATATGTGTCTTTAATAAGAATGATCGTACAGGCGTATAGTCAGGACAGGCAGAGAACATTCAACAATGATGTTCCAGGCAAAGGTCGGGGCGGGCAGACAGTATCAATGACGGGTAGGCATGGGATAATAACTCTCAGAATGATCACCATTGCAAATCAAGACTTTGCGATAACAGTTTGTGTGTGTGAGTCTTTTATAGTTCATGTAATTGTTTGCAGTTGTTGCAGTAATCAGTCCACTGAACGGCAACATGGGAAATGTAGTGTGTGTGTCAGTATAAGTGTGAGCGCTCCCTCCGGTGGCCAGAGAGGGGAGGCGCGGAGCTCGTATTCATAACCGGAGTAAACAATACCTTTGGGAGTATATTTACAGGGGATAACAAGCAACTAAATAAGAATTGGCTGATAATTAACCATAGAAACAAACTGGAACATAATCAAAAACCAAAAAAACTGAAACTAAACAGAGTGGGGAAACAGGAAACACAACAGAATATCAAAATAAGAGTCCAAGTAGTTCCAGAGTGACAGTAGTTAACCCTCCCGGAAGGCGTGTCTTTGTGTCTTAACTGAACATTGAACTGTTGAGGGAGGGGGCTGTGGAGGAGTGTCAGAACAGGACACGGACTCAGGCTGCAGGTACTCAAAATAATTTAATGGAGACAAGGTCCAAAACAATAACAGGAGGCACGTAGCAAAACTAGACTAAGCAGCATGAGCAAAGGCCTCCAGGTCAGAGTACTCAGGGCAGGTCAACAGACAGGCAGGGCTGAAGGCGTTGACAGGCAGACTTGGGAGTAGAACAGTCCAAGGCAGAGAACACAGGCAACCCAGGCAGGCAAAAGCATAGGGAAGCCTGGGGAAAACAAAAGGCAAAAAACAAAACAAAGGCAGACCAAAACTGGCAAAAATCCAACAAGGCAAGAATGGCTAGAGCAGCGTGAGCACAGAGCACAAACAACGATCTCGCACAAGACAGCACACAAGAAGGGATTAAATAAGGGGCCTAACAAGACAGACAAGGATCAGGTGAGGGGAGGAGACCAAACGAGGAAATGAGTGGGATAATGAGAAGGGCGGGGTCAGACACCACATTGACAGCAGAGCACATGGTGAACTGTCAAACTGTCCATGTGCTCCAAACAAACAACAAACCAGGAAGGAGAACAACCGATCAGCCTGAGGACATGACAAGGAGGTGCAGAGCTGGTGATGGACAGGGATGAGGAGGAGTCAGTGGATAGAGAAACCATGGCAGGGCTGATGGCAGGAGTAGCCAGGGTGGAACCCGGGGACCGACTGACTGAGATGGAAAAACCGGAAGACTGGTGAGACAGACAGACCAGGGTAACATCCATGGCATGAAAGTCCAAGCTGGGAACACACAACCAGTTCGGAGTGGACGGGCTGACAGGTAGAGATGGAGATATGGGTCTGGAGGCCCGAAGTGAAGCCAGGGAATCATCCTCTTGTCAAGCTGTTGGTCAGAGTTAGTGGCAGGGACAGAGCTGCGGAGCTGGACAACATCTGTTGAGCCGACACATCCAGGGGTCTGGATGCGAGGAGACATGGGAGGAGGAAGATCTCCAGATGGGAATGAAGCATCCAGATATCTATAACACCAGAGAAGGTGTTAATTCGAGTGTGGGAACTTGGAAGGGAACTGGATGCGCAGACCACAGGTCTTTAAAGCAGTGGTCTGCCTCCTGGTTCAGGGATAGGGTGGACAACAGACTTCAACTCCCAGAAGACCCAGGTGGCAGGATCTATCACCAAGTCTGAGGCAGGCACAGACTCGGACTCCATCTCTGCCTCGCAGATGGTGATCGAGGATTCGCTGTCCAGGACCACCCACCCCAGGTACTCCACCAAAGTCCTCCGCTCGCGGAGGAGGAGACTCAGGCCTGGGAAGTCCATTTCCTTCTCTGTTTTTAGGTTGGTTATTCTGTAACGAGTAAACAACATGTACAAATGAGGAATACTACAGTTTTTTATCCTAAACGCAGGAGATTGTTAGAACAACACAGGGTAAACAATATATTGTGCATAATAAAATAACCATACAATAACTGACAAAGGACTAGATTAAACAGGAAGTATATATATGGAGATAACAAGGAACCAAAAAAGAAACAGCTGATTATAATTAACCATCAAAACAAGCAGAGACATAATCAGAAACCAAGCAAACTGAAACTGGAATGAAGGGAAACAAAACAGAATATAAAAAAAGACTCCAAGACCAAAACAAATGTTTGCATCATAACTATCCCATTAAAATATAACCAGAGAGTTTGATTCGTTTTCTATATGATTTTTTAGGATGACAACATAAAACTGATAAATTCACATTTAGACGTCTCCCTGATTTATGTAGCAGGAGTCAAAGACATGCAATGCAATAACTGACCATGTATAAAGCCACAATGTCAACTTTGACAATGCTGTTTTTAATGACTTAAGTGTTCCCACCCCCTATTTCCTGAAAACCTGGAGAAAAAAAACTTTTTGGAGATACAAGGTCTGCATCTCTCTCTCAGAGAGAGAGAGAGAGAGAGAGAGAGAGAGATATTCAACACAGGAAAGGAATGTAAATCTACATATGTGAAAGAATGGTTTATGGCAGAATGATTGGTGTGTTCCTGGAGAATATACGCTGTTTTAAAGCAACTGAGCAGCAAACTTTCAAACTGAAAAAATACTGCATCGCACTGATTTCCAATGGCTTGGAAGTCAAACCCTGACGTTTAATATATTGAACTTAACTAAGAATTTTAGAAATGCACGTTGAGCTCACCAAATAACTTCCACTTTTGAACTCACCAAAGACCTTTTACATGTTACAGCACTTGCACCTCTATCAGCTCTACTCTTCCAGCACTGTGCCTGTACTGAACTGTGCTTAGACTCCAGCAATAAGCTGCAGTTGAGTTCTTCCCTGCTTGTGTCTGTCAGAGAGGGTTCTTGTGTAAAGAGGGAATGAAGTGTCAGAGATCACTTGACAGTGGTCCCCAAGGTGCAGCTCTTCAGGGCTAAAGTGTGTGAGAAGAGAGTCAACTCCCATTCCATTTCCTGTCCTCTCCCTCCCAACCCTCTATTTTCCGCCTGGATGAACCAATAGTCTGCCTGAGAGCATGCAGTAGGTCCCACCTGAACCATCCGGACCAAAAAAGCACAAGAGCAAGTAGGATAGAGATGGAGAGGGAAAAAGGGAAGGTTTTGGAAACTGCTAAGTGTTATAAAAATTGAAAGATTCGGAGGTGAAGGTCAATTCGTGTGGAGATTTATATCTTTCTTGTTTTGAAGGTAAGTCAGTTTCAGACAGCAAAGCCCCACTGTCACCGTCCCTGGGGACTGAAGAAAGAGTGTTCACTCACATGAATGACATTTAATTTGTTTCATGAAAAGGATGCTCATATATTGAACAAGCACTGGTGTCTGTGTTTGGAGTTTGGAATGGAAATAAAGCTTTTGCTCTTGTGCTGCTTCTCCAGTCTAACAAAAAAACTGTCAGTCAAAGGACTGGCAATTTGTATTTGCCTGTAACAGCGAATGATGGTCTCTTCATCTATGTAAACACACCCGTTTCCACACATTCATCTTCCACTGCCTCAATCATTGAGACAAACATTTCAGTAGATTATGATGTAACTCTATCAAGCAGCTGTCCATCCAGGAACTCCATTTAAACAGCTTCAGAGGTTGGACGTCCCACAGTCTGCCAGTTTCATTCTGATCTACATCAAATGGGGACATCTGAGAGATCCAAACATGTTTTGTCAATTCACTCTGCTTCTCTTGTATTAACACTTTTGGATCTGGAACATGAAGATTTTTTTGGAAGTTGAGGTATACCTGAAATAAATATCTCAGATAGACGTCAAGATCATTTTTGTATATTGTACACTCTTAAAATGAAGCTTTTATTTTTTTATTTATATATGGTTCCATGAAGAAACCAAGAAAAAATGATTATTTTATAAAGCTGTTCACTGAAATGTTCTTTTGGGAGCCATTATTCTTTTGGTTATTCTATGACATCACTGTGAAAACCTCCTTTTGGAACTTTTAATTTTAAACCTTTTAAATTTAACTAATTTCTTATATAATATTTGTGCAATTTATCTTGTAGATGGTTTATAATAATTGAGTACCAATATTACGCCTATGAATGCTGGGATAATAGATATATGCTGTTATGACAAAAGTGTGTGATGTTATCACTGCAAATTTAAACAAATTCATCAGTTGGCTATATTGTTCTTTTTATATATTGTTTGCTTTTTTCTTGGGCCGGTGAAATTCTATATATTTATTTCATTCAAAACATATAATAAAAATAATAATTAATGATTCATTACATTTATATAGCGCTTCATCATAGACACTCAAAGCGCTTTACATGGAAGGGGGATTTTATACTCTCAGAGTCCATTATATTGTGATTGTCTCCCAGTTTTGTGCTTCACAAGGTCTTCTGCACATCATCTATCCATTCATATGCATCGTAAAGAAAAAAGTGGCATAGTTTCTGCAATTTTATTTTAATCACCATCTTTTGCACTTTTGACCTCAACAGGCGAAGAGTTTGTATTGAGCAGTGTTGATGCAATATAAAAAGCATCATGGAAGCAACTGGTTTGAAGCCAATTTTAATAGTGATTTAGCTTAAATAATAGGCTATACATTATAGATACATTATAGATACATATAATAAACATTTTGGTCACAGTCTGAACACTGAATTAGGTGGATACAGTGCATTCAGACGGGGGGATGTCTGTTCACCCTTTCAATCTCTAATGAAAAGACTTCTGGACTTCAGGAACAAAGTGTTAAGTAAATGCACTGAAGTGCCCTCATACATTATACATATTAAATGAACTCTGGCAGGCCCAACCTCTTAGCCACAGCGAAGAAAGAGTCCAGAGGTGTCTGAGAGACACATTTAAGGTACTGTATGTGATAAAGGATTGATTGATGCCCAAATATATATATATATATATATATATATATATATATATATATATATATATATATATATATATATATATATATATGTACTCGGAACCGAAATGTGACTGTGCTGCCACATGTGTTCACAGTCACTTTTTAGATTTAGTTTTTAAAAGACTTATTAAATGAAACAGATCTTTACCAAAAGATAATAAATGCACCCCTGAGGACAGACCTCCACCAAACTGTCCATTAAGGAACTATTTCTAAATGATCTGACCCTTAAAAAGACTTTATTGGTGTTTATTGGTTTTAGGTTGATTTAGTCATAATCATATGTTAAGGCTACAAGACAAAACATATTTCCACCCTCAAAGTTCAATAGAAGTCACTTTTATAAAGAACAAATGAAATATTGTTTTATCTAATGCTTTGAAAATAAAGTTTAACATTCACTTTTGAAATCTGTGGAAACGAAGAGAGAACTTTATTTTAAGATGACACACAAATCTCTCTTTCCTATAATGAAAGTAGGATTTTTTTCTCCTTTCCTGCAGTTAATATAGTGTAAAGTAATCACCAGTTCTGTTATTGTTAATGTAAGGCATATTTCATCAGTTTTTTGATAGGTATCGATCTTAGGCTGTTATTTGTTTATGTAGGTTTTCTAATTCAGAGATTTTGTATCAACCAATCCAATGTTATTTAATGGTACAAAAGTGTTTGATAACTACATAGAAAGGCAATTATGGTAATCGTTCCTGGGCGGTCATCAATCATGTGCGATCGAGCTGTCTGTGCACAGAGTCAGATGTGTGATTGGCTGCTGGCGGCCAGGGAAACTGAACACGTCCTCATTAATGCGAGCGAGACCCCGCGGGCTCCTCACGAGGACACAAGCGCATCGTTTGACTCCGAAGTTACACAGCGGCTCTAAAGTGTTCCGTTGTGTGAACAACAACTTTTCCCGTGAAACGCGACAATTCGCGTTTGTTATCTGGAGCTTTAAATCTCGTCCTGTGACGTCAGCGTCAGTGGCATTTAAAACAACGTGCAACTGAGCCAACGTTTGTTATGATTTTTTTATGTGAAGTTCTACGAATCCGCTGCGTCGCATCCCATCTGTGCCATACAGCACTTTCTGCCATTCGTATTGTTGTTTGTATGAAAGACTAACATATACAAGAATGGGACGTTTACTACCAGTTCATGGAAGATTTTCGTGATGAACTGATGACCCGCAGCGGGACTGCAGCTTTCTCTGTGCTGGACACTCATCATGTCATTTACACAGTTTGGCTATTCATATCCTGCAGCACCACAGGTAACTTTTCTTTTCTTTTTTCTTTTTTTAAACACTTCCACACCTCACTTTACAATGCCAAAATTTGTCACACTTGGTGGATGTTAATATGATTGTGAATGCTCCCAATGCATTACATGTAATTGAGTGATTCTTCAGTTATTGCAAATTGATGAAAATATTAAACTTTACCTTTTAAACCTTTGTCTTTTTAATTAGCCTACTTAAAAATAAAAAAAATAAAAACCTCTCTTCTTGTTTTTAAGAGTGTTGAAAGGTTAAACCTTCCATAATGTCTCTATTTTGGGCTTTTCCTTTATAAAAACTGCAAAAATCTGATTTTTAAAAACTATTTATTTTAACATTTTCCTGCAAAGATCAGAGAAGTATTTCCTTTGAACTGTATATTTATATTAAAAAATTAAAAAATCTTGAGTTTATATGCCGTGATATTTTTTTATTTTTTTTTGGATTGGCATATAGGTTTGCCAAAACAGCACAATGACAGATTTGATGATCATACATTTAATTTATTTTAAGATTGAAAGATTGACGGTTTTTAGTAGCTCATTACCAAACTAATACAGTAATACTAATACACTTAAAAATAAAGATTCCAAAAGGGGAATCTTAAATTAATGTAGTGCCATAAAATAACTGTATTTGATTTTCAATAAGTTTTATTATGAACACTTTTTTTATATCTTTATTATTATGAAGAACATTTTAATAATCTGAACAACTCTTTTTGTGCAACGGGACTGTTCCATGGATATTTACAGTTCCTCATGGAACCATAGACGCCAATAAAACGCCTTTATTTTTAATCCTTATTACATTTGTTTGTAAGTCTTAGACTTTTTGTTTTTGTTTTACTTTTTTATAATTCATCATTATCTTACATTTTAATATTAAGTACAATAGTGATTAAAAAAATTATTAAATTATTAAAAATCAATAAAGTCATGATCAGATCAGAATTTATGTGAAGACGTCTTTGTAGATAAAGTAAACCTGTAATGCAAAATGTCATTTCCAAGATTTCATGTAGTCAGAAGTGAAGAATCACTTGATTGCTATGTAACAGTAACTCTGCACTATGAAACCAATAAAACAAATCTTTAGTTTTACTTTTCTAACATGGATGTCACCGTAAATGTGGATAGCACTGTAAACTAAAGTTATTTTAAGTAATTAACAATCAATAGGTTGTGTAAAGTGTTTAATAGTTTTCAAGGAAATGCTTCAGCCTGTTTTTCCTTTCATTGACAGCTTTTAATGTCTTCTAACGCTCTGAGCGCCTGCTATGAGTCTAATGGTACTCTGCTGGACACTGCAGTGGCAACTTCTCCTCAAAACTCCCTTTACTGCCCTACTATATATGAAAGTAGGCTTGTGGCCTCCAGCCGGCATGACCTGATCCCTACCAATGTCTATGGCAACTCCTGTTCAAAGAGTCACAATTATGATACCTACAGCACTTATGGTCCAGAGACAACCTCATGCTATCCTCTGGTATGCATTTCATTTGTTCATATCAATAACTATAGAGGTGAAAGTTTCTTCCACTGTCCAGACGCTTTTTGGAATAATCACTGACCTCTTTTGTGAATATTTACATTTTTGCTTTATGTTAGGGTAAACTCAATGAGAAAGATGGAGTGACAACGGGGCATTCAAGAGTTACCCAAAACTCTGCCTATTACCATTACGATTACCCAATTGGACAGTACCAGTATGACCGATATGGGTAAGAATTTTCGCGTCCTTTTTGTTATTCTAGAGAAAATAGGTTGCATCAATGTGTTTTTGCAGATTTTGCAAATACAGTTATTGTGCGTCCAAAACAAATAGACTACTTGTCTTGTTATTTAGATATGGATCTGTAGACGTGGGCACAAGAAGAAAAAATGCTACCAGAGAGACCACCAGCACACTGAAAGCATGGCTTCAGGAACATAAAAAGAACCCGTATCCCACCAAGGGTGAGAAGATCATGCTGGCGATCATCACTAAGATGACCCTTACGCAGGTGTCCACCTGGTTCGCCAACGCGCGTCGGAGACTCAAGAAGGAGAATAAGATGACGTGGTCACCGCGCAACAAGACCTCAGATGAGAAAGAGTGTGATGAACAAGAAGATCTGGACGAATCACAGGGCGAGCCATTAAAAACAGAAAGAGAATTCAATGGTTTGTTGAAAGCTTTTTTTGATATTATTCTTGGTTTGAAAAGCAAATGCTGTTCATACAGCCTATTCAGTGTAGCAATTCAGCTGTATTCTGTGATCTGCACTGATCTGGATCATTGAATTTGTTACCACCTCATTCGAACGCAACTTCATTGAGTATCTTTTTAGCACAAATGTTGTTTGTAACCAACTTTTGCTACTAATGCGTCAAAAGAATAAACCTACATACTTTTAAGCCTACACCTATTACAGTTTGTCATTTAACGTTATATAATTTTTTTTTATAACCTGCTGAAATGTTTAATACCTCCAGACAACCAAGAAAAGGATGATGCAGATCAACTTCACAGCGATCTGGATGATTTTGATCTAGTGGAATCGGATGGCTCTGAGTGCGAATCAAAACCATCCTTTGTCATTCGCGTTCGCTCCGAGACCAGTGAATGTCCAGATGACTGTTTTAAAGAATCCGTTACTGAGCTCCCCAGAGGTGTCCATGAATTTAGTGAAGACCGTCTACGACCAACTGCTGATGACAACCAGACAGCAAAGTTCTACATTCAAGGCCAAAAGAGCATTGAGACCAAGCCAAAAATCTGGTCTCTTGCACAGACTGCTACGTCCTTAAACCAAGCCAATTACTCCTCATGCATGCATAAAGGAATGTTGTGCTCTTCTTCAAACTGTGACTCAGACATAACAAAGAGGAAACAAGAGTCTCCAGTGGCCACTCTGAGAAACTGGGTTGATGGTGTGTTTCACGATCCTTTATTCAGGCACACCAACTTCAACCAAACTTTCAGCAACTCCACAGATTTATGGACTGAAGCCATTTCTTCACAGAATACCTACCATGAACACTCAGAACCTATTGCTTCCTCTGAGCAACAGTGATGCTGTTTTCATTTCATTTTATTTTTCTGGCACAATATTAACATGCTAGGCTTTTAATATAATTGTTTTGTCTTATTTATTAGTTTCGTTCTGTGAGCTGTTGTCATATAAGAACTCCTGAAAGTCTAAATGCATTATATATTAGAACTTACCAACACAGCAATGTAGATTTAGGAAGATTGGCACGTTTTCACTTAAAAACAATTTTGATTCTGTGTGTGATCACTGCTGTATAATAGCACGTACACAATTTCCCCTAATCTGAAGTCTTGGTTGCCCATCTGACATTCCTCAGAAATAAAGAATCATTTTGTGAAGGAAATGTTTGCTGTCCATGGTGCTGAAATGCTCCCTAGCACGTTCACTAAACACGTTCACTTATTCAGTTGCATTTATTGTTTGATTAATGTTTTTTCCTCCTCTAAAGTTAGAACCACTTAGTCATGACAAATACTCATGGGGTCCTACTGCTAAAGTGTAACTCAAGGGTACTTCTAAAAGTCATAATCAGAAAAGCATTGTTTTCATTAAGCGACTGCTATGGCAAGCTGTTTTAACACTTATTACTTACCTAATGAATTCTATAATTAGTGATTGTCTGGTGATTTCATTATTCCTTTTAATTTCTTGAATTCAGTAGTGACTATAGCAGTTTTTTTTATCTATACTAATTGTCACAAGCAGCACTATTCAATAAGTATTACAGTAAAGCTGGAATAGACATTAGTAAATATTTTCATACCAATAGGCCTAACTAAAAAATTAGTATTAGTTCTAAAGAATAATTATTATGAATAAAAGAAGCATTTATATAGTGCTTTATATTTTGCATCCAAAGCACTTTACAATCACATCAGAGGTCTCTCCTCACCCATCACCAATATTCGTCTGCCTGAATGATGCGATGGAAGTCACAGCGCACTCACCATACACCAGCTTTAGGTGGAGAGGAGATGATAAAGCCAATTCACTGGAATAGAGGATTATTAGTATGTCATCATTTAGCCATGACACAGGGGTTAATCTTTAACACCCCTAATCTTTTTACAAGAAGTGCCATAGGATTTTTTAATGACAACAAAGAGTCAGGACCTGTACTTTCTCAGTATGTGTTCCTGTCACTGGGCTGTTAGGACCCACACAGACCACATGGTGAGCACCCTCTGCTGGTCTCACTAACACCTCTTCAAGCAGCAACCTAGCTTCCCAGGAGGTCTCCCATCCAGATACTGAGCACACTCAATCAACCCTGCTTAACTTCAGTGGACAACTTGGAAATGGGTACCATAAATAATTGGAGTACACACTAGAAAGTGAATGGTGCACTGATCGCCTAACAATTCAAATTAGCAATGGAAAAACTACTTGCCACTACTTGGAAAAAGACTATAAAAATGGAAAAGTTGTATTAAATTAATAGGTACTTGTAAAATTACCTGAGACAAGCAACCACCCTGTGAAATGAGATGCTTACTTTTTAAAACCAACTAGGAAGAAGTACAAATGGTGTTTGACAGTCTAATGCTATCCCATGGCGAGGGAAGGGGAGTAACTTATGATTTAACAAGTCTTGAAAGAAATTGACAGATTGGCCTCTCATTCTTTTTATCTTTGATCATTTAAAATCCCCATGGGCCAGATAATTGGCACAGGCATGGATTGGCACCATCATTAAATGTCTCAGGCTGGAGATTTTTCAAATAAAATGGACTTAGATATTTTGTGTGAAACTGTCTATTTGTAAAGATTGACAATTTCACACACAAGATGTATATATTATTCAGTATACAGGCAGGCCAACAAAGGATGCATATCACAATACAGTATGCCAAATTATATATATATATAATTATTTATTTTAAATTGTATATTATGTATTATTATTATTATTATAAATTATAAGATACATTTATAAGATAAATTATATATATATATATATATATATATATATATATATATATAAATAATTTATCTTTTTAACTGATCAGCAAAACATTTATGCAACAGTATTTATTTTTAAACAGATTTCTAAGAAATATGGATGGATGATTTATTTTACTTAATATTTTTTTGCATGATATATATATATAATCCATATTTCTTAGAAATCTCTTTTTAAAAATAAAAAACTGTTACATAAATGTTTTGCTGATTGGCCATTGTGTGTTAATTGCACGCTAAAAGCTTGCCCTTAATTTATTTATTTATTTATTTAATCTTTCCAGTTTGAAGCTTGGGATGATAATAATAAAGTATTCATTAGAACAGAGGAGAAACCTGCCACAACCTTGTATGGGATTAACGATTTTAGACTGAATTATTCACGATGAATTCATCCGAGAATTCCTTTCTTTTTCGGCTTTATAAATAACTTACATATATGGTAATAAATAATGACAACCAGGCATTCAGTAAAGAAACTTGGTGCACACTAAAGAAATAGGAAACCCCTTTTTCGTATTTAAAGTTAAAACAGAACTCAATTAGTCTGTTGGAGAGATGTTTTGGTGTATATTTGACATTAACCACTACATCGCCTAGGAATCGTACTAAGTGTAGATGTTTTATGATTTTATTCCAATCAAACTATAATCTTTTCTGTAAAAGCACAGAGTGTTATCAAATGTTTTGAAAGGAGGGGAAACTATAAACATTAAAAGTTAAAACAGATTCTAATTTAAACTGATTATTTGCTGCATTAATGTTGTATATAAATATGAATGTATGGTTTAATCTGCAAACCTATTATCTGAACCTATATTCTGATGCATTAGCCTGTTCTTACATGGTCTAACTCAAAAAGAGCTTCTCCAATGTACCGTCATTGTGTCCCCTTAGTTATTTCTATTACAAGGTTGGTGTGTGTTGCGATTTTGTTCTAAACACATGAGGTCAAATAAAACACAAGCATTGTGATGTTAACTGCCAGCTGTAAACACTGTGGTGGCACAGGTAAACACTGTTGAAGCGATTTGTCTCATTCAGAGCCATTGTGTTGCAACAGAAGCAAAATAACAACATATGCTGAAAAATATGTATCACTAAATGTTAATAAAGCAATAGTTTTTCTTTCCTTTCTAGTGGAACTCAGTCCCAAATCATGAGTAGCCTATACACACACACAATCTTTCTTGAGGCAATAGTTGGAGGAGTCTGTGCTAGCTTTGAGAAACATGACACAGTCTCATGAGTAAAGGTCATGGTTCTAGTACATGGGGCAGAAGGGAATTAGTGCAGACAATTAGGTGAAGTTAACGGTCATATCACAGAGCATTACAGTTTCTTTGTGACGGTTTGGAAAAGTAGACTAATTATAAGGATAAGCAGCCAATCCATTCGTGTGGTGAAAGACTGCCCTTTGAAATATATCAAATAATCCTGTGATATTTGAAATGCCGTTATGCCAGGTAGGGTGGGGCCGAGAGATGTGGGGAACGGAGCGAGGTCGGTGGTGTGAGAGTTAATGAGACCATGCCGGTCTCGAGTCCCACAGAGGAGCTCCAGAAGGACAAAAAGAGGATTGACGACAGTGGAAGATGAAACAAGACCAGGCCTATGTTGTTGTTTTGTTTCAGTTAATGCGGCAGTCGTCTATGAGTGGATTTTTTGTTTGATGTTTATTTTGTGATTAAAGTTACGTTTATGAGGCGATAGTGCTGGACTGTCTTGCTGGGGCAAAGGGGTCTCTTACACCAAGAGGGGCCATCCATGAAGGGATGGAGGAATCGCCACTGGTCATCTACCGCAGTGTTTTTCAACCAGTGTTCCGCGGCACACTAGTGTGCCGTGAGAGATCGTCAAGTGTGCCGCGGAAAGTTATTTGAGCATTGAGATTAATTTGAGCGTCTGCAAGCGGCAATGGTGCCTCCGCCAACAATCGAGGATCGCGCTCCACCCCCGTCAACAAACGAGTATCGCGCTCCCCTCCCTCCGTCAACAACTGAGTATCACACTCCACGTTAAACAAACGAGTATCGTGCTCCCCTCCCCCTGTCAACAACCTTGTGATTGTTTTCAATGAAAATATGTACATTGGCTCAAAAAAGGTTGAAAAACACTGATCTACTGGAGCCTGCTGCCGTCAGTCATTATGAGGAGGAGCATGGAATGGTGGGGGTTTGCTACCGGATGGCCAAAGCCGGAGGAGTTGTCTCTTCCCACCAGGGGGGGGACTTGAAGGCTGTTCACTGAGGGGCATCAATTGGCCTCAGCTAGTTGAGGACCAAGCGGCAGTGTGTATGGGGAACCAGAACACAATTTCTTTTTTATTTTCTTCTCTCCCCTCTGTCCCAAATCTTTCCATCTATTTTTTCTTGCCTCGTCTCTACACAAGTGCTGCAGAGTGGGTCCGAGAGCCATAGAAACAGAGCGAGGCTATACTATAGTAGCATCCACAACAAAAGACGATAACATTATTTTACCTGCTGCTTTAAATGCTCATATGCATACTATATTTTCCTGCATATAACCTGCAGGTTATATCAGATTTTAAAAACCCCACAGGAGGTGCGGGTTATATAAGTATGTGGGCTATATCACACATTTTTGACACGTAATAATATTTCAATATATTTGTTACGTCCCTAAGGGCATAAGGTTTTGTTTTTTTGTGGTATTTTCTTTCTGTTTTTCTTTCTTGCGAGGGTTGTTGTCTCTGGCGCTTGTACTATCACTCTGACAGCTGGTGCTGATAGGCTGTCTGACCTGTCAATCATGCAAGAAGACGTGATTGGCTGTGCTGCACACTTCTTAAGGGACGTGCTGCTACACCGCGGGGGAGACTGATTTTTCTTTTTTATTCTGATTCTGACTTGTGTTCGTTTTCTTATTGTGTGAATTTCACGCACAAGCACTGTGTACCGAGCCTGAACAGTTATGGATAATTGACGTCATGCCAGCAACATTCGAAACGTGAACTTACACAAAAAAGTTCATCAATCTATGGGTGCAGGTTATATAAGGGTGCGGGTTATATAAGGGTGCGGGCAATACCAACAATTTTTTACACAAACCCCCAAAACGGTAAAATACGGTAGTCGTTCTGTTTGACAGTCATCAATTTATCATTATATCAGCTAGGAAAAAATAATGATAGGCCTGTCATTCTTCCGTGAACTTATTAATATACATTATTGAAACTTTATGTAATTATCTCTGTGAATGGAGACCTATATGCCCCTTTTTAAAGATGTTATATAAATCTCAGGTGCCCCCAGAAGTGAAGTTTCTGCTCTAAATACCCTGCAGATGATAGGATGTGTTAAAAGCCCTTATTTGGTTTGGAGCAAAAACACTGGTTTTCCTGTCTTTAAATGCAAATGAGCTGCCCCCCCCCCCCCTTGAAGAGGGAGGAGCTTGTTCAAATGCAGGGCTGAAGAACCTTACACAGTGAATAGAGTTCCAAAAGATGGATCAGTATTAACTGTTCAGGATCAAACTTCATATTGGGAACACATACAAACTTTATGGTTTGCGAGTGTTTGAAAATCAGGTTCTAAATATGCTTGTTAGCACGCTGTACAGATAATGTGACTTTTTTTAATATGGAGATTAAAAACAAAAGATTTTACTAAAAAAGGGTGGTTGTGTGGTTGTTGCTGACACACATTTATGTTGAAACATCAATTTTGCATAATAGGTTCCCTTTAAGTCACAATGAAATCAAAATCCTTATTTTCTTATGGAATATTGCAGTATTTATTATAAATGATTTTCAGACATCATTATTTTTTTTCCTTCTCTTTTCTGATGATGTGTTTACTGGCTTGAGGGCGGGACAACCTGTCACTCACATGACATCACAGCAACAGTGATCCAACAAGCTGTTTCACTTGCATATATACATAAAGGGAAGAAAAGACTATCGCAACCATGCCTGCTTTAATAACTCACTTTCACATGATCATAGCAATTTAGATCAAATTAAGATTCGATCAAAGAATTCAAGATTTGTTAAGATTTGGATTTAAATGGAATAAAAGATCAGTTCTGTTGCTGTGGAAATAAATTGTGATCACATTGAAATGTTATCTACACCTACCACCAGCGCTGCAGAACAATTTAAACCGTGAAAGACAACATTTTCTGCGATCCTGCAACATCCTGCTCTATCTCTGCTGGCTCCATTTTAGCTTCATGAATAATAGAGAGCACTTTTCTATGCAGCACAATTCATATGCTCAGTTTCACCTCAAGATTTTGCTCAGAGCAATGTTTAAACTAGCCAACCACCTGCAATTTAGACGCCTCCTGATAGAGAAAAAAGCAGCAGCCTTAACAATGAAGCCTTCCCCTTACCTATCAAACATATTGGACAGGACAGAGCGCAGATGAGGGTTAATTGGCATCACGCTGTCTCCTGCCTTCTGTCACCAGCCCCAATTATAGCAGCATGGCTGCCTTTCTCTCAACCTGAGAGGCCTCCAGCCGGAAAACTCAGTTCCACTGCATGCACCACTAGAGACCGGGCTTCCTCCACACTGCCACAAGGCCAATTTGGCATGGCCGTGCCGGCAGAGAATACTCTTGATGAAATATATATATGATCTTCCTCAAACATGTATTGTTCCGCACTAGTGTTTCTTATCAGACTATACCCCCCTTGCCATTCTCTAAACTTAGCAGGAATGAGACAGGAACGCAGCTCACCAGTGCTTAAAGATGCAGGTTGCGCTGTTCCTTTACCCTTTGCTCCTTTTCATGTCGTTCTGCCCAGGACTGCATTAAGAACACATAGGGCCCTGGGGCTTTAGCAAACCCTTTCATAGTAGCCACAATATTTTCTACTGCATGAATAATATGTATTTAAAAAAATCACAAAAGCATACAATGTATTGTATCTCTATATAAAATATAAAAATATGCCAGGCTACAACCACATTAAAAGCATAAATGCATTAATACTAGATATGAAGTCAAAATAGATATGAGGCTTCCAGAAACAGCAACAGCTTTTGAGCACACGACTGCCTAAAGGAATTTATTTTAAATGGGTTCATTATTGATAGGTCTTCTTTCTTTGCCAAGAAGAGGACAATCATCAGGGCTGGACTGGGGCTAAAATTCAGTCCATCCAGCGCACACGCTTCCCCCATTAAAGTTTTTCTGGAGTACATCCTTTAAGTTGGAATAAATAAAGGACAGAAACATTTTTTAATACACTGCAAATGTGTTTAATAATATTAAAATCGCAAGGTTCTTGATTATTTAATTCACATTTTGCAGTTAAATTTCATTAACTAAATATATCTACACAGAAGAAAAAAGTTTTGTCCTGATAAGTTACCAGATCTTGCATAGAATCCATTCGACACAGGCAAACACCAAGATTCTCATTACCATGGTTTTATGGTTACTATGACAACAACAGTAACAATACCAATAGTGATAATAAACTATGGTATCAAGGAAAAGCATCTTAAACACTATATCTATAAAAGTGACTTGTTTGCCTTTATATTACTCAAAATGTAATAAAAGGCTATATAGCAACATTAACAATAGAAACCATAATGTTGTATTTTTACAGCTTTAGCATAGTCATTTTTATAGTTGTAGTGCTGTGTGTATTGAAAAGCTTGTAAATACTGTTGTGTACAGTTTATCTACATATTTGAGTTTACATAGAGCTATTCTACAGCTTCTGATATCAGCTAGGTTCACCAAAGTGTCTTTAATGTTAACATGTCAAATGAGTGGTTTAATAAGCGCCACCTTTTTATTCTTGTCCTTGGTTCCCCAGGTGCTCCACTAAATAAAAGCGCTTAATATATGGGGTTTGGGTGGCCCTATTGTTAGTGTGGCCCTAAATGCTTCACCAACAAGTAAAATGACTACCATCTACTCTACAGAGCCGAATCAGGAACATGTCAATGTGTGTATGGGAACTAGAAACTGACCGGACTTATTTCAGAGCTAGAGGACAGTAGGTCAGGATTATTCGATTATAATCGAGACCTATCAGATCACTTGTAATACACTTATATGTATTACATTCACTCAAGGTATTGCCTCTGTGAGCCAAACTGCAAAATACCTTTTAATAAAATGACTCCCTCCATTTACGACAATTAAATGATGATAGTCTATAGATGGTGAATGCAATTAAAGTAGGCCTTTTAACTTTGATTGTACTGTGCTTGGTGGATGTACAATGTCTGAACCTGATAATGGAATTTAATTAAAGAGACACTATTACTTAAAATGATAGTAAATAGTTTTGGGTGACAATATGACACTGGTGGATGTGGCCACACTTCCATGGAGGACACAAAGGTAGAAAACCCTTATTTTCGAACTTGTTGGTTGCTCACTAAATGTAAACAAATATTATTGTGACAGTTCCTGTTTTGTATGTTACTACAGCTAACAGGGAATACAATGCAAGGAATAAAAAGTCAAAAAATGTGTTGGTTTTCCTATAAGGCGCTTAATTATTGCTGTCCCACTTTGGCTGAATGTGATAGATAAAGTGGGCCAGTGGGATTCAGGGAACGTGGGCAACCTTTAACCTTCTGTAATTATAATAAAATTAAATCAATCATTTGACATTCACTGGTAATTTTATAGTTTACATGCATACTGTACTTTGTTTAGAAAACAGCAATGAGAGTGCCATTAGGAAATTCAACAAATTAATAATTTCAATGATTTGAATTTAAAAAATCCTGATTTTCTTTTTTAAATTATCATGGAGGTAAGCTCAACCCGCTAATGACATTAAAAACCAGGTGTAATAGGCAGGTAAGATCCAAAATACACTGAACACTTTTAAATAAAAGGTGCTGTCATTAAATATATATTATATTTTGGAAAGACCAAGTGCGCCCTCTGTCAGTGAGTGCTGGAATTACTCATGTGCATGATTTGGTGAACTTTGGCGAATATTTTGATAATTTTTTGATGATTTTGGCGATCATGATTTGATGCTTGCTTTGAAAAGTGCAAAAGACACTAGAATATAACGAACTATGAATGTCAATAAGAGGCAATGAAACGCTGGAGCTTTCGTATTTATATTACAGTAATATTTTATTACACAGAGAAAAGAATTAGATATCTTCAAATGTGAATAATGTTTAGCCCACACAAACAAAAGACGGTTCTTCAGTGATGATGCTTCTGCTTAAACTGCAGCCCACAGTATCCACAAGTTCCAACCTTGGTCTCTTTATCCTGTGAAAAGGATGAATTAAAGCATGATGCAATAATCAATGTCACGTGCAACATGAAGACAGATCTAGTTTTAATCTCGAAACATATGACTATTTCAGCAGAATAAAGTACTGGTATTTTAAAAAAATGTGACCCATGCTTTTTATCAATTCATCTCAAAAGCATTTTCTTTTCACCTTTGAAGGGCAACGCAAAAGGGTGTAGTGGCGCTACTATTGCTCCAAACAAATGCAAGCAACTAAAGCAACCCCTTCCACAAGGAAGTATGATGGTCACTTCAACAAAAGTCATTTTTTATATTTAAGATCATGTGATCCTGGATAGCACATCGCTCATTTTCATTAAATGTTTCCTGGGAGTAAAATGCAAAGGAAAAGCAGCAAAATGTTTTATTTATGTTCATAAAATAACGTGCTCATTCCCTCACTGGGGAGCATGGTGCATGCAAAGCCAATGTCATGGGTTTGATTCCCGGTTAAAGCAAGAACTGATTAAAATGTCAATGTGTTCCCTGAATGCTTTGGATAAAAGCGTCTCATAAATGTATATTGCATTCAAAACGCATATTTACCAAGTTGATGTAAACTCTGGGGTGTCCGAGAGCCCCTCCGCCTCCATCACAGGACACCACTCTTGACTCGATGTCTGACACCGGCTCTTCTGCAACCAAGTTGATTGCAAAATTCTCATTCACCTGCATCAAAGATGAAAAGATCTATGAGTGAACAAACTAATGCAATATTTTACGTAGACAAGAATAGTACAGTGTCGAAACTGTTAAGAGGGTCTTTCAAATGTTCTCTTTACCTCTTTTTTTCTACCGATGAATCTAGCTCTTCTCACATCATTTTCGTCATAGAGCTGCATCAAAAACAAGGAGCAAACGGAAGGCATCATCATTCAGCAGCCATTAAATGCACAAGCTACAATTGACACCATTTATTCTCTAATCCATGAGAGTCAATTATCACATCAAATGCTAATAGAGATAAACAGAGGAGTATTGAACCCTTTAAAGGCTTTAAAACTGAGCCTCACCTGCCCTGTGTGAGTCACTTTTTCTCCATAATTAGAGACGGGCACACTGTATTGCTGGACTGGAACTACAGATAACCTCACGCCATTAAACAAAGCCTTCGTATTTTTACCGAAGGACAAGATCCTTGGAAGGGTGGCTGCCATGTTTGCCAGTAATCATTACCCGTCAGCCTTTGCTCTGCTGTGCGTGTGAAAACGATTCATGGTTCTCTGCTGCCCCCTGCTGGTCGAGAACGACTGAACTCATTTATTTTTCTCTGATTTGTGCGTTTAAACATTTTCGCTTTACAAATAGATTATAGATATTTACTTTGAAAATCCACTCGTTAAATTATATAAAAAACAACATATAACAAAACCTCTGTATTCACAAGTTTGAGTCCAAGGTCCAACAAGTGCACTGCGCATGCGTGCGTTCTGACTTTCCTCAAAGTCATTACGTCACAGGAACTAGTGCAATTCCCGCACTCCAGAAGCATGCTATCTACATATTGATGCGTTTGGGATTAAATAGATTTATATACACACGTTTCTATTGGTATATTCAGACAGGTATGCGATGCATATGTGTTGGTCTGTATGTCTGAATATAATTTATTGTATTGAATCAATATGTTTATATGTCGTTGGAGGGAAACTGTGCAGCTTGACATGCTAGTTAGCGGTCCACTAAGTGCGAAGTATATTTTTTAACTCCAATTTTGTTGTTTTTAAATGTTTTTCTCACATATACCATCAGTAAATTAATGTGGGGAAATGAGGTTACTGTGTATCGTGTTGCAGTGTGTAGCTGTGAATACGATCTAAAATTATAGAATTAAAATTAATGGCGTATTAAAAATAAGTTATTTAAGAAATGACCACGTGAATGTTCTTAACATTTGATTATTGTCAAATTCATGACAATCTCTCATTCCTTAACTCACTACTGTTTATAATGTAATATAATAAAATAAACTACTTTAAACTACTATTTTTATAAATTGTATTTTGTAAGAAGCCATCAAATATGATTGATATTTGAAATAATTTACAAAATATGGTCGTATGAATAGGTAATAAGTTGGCATTCATCCGGAAGGTTAGTAATTGTATGTAATTTATATTATGACATAAGAAATTGTTTGAGATTTTTAGTAATTGCTCTAATTTAATGCAGATCACTAGATCAGCAGAAAAAAAACATAGACACTGCATTTAATACATGATACAAAATGTTTTTCTGCTGTAAAGAGGTGGATGTTGAGTTTAAATGACTCTGGGCACTCAATTCAAGTTTACACACTTAAAAATTGTATTTTCTTTTTCACTAGGTGTTGACACCATGGTACCACTGTTGCTTCCTTGTTTTGTTGGTTCTTTGACTCGGCAGTTGTCCCAAGTTGCCAGATGTGCAGCTTTCGGCTCTTTACCTGCTGTAGGTGCACAGAGATGTATTTCCACCATCACAGATGCAACGATGCAGTTTAAGAGATTCATCAACCCAATATGCAAGCCACACACGGCTTTCCTCTCACCCCTGCTTGGACAATGCCATCAGCTCCTGTGTGTTCAACCATCCCTTGGCATGAAGACAAAAACAGCTCTTAAAAAACGCTGTAAAGACTGCTTTTTCGTCCGCCGCCGTGGAAGGTTGTTTGTTTTTTGCAAATCCCACCCCAGACACAAGCAGCGGCAGGGGTGAATTAATCGAGACCTTAATGTCTGTTTTTATGCCACTGGCTGTTTCTCAAATCAAGAGTTGAGAATCACTTGAATGGTGTAATGAGCATAATCAGATAATAGTTTCTAATAAATATTGACATCTGTATCTGGAAACATGCTGAAAGGTTTTGAGAATTATTCATTTTATTTTCACAAATGTTCATGTTTAGGATAGCAGCAGTAACCTAAACCTAATCCAGACCATTAAATATGCATGTAAACCCATTGATTATTATAGAGGTTGCTTATTAAAAAGGTTACAACTTCTGACTTTTGCCAGTGAATCATGCACAGCTATTTTTTTTAACTGGTTTGGTCTGGCAAGTAAGTTTTAGGAATATTTAGCATTGCTTTATTTTTACCATGACATTACTTTCTGATATTTTTCAAGGTCCATAATAAAAAAAAAAAGTAAAAGATTGATATACAAATGATATTTCCTGTTTTTTCATAACTGCCAACTGAGAATTTATTATTACTGTATGGATATTGTCCCAGTTATCATGCATTCATTTGTACAGCAGAGGGCGATGCTACATTTTTAAGGCTGCAAGCTTTTCCTCAAATGCCTCTACCTCACCTAAAAACGTACTCTGTTGCCTTTTCTTATAGTTGCTTATATAACAAGTTCTAACGCATGCATCTATTTTCAGAATTTAATATAGAACGCTTTCAATGGAGAAGCATGAATGGAAGCTAGTTTGAAAGCATGCTTGAGAATAAGAAAGGAATAATGTGTCAAGCTTCAAATTATATCTAGGCAGAGTTAAATAAAATGATTATTGCCTAGAGTCCTAATTTGAGCACTAGACACTATATTTATCATCATTCACAACACTTCTCAGCTGTTGTCTACTGTGGAAAGTTGTTATGTTTACAAGATCCCGACGGATTAAGCACGTGTATGTAAATAGTCCTCCCGGCAATAGAGTTGGAACTAAACAGTTTTCTGCCGCTGTTATGAAAAGCACAGATAGTTATTGGTTGTGTTTATGTTTATTTAAAGCTGTATGCCTATTGTCAGTCAAAAAAAGAAAAAAGACAGGGGGAGAAGACCGAATAATTGTTCAAATAACAAGCCCTCCATACCGTTATAAAAATCTTGTGCTTAGATGTGATGTCAGAACTTGCGTTTATCACGCATGCGCAGAATGAAAACGAGCATGATGATGGTGATGCTGCTCGCTCGGTAAATTACAGGAGTTGACAGCGTCAAAAGCCAAAGCCGAGCATTCGGTGTATAAATTCGACTAGAAGCGCACGTAAGACCAGGGGGAGTCCGCGTGGACGCATTTGCTTGTCCTATTATTATTATTTTTTAAAGATAAATGTTTACTCTTTCAGCATGAGGATCCCTAACAGAAAACTACATACGGCGGTCGACGGAGGAGACTCGGGCGTTTCAGCACATTTCCAAAATCCTTTCATACACGAGTTGAGATGCACTCCTCTGCAGAAACTCAAGGTAAAGTACCTG
The DNA here is from genome assembly GCA_037043235.1 of Rhodeus uyekii. Taxonomy (NCBI): domain Eukaryota; kingdom Metazoa; phylum Chordata; class Actinopteri; order Cypriniformes; family Acheilognathidae; genus Rhodeus; species Rhodeus uyekii. The sequence continues at coordinate 1,427,622 of JAWRVZ010000136.1, forward strand.
TAACTGTAAACCACGATTTAGACATTTCCTCCTCACTCAATACATCCGTTGGAGAACGAGCGAAACGTTAAGCAGAAGGTATGGTTGCTATTTCACGTTACAGCACGCTGGATGTGATCTGTTTAGGCTATGCTCGTGCGTCATCTACCTAACAATACGCCGAAAATCTCACTCATAGGTATCTCACTCATACCTTGGTGTCTCCCAATCCACCGATTGGTTAAAAGCTTTAAGGTTAAATGTAAGTATTTGTTGTTGTTGGGGTTTTTACTCGCGTCCTGTCTTTGGATAACATTGCTTTACAATTGTGAAATCTATATTATTGTTATATTCAAAAGTATGTGCTGATGTAGGTGTGATTTGACGCTCTGTTCAAAGAGAACTGAAATGCATCCGGGTGTACCTTGTTTAATATGCAGATTTACAGATACAGGTTTTTCTGTTACTCAGTTTGTCATTCTTTCAAGAATGTCAACATGTATTTCAGTAGTGGCATAGCCTGTTCTAGGATGAAACACTGAGTGGAGATCATGATTGGCGATGCATGTAATCTGCTGCCCTGCCTGCCCACTGGCTTTGAGTCTGTAGCAAGATCAGAAATTGACAAGGGAACCAGGGAGCCAGTTCCTGGGATCTGAAATTAAATGAAATGTACTGACACTGATCTGTAGAGGGGGAAAAAATGCATCTTTTATTATCTAAATCTCACACAAGGCTGTTTAGGATGATTATTGTGTGTGTGTGTATGTATATGTATACATACATAAACAGTATTTATTTCCTGGCATTTTATTGCACTGGTTCACCATGGTTCTGGAAAACTTGTAAATATCTGGCAGTTTCACAAGTGTAATTTCTAGGCTCGGAAAATGGCCGTTCTTAAAATCTTAGAAGGACATGGAAAAGTCAGTGACATTTCTTCAGTAATTACAGACTCATACTCCTGCATCATGTATTTCTTCAGATAGAAATAACTTTGTTCATGAAATTATTTTACAAAATTCATGTAAACCTTTGCGGATCAGGGCTAAAATCAACTTGAATTAGATGCACAGTAGCACTGAAAAATAATTTCTCTAAGCATCCCTGTGTCTTTTTTCTTTATTATTTTATATACACACACACACGTATAGAAATTCGTTACACACGTATGTGTAACGAATAATTGAATTGAAATTAAGAATTCCTCTGCACCTGGATTTATTCTGATATTATTTTCATATTTAATTGTAATGTTCTATTATCAAAAGGCTTTTGCCCTTTGCTGGGCTTGATAAGGGAATAAGCTTGTTTTGATTTTTTGTGGCTAACTGAATGGTATGACTAAAGCATGATTATGGGATATGTATCTATCCAATTACCTGAGTGATTATTGGGTTTGTGATATTTTGTGGTTTTAGTTAGTTGTTTTAACTTTTAGGTTGTTTAAAGTGACCTGATCAATACTTGTTAAAGTTTATAGTGCCATACAACGATCAGGCACAACATTAAAACCATCTGCCTAATATTGTGTACGTCCCCCCTCATGCTGCCCAAAGAGCTTGAGTCATGGACTGCACAAGACCTCTGAACGACTCCTGTGACTCCAAGACAATAGCAGCAGATCCTTTAAGTCATTGGTTCTTAACCTGTGGTCCGACATGAATGCAGATGCTGTCCACGAAATGCCGGCCACATTTATAAAATAACTTTTCCAATTCATTAGTTTTTAAATTAATTTAAGTGTATCAAACAAATATACAATTATGCAGTTAACGGACACATGCACGAGCGCAGTTATCAGCCGCCATTAGATTGTCCATTTTCAGCCGCAATTTTATCAAAATTGTTATTAGAGGAAAATGCCAATGTAGGAACATATGCACACAAGAAGAGTCGTAGTATCAGCAGCGAAGGTAGGAGAGTGTGTTCAGTTTGATGTCGCTGGGCAGTCTTTCTGTTTGCTCTGTAGTAAAGTACTGTGCCTATGCAAAACCTACAATGTCAAAAGACATTCAATACCACCCATGGAACATCTGGCAAAAAATATCCACATGGAAGGCACACGTCCGTGTGCGTCTTACAGACTACAACGTATTCGCAATTTAATTGTGCTGTTACTCCTTTCAAGCCGACTGTTGAGTAGAATTATTCTCTTTAATGAGTGTAATTGTCTAGGCAACAATTTTTGAGAACAACTTCTTTGAGTCCTGCAGGTTGTGAGGTGATTTGTTGGTCCATCACATAGATAAATATGAGTTCCTCAAAATATTCCTAAAAAAATGATCCTGCAGAAAGGCAACTCAAGTTAATTCCACATGAATGACACGACACCAGGTTTCCCAGCAGAACATTTCCTAGAGCATAATAAATGCCTCTGCCAGCTTACCTTCTTCCTGTAGTGCATACTGCTGCCATCTCTTTCACAGGTAAATTATTCACACGCACCTGGCCATCCACCTGATCTAAGTTTTTCCTTTTTTCACAGTTATGATTCATATGCCAATTATAGGTGCTTTTGGCATGGACAGGAGTCATCATGAGCTGAACAGTCTGTGGCTACACAGCCCAGCAAACTGTGATGCACTCTGTGTTCTGACACCTTTCTATCATAGTCAACATTAAGTTTATCAGCAATTTAAGCAAGGTAGCGCTTCTGTGTAATCGGACCAGACAAGCTAGCTTTCCCTCCACACGTGCATTAATGAGCCTTGATTGCCCATGACCCTGACACCAGTTCACTGGTTGTCCTTCCTTGCACCACTTTTGGTAGATGCTAACCACTGCATACCTGAGCTTTCCATTGGGAAGTCGCTTTGGATAAAATGTAAATGTAAATGCATACCAGGAACACCCAACAAGACTTGCCGCTTTGGAAATGTTCTGACCCAGTTGTCCAGCCTTAACTATTTGGCCTTTGTCAAAGTTATTTGTTCTTTTTGCTTGTCCATTTTTCAGCACATAAAATTCAACTGACCGTTTACTTACTGCCTAATATATCCGACCCTCTTGACAGGTGCTATTGTAATGATATAATCTATATTATTCTTTAAAATTCACCACAAAATCAAAATTGACATGACAATTATTATAATTTTTTTTTTTTACAATTATTAAATGTACAGAATATTATTAGTATTATATTATATAGTATTATAGAGTGCTGCAGGTTTGACGTCAGAACCTGAAGTCTAATGGTTCCTTTTTATGAGTTTTTAAAGGAACCCACAGTGAATTACTCTTCCAGGTTCTGACGTCAAATGTGCACCATTCTATTATTTATCTGTGCACATAATTATTTAAAGAAAAGTTAAAATTCCCTCATAATCTTTAACCCTAGAACGTATAAAGGTCATGCATGCTGTGAATATTTAATAATATACGTGTGTACACAGGATTATATATATATTCACACACCGACACATAATCCTCCACAACTGGCTACAAAGTGGCATTCAGATCTGCGTCTTTTAAGGCTCTGATATACTCATGGCAGTTTTTTTTTCCGTTCTTTGTTTGGGGGTAAGTTTGAAATCTGTTACCAGCGATATATTGTTGGTGAACATCTGCTTGTGCCCACATAGCTGAGAGAAGCGTTTAGATGAATATGTAAGTCTGTGCTACGTTTTCCTCTCGGTAACAAAATAAACGGGCTACAAAAAGCATTTTTTCAAATAAAGAATAAGACTAGCAACATGGATATGTTTGCACAAGCCCTGGAATTCGACACTCTAGTAAAATCCCGTTACGTTTATTTATATAGCACTTTATACAAAGGATTGCATAAAATCATTCAGCTTTATCATATATTAAAGTGCCCTTATTATGGTTTATCGAATGTTCCCTTTCATGCAGTGTGTAATATGGCTGTTTGTGACTGTAAACGTGTTGTAAAGTTAAAAGTAAGCAATAAATAAAATTATTGTCTCCCAAAAGAAAGAATTGACAGTTGCCTAAGCGAGTCATCTGTAATTTCAATTCCACTGCGGTGTAGTTCTACGTAACTAGAAAAGACATTTTGCATAATGCCCACCTATGTCGTTTCTGCGCATCCCAAACAACTTGACTTGCCCTTCAACGCGGGATTTACGAAACTTTTACTCTTGAAACCTGGGACAGTACCCAGTGTGTTTGGACCAGCTTGCTCCTGAGAATCACAACCTAGAAGTATGATTAAATATTGATTTATATATGTTCTACCAGTTGTTCAAAATGCATAGTTTTGTGTTTTATATTGATTACGTAATGGGCTAAACCACGTTATTACGGTCTTACTGAAATAGTTCTGCTAATCAGATGTGGGCCAACTATTATCTAACACTGTGCCTTTTAATGCAGATTGTCTGTCGTTCTTATTACTTTGAATAATGAAAAAGGATTGAGCAAGATGTATTTTACAAACTTGACTTAATCAGTCATTCACATTAGTGCGACCAATCAGAGCAGAGTAGGCTTGTGGAATGGAGGTATTTTGAGAGACTAATCCATCGGAGTCGTTTAAGAATCAATTAAAACTATGGTTATGTATTTTATGAGAAAATAAAGTTGTTGTTTTTTTGTTTGTTTTTTACCTTCGAAGCATGTAAATCTATTGCAGGAGACCTCCAAAACAAAATTAGGAACCTTTTAATATAGCATAGTTGGGACACTACACATGAAATACAGTGTTGGTGTCTCATTTCAAAAGTAGTACAACTTCATTTTCTACCATTAAGCAGTTCTCTGGTTTCACTCACGGATGTCTGACCTTGGAGTCAACAGAGGAAATTAACCAGAAAACATTTTCACATGAAATAAGGCGGAGACTCTGTGTACACCTGCCTGTTACATAATCACCACGGACCAATGGTGTTTACAAGTGTGCTTTGGCAAGCTGTTTCAAACTCCCAAAACAAACTCCATTCCCAAATTCTTTGTTTGTTGATTTTTTCTTAAAGTATATCAGGGCCTTTAATAGCAATGCTCATCTTAATACAATCTAATCAATCACTGAGGATAAAATAAAATACTATCACAACCTTCTTTTATGCCGACTTTGTAAGTGAAGCATCAAACTCCAGTGGTAAGAACCCCCCCCCCCCCCCCCCCCCATACCACCAGTAAGTATGCGAGAAGCCTCAAAGTCCTGCTTTCCCTTTTTAACTGTCATATCAAACCTCTCAGCTTTTCCTGTGGGATGGAAAGACATCAGTTGATATCAGGCAGGAAATCCACCAGAGCCACTGATTTGATAATAGAAGTCCTTTTATCCTCTCATTTCAGCAGGAAGAGAGACCCTTATGAGGATAAGCACTGTCACATTTCATAAATCTGACAAGGTCAGATAATTCATTACTAGGAAATAGTTAAGTATATGTTCTCTTTCTTTTTTTTCTTTGTTTCATTAGCTCTGCCATTTTCTAATATAACATTCATATAACATAATATAACAGGCTGTTTAAACTTTAAAGGATTCAAGATAGGCTGTAACGATCCACCTTATTTCTATATGAATTTGTCTCAAAGATAAATTGATATTTGTTCTATTATTATGCAAGATTTTTTTAAATAGGCCTCAGGGTTACACTTGAAACGCTATGAAAAAGCACATCTATTTATAGCATTTGAATCTACTTGCCATATTAGAAGTCTAGGTGATGCATTTTCTCTGAACTGTTAAAATGTTATAAGCCTACAAGTGGCAAACTGGTAAAATCAGTGAAGACCAATAGAGAGATCATGAGTAGGCTTGGAAAAACATCTGCCTGAATGCTCCATCACGGAAACCCACTCTTGCTCTCTCAGGTTTCTTTTGTTTTTGATTGCATTGCTTCATACACGTGTCATGACAAGGGCCTCCTTAGTGCTTTTTACTGTTACGTAACACATCTTTGAGCAAGTATGTTCAAGACGAGCAGAGTTCCTCAGATTCTCTGTACTGTAACTGTTTGAGTTGTAAGATTGGGCGGTCACATCACTGTGTCTGGAGGCACTGTAAGTCTTAGTGCGTTTCCTGCAATGAATGTCGGGCTTATGTTGTTCGAGATCGCGATTGATAGTGATTCAAAGGGAGTGTAGAGTAAGCAGGAACTGTTGGATATTCTCTACCACACCTAGCTGTGAAGTGCTCTTAGTGAGAACTGATCTTCGTTTATGCTCACTAGAAGGATTTACAAGAGTCATTTCCCTTGTGATCATCCATGATTGAAATGGCATGGCAAATTTAGATGACCAAGACTGATCCAACCTCTTCCTGCTGTCTTGTCTCCACGCACTTATTGGTTTAATGTGATCGTTTACAAAGCAGATATGGGTTCTGGGTTAGTTAAATGATCACATGGGCAAGTCATTGAGCTCTGTTTTGTGAGGGCTGCAAGCTGCTCAGCTTCTACTGATAGTATAGTCTGACAGATGTTTGTTGACATGAATGTGGTTGATCAGGTTTTAAGCATGCGTTAAGTTTTCTATATCTTGAGAGAAATTCATATGGCTATGGTTCTCTCAAAATAAATGTTCCCTTTCTAAATTTATTCATCAAAGACTCCTTAACCAAAAACAAACCGTTTTCAACTTTGATAATAAGAAATGTTTCTTGAGATGCAAATCTGCATATTAGAATTATTTCTGAAAGTTATTGTGGCTGAAGACTAGAGTAATGGCTGCTGAAATTTCTGCCTTTTCACAACAGGAATAATATGAACTTTTATTTAAATATTTAAGTTATTTTTAATGTTTACAATAATACGATGTTACTGTAGTTTTGATCAATTAAATGCAGAGACGTCTTTTAAAAAACATGTAAAAAATCTTAATTACTCCAAACTGAGTATTAGTGTATGTTTGACATTACATATTAAATAGATTTATTTTTCTTTCTTGTGATTTGTAAAGTGACTGATCTATGGAAAGATGCTTCTATGTAGTCAATATTTAAATATTTATGATAAAATTTCCTTTTTTTGTAATTAATTTTTATTGAATGTGAAATATTTACAGTCAGCCACTTTATTTTAGCCATATTTATAACATTTGTAATGCTGCTTGATATTGCAACCTGTGTTTTTCTTTCTCATAGTATTTTAATTCATAGTCATAGGTCATAATAATGAACGCTTAATACTTTTACTGTTTAATGCACTTTCTTCTTTTCAATGTATGCATGAACCCCCCCACCCTCGAAATATTGGCTTGATGTAAAAGCAGATATAATAAACCACCTCCTAGAATACCCTGGTAAAGCCATTGCAACCACTCAGAACATCTTAACAACCTTTAGGTCAGGTTCTTGCGTGGGTTTCGTTGTGACGAAGTAGCTCTTAACCCTACGCAAAGTCACTAGCGTCATCCGTGTGTTTTTTTTTTTGTGTGTGTTTTTTTTTTAACAGCGCTGCTAAAAGCATCAGATGCAGGTTAGGGTGACGATGGGCTTCTTGACCAGCACATCCCCCTCATCCTCCCTCAGGCTGAAGCAGATGGAGAGTAGATATGAGGGGGAGGCTGTCAATAGGACCCCATGGGCTGGGATCAGGGCTGTGCCTCTCACTCCTGGGACATTCTACGGTGGGTTGAGGTGGGGGAGGTCGAGGTTGGGTTGTTGTATTATTATTATTATTATTGTCAGCAAATTATTTTAGCTCTTCAACTCAAAAAGTCTGAAAGGGTGTGTTTGTGGTTGTTTTAAGTCTCATAGGGAATAAGTGCTTTTGTATGTAGTCTTTCACTTATAATACATTTAAACTAGCACTACACCTCCTTCCAGCTCTTTGCTGCTCCCTCCCTTTCCCAAGAGAGCCATTGCCTCAGCCTCTAGATCAGTTTAATCTTTCTGTCAGGGCAGACCGCAGGAGTTGACAGCAGCTCTAGATAAATAAATAAACACGACACCAGTCACGCATCCTCTTCCACAGTTCATCTCCTCCTAATGGAGGTGTTGCGTGAGCCCATCCACATTTAATCACTATTCTCAAAGAGATGCTCCAGTTCTGCTCTCACAATGACCACCATAACCAGTTGTTTTGTCAAGTTTAACTGTTAGTACGTTTATTAAGGTTGATGTCATTGCATACAAATGAGTTATTTGTGAATGAGAGACGTGGAGGTATAAACTTATTCTAGGCTCAATAAATGGAGAAGTGGTCAAGAAACTCTTGCTTTTTGCGTCACCAGTCGATTTTTCTTGGAAATTGGAAGCACATACTCTCAGGCAGATTAAATATTCATTAACTATGCTGGGTCTTAATGTGAGCTCATTCCAGTCTTTTGCTTTGTCGTTGGTTCTTGCGACACTAACCAAAAAATCTCTGTTAAGTTTTAGCTGCGAACCCATATATTGTTTTATCTCCAAACTTCACCTAGATTGAGTATGATAATTTAGCCCTCTAAATTGTATTGTGCTCTCAGATGTAGTTTTTGGTTGATGCTTTTTTAAGGAACTTTTATTTAGCATGTTTATTTTTATAGTATAGTTTTACTTGAGTCAAATACACCTCAAACTGAACTCATATTTTTGTACAAGGTAATGACTTCAAGTGGTCAGCTTCTTTGCGGTTAAATTATATCTTTCTACTGGGTTTATTTGGGTCAGAGGAACATATGATGGAACATTAATAATATGGTACTTCATATTTAATTACAGCATTTCTGGGATCACACACATTTCTTGAATGTTAACAGAAAATGAGGGTTTAAGCTCAAACCTCTGCTAATCATTGTGAGCTGAGGTCTGCAGATGTAAACCATTGATAGGATCATCAGATATCCGTGTTCAAGAGGTCATCAGAAATGCTGATGTAAACCTAATATATTTTCCTCATATGATGTATTGGATCAGTAGCTAGTGTACAATTGAAAAATGCCTGGTAAAGTACATGAAGTTGTGTGATCAGATATAGAATATTCAGGAACATTGAATGGAGTTTAATTAAACATGTTTTGCTGAAGAAAACTGTTACAGTATAAAGCTTTCATGTAAAGTCTATATCAGATACTATGATCTCTTTTGCTTCTAAAAACTCATTCTCATGGGAGAGGCATCAAACATCAATTGAAAATTTTCTCTTCCTCATTTCCTGTTCCTTTTTATGTGATCTTATTTTCCTGGTTTGCCTATAGAGGCATGACATGTGATGTCCTTGTGCTCTGAATTATTGGCTCTCTTAGTACAGTAATGGCACACCATATGCATTTAATTCTGGCATTGGAAAAGCGTAATTGGATTTGCTGTTATTGTTTACTTTCTAGTAATCTGTGGTCTCGAGTCATGCTAATGTAAATTTCCAAAATGTTTGTTTGCCATTTTATAAAACGTTCACACAATGACTGGCAAGAGGAGCTTCTGAATTAGGCCTTTCCTATTGGAGCACAAATCTACAATGCTACATGACTCCTTGTTCGCTTGTTTCTCACCTCTGCAACTGAACCAGAATGCGGCAGCAAGAATGAGCCAAAGAGAGCGCACGTCACACCTCTCCTCATAAAATTGCACTGGTTGCCGCTCAAACTCAAGGCAATGATGTTTGATGTACAATGTAGATGTACAGAACAACTTCACTGCACCTCATACCTAAACTTAAATTACTTCAAACCTACATGCCATCCTACATGCATTCTGCTAGTGACTGCTGCCTTGTGGTGCCATCAAAAAGAGGCACAACATCACTTTACCTTGTATGTTCCAAAATGGTGGAATGACCTCCGGATCTTAACCCGAGGTGTCGCGTCTTTATTTTCAAGAAACTGCTGAAGACATAACTTGTGCTAGACTAACTGGGACTAGTCACAACACTTTCATGCTGTTGCTTTTATTGCTCTCATTTGTAAGTTGCTTTGGACAAAGGCTTGTGTTAAATGATTACATGTAAATGTTTTACAATTTAATCATTTATTACAATTTAAATATAATATGTATAATTATTCTGAATACGTACAAGACTTTCAGAAACCAATCAAATGAATTCATAAAAGTTTAATCAATGTTTTATGATTTCTTTTAATATTGTAAAATTTTTCTTTTTGCTCTAAATGTGTTTAATGTGTCTCTTAAATGCAATCTCCTAGCTCGTAAAAACAAAACAAAAAAACTTACATTACTTCCTTAGTCATGCACTATTCTAGATATTCTGAATGATAGGACATGACACATAATTTGAATGACCAATTATAGAGTCATATTGTTCTAATGCAATATGTGTGGTTACTTATTTGCATTTGCACCACTAAATCATCAGAATGTATTTGATACTTTTAATGTTGGATCAAATCCATGGAATGCATTTATCATATATATAATAACAAAAAATAAGCCCCAGGACTCTTCATTCTTTATAGTAAGTTTTGAAGGAAAACTGATTATTAAGTGAAGTAAATCTAATCTCTTAAAGTCATGAAACAAAAATCTTGCTATCTTATTCTCAAGCATTTCAAACAGGCGCCTTAATACAGCCATTACATCAACTTTCTTTCTCTTAAATCTTGTTGATTCTGCTTGGAAAAGCTGAATGTGAGAACTACTGGTCTGTCTATCAGTTAACTAGGGTTGAGTAATCTAAATGTTAATGTTTTCCAGGCCAGTCTCTCTGTCTTGCACAGCATAGCAAAATACAATGTAGTCTCACTGCAAACTGCATTTTATTTTATTTTTTTATGGAATTTCCCTCCTATCTCTTTCCCCTAAATGACCCTGATACTTCACACGTTTTCTGTGTTCTCAACTGCTTGAAAGCTATACTGCCAAATTCTGGATGAACATGAAAATATTTGGGATTTTAACATCTGGTTAACTCTAATACATTCTCTCTCTTTCTCACACAGATAGCTGTGATGACTGTGACACTGTTCCCTGTCCGTCTGCTCTTTGCTGCGTTCATGATGTTGCTGGCCTGGCCCTTTGCGTTCGTGGCTACCGTTGGCCGTTCTGAGAATGCAATTGAACCTCTGTGCTGGTGGCGGTGGTGAGTAACAGATAAACGATGTTAATCAGATTTGAGAATTTGGGAACATGACACTGCCTCTACATTACAGACCTACAGAGCCATTCAAACTGCGGTTCGCAGACAAAATTAACTGAAAATCATTTATTGTCAATGAGAGGATATGATGCAACATTAGTTTAATTATTTTGTATTTTGGAGTCCTGATGTATTTTTTTGTTTAGGTGTTCCCACTCCAAATCTACATTTAACCCGGATAGGTTTGAAAATGCCGTTTCCTTTCAAAACGCTCTCCATCCACACTAGCGTTTTTCAAAGGTCCACACATTGCCAAATTCACCTTATTGTGCATATGTAAGCCCTCATAATAGCACACTGAGATGATACAGACAGAACAAAACATAATACAGTTATCATGTAATCCTTCTGAGACGATCATTTTATTTATCAAAATATCTCCCCATTCACTGATGCATCATGGTCACTCACTTTGGTCTAAAACGCAACTGCTCTCATGTTTTGCCACAGGATAGCAAATAAAAGTAAAAAAAAAAAAAGTCATCTTTGCAGGACTGTGATCATATTTGGCAACTGTGTGAAAGTATCTATCATACGTCATCATTTTCAAAGTCCACACTACAATGCAAAAACTGCACTTTCAAATTTATCCACTTTTCAAGAAGCTTTGCTTTTGTTAAGAAAAACGTAAGGCGTAACGTTTTCAAATGAAAATCTATTCATGTGGTCAAGGCCCCAGTTATTTTTAGTTAATAAAATCTTTGGGATTTTAACTTGTTGAAAGTATTAACACTGCTTTACGTTAGGAGTGTACGTTTTAATGCAGTCACTGCCCACGTACAGTGTTTTAAGTCAGTAACATTGGGTCCTATTGTGAGGGTCCATTGGTTAGAAGCTTGCTGTCAACAGGCAGATTACTAGGATTTGGAACAAAGCGTAGTCTAAATGTTCTCAGATATTGGAGAGCTCTCTGTTTCTTACTATTTTAAACTGCTAAAAATAAGTTGTGTATTGTGTGTCTGACATATGTACACACTTAGTCACATCACACTGATCCATTCACACGGTCTCCATTCCACTAGCTCCTGATAGCTTCCAGCATGGATGTGTGTGTCTTCCTATATAGGACCATTGTGCACAAGTTTGTTTTTGTGAGGTGTGGAGAGGAGAAGTTTTTGTCTTTGTCAATAGTGTAAGTTTGAACAGACATGCTCAATTACCAACACTGGAGAGGCACAGGTCACGCAACTACTTACTTCGCTACTGTGCATGTTTGAGAGGGTGTGTGTGTCAGAGAGAGTGTTTCAGTGTGTTCATGACCCAGCAGAGTTTAAAACCTTTTTTCTAGTGCTGTTAAAATTTAGCATGACGTCCATGTAGAAAACTAAGGTTTAACCAGTCCAAAACTAAATTTTCAATATGTTTCACCACAGTTAAAATATCAACTTAGCCTGTGAAAAAAAAGCACAGATGTCTGCAGTAAAATATTTTAGAGTTTATATGAAGGACTTCATAGAGGTACATTGTTTTAAAGTGTTTACTTTACATGTGTGTACTTTTTCAGGATTTTTTATTTATTTTTTTGACATTTGAAAATCCAATTCTTTATATGCTACATGATATGGGCCGCAGTCACCTAGATGTGAAGGCAATTGAATTGCACCACATTGTTAGGAAGCAAGTGATTTTTTTCCTACCAACCCCACCTCTATCTTTATTTTAATTTCTCTCTCTCTCTCTTTCTCTCTCTCCAGGCTGGTAGATCTGGTCTTAAAGGTCATCATGAGAGCCATGTGGTTTTCTGGAGGGTTTCACTGGGTTCGTGTGAAGGGGCGGGCGGCTTTGCCCAGTGAAGCACCCATTCTCACGATGGCCCCTCACTCATCCTATTTTGACGCCATCCCTGTTACCATGACGATGGCATCTATAGTGATGAAGGCAGAGAGTAAAAACATTCCAGTCTGGGGCAGTAAGTTATATATATATATATATATATATATATAATAAATATTCAAACTCTGTTTGTTCACCTTAAAGCTATTTGTATTGTTTTTCATCTGATATGTGTGCTTGATTAACTTCGACTAGTCTCAACCCTTACATATTTTTGCTCTTTTCTTGGTTCAACTACTATTGTTCTTATCACTGTAACTTGCTTTGAACAAAAGCATCTGATAAATTAATAAATGTAAATGAGATGCATGCTCAAAAATGCTGCATTTATTTGATATATTCTATAAAAACAGTAATATTATTAAAATTTAATATAACTGTTTTCTGTTTGAATGTGTATTAATATGTAATTTATTCCTGTGATTGCTTCAGCATCATTCAGCTTCTTCATTGTCATATGACCTTTTTTTTCTGATTTTATTTGAAATAAAAATCGTAACAACATTACAAATGTAACTTTTTTCTATCAATTTAATGTCCTTGCTGAATAAAATGCATTTTTTTCCTTAACACTTTAGCTTAGGATCCAATTCTATCTGTTACCTAGTTGCTTATTAGCATTCATATTACAAGGATATTGGCTGTGGATTAGTGCTTATAAAATACATGTTAATACTTTATTCTGCCTGACCATATTTTACATACTTAATCCTACCCAATTTCTACCCAGTACCTAAACTAAACAACTATTGTACTCACTGTTAGTTAGCAGTAATTATAGGAGTTTACTTAAGTTATTTAATTATGAGAATTGGACACTAATCTGAAGTGTGACCCCCTTTTTCCCCAGTTCACTGAGAGCAGCTTGACTGGCATTATTATTATTTGAATAAGAAACCTGAGATTTGTTTGTGCAGTGGGCCTGCACAAACAAGTAATTAAGAAAATTAATTATTGTTTAATATAGAAAATTTCAATTTATACTTTTAGCATTTTGCAAGATTTGACTTTCCTGCTGTTTTAGATTACTCTCGGTCGCTTTAAAACATAATCATTTATTGCTTACTCTGTGTCTCTCCTTTATTTAATATCTTGCCCCACCTTTCACTCTTTCTCCATTTTTAGCTCTTATCAAGTTCATTCGGCCTGTGTTTGTGTCGCGCTCTGATCAGGACTCTCGGAGGAAGACCGTTGAGGAGATCAAACGTCGAGCTTGTTCTGATGGCAAATGGCCTCAGGTACCACACAAACGCATATAGATTTTACTTCTAACATAATAGCTTTCATACAGTTTGTGTGTCTAAACACGTTTTTCGGCCACTTCGTATCATGAATTGTGAGGGAGTGTAGTATTGAGGTATTTCTCCTCTGACTGTGGCCTGTTTTCAGATCATGATATTCCCAGAGGGCACATGCACCAATAGATCCTGTCTCATCGCATTTAAGCCTGGTATGTGTAGTACGCTCTCTCTGTCTGTGCCCACTTCTGATATCTGCTGACTAAACACAATTTTCATGCCTGGAATGAGTGAGTGTGTTTTTGGGTCTTTGTGATAGAAATGTTGAGTGTTTGCTGAAGATTATTTGCTTATATGTTGCTAGAACTGTAGTTGGTATATGTGTGCTCTGGGGTTTTGTCTCTCTTTGTACCCTCTCTAATCTGCAGCCCATCATGGTTCACAGCGCTGGGAGATCTGGTGCTTGGCTTCCTCTTCCTGTGTGCACTGTGGAGTTTGATGGTCTTTTCTCCTCAAATCCCCCTCTCCTTTGTTAGGCATTGTATCGGTTCTATTCCTCTAATCCCCACTCCTCTTCTCTCTGTCCCTGGCTTATTTTTTTGTGTCTGGCTATCTCACTTTTCTCTCAACAACCTTTAATACTGGAGCTCTCACTGTACCAAACAACATCAGCTGTGGTGGTCTGCAGCCAACTAGCTCTCCAAAACAAAAACAGGGCCAGAAACTGAGTTTGAATGAATGCAGTGAGTTCTGGTGCTTTTTGGTGATGTACAGAAATGTTTGTAGTGCAGTTTTTGAATAGAGGTTAGATGGTAATCAAACAATTACTATACATAGCAGGACCTCTATTCCCAGTCTTTCTGAAATTTATTTCAGGTTTCAACAAATCTTTCTGAAAAGTCCTGAGTGCTCTGATTAGCCAGCTGTCCCAGTGCATTGTGATTGGCCAAACGCCTCAAGCATGTCTCGGATATGTAACACCCCTTTATCATAATCACCGCTTTCCGCTTCTAAAGAATTTGAATCTGAATTTTTGTTTAGGCTAGTCCACTGGTAGTGTACATGGGATACTTGACTCTTTCCCCACCATTGATTACGAAAATACAAAATAACGTGATCATCAAACATCACATCTCTAAATAGGATACCTATTTAAGAACATGGTAGTATACTTAAAGTACAAAAATAATATACTTAAATGGTAAACTACTAGTATGATCTTATTTTCACTTAAAGTATACTTAATAAACTAGTAGTTTACTGCATATACTTCAAAGTGTGCTTTCATAAACAGTCTATAACTATTTACCTGTATTATAGTTGCAGTACAAATGTGAAACTTTGTATTATACAAATGTTAGATTTGAAGTATTCTTTTATGCACAAAACGTTGGGCCAATTAAGTCTAGTATTGAAGCAGTACACTTACAAGTATTCTTTTAGTACATTTTGATATTAGTATTCTTACTACATAAAGTGTACTTAAAACATACTTTAACTTTACCTAAGTATACTTAATGAAATAAACTTGAATACTTATTTTTGTAATAAGAGAATTAATTTTTGCTCTGTATAAAGCAACCAAATATTTAAAGTCATCACATTTTATTATATTGAGAAATGGTGCATTTAATCTTTTATTAATAGTAGTTCTGCTCTGCCTAAAAAGTGCAAGCACACTTGTGCACATGTAGACGCTTCAAGTATAAATCATGCTTTAGTCAAATACCAGGTCAGAACAATGACGAACAATGCAAATGAATAATGGGTGTTTTGTATATTCGCATTGACCTGCTCGGTTTAAGAGTTGTTGAGTTTGTCAAAGGGGAGTGAGGTCAGTCTGTGTGGAGAGTTGGTCAGTTTCTATTAACAACATGCAATAAGGAGCTGCTTGTAAGCTGAAGGGCATTTCTCGTCACTCTACACCTTCCAAAGAAGTGATGAGGTTTGACTGGCACGTACTGAATCTGGGACTCAATCTCCCCTGCAATTTATTCCTGTGATGATAAAGCCGAATTTTCATTACTCCTATTCATTCCGACTGATGAATCTGAACCTAGTGTTTACATGAACGCTAGATAAAGTGACCGGGTTGATGTGCACATTTATGTTACAAGCTTTATGGAAAGCCGTTTTAGCTTGAATTTTTTCCCAGCATTATTTGTCGTAATTGCAGTTTTACTTGTAAGAATTCAATTAGAGACCTTTACAATTCAATTCTTACTTGTAAAAATTCCAAGTCCGTTCTTACTTGTAATCTTTATTATTTAGGAGCTCTCTAATTCAATATCAGAGCTCTCTGCAGAGTTCTGCAATTTGAATTAGATAGCTTTCTAAATCAGTTCTTACTAGTAAGAATTACAATTAGAGAGCTCTTTAATGCAATTCTTGCTAGTAACAATTGAAGAGAGAGCTTTAGTTCAGTTTTTACTAGTGAGAATTCCTGTTACATGGCTCTACAGTTGTATATTTACTAGTAAAAACTTGTATTCATCACACCCATTTCCATCCCCAAATCCCACCTGCGGTGCTACACTTCAAAATAAAAGTCCTACTAGAACAAATTAATAGAATTGTCTGTCGGAGATGACAACTTGGATATGTTTTGCTGTTGAAAGATACTATTTAATCAGTACCTTATTGTTTACTCTAAGAAAACTTGATGCTGTTCAACATGATTAACAATGATTAACTTTACCAGACAAAATGTCGTATTTATGCACTGTATTGCTTAAATTAAGCTCCAAGTAGGCTAATTGTTAGGCTAGTAGCCACTGACTAAATTAGATTTTAAAATGCATATATAGTAGTGATGGGACATATGAAGCGAGGCTCCGGAGCTGGTGTCGAGCAAAAAGGGGCGTTCCAGATGAAGCCCCGATTCGAAGCGTGTATCGTTTCCGCGAAAATCACGTGACTATGACAAACGAGGCCTCGGTTTCGGTTGATGACGTCATTGCTTCATTCTGAGTATCGCTTCCGCATAAAGGTGGTTGAAAACCTCGCGCCTCTTGTGCTGTGTTGCCAGATTGGGCTCCTTTTGGTCACATCCGACCGGGGAAATGTATTGGGCTGGTTGATACAAATTTGGGCTGGTTTTTGATGCAACTGGCGGGTTTTTATTTTTTGACTAGAAATGTTAACTTATTTTTTTTACATTAAAACGAACGTTACAATAAAGTATATGTAATTATATACACACACACACACACACACACACACACACACACACACACACACATATATATAATATGTATAGCCTATATTAGTAGTAGTGTTATTATTCTATATAATATTATTATTATTATTATAAGACTAGACTGTATTGGGGAAAGCTTAGAAAGTTGGTCTAGTGCAAACGTTCTTATGTTGTCCAGCATCATCGGTGCCTTGTGAAATGGTGTTTTTAAAGGCAGGAGAAGTTGTCAAAAAAAGAAAATAAATCGCCTTAGCCCTAAAACAGTTTAAAAATAATATTTTTTGGATAAAAACTCCTAAAGTATATCCTCTTCATTATTTGTCTTGTTTCTTGCTTCATAATCACAGTCCAAGATACACAAGCACATTCACTGCCCTCTGCCCAGTTAAACCCAGACACTTATTATAATTATAATTTTCCCAGGTCTGCCTATGACCAAACAATTGATTTACATACATTTTATTTATCTGGGAAAATCCCATTGAGATGTCATAATCTCTTCTTCCATGGAGACCTGGTTAAAAAACGGCAGCACACATGGTTTCAGACAAATTATTTAAAAAAAAACAGACAATCCAAAAATAGTTGGATATAGTTGATTGACCCATAAATTTCAAGCCAATACATTTATTACAAAGTTATGTTAACACAATCATTATATACCACAAGAACAAACACATTTTAAATACATAGTGTATCACACACCACATCAGGCACATCTGTAATTTATCTGATAGTTTTTTACTCTTTGGCCACTAGATGATTTTGTGAGCAAATGAGGCTTCGAGAAATTAACCCTTTTGTGAACCATTTGGCTGAAAAGGTTCAACGCTTCATGGGGCTTCATCTCACCATCACTAATATATAGTTTATATAGAGAGAGAAATAAATATATTAAAATTATATATTACAAATGCACAAAAAGCCAGGAGTCCTACTAACTGTAGGTTGGAAGGAGACATATTTAAATAAGCCTATTCTAGCTTTAAATCTTTCCTGTATATCAGGGGTGGCCAACCCGCGGCTCGCGAGCTGCATGCGGCTCTTTGACTGCTCTTTTGCGGCTCTCATCCGGCCCGCGGAGACCTTTTTGTCTACGGGAAAAAAAACATAATTTTACGTGTATCCTGCCAAGATGAGCCGCCGCTTACATGGACGTTATGTTTTTTCCGAATTCAAATAGAGGCGCGCAGAAGCGCGTTCCCTTTCGAGAGTGGAAACGAGATGTTGCAATGAAATGTATTTGGGAACTCCTCCCCTTCACGTCATTTCTGAAACCTTATAGGATAACGGCAGTTGACAACTGGCCAATCGTAGCGCGATGCGGATCTGTCAGACAGACGGTATAAATAGCATAAGCTATTTATATTGCGTCAGAATATTTCCTTCACACTTCTCTAAACGGAATATGGAAAAACAACAGACGTTTTCCAACCGATCACTACATTACCAAACCTTATTCGCGGCATACTTTTTCTACTCGCGGGTGTGATATGTAAAATGTGCAAAAATGTTTTGTATATACTTAGAAAATATGTGATATGTGTGAGACATTCATAATGTCAAAACCTCGTCAATAATCGCGAATTCCCACGTCAACAGTCTTTTATGCGGCTCTCCGCAGTCATGAGCTTTATTTTGTGGCTCATCATGCTGAACAGGTTGGCCACCCCTGCTGTATATCTTTCTTGTAGCCTATACGGTTTTTATTTATTTTTTATTCTCAAGGCTAAATAACCAACAAACGAATACAAGCCTAAATAAGGGGTATGTGATATTGCCAAAATATACATATATTTTTGGGAGTTTTGGTTTAAAGGTCAATAAAGTAAATTGTGCCTCAGTTTAGCCCCGTTGTTCTTTAAAATCATTCTAAAATTCTTTACCATTGAGATAATCAACACTAAAAACAGTATTACTTATAATGCTTAACAGATCATTGGAGTCTATGCCTCTTACTATTCATCATTAAAAAGTGCCTTGATTGAACAACCTGGAAGTGCAGTTGCCCATTTTGTGAATATGCATGAGGCATAATTATCATAATGAGGTAGTGCTGAATAGAGAGCTCTTTAACTGCTTTCTTACTAGTTTTTACTAGTAACAATTAAATTAGAGAGATCTCTAAATCAGTTACAGAGCTCTCTAATTCAATTGTTGCTAGTAAGAATTCAAGAGAGCCCTCAAATTCAGTTGTTACAAGTAAGAATGCAATTGCTGAGCTCTCTAAATCAATTGCTGAGCTCTGCAATTCTACATGTCTTTAATTTGTATTTTTGCTATCAAATTTAATTCGAGAGCTCTCTAATTGGAATTTACTAGTAATAATTGGATTAGAGAGCTCTGTAATTGGATTTCTGACTAGTAAGAATTAATAGAATTAAGACTTAATATTTGTCCATTTTGGGTCCTGATTAGAAGACGACGAGCACATAACCCGTTATGCCATGGTGCTTATATTTATCAAACAGTAAAAACGCTTCTTCCCATGCCCAAAATAAAGTGTGTGGATGAGAGGTTGTTCTGCTCCACTTCACAGATAATGCGTGATAGGAGAATTTTAAAATAACACAAGTCATTTATGACCTTTTATTTAACAGCAACCACAGCTTGTTCCGCACCTCATGTGTCATTACGCCATTTCTATGTTATTGCACATGCGCAGTCCTTCCTTTCCAATTTTGGTTGGTGTTTGCATGTCCTCTTTGATCGGATTAGAAAATGAATAAACCACCCCTTTAAGTCTGATCGAAATTTCGAAATTTTCGTTTCAATCAGATCGAAGGTGTTTAGTCAATCCTAATTTCTAAGGGATTATTTTGTTGCATGTAAACATAGGGTCACATGATCCTTCAGAAATCATTTTGATATGCTTGTTTACTGTTCACGAAACATTTCTTCTTATTATTATTATTAATGTTGATAGAAACTGTGATCAATTTCTTTCAGGATTCCCAAAAGATAGGAATAAGATAAGGAATAAAATGTATTTCTGGAAATGTCCATTTTCAGTCTGACCGCTCTGATCAGATTTGACATGGTTTATGTGATTTTTCTCATGCCACATAAAACAGAAATGTCAGGCATTGTTATAGGAAACATGTTGAAAGTAGCTGCAGAAACAAGGTTTTGTGCTTGCAAAGTGCCAGCCGAGCAGAAACTGAGACATGTTTTGAAACCGGCAGAGCCGACAGCTCAGAATAAAGTGGCATGAACCAACCTCCTACGTTTCTGCCACTGCCTCGGAAGACGTAGTAGTACAATTGGACAACATCTGTTTTGCAAACCCTTCCATGTTGCTCCTTCTGTTTTTGCCGTATACCCATTAATACAACGTTATTGCCATAATAGTCAATGCAGATATTCCATAAAACTAAAGGCATGTACACAAATCAGATCTGAACAGTTGCAATACATAATGTGGACTGCACAATAATTTTAGATCAGATTCACAAATATTCAGATTTTGACTGACAGTATGAATGTAGACTTTGAATGTAAAAGACAGCAAATGGAATTATTTTGTAAAATTATATAGTATTGCCATTCCAGCTTGCTATGGCCAAAGCAATTTTATAGTATGATCATGTTCTTGGTGAATAAAAGTATATTCACTGTAGGTACCTTTCTTTTTTTGTGGTGCCAGATGATGATGATGATGATAATAAAAAGACCAGTTTCAAACATTAAGATTTGACAAAAAAAGCACTGTGCACAAACACTTTTGAGCATAAAGATCTCTTAAAGTGAATGTTCAGCTCATACAGTTGTGATTTTGGATTAATGGAAATGATGTTCTAGTCCTCTAAATGGTTTATTCTTATTCATTATACATGCCATCTTCTAAAGCTTGAATGTTAGAAAGTAGTTGGTTTGCTGTGATATCTGAATATTACAAAAAATAAAGCTGGAGGAGTTCAGTGTATTTGGATACTTGAGTTCACAGACACACAGAAGGGTCATGTTTCAAATGGGACAGGCTATAGTTTTAATGCTACACCCAGCCCTAGGAGTGAAACGAGGTCAAAGCACAGGATCTCTCTGATTCCCACTCTTCTTCTGCCCCTCCTTTCCTGCAGGTGCGTTCATCCCTGGCGTTCCTGTGCAGCCTGTAGTCTTGCGGTATCCTAATGAGATGGTAAGAATAACGTCAATGCCCAAACAGGGTGTGTCGTTCATTATTGTCACTGTTGAGCCACATACTTGCTGTGGATTATGTCTTCAGTCATGAAGATTTTGAATTTAGGTGTCTCAACCTAATCAAATATGCTATATTTTTTTTGTTGTTGAAACCAAGGTTCCTGGAAAACTTTGCTTAGCATTTATTGCTACTGGAATTTAATTATGAGGCCCCTAGAGTCAAGGTTGTGTTGTCAGAGGAGCAAGGTCAAGTGGTTAGGTCATGTTTGGGTGTGCAGGCTAGTTACTTGTTTAGGTGGAGACTGCCAGAGACTCATTTTGTTTTGTTTGAGATGCTAATCCCATTCATTTACATCTTGCTCTTCTCACTTCCTTGACAGGATACAATCTCATGGACGTGGCAAGGGCCTGGAGCGTGAGTCTCTTGAGTTTCCTTTAAAGAGACAGTTCACCCTTGCTCCAAACCTTTCTGTTTCTTGTTGAATGTTGAGAACCAAACAGATTGGGTTCCCATTGACTTACTTTGTATTTATTCATTTTTGTCCATACAATGGAAATTAATGGGAACTGAAACCAGCATTCTTCAAAATATCTTCTATTATGTTCCACAGAAGAAAAAAATGTATACATGTTTGGAACTGAACAAATAACATGCATAATCATAAAAAAACAACAACATAATTTTAGTTTTTGGGTGAGCTATCTCTTTATCTAACTTATCCTCCCACTCAGTATATTATGATTTTATTGCTGTATAGAAAAAAGACATTAAAAAGTAACACTACCTTTAGCACGTACTCTGGATGTAGACTAATAGTCAAGTTTTTATGTGTTTGTATATATTGGCGAGTTAAAATTAAATGCCATTTATCTTTTTCAGGTTTAAGATTTTATGGCTCACATTATGTCAGCTACATAACACCATAGAAATAGAGGTGAGAACTCGGATTTTGGTGTACATTTCAATGTTATTTTAGTACTATTTATATATTGTAATGTTTTGAAATGGCCTTTTAGTAAATGTTCTTTTTTCAGTTTGTCGGTTACTTTTTTGTACTTTTCAAACTTATTTCAGTTAGTGGCCACATTATATGCAACATTTCTGTTTTTCTTCTCTCTCTCACACTTATTTTACAACCATTTAACTCCTAAAAGTCTACTAATACTTTATGAGAATTAATGCAAGTTAATGTGCATCAATGTGATGTATAGTCAACAGAATATCTAAATCTTTGAATACAAAATTCTTTGTGTCCAGTATCTTCCTACATATACCCCATCAGAAGAAGAGAAGGAGGATCCAGCCTTATTTGCCAGCAATGTGAGACGCATCATGGCCAAGTGAGTGGATTTTTATAAGGACCTAACAAAGTGTTTTTGTCATGACTAAGATTTTATTCTCACTTTATTTCATGCTGATCAAAATATCTTTGAAATGTTGTTACGACCCCTAATTGATGTTAATCTAGGAGGATAGGAACGTAACACCAAGAGTAAAGAAAAGGTAAATATAAATAATGTCGCGCTAATTCAAAGTAAGAAATGTCGATCTGTAACTTTAGGAAGGGATAAATGAAACGGAGACAAGATGAAATTAAAGAGTTTAGTATTGAAAAAATAATCACCAATAAAACATGGAGTGAAATGATTAAATGACAATAAACAATATTTACAAACATTAAACATGACAAAGAACATGGGAGACAATAAGCGGGGCAAAAGCAAAGAAATAAACAGAACAAAACATCTGCTAACTACAAACAAAAGTATTTCTGCTCTAAAAAGAAACAACAGATCTTCGGCGCAACGCCAGCTAACTGCTCTAACTAAAAACCAAAAATACAAATAATAGCTCCCGCTTTCTAAACAAGTGAAACTTAACAAGTCAAACCTCTACGTGTTGCGATGTATGTCACGTGACTTACTGAACTCGTCTTCCCACTTGTGTCAGATGTTGTAAACTCTGAATGATGGTAACCCCATACACAATGGCACAAACTCTGAATGGTGGTGAGCACTTGCGTAACACAAAACGATACACCAAAGAAGGCTTTTAACCAAAAACACAACACTAACAACTACCAGAATTCAAGAATCAATCAAACAAACAAACAGACAATACACAGGAAGGGTCAAGAGCTACGTCCAAAGGACGCGCTCCTGTGATGCGTCACTTCCTAGTCTTTTATAGTTGGCTAATTCCTTTGCGGAGAGGCGTGGCTTCGTCACTGAAGTTGATTGACAGGAGAGTTATCCAATGACAGGACCTGAGAAATATGATAGGGTAGACAAAAAAGGGGGGAGTGGACAAAAACACACTACAACACACTAAGGGACGTAACAATGTCCTGTAAGTAAGGAATAATTAGCTATTTTTCCACTGTTGGGCCTGTGCATGCCATGGCTAACAATGTGCCAGACATGGCCAATAGCCTCAGACCTCAAGCACCAAAATCAGTAGCCCTGCAGCGCTACCATAAACTAACACTTAAAACGCGTCTATAGGATGACGTCACAACCTCACGGCTTCACCACCTGATTGTTTTTTATCATATTTATTTACTTGCCCAGTGTCATTGTGGGTTTTGGTTATTTTGCTGTTGTAGGCTGTTATTAGCTTTTGAAATAACTGAAATAATTTGGTAAAGTGAAATGGAACTGTAATGCAGTAAAGACCTGTCTGGAACTACTTCAGCCCTGAAGATAATTGCACACCAATCAGATTCAAGCATTCAACAGTCTCGAAGTATGATCTGTAGTAAAACATACTTGTTTTCATTCTGTATGTTTTCTCCATAGAGCACTTGGGTTGCCCGTTATCGATTATTCCTTTGAGGACTGCCAGCTTGCTATGGCCAAAGGCCCTTTGCGTTTGCCTAGACACACCTGCTTGCTGGAGTTTGCCAGACTGGTAAGAAGTTTGGGGTAAGTGGATCTGTAGTTTTAAGCTTTAACACCACCACACAACGTTCGGTGGCATACACTAGTTTTTTGTTTTCTTTTAAGAAATTAATACTTTAATTCAAGAATGCTTTAAATTGATCAAAATATTTCTCTTTGAAATGGATGATCAAATCGAATGACCCCAAACTTTTAAATTTAGTAGTTTTATATGTGGTGTAATTCAGAGTATTTCCTCTTTTGTTGAGGAGTAAAAAAAAGAAAAAAAAAAGAGAAAGAGAATTACAGGAATTTTTCTTTTATTTAATGCCGATTTACATACTTTGAGAATATAGCCACCTATACAAATCTTTTAGTCACTATGAATAAGTATATTGTTTATTTGATGAATTGTTTTCTATTATAGAAATGCATAATAGCATAGAAAATTTCCTGTTGAAGAAAAAAAAAAGCGTGAATGTAGATCAATGATGTGTGAGATGGTAATGTCTGTGCAAACCTCATCAATAGGGCTGAACACCTCTGAACTAAACTAACCCTCAAACAGAAGCTGCTTCGGAGCAGGTTACGTTTAGAAAGTAAGTTGCTATGGCTACTTGCATACCCAGAAAGTTATCTCCGTTTTAGGAACCGAAAGTTGAGTTATCTACTTACTTGCAGTTGAACAAACCTGGTCACATAACCTGCTTTCTGGAATAGAAAATTACAGCATTATAGCATTGATCTATGACTCTTCAGTAGAGCCACACCATAAATCAGTGGTCCCCAAACTACGGCCCTCAAACTATGAAGCCCTCTCATCCGGCCCGCGGAGACCTTTTTGTCTACGGGAAAAAATACATAATTTTACGTGTCTCCTGCCAAGATCAGCCGCCGCTTACGTGGACGTTATGTTTTTACCGAATTTAAATAGAGGCGCGCAGTAGTGCGTTCACTTTCGAGAGCGGGAACGAGATGTTGCAATGAAATGCATTTGGGAACTCCTCCCTTTCACGTAATTTCGGAAAGGATAAGGCCCCTAGGATAACGCCAGTTGACAACTGGCCAATCGTAGCGTGATGCGGATCTGGCAGACAGACAGTATAAACGGCATAAGCGCGAAGCGTCAGAATATTTCCTTCACACTTCTCTAAACAGAATATGGAAAAATAACCGAGGTTACAATAGTAAACGGAGACGTTTTCCAACCGATCACTACATTGCCAAACCTTATTCGATGCTTACTTCTACTTCCGGTCACCGTCAATGAGATTATATAGCGTTTTTTCCCAAATATAATCTGGAGATGCATTTCTTTTGCACCTTCATATAGCTTGTGGGTGTGATTATGTAAAATGTATAAACATATAAAAGTTTTTTTCCCCCCGTTTTTGCCTAAGGAAGACATTCCTAATGTCAAAACTTTTGCATCAATGTACCTTTCAATCTTTTGATCAACATACATGTGTGAACAAACATTTTCAAGAATAAAATACGTGAAGAACAATTTGAGAACAAACTTGTCCGATGATAATCTCAGGTCACTGTTGATGTTAGGGACATCAAATCTAAAGCCAGAAATGTCTGCTATTTTGGCATCCAGGAAACAATTTCACCATTCCCACTAATACAGGTGTCTATGTGTAGTGTATCAGTGTGTTATTTAGTAATGACTGAATAAAATAATATTAAATAATTAAAAACAACATCCATGTTTTGATTCTTTTTTTATTTGGACCTCGAGTGTGTAGTCGGCCCCCGAACTGCTTTTTCACAGTTAATGCGGCCCTCGGGCTGAAAAGTTTGCTGACCCCTGCCATAAATGATCATTACGTTCAGTAGTATAAGCAGCGCTGTGCTGTTTGATTAACAAATCAAACACAACTCTTTGCTTGCCTGCACTGCACTCATAATGAGTATTTTTTGCTTTGGATTAGAAGCTGGTGATTGATTTTACAATTCTGGTACAGCAGTGGGCTTGTTTGTGCTGGTGCTTTTCATCTGGCAATGAACATTGTGCCCTCTAGTGAATATAATGAGGAAATGCAATCAACACACTTGACTTACTGTAATTTTGGTTAAAAATATAACATTCACTAAACCTCAAAGGTGAATAAAAGCTGGTGTTGGCAATGAAATAAAACCGTTGTTATTATTATTAAGTGAAGTAAGCAAACAAAACCAAATACACTACTTTTAAAGTTTGAAATTATTGTAATGCATCCTAGTTGAATAGTTGTTAATTAAGAATTTATTTTTTTCAAAATAAAGACATTTAAATTAATGTACAGTCTTGACAAAAATACCAAAGGTACTTTTGGTCTGTATATGCAGTCACAGACAGCACAAAAGAACCAACGTAAACCTCAAAGAATTGCAATGCTGAAATAAGTCCTAAAGCTTCTTTCTCTATTGTAGAATAATTGATCTGATGTTTGTTAAATTAAACTCGAGGAAATTAGCAAACGGGATGATCTACACCTGTATCATCCTCCTAGAGGAGTACAGCCCCAGTGCAAAAGCACTGGCATTCACTTGTCGGGACGGATGAAACCTGACATGGCAAGAACAGCTGTACTGATTAACAAGGTCTTTGTGCCATCAAAATGCAGGGTTGGGGAGATTTTGGTTACACTTTTTATTTTAAGATGACGTAGTTACAATATACTTACTCAGATAAGTACTAAGTAATATTAATTAACTACATGTACTTAGAGTTATGATTAGGGTTTGGTTTATGGTTAGTTACTTGTAATTATGCACAATTTACTGTTATTACTATTGTAAGTACGTTGTAACTGCCACCTTAAAATAAAGTGTTAGTTGTGTCTTTGCCTATTTCCTGTTTCTTGCTGTGAATTATTAATTTTTTCCCCCTTCATTGTATTTCCACTCACCTGTCACATCGCATCATCAGTCAACTCGTTGGTCTTGTCAGCTGTGTCTAATTCCCTCATTCCTTCCTTGTGTATTTATACCTTGTGTTTGCCTTCAGTCCTTGTCGAGTGTTGTCACAATATGGATGGTGTTCCTTGTCTGTGTCCATGCTCGTAGTCTTTGCTCAAGAACTGTTGTTTTTTTTTAATAGCTTTTGAAAGTGTTATTGTTTTACCGTTTTGTTAAAAATATTTTTGTTTAAGTTTATAATAAATTATCTTCTTGTATTCCTCGTCATCTCCCCACACTACTGTGACAACTTCAATCTCTCATGATCCTTGAGAAATCTTAATTTGGTGCTTAAATTTAAAATTTCTTATCAATGTTGAAAACGGTTGTGCTGCTTTAATATATTTTTTTTTAATACAGCAATGGTACATTTTTTTTAATGAATGGGAAGTTCAAAAAATATGTTTGAAATCAAAATCACTTGTTACATTATAATTGTCCAATTTGATCAATTTAATATTTCCTTGCTGAATAAAAGTATTCATTTCTTTTAAATTCTTCACAAGTAGCAAAGACATCACCACAAACCCTACGCAGTCAGTTTATTAAGAGGTTCAGCTGACGTTTTATCTCATGCATTCTGCTGTGCTTCCCGTCGGTGTTATTAAGACTGTTATGTGATGCTTCTTCAATCTGTCCCCACAATAACACAAAGCTTCAAACTTGGATTCATCCATCTATAATATTCTTTTTGTAATCTTTTACCATTCAGTCTTTGTTGTTTTGGCCAGGACTCCTTTTGTGACATTTCCTTTGAAGAGAAAACTCTGAGATGCTGGGCTTTTAAGAGGTTCAGTGTTAGTGATGAAAAGCTGTTTAGTGTGTACTGTTCAATGTAGCTGCCGACTGAGCACCAGCAAGGGGTCTGTTTCTCAAACTAGAGACCCTGATGTTCTTGTCCTTTTGTTATTCTGGATCGTCCACTTTCTCTCCCCCCCCCCCCCCCCCCCCCCCCTGTTCTAGTTGGAACCAGTTTGCTTTCCTCTTTCAAAACAGTTCATGGAACAACTTTCATCTCTCAAAATAACAGTTCACTAAGTTTCTATAGAACTTTTTTTTTTAAATCCAACAAGTGAATTGTTAGTAATGCGGGTCTTCTCAATACTTTTAAAGATACAGTATTTTGTTACAGTTAATTAGACAGCACAAGGATAAAAAAAGAATAAAGTAGTAGTCTAAGAAATGTTATAATATAAGTAATTAATGAATGATTGTTCTTCCTCTCTCTTAGCTTGAAGAGAAGTGTCACTGATGAAGTTCTGCATGAGGAATCCTCCCGGGCCCATAAGCTGCGTGGAACCAGACTGGATCTGGACGGCTTTGCTCAATACCTGAATCTATCCATGACGGAAGCAGTCCAGGACATCTTCTCACTTTTTGAGGAGGTTAAACATTTATCAAATTATCTTAATTAGAGCGTGACTAAATTGGAAAACAAATGAAAGTGCATTTCAAAAAGATTAGTTGTAATCGGTTGTGTGTTTACATGATGTCTGTCAGACTGTGATGCCGTTTGAACTAATTGTTTCCAGCACGGGAAGATGGATGTAAGAGAGTATGTCATTGCCCTGTCAGTGGTTTGTAGACCTTTCAGATATCTGGAGAACATTAAACTGGCCTTCAGGGTGAGTTAGGTTTCTACAGTCTCTTGTTGTTTCAAAAAAGATTGGTATCATATGAGTCAGAACCTCACACATATGCAATATAATGTATTCTGTTTAATAGATTATAGTTCCTTTTGGGTTATTTGTAAGAAATTAGACATTTAACCTAATTTTTACTTTGTGTCCAGATGTTTGAAGCACAGGAGGATGGAGCAGTTGTAGAAGAGGAGTTGGCCGTTGTTCTCAAAACAGCTCTAGGCGTTGGAGATTTCGCTGTTTGCGATCTCTTCAGGGCCATAGATACCCAAGACAAAGGGAAGATCACATTTGGTAGGACCCTTAACTTTCATTTACATGTCTGATTGGTTAGGTCACAGTGAGCAACTATAAATAAAAAAAAAATAAAAAAAATTAATGAATCATTTAGCAGGACCACAGTACATCTTTACATAGAACTTCATAATTTCGTTACACATTTGTCTTATATATTTGGTATGTATTGCCTTGTGAACATGTTTTATTTTGTGGCAGATGATTTTTGCTGGTTTATGGAGAAATGTCCGGGTTTTGTGGAGCAGTACCACTGTCTCACAGAGCCAATCCCTCAATACTCCAGAGAATCCACTTCACCCTCAGAGTCTCAGCCTTCAACTAACGGCTTCTGTGCTGACTTCAGCCCTCGAGATCCAAACACTCACAGTGCTGCACACAGCAAGAAACAGGACTAAAAGCAGCTTTTACTATCACAGCCTGTCACCCTCAGTGTGGGAGGGTGTTTTTTGTGTACATGTGTGTGTACTTCTGTGTGCAGGAGAGGTGATGACAGACGTTATCTTGAAGTTGAATCGGAATTTGCATCTGGGTACATTACCCCAGGGATTTTTTTTTTCTCCAGTTTTGTTCAAAGTCTTCAAGGCGGTTTTGTTTTGTGACAGATCTTACGAATGGAAACCAAACTGACTACATTTGTATGCCTTGTGTTGCTTTTTTTTTTCTCTTCTTTTTTTTGAGAGATTATAAGATATGAGATTTTCTATATAAAGTATTGTTTGCTTTATGACATGAGTGTGTGTTTTTAATATATACAAAAAAATCCAAACACATCTTGGCTGATGTCTTTCAAGGGGTTGAGGTGCAATATTAACTGTGGCGATATTACAACGCATACAATCACGTGCTTCACAAATATATTAGTAAAAAGAAAATTGGAGTGAACTTGTCTTGGGTCATCAATAAATTCAATTATACTAGAAAAAGATCTCAAAATATGTCTGTTATATAACCACAAACTAATTCACACACATTAATTTCATTAAGATGAATGCATGTTTAAGAACACAATATTAATACTGATAGCCTATCCTGTTTAAAATCAGGATAACGCAGTACAAAACTCTAATCCTTATTTTTTATTATCTTATGTAAATGATATTTTGATTTGTAAAGTTTTTTTTTTCAATGACTCTTTAGTGCTTTTTCACTGCTGTGTGTAGATATATTGTATTTTTTCTTTTTTAATCACTGACAACATATTAATTAACCCAACTTACTGACAATCAGCCCTTGAAAGAAGAAAAAATGAAATTCCAGTGTAAAGTTTATTTATTAGCAGTGTAAGATTTCACCACAAAGGGGCGCAAAATAGCCTCAAAAGTCAAGACAATGAATTTGAAGCATTTTAGGACATGTGCTGGTTTTATTTTTGATAATTACTTGCTTCTAGAATCTTTCAGCTTCTGATTTTCGAGCATGTTACAATGTTGCTTTTTTTTGGAAGCTGCTCCCGATATATGACGTCATAGTCACGAAGCCTGAGTGATTTGGCATTGCATCAGTAATACCACAATCATACAAGTCATTTTCATAGTTAAGGGTAATAAAGGAATATCTGGCTTAAAAGAAAAAAAGAATAGAATATTATGAGTGCAGAATATTTGACCTAGCTGATGAATATGTTTCTTGGTCCTCTGAATGTTTCCTTAACATGACTCCGTTTTCATTCATTTGCACTTTTTTTCTTCCTCTTGCTCTATTTTCTCTTCCCTCACCCACCTTTTTCTTTCACTCTTCTCTGATCTATCACCTAAGCCCACGATGTAAACACATGATGTCATTTGTTAGAGAAACTTGCATAAAAGAATGTTTCGCTGCACCACAGGGTGGCGCTATAACATTAACAAAAACCCCCAAATCCTCTGGATAGACGGCAAGAAAAAGCATTACATCACCCCTGTTGTAAAAATAGACTAAGAATTGCTTCTTGGGTTTTTGAAAGTGGAGCATTTTGCCACCTGTGTCCAAGCTGTTAATAGATAATGACATCATCTGAAACAGCTCATGAAAAGCAGGATTTGACACTCAGATGGACTGAATGGATGAAGTTGCTATGCAACCTGATCATCTGAATTAGCCAAAGTGGCCTTGAAATTCTCTTCCAGTGCAATTCTTTGTTCTTTACGTGAATGGATGGAGCAGTCACATTTGTATGGTCTGACAGAAAGTGTGAGTTTGTCAAAAGCGAAGGTCATTTACTTATTCGGCTCGCTCAGACCATTTGCACTCAATTCATGTCTTGTGTAGATCTGATTGTACTGGTATTGTAAAACAGGTGTGTAACTGATTATTGATATTTATGGACAATGCGGTTAGCTGTGGAAGCACGACGTCATCGCAGCCACAAATGAAAAAACGTACGTTTTAAAATGTACAAAATGTCAAGTCAGATTTATTTATATAGCGCTTATACAGCAAGTTGTTTCAAAGCAGATTCACAGTAATAAACAAGCTTCTTCAAGTTCTGCTGTAAAGCAGCCCTACGCAATAAAATAATGCTATTATTCAGCTGAGTTCAGTTCAGTGTTGATCAGGTTCAGTTATGAAAGGAGTTCAATGTGAATTTATATGTGAAATCGGCCTACTACAGTGGAGTCCACTTATCTCAACTCAGGGTTAACTCGCCAACCCTATTATGTCGACGTTTTTGAAGTGGAACCGCCAAACTCCCTATTTGTCTTAGCATTTTGCTTATCGGTTATGTCGATTCTTTTAAGTCGCCGAACCCTAATATCTTGAGCACAAAAGAGGGACAAAGTCGCCACTTCACATCGGTTATCTCGATCCCCGTGACTAATGATAGTACCGAGTTGGAAGTGACGGAAAAATAAAGCCTTCTAGATGCTATCTTGGAAGAGGAGGCGCAAGAGTTAGCATCATTGTTCAGGAATTCCCAGATTACAAAGACGTCGTTACTGATAGAAGCATTTGTTTTCAAGCAGACCGTAAAAGGCAAAAAGCAACAAAGCATTTTAGAGGTTTAAAGAAACCATAGTAACCGCGTGTACAATACTATTCAGAACTGTGTCAGAGCGAAATGATTGTGTTATGAGCGAATGTGTTTATGTGTGTTGTGACTGTGTTTACGCTATGAGCGAAATTGTGTTTGCAATGTTGGAGAATATAATTAAAGGTTTGTATTGAGAATCAAAGGTGTTTTTTATTGTATACTGGTAAATCTCTGCTGTTAGTTGGTGCACATATGTTAGCAAACATATACAGTGTATGTACATTTTTATAGCATGCCGATCGCTTCATCAAACAAATCGGGATATTGTCTGTTGGTTATCTCGATCATCGGTTATCTCGATGCTTTTTGCAACCCCGAGGCTGTCGACATAACCGAACTCCACTATACTTCCATTTCTGGAAATTCCGTTTTTCAATCAGTTGAAAATCCTTTAAGACTGGTGAAAAAGTCGCGCAATGCTGAATATAAATATTATATAACATACAGTAATCTTGCGATAAGACGATATCACAGACAATTTAAAAGAATGACTGTGTCTACATCTGAATCCACAAGCGTTTGTGTACTATCAGTCTGACCCCGAGACATGTCCATCCTTAGGGCAGGCATTAATATGATAATGATTTGGAATACGGAGAGTGATATTTGGAAAGCATACGTTTCATCTCGTCTGTCTATCTCTCTCCATGTATAATCACTCTCTGCCCGTGTTTGATGAGCAGGGAGAATTTCATTAAACCGCCAATATGGACTAGTCTCATTCGCTGTGCCTCAGGCTTCCTCCAAGGATCTGCCTACATATATATATGCGTGTGCCGCTATTCATATATGCAAACATTTCTGTCAAATCTCTCAGCACCTGACAGCAGTGTGAACCCAATAAACCAGAGGCAGATAAGAGCTGGCGTCAGTAGGCAGAACTAATATTATTTGTGCAGTGGAAAGCGTTTATCTGTCACGGACTGAGAATTGATGGTTTTGTGTCACTTTTGTTTAATAATGATGTGGTAATCTCAATATGCCCACTGGCTCGGGCTCTATTAAAGTTCAAAAGATTATCCAAATTAAAATCTCATTTGAAATATTGCTTTTTCCCAATATTTTGACTGGAGGTGGATTCTATTGGATGCGATATTTCTCACTTAGCAATCCAATTAACATTTTATGTTTGACAAACTGCAACGATGGCAAATAGGAACGGGGCTGCGCGACTGTGAAATCGTATAATGGGTCTTTCAAAGATACTGAACTTGCTGCAATAAAACTTTTTTAATTTCACGACAGATGAGATTTAAATATGGCCCTCAATGTGATGACTCAAATGTGGCTGTCACTAAACAAAAGCAGAAAAACAGTTTCCATATCTTTGAGGTGACAGTGGATGTCAGAGCCCTTATCACGAAGGCAGATTTCCATTCATCGTTGCATAACATTGAATTAGCTTTAGTGATTGCTTGCCAGAACGTGTCTAGTTAGTGTGTGTCTTTATGTCACATCCTGGGTGATCACAGAACACTGTGGCCTGTAGAAGACACTGACTCTGAACAAATGAAATGGCGGACTTGATAGTTGTTCTCTTATCCAACTGCATATTTTGTGACTACAGTGGAACCCGGTTATTTGTTTTCTCTGACAGCCGGTGCTAGATTTACCAGTATACAATAAAAACCACCATCAATTCTCAATACAAACCTTTAATTATATTCTCCAACATTGCAAACACAATTTCGCTCACAGCGTGAACACAGTCGCTCATAACACAGTCATTTCGCTCGGACACAGGTCTGAGAATTCTTGCACACGCGGTTACTATGGTTTCGCGGCTGCACAGCACTGCGCCGCAAGAGTGAGTGAAGCGGCATTGGGACCGTGATGCTAGTGCAACGCGAACTCAGCGCATGCGCAGTGAACTGTGTACTATCATTAGTCATGGGGATCGAGATAACCGATGTAAAGTGGCGACTTTGTCCCTCTTTTGTGCTCGAGATATTAGGGTTCGGCGACATAAAAGAATTGACATAACCGATAAGAAAATGCTAAGAAAAATACGGAGTTTGGCGGTTCCACTTCAAAAACGTCGACATAACCGGGTTGGCAAGTTAACCGAGGTTGAGATAAGTGGGTTCCACTGTATATGTAAATATATTTAGTTTTGTATATATACTGCTCAAAAAAATTAAGGGAACACTTAATCGTCACAGTATAACACAAAGTCAATACAATTTCAGCGATATCTATTTTTCCAATTAGGAAGCATAAGTGATTGTGAACCAGTTTTACCCACTCTGGTGCAAATGAAAATGACAACTGGTGCGCTGGAGAGGCGATAGCAAGACGACGCCCAGGAGGGGAATGTTTTTACAGGTAATGGCCATAGACAGTTGTCCCCAAGGAGGTTTGGTGTGTCGCTCAGGACAGTTTCAAGAACATGGAGGAGATACCAGGAGATAGGGCGTTACATGAGGAGAGCTGGACAGGGACATAGAAGGGCAACAACCCAGTATCTGCTCCTTTGTGCCAGGAGGAACACTGCCAGAGCCTTACAAAATGACCTCCATTTTCCTGACCAAACTGTTTACAAGGCCCAGATGTCCTTTAGTGGAATTTGTGCTCACAGCTCGATTGGCATTTACCAGAGAACACCAGAATTTGAATCCACCATAGGCGCCCTGTTCTCTTCGCGAATGAGAGCAGGTTCACACTGAGCACATGTACAGTGAAAAGGTCTGGAGATGCTTTGGGGAACGTTATGCTGTGTGCAGCGTCATCCTGCATGACTTGTTTGGTGGTAAATCAGTAATGTTTGAGGAATAGCAGGATTGTGTCGCACAGACCTTCACGTGCCAGCTTATTGGTTCCCTTATTGCTGTTCTTCCTCGGGAGGAGTCATTGTTAGACCTTATGCTGGTGAAATGGGCACTGGGTTCCTCTTAGTGCATGATAATGCCCAGACTTATGTGACTAGTGTGTAGGCAGTTTTAAGATGAATTTGAGACAAATGCATTAATGCCATTGACTGACCTTCACGTTCCCAAGAACTAAATTCAATTGAGAAACTCTGGGAGAATATGTATAATCCATCTCATCAGGAGAATGCCTATGTGAGCACTAGGCAGTACTAGTACTGACTTATGCAAGTTGGAATTTTTGCTTTTGATTGATTTTTAATCCAGCCCTCATAGTGTTGATAATTTTGGTTTCCATTGACTGTCACACAGTTTTGTTCTTAAATTATAGAATGTATATAAATAAAGATTTTCAAAATGATAGTTCATTCATTGAGATTCAATATGTGGTTTCAGTTTTCCCAGAATTGTTTTGAGCTGTGTATATACTTGTTACAACCAATGTATGCAGAAGAGTGTCTCTGAACACACAACACGTTGAACCTTGGAGCAGATGGTCTACAGTAGCAGAAGATCACACCAGGTGACACTTATGTCAGCTAAGAACAGGAAACGGAGGCTACAGTTCGCACACAATCACCAAAATTGGACAATAGAGCATTGGAAAAGCATTTCCTTTCAGGCTCAGAATTTAGAATAAACAACGTAAAGGCATATTTCCATCCTGTCCTTAACATAAATCAGCATCTAGAGAATATATAAAATAGCACTCGTCAAATTTCCCATATTAAACAATAAAAATGTATATAATGGTGAAGTGGAGCATAATACTGTATCTGTTAATGTTACCTGCCATTGCATCAGTTAATCATTATACTTATTGGATAATGAGTGTCAGTGACCTTAATTATCTCACATTCTTAAATTAGTAACAAAGTATTATTAATGTTGCATTTTAGATTCTTTCATGGATAAACAGCAATATCCTCTTAATTGTGGTTTGAAATCTTGAGCATATCAGCATCACTCAGCAGCGCCAAGAGTTCATAGGTTCATTGAATTTCTGCTGTGTGCAGTTTCTCAGAGCAGTGAGTCATTTTCCACATCTCAGTTGATGGAGCATGTCAGTTTCGTCTCATTTGCCCACCCCCACCGCACACTGAAAAGATAGTGTCTAGTGTCATAGACCCTCCGTGTCTCCGTCTGTCTCACTACTTCATGCAGCCTAAGCTTAGTTACCCCAACTCACATATAGTTGTGAATTGTCAGTCAATGACATTTAATAAGGCATCTGAGTAACAGATGTAGTTATAATTCATGCAAAAACTGTTATCATTTACTCACTGTCATTTCCAAACTTCCATGGTTTACACAAAATAATATATTTTAAAGAATTATTCAGCTGTTTTTGTCCATATAATGAAAGGGACCCAAAACTCCAAAAAGTAAAAATGAACTCAAATGTGATATTCCAATTCATTGAGCAAAAACGAGGGACATATACGCCACTTCACATGGTTATCTCATGACTGAGCGTTCGCGTTGCACGTGGATCGCGCTCCTCGCGCAGCAGAGTGGGAATCAAAACCTGAATTCCAAGGCTGGTTAAAGCCATTTATTGGTGATAATACACAGGCATACTTGTTAGACAGACAGAACGCAAGAAAGTATGCAATCTAGTACAGCCACACAACGCGCACGCACGCACGCACGCACACACAAACACATCCCTGGTTCTGATGTGAGCTCTGCTCAGCGCCGCTGCGGATTGAAGAACGGATTGAAGGTTATTAAAAGACAGGCCGAACACAAGAAATTATGCAATCTAGTACAGCGTGATGATCTCACAAATATGTTATGATTGTTTACGCTGTGAGCGAAATTGTGTTTGCAATGTTGGAGAATATAATTAAAGGTTTGTATCGAGAATCGAAGGTGTTTTTTATTGTATATTGGTAAATCTCTGCTGTTAGTTGGTGCACATATGCCTTTTGTTGTTAGCAAACATATACAGTGTATGTACATTTTTATAGCATGCCGATCGCTTCATCAAATAAATCGCCATATTGGGTGTTGGTTATCTCGCTAAACGGTTATTTCGACTCTTTTTTGCAACCCCCGAGGCCGTCGACATAACCGAACTCCACTGTATATATATATATATATATATGTGACACCACATACCTCAAATATAAATACTCTAAAGTATAGGGACTATTCCAACAAACGTGACATGAAGTGTGTGTAAGACTATTGCCTGACAAATTCCAAAGCTCAGTGCCATCAATGCACTAAATTCAAACTATGTCTAAATCGCTACAGACAGACATTTGAGGCTAATCATATTACGTCATTCGTCATGTTCAGAAACTCATGTGCCGCATGAATTAGATCAAAACTACAAAAATTGGATATTACATTTAGTCCTGTTTTGTTTAGCATCCACAGTGTCATTTTTAACGCCGAACCTAAAGATGCAAAACAAAAAACAGCTTTTATGATTATATTATGTGACAAAACTGACCAAATATCTAAAACAATTCTTTGTATTGTGTACATATGACTGTATTTTACCAGCTTTGAACTCACGAAGAGCATCTTGTGACATCACATCCTGTTTTTTGGTTTGTTTAGATGTTTCTGTGTCTGAACATACTCTTTAAAGTGTGTGTATTTAATGTTAAACCCAAAGTATGCTTCATGAATCTTTTGAATGTATTTAACGTGACCCTGTCCCAATAACCACACTTACAGTCCTTGCACCATTTGTCTGTGGCTAATTGATGTACCGTATTTTCCCGCATATAACCCTTGGGTGCGGGTTATATAAGGGTGCGGGCTATATCACACTTTTTTACACGTAATAATATTTCAATATATTTGTTAAGGTTTTTTTTCTGTATTCTCTTTCTAGTGAGGGTTGTTGTCTCTGGCGCTTGTACTATCACTCTGACAGCTGACGCTGATAGGCTGTCTGACCTGTCAATCATGCAAGACGACGTGATTGGCTGTGCTGCATGAGGGCGTGCTCTTCTCATCTCATCCGATGATCAACACCTGTAGAATATGCTTCTTAAGGGACGTGCTGCTGCACAGCGGGAGAGACTGCTTTTTCTTTTTGTTCTGATTCTGTCTTGTATTTGTTTTCTTTTTGTTTGAATTTTGCGCACAAGCACTGTGTACCAAGCCTGAAAAGTTATAGACAATTGACGTCATGCGAGCAACATTCGAAATTCGAAATGTGAACTTACCCAAAAAAATTTATCAATCTATGGGTGCGGGTTATACCAACAATTTTTTACACAAAACCCCAAAACCCGTGGGCTATATGAGGGTGCGGATTATCTGCGTTTGTGGGTTATATACGGGAAAATACAGTAATTCCTTTACTTGGCTCAAATGTTCAAGTGGGCATGAAGACTGAAAGTGTTTTAAAAACTTTTCAATTTCAACTTTTCCCAACTTTTACACTTATAGTGTTGTAAAAATAAAGTAGAATTTTCTACAGCGCTTTATTTACAATACACTCACACTTTAAGAGAATTAATATCTCGTGACCAAAAGCCATGCAATGTTTTTAGTTAAATGAACGTGAAGACTTACATTTAAATCTGTCAACCAGAATAGGATGAGTAAATGATGACAGAATTTTTGGGTGTACTTTTCTTTGAAATAACATGCTCTGTGCGGTCTGAGTGGGATCTGATTCAGTGTGGGAGGCTAACAAGGACGCAAACGTCCCTAGAGCCCATTACACTTACTTCTCTAAACCTCACTCCCTTCTGGGTCATGGCACCAAATGTAACTGGTCCTACTCGCCCACTCCAAACAAGATTCAAACCAGCATCTCTGACGTGGATGCGCTAACAAGGACGCTAAACACCGCAGTCTCTAACATCAGTTACTAGCGCACCTCTTGAGGCCAGGGAAGTGAGGTTTACATACATAGCTCTTACAAGCTGATCTCTGTTAGAATACAGAGTTACAGAGAATACAGATTGTATTCTGTTACAATAGAATAACCGTTTTTGAAGGAACCTTTAGTGACGTAGTCTTATCCTAAACTTTACTCACATCTGCAGTTCCACCAAAGGTACCAGGCTCTTCTCAACCTGCTGTGGATTCAAACCATGGTCTCCAGTGTGTGACGTGGTTGTTCTAACAAGATGGATAAAGACCACAGTGTCCAGCATCAGTTGCTAGATGAGCTTACTGGTTTATGTCAGTCAAACTTAAACCTTGATAACAAGACCTTTTTATGGGCCATCAGTTTGGACAGAACCAGCTGATATTAATTTGCATTGACAAGGGGAAGGATTGCTTTCTAATTACTGATTGTCTTGGCTTTCCATGCCTTTTTGCTCCTCCCTTTCTTCATGTGTTCAATACTTTTTCCTGTGTCATTTAACATTTTAACATTAACTGAATTTACGGACATCTATGGTTTGATTTCTTTGCATGTGTGTATTAAATGGTGACGTGTTCAATACTTATTTCCCCCGCTATACAGTTGTGAGTTGTTGGTCGATGACAAGTAATAAAGCATTTTTTATCAGGGTAAAGAGTATGTTAGTAATATAAAGAATCTTTTTCCACCACAAAGAACCTTTTGTGCAGTGGAAAGGTTCCATGAATGTTAAAGGTTCTTACACAGAATGAGAACATGGATCCATCATGCCTTGTTACCGCTGTGCAGGCTGGTGGTAGTGGTGTAATGGTGTGGGGATGTTTTCTTGGCATACTTTAGGCCCCTTAGTGCCAACTGGGCACCGTTTAAATACCACAGCCTACCTGAGCATTGTTTCTGACCATGTCCATCCCTTTATGACCACCATGTACCCATCCTCTGATGGCTACTTCCAGCAGGATAATGCACCATGTCACAAAGCTTGAATCATTTCAAATTGGATTTTTGAACATGACAATGAGTTCACTGTACTAAAATGGCCCCCACAATCACCAGATCTCAACCCAATAGAGCATCTTTGGGATGTGGTGGAACGGGAGCTTCGTGCCCTGCATGTCCATCTCACAAACCTTCATGAAACCATCAATGCCAATTAACCTTAATTTTTTAAGAGTATTAGTTAAACACTTAATTTAGCAGAAATAAACTTAGAATGTACTATGCCTGTAATAAAAAATAAATAAATTAAATGTGGGAAGTACATCATGTCATGCACAATACAATAAAGTAACAATATTTTAGATATACTATTATTGTTACCATGACTAATCCACACCTGTACCCCTAAACCTTATTCCCAACATTAAAAAAGATGCAAGTGGGCAGTTCATTCTAAGTGCAAGGGCATATTTTCAGTATACCTCGGCACACATCAACATGCTGTAGCGTTCATCTGGTTTGGCTGTTCTAAACAAATGTGTTAACAAGCTGCCAACACAATACAGGCATCAAGCACATGACCTAAAGCTGCAGACAAACAACATTTATTCCCATCTCACTCTTGTTTTCTGAATAAGCGTAGCCGCAGAGGAGTGAACGATTCTTGATGATGGCTCTACGTGTGTGGAGCACTGGTTAATTGATTGTTAACAGCCCACGTACTGTGAGCTATGACTGTTATATGAGGGAAGGTGACTCACAGCGAGCCCTCGCGAGACAAAGAAATCGGTTTTGTGGAAGCAGGGAACAGAGCTGGGATGAGTCATTGCTGTTTCCTGCATTTATTTACAGTCACTCAAATGGCCTACTGATAGACAACACTTTACAATATGAAAAGAGATGCCTGTTTTTATTAAAGTTCACACCTTTCTGAGTGTGGTTTTCGTTCCATTCACACCGTCAATGAATGAAAAGGTTTAGAAGATGACAATGATCTTTCAGAAAAAAAAATACACTAAAAGACAAGTGGATTAAGTATGCTGACATTGATTTATTGGGCTTGTTAAGAGAAGAGCATTTACATACATTAACATAATGAGACAATAAGACTGTAGACAATTGTGGTGTTGTGTACAGTAAATTCCATTTAGCCTCTCACATTCTATTTAACTGCAGCTGATGAAAGAGTAAGACAGAATTGATATCTTATACATAAGAGCAAGAATATCTGATAGAAAAGATGTCAAGGATCCAGAAATAGAGACATAGAGAGTAAGTTTGTGCCGAATTGTGCATATTATGACAGACCCGCATTTTCTACAGTGTTTGCAAAGCAGCACTGTATTGCTATTCCTCAAACATTCTGATTATGGCTTTTTCTAAATTACTAAACTCTAACTTAACACAACATCAGACTCCATTTCAACTTGTGCTCAGAAACTGTAGCATTCAAATTCCAACAGCAATTACATCCTTATAACATTTGCATTCTAAATCACAAGCAGTTTTATATTTGCATACTGAATTGTGATTGGCCTTTTCTCCTTATTTACACTATAAAAGGTGCACACTAGACACAGAAGATGCTTTAAATATTTTTCTATTTATATTTACCATTGAAAAAATTGCTGTCGTGGGATTTTTGAATGCCATTGATTAAAGCCTCACCAAGCCTGCTTTTATACAAAATACATTAAAAGCAGAAACTTATAAAATATTATTACAATTTAAAAGAACTCTTTACTATTTTAAAGTGTAATGTATTGCTGTGATGGCAAAGCTATTTTCTTTACTCCAGTCTTCAGTCTCTTAATCATAAAGAAATCATTCTAAAATGCTGATTTGCTGTTCATGAAACATTTCTTATTATTATCAATGTTGAAAACCATTGTGGTGCATATGTTTGAGGAAACCATGATTTTAAGGATTTTTTGATAAATAATAAAGTCAAAAGAACCACATTTATTTGAAAGAATAATTTCTAACATAACTGTCTTTACTATATGTTTTGATCAAGTTAATGTACATTCACCTAAAGGATTATTAGGAACACCTGTTCAAATTCTCATTAATGCAATTATCTAATCAACCAATCACATGGCAGTTGCTTCAATGCATTTAGAGGTTGGTCCTGGTCAAGACAATCTCCTGAACTCCAAACTGAATGTCAGAATGGGAAAGAAAGGTGATTTAAACAATTTTTGAGCATGGCATGGTTGTTGGTGCCAGACGGTCCGGTCTGAGTATTTCCCAATCTGCTCAGTTACTAGGATTTTCACGCACAACCATTTCAAGGGTTTGTAAAGAAAATATCTTTCATACTGGAAAAATATCCAGTATGCAGCAGTCCTGTGGGCGAAAATGCCTCGTTGATGCTAGAGGTCAGAGGAGAATGGACCGACTGATTCAAGCTGATAGAAGAGCAACTTTGACTGAAATAACCACTCGTTACAACTGAGGTATGCAGCAAAGCATTTGTGAAGACACACAACTTTGAGTCGGATGGGCTACAACAGCAGAACACCCCACCGGGTGCCACTCATCTCCACTACAAATAGAAAAAAGAGGCTACAATTTGCACAAGCTCACCAAAATTGGACAGTTGAAGACTGGAAAAATGTTGCCTGGTCTGATGAGTCTTGGTTTCTGTTGAGACATTCAGATGGTAGAGTCAGAATTTGGCGTAAACAGAATGAGAACATGGATCCATCATGCCTTGTTACCACTGTGCAGGCTGGTGGTAGTGGTGTAATTGTGTGGGGAATGTTTTCTTGGCACACTTTAGGCCACTTAGTGCCAATTGGGCATCGTTTAAATGCCATGGCCTACCTGAGCATTGTTTCTGACCATGTCCATCCCAAAAAGCTTGAAACAAAGCTTGAAACACATCCACAAAGCTTGAATCATTTCAAATTGGTTTCTTGAGCATGACAGTGAGTTCACTGTACTAAAATGGCCCCACAGTCACCAGATCTCAACCCAATAGAGCATCTTTGGGATGTGGTGGAACGGGAGCTTCGTGCCCTGGATGTGCATCCCACAAATCTCCATCAACTGCAAGATGCTATCTTATCAATATGGGCCAACATTTCTAAAGAATGCTTTCAGCACCTTGTTGAATCAATGACACGTAGAGTTCTGAAGGCGAAAGGGGATCAAAGTTCACTCAGTTCTGAATGCGAAAGGGGATCAAACACAGTATTAGTATGGTATTCCTAATAATCCTTTAGGTGAGTGTATAACTGCTGAATAGAAGTACTAATTTATATAAATAAATAAATAAACGTTTTACTCAAGAGCTGTCTTATGCTGCCTTGCAACCACTTAAGTCGGACTCAGACTACAGGAGTTGCAGGCCGATTTATGACGGAGAAAAGATTGTGTCCAAGGCATCGGTAGGTTTCGATGTTCGTCCCAGATTATCTGGTACTGTGAGGCATTTACAGATCAAAACTTCCCGATCTGCTTTCAGAAACATCAGGCATGTAATGAAACATGTTTGATATATAGGATTTGAAACCGGGATGATTCCAACTATATGATTACATGAGTAATTCCAAAATATCGACAAGACTACAGGAGACGGATGTGGCAAAACAACAAGCAGATGTACAGGTCGGATGGATAACAAAGAGGGTGGAACGGCTGGTTTAAATGTGGCAACAACCACATTTTCACAAGCTTTCACAATTGGTTAAGATTCAAAAACTCCTGTAGCCTGAGCCCGGCTTTAGTGGCTGTTCATTTTATCAATACCGTAATGTAGAAAAATACAAAACTCATTTTGACAACAATTATACAAGTACAGGACAACAGATGTCATAGGTTTGCTCTACTTGTTGTTTTGATAAAATAAGAAATAATTAATATTTTAAGGCTTTTATCACATAATTATCAAACACAAATAAGATACTCCCAAATTTCTCATTGAAATAAACAAGGAGCCTTTGCTGATTGTTTTGACAACAACTGGCATTGTCAAACAGCTCTTTTATGAGCACTGCTGAACTTTATAGTCCCTAGCGAGAGGAGACACTCCTCCGTCACCAGA
Organism: Rhodeus uyekii; assembly: GCA_037043235.1. Taxonomy (NCBI): domain Eukaryota; kingdom Metazoa; phylum Chordata; class Actinopteri; order Cypriniformes; family Acheilognathidae; genus Rhodeus; species Rhodeus uyekii. The sequence continues at coordinate 1,471,473 of JAWRVZ010000136.1, forward strand.
GGCCGGACTGGGAGGCTTCATTACAGGGTCTGCTAGGTTTCTCATTGCACTCAGGACTCTGGTGCCCCCCTTCCGTTCTCCTCTTAAGTCTTCCTTTTTTGTGGAGAAGTCAGACATTAGGATTCCACCTGCCATTAGAACCCCACCCAGAGTGAGAAGCCCCGTCCCAACCAGAACACATATGTTTAGTGAGTGATTGTGGCGCACGGCCTGGCGGTCCACGAACAGCAGTTCACCTTCACCAAAAGCCTCAATGCGAGTGGGGATGGCATAGCCCACTGTCATGACCACCAAGCCCACTGTCAGGAGTACGACACCAACCGCAAGTGTGACCTAAGAGAGAATAAAAGAGTGTTCTTCATTCTCTAGCACTATATATTGGTTCTATTGACTCAGTTACTTAACCACAGCCACCGCTTTTCAAGAGTGAATAATCTATCTATGTCCGTCGAACAAAACATCCATACAGAATAAACTACTTAAAATGCAGTTTTTGTATCAGGTTGTTATGTTGAAACAATAATATAATAGTAGAAGGCAAGAAAACCATGAAATACAAGGGAAAATGTACACAAGTGTCTTACATGGCAGAGGCATTGACATTAACATGTATTGACACTGACACAGAAAAATGTGTAATTGACAATTTGCAGATGCAAACGGGTTAAATATAGTGTTTTTGTTTGTTTTCCTCAAAAATGAAGTTAACCTTGCCTACATGTCACATTTTTCAGAGCTGTTGAAACACCTGAGTATATTCAGCATGCTTGTTTTTCAAATAAAACCAAATAGTCCACACATAAAATGAAATCAATAGCATCTTGGATGACAAATACATATGTTTACTACAACAGCAGATAGAACTTTGAGGAAATAAAGCAATTGTCATGCTCCATTTATCTGTCCTTTAAGCACAATGCCATATAAAACCATCACAGAACCACAGTGTAAAATAAGCCAAGGTCAGTGTCATAAAAAACAAGTCCAACGCGTACATTTTTCATGATTACTGGCTGATTTCAGGAAACCGAATGAACAAAACTCTATTTAAAAAAGCCACTCTGGATACCTAGAATCCAAATTACATTTCACATAACAACATATTTTTTGCTTAAAGGAATTTGCCAGAAATGGAGGTTTGTATGTGTCTGAAACATGGACTTTAAAGGACTTCAAAGCTTGACAGACAAAATGGTGGATGACAACAAGTCTTCCATGTGCTCATTGCAGATTGGGCTGTCACTCGTTTATCTGTTGTAAGCTCAATAGAGTGCAACTGTCATATTCTGGAAGTAAGAACTCCATTCATTTTTTCCAAATTCATTTTGAACAATCACTTATAGCTTGTTAATCCATGGTATTTGGTCCATGGTATTCCAAGACATCAGCCCACATAAAATAATTATGTTTAACAGCGGAAATCTTGATGAAAAACTACATTACCCATGATGCTGTACATAATTACACAAATCAGTCAAAAAAAGCAACGTAAAAGCTACACCCACTCCCATATATATATATATATATATATATAATATTTGTAAATTAGTAATTTTATATTTCTCCATAGTTTTTAATTAGATTACTCTGTTTGCAATGCTTCATGAGATTGTAGTTCTTTCCTTACTAAATCCATTCAGTACAGTCTTGTGCCTGATTCTTAAATACTTTTTTTTGCTTCAAATCAAAGTTTGTAGAGTTGTTGTTCACCTTGTAGCTGATTGTCTCTTGAACAAATACTTAAAAATAAATCCCTATGGGAAAAATGAACGGGAAAAAGTACTTGCTGCTGAAAAAGTGGGTGGACACTGATTCAACGTATAGACAATTTGCAATTTACATTTATGCATTTGGGAGACGCTTTTATCCAAAGCGACTTACATTTCATTCAAGAAACACATTGACATTCTAATCAGTTCTTGCTTTCCCTGGGAATCGAACCAATGACCTTAGCGTTGCAACACGCTCTACTGTTTGGTTTAGTTTATAACATTTGAAAAGACCAGCCAAAACTGAAAAGTGTCTGATGGCTGATTGATGTGATTGACAGTTTGTTTGTGATGATATTCATTTTGCAAACAAAAGCATTTAATTTTTTTTTACCAGATTTCAAAACAGCACAACACATTCTGAAAGACCAGAGGGGCAAGACTGGAATCATTTGAATTTGGTTTTGGACTCAAACTAACACAAACACTCCAATAGAGAAAACAACATATAAATGAGGACTTTGGATCTCTTTTACAGAAAACTGTATAACACAAAAAAACATCTTTCCGATACCTTCCAGAAGCCTGAGCTCAACCGCAGCGGTGATCTCTGGTCCTGAAAGTCCTCCTGCTGCTCCCTCATTGAGGCTGTGCACTCCTCATAGAAGTGATGTAAATAAGAGCGCACTCCGAAAACACGACAGCCGGAGTCGACCGCGTGACCAGACGCACAAACCTCAGAGCAAGAGGCCATCTCTCAGACCTGTGATTACAACCACACATCCAAAAACATTGAAAAAGCAGTGTTTAACCTTCTTAGCTATTACTTGTCAACAGTTTCGTACATTTTCCTACATGTAACCTTAATTTGTCTGTTTTTGTTAAGTCTTTTCTTCTCCTTTTGATAGTGTCTTAGATTAAACAAATAAGGCTACAATAGCGCAAACTACTGCAAAAGGTTAAAGTATGAAATCAAAATGCACAATTCTTGTTTTTATGGAACATTGCATTATTTATTATAAATGTTTTATCTTTTCTTGATGGACAAAAAATCAAGTCCCGCTCGACAGTTTACAGAAGTGAAAACCACCCACTGATGACTTTCTCTCACCTGTCATCCACACTCTCAAGAGCATCATTGATAATTTAATTAATTATTTCATGCACACTTCTATTTGCATGCTACAGATCCATAGATTCTGACATTATTAACTAATGATACTTTATATTGAAGCGCACACTTAACTACACCCTTACATTTTAGTTAAAATGCATCTAAAACTAAGAGTTTATTTGCTTTATAATTAAGCGTATTCATATTCTGAATACTGTAAATGGTTCATTAGCTAAAACCGAATATCAGAATAATGAACACAGAGGCTTAAAAAGAGAATTATGCAAATGATTTCATAAATCATTTGGAGATTAGTCGTTCATATGCACTGCACTCTTTTTTGTGGTGGCGGGGGCAATTAATACAGCCACAGATTATGTACACATCATTTTTTTTTTTTGGACATATAAACATACATATGTTGTAACAATAAAATATATATAAAAAATTTAATACTCGTTAAATACTCGCCATAAATCAAGTTGGAATAAGGGGGTAACCATAGCAACAACAGCAGACCGCAAAGATCATTATCAGACAATTAAAGCAGAGAACATAAAATCATTATTCTATTATAAAGTTCACATATCACATAACCTTGAAAAGTCTAATATGAGTAAACTTTGACAGACCGCACGAGCGGCACGTAGTTACTAATTCCACAAATCGACTCCATTATTTGTGTAGCTATTATTGCACACTAGCTAACCGGTTTGTGCATTCAGTGAATCTAAGCATATTATAGACGTTTACATTATGCCATCTATGACTCAACCCACTATTGCGTGTTTATGACAATAATTTTGCAGCAAATATCAATCACACAAAGCAACTCTGCTCCCGTGACATTCAGAACACTCGATATATTTCTTATCTATATCTTCACGATCAAACCCAGTGTCTTATAAGCAAACGTTTATGCAAATGAGGCTGTACAGAACACTGCGATTAAATCAAGCAGATCCAAAGAAGCTGAAATACTGGGAGACAGACAGCAATAAACATGTCAATAAACGCCAAGTCAATAAAGAGAATTTAACGAGTCAGCGTAATTATATCAATCACAATGGCAACAATGCATTAAAATGCCACAGGCATCGGATATTGCTCATACGTCGCTATTAAAACTCATTTAAATGACATGACTCGTATAGTCTATGATATGGCGCTTGCCAAGCGAAATGAGATTCTATAACCTCTATGTGCAAATGTATCGTTATTTTAAAATATAAAATAGGTTAAAAAACAATTTGACTACTACCGAATGTTCAGTAATCGATCCTTGTTGCTTGTTTTCGTGTCTTCATCAGCCAAAGTTTTCATTTGCTGGAGCGCACGCAATGCGCATGCGCCTTCTGATCTTCACAGCATTTACACACTATCTTTCCGTTTTATTTACAATTGCGAAGAATCTACGTAAATAACATGATGATGATGATACTTCAATACTTGATGAAGTCACCTTTTAGATAGATGCCTCTCAACCTGCACAACTACAGAGGACAATATTTGTCCATTTCAAGATGAACTCCAGGCAACTGCAATGTTTTTCAATCATATCATACATAGAACATACAAATCAGAGTTCTAGACGCTTCCAAATTAATTTAGTGAATGTTTTCCTTAGTATATTTAAAAAGGATTTTTGCCACCAATCATTAATCTATGGTTAATCGGTGTTTGATTATATTGTATAATGATAAATCTTTAGATAGCTGAAATCATATAAGCTATACTGTGTGGTTTCAATATCCTGTAGATATTACTTTTTCAACCCCTTCAACCTCTTTTTCAAACCTCAAGATCATTATATTTTCATATAAAATGACCCCACTTGATAAAATTTGAACTAAATTACATTTTACTAAATTGTTTGTTTGGTGATTCAATCTTTCACTTGGCAAAGTATAAATGTTTTTTTTTAAACATTTTTTTTAAAAACACAAAGTATAAGTGTGTTTTTCAGAATGCAAACGCAGTGTATAGTATAGTGTGGTGAATTTAATGTGAATTACAGGATATGCCACTAATACAAATACGCATTAAAAGTAATTTAAGCCTGGTGCTATGAATAATTAGGAAAATAAAATTGCTTTTTGCTCCTTGCTTTCAACTTTGAGAATTATATAGAGAAAAAAGAGATGTGATAAAAATTCCTCAAGTTTTAAGTGCTCTCAGAGCATTTGTTAGCAACGTTGCAACACCATGAGCCATGTTCAAGGTTGTGCATCTATTATGAGGCTCTGAATGATGAAAATTACATTTTTTTTGTAGAAATTCCACAAACTCATCAAGTAGTTCTATGCCTGCACATTACGGCTAACCTTTGGATGTGTTTTGTGGTTATGAATGCTTGGAAAATTGGATGTCCTCACATGATAGGTTACGTTCACGTTAACACACTCTTCCTTCTTCAGTCAATAAGTGTTATTTCCATGGCTACACGAGCAAATAAAAAGAGGCATTCAGTACCTTAAAAAGGGCCTGCATGCAGAAAGAAACATTTTCCATGTGGATTTTTTTACAAGTGTAACAAAAAGTCAATAAAAAAGAAAAAGAAAAATATGCCTTTGTACCATTCACACAATTCAAGGACTTACCAAGCATTGCTCCTTGTTTGTCTTGTTGTACAATGTAAATGATTGGCTATAAAATACAACAGCTTATACAAAAGGGTGGAGAAAAACAGAATTGTGCCAGAATTTCCATGGCACATGGAGAGATAGTTAAACCTGTCCATGGTGCTGAAGCTCCAGAATGACAGCTGTCTATTCATTCTCACTAATAAACTAGATTTACATTTTGGAACTTAAATTCTTTTCACTAGATGCGTTGATGAAGAAAGAACACAATGCAGTTATTTTGCAGTCTTTCTTCACCAACTGCCTCATACCTTTTTCCATAAACATAGGATGTGAATATTTAAAGTGCGGGGGCGAGCGGCAGTCCTAGAGCGAGCAGATAATGTGCTCATTATGTCGGTGAAGCGGCGAAGCATAAACGCTATCAATGGCAATGCCATCGTTTCCCTCTCACCCGTGATATACGATGCGCTAACACGGCTGGCGTCGTGTGGAGAAGCCAACGGAGTTCAAAAAGTCAAGAGACGCGTCTCCTGATGTAGCGGGACCCAGACGGTTCGTCTGCGTGCCAAAATGGAGATGTTACATCATCTTAATGGTCAAACAATGGGGCGTTGCAATGAATAAAACATGTCATCTCAACCTAAGCCTAGCCTATTTCACGAGGGCTGAGGTAAACCCCACGTCCGAATATGCAATAGTATGCAAAAGCTATATGTCAAATAGATGTCAGAATACGAAGTGGTCATGATACAGTTAGTGAACAGTCCTGTGTGCAACCAGAGGAAATTTTGTCATTATATGAGGCAACTGGAGCTGAGAAGCCATTAGAATTTAGAAGTTAAAATACAAGAGGTCTTTTTTTCAGTGTAAGAGCCACAGTAGGCCACAAAAAATAAAGATTTTATATAATAAAAATGATCAGGGATGTCAAAGTATTAACCTAAGATATTAATTAAATATGTGTACTGTGATAATTCATTCTACTTTCTGAAGTCTGGTCAGAAATTATTATGATAACAATAATTGTGATTGTCTATCTAGAATATAACCGAAATGTAGTTTGCATTTGTGTTGTATATCTTACTATAAAGTTTCTATTCATCACAGTGGCTTTTGTCTTGCTCCCTGTGGCACTATACAATATAAAACTGCTTTGGAACAGTATTTATTATGTAAATCGGTATGCAAATGTGTTTTAAAAAAACGTGTCTTCAGGGTTACATTACTGTAACAGCAGACTGATAAAAAGATACACTGCTAACTCCACACAAAGTAATATTTTAATTATTATTTATTTAGCCTTTTGTATAACAAAAAAAACCTTCATTTTGTAAACTTCTTTCTAATATTATTATTTGTCTCACTGTAAATAAATATTTGCACAGCATATGAAAATATATATCTGTCATTGTATTTCAGGAGGGGGGTCTATCACAACGGAAACATCATATCTGGGGGCCCTTTGCAGTAAGAATAAAGAAATATAGAAATAAACAAGAGGTAACAAAAAGCTTGAATTGGTTAAATTGTAACACCTCCCAAGGGAATTATTTGTGTGGTTATTGGTAGTATGTCATAAGGTCAAAAAACACATGGTCCAAAGGTCAATCCCACAGTTGCAGAAGAAGTTCATTTAATTCTGTACATAATCTGTACTTTGGTACCTTGGACGATCTCTACAATCTGTTTTGTGTTGTCAAAGTTTGGTCTGCACATTCAGTTTTTACCATAAATAAATAAGTAGGAAAAACAGTATGATTCAAGCTTATTGCCAAGATAATGTGTTTTCTTTCAGTCTTGGGAGTTTATATTCACTAATCCTTCACTATTCTTGTCATCTCTGGTTACATAAGGATATTGTTTTCTCTCTTTTTCTGTCTCTCTTCCAGACACTGTGGCCTACATTTCATACATGTACATTTTTGTCTGAGAGAAACTGTTTATACAATGAAAGTCCCAAATCGACTGAACGCTAGATGGCGGTATAATCCCAGACAGCTCATGACAGAGCGGCTCTAGTCTTTGTTTTGTCCACGAGACACACACTAGAAATGCCTGCTGGTGCAGTGTTATATTTTGGACAATTGCAGACACGTTTCTTGTGGAATGTACAGTATGTGAACAAGTGCTGTTTGGTTTTTTTGTTTGTTACACTACTAAAAACATTCCTCCTAGTTTTCCAGGACTATTTTAACTCCTAAAACAGTCTTCTTAGACATGATTTGACATTACAGTCAAACGTTTGCAGTGCCACATTAACAGTCCAGATGCATCAAAAATCCCTTCACCAATAAAGGGCACATTTATAGGTTTCAATCCACAGAGGTAAACATGTCATACATGCCTATGAATTCAGTGTTGGCACGGCGGAAGGCTTGCATCTTCTGTACAGCCCTGCCCGTACCCCCTGCCATCTGTCCCAGTGTCCTACACACGCTGCTCGCTCTGCACACAGCCCCAGGGCAGGCGCGGGGGGTGCTGCGGCACAGCAGCCCCGACATCTGCTGCTTCCGTGGGCTGAGAGGATACGGAGGCCCCTAGGGTCCCGGGGAACAGCAGCAGAGGCCGAGCAGCCACACTGTCCTGCAGGGTACTATTGTGTCTCCACCACATCATGATGGTGTCAGCGATCGCCTGTTCATGCTCCTCTGGGTGGAAGGCGTTTTGTGCCATTTGCCTTGGTCGTTAGGCTGTAAGGTCAATATGACCTGAATTAATATTAAAATTTTGTCTGACAATTAGCATACAGATGCAATGTTGGGGTTCGGAAATGCAATACAGATGCAATGTCGTGGTTGGAAATTAACGGGGGACCAAAATGCTTCCCAAATTCAAGACAAGGGGCTAAAATCCCCCTGCACAATTAAACTAAAGCCACCTTTATTTCTATAGCGCTTTACACAGTACCGATTGTTTTAACCCTTGAGAGACTTTCCCAGGTCTTTATCAACCTGGGACATCATTCACTGCCCTCCCCCTCATATACATTTTTCTATTAAGTTAGACATCAACCTTCTTAGTAATCCCCAATCTATTAATTATCAATAATATCACAAAAATAAAGAATCTTTATCTTCGTTCCAATAAAGAAATTTATTTTGTAAAATGCTAGTGACCCAAGGTATGTAATGGTGTATGTATATTCATTTTTCTGCATTCACCTTTATTCCCTAAGGTGGTAATATCTGATACACAATGATTATGCAATGTTTCACTCATAATTTCTGCAGATATAAAACAAATATATACATAAGTATCATTAGCAAAACTTTGAAAGGCTCAGCAATTTACGGCAGAGCAGCGATTTATTAGTGTGTCTGTCATCTGGTGGATCTGGTGAAGAAGCTGCCAGTGATGCAAATATTGATTTTGAAGACATTGTAAACTAAAGTATATTGAGATTACGAATGAACTGGGGAAATGAACTCTGATGATGAAAGTGATGATGGTAAAAAGTGAAAATAAAATAAAATGAATATGTAATAATGACTGGTGAAACATACAAAATCATTAATGCAAACTTAAATATGAGACAAATCAAATTCTCCTGTAAAGCAGCTTTAATGATGATTCAGATCAGTTCAGTATTGCATGAAATTTCTTGCTGACCTGAGCAATATTACCAAGTCACAAACATTTCTGTTGAGTTTATAAATGTAATGGCCAATCAGAAGCGTGTTGATTAGTCATCACTGAAAACTCTGGCAAATCCTGTCATGATAAACAACAAATCGCAGATATGATGTAAATAAGACATACATTTTGCCTTATAGACATCTTCAGTGATTAGAACGGGAGTTCTTGTAAGACTGCATAACTCACACTAGACTTAGAAGTCATAGACCTCCTCGGTTACGGATTATAATTCATTCCTAGTTTGAATAAAGCCCCCTTCATCCCAAGGACGATAACTATAATAATAGTGACCCTAGTTTTTTGCTTTTTTTTGCACTTTGCTGTTTCTTTTCACAACCGAACACTTGTGATTTGTCATTAGGCCTAAGAATTCTTGCGGGAAATGCTATTCTTTTGTGGTATGTACAAGAAGTTCTTAAAAAGATGCAGCATTGAGAAAGAATACCCATTTGTGATGAGCCTACCTATGAATAATGAATATTAGAAGTACTTTGATACTCTAACAGTGTAAAAGGAAAAGAATCAAACTCTCAAGGTCTTGTTTTTCTTCCTAGACACTGTGCTGGAAGCCAGGGCATCACTCTCTCTTCCTCTCCATCTCCCTCTCTCGCTCTCTCTCCCTCCCCGTGTCTCCCTTTTTCATTCTTTTCCCTGAGAAGCAGGGTGCACGGCATAGCATCCTCTTTTATCTCAGGAGCAATCAATAATGTATGGGACTCCCGGGCTCTCTATGGAGAGGAGCTCCAGCGTTGCTGCCGCCCTGCCGTACCACTCGGCACTGACAGCCCCACTCAGCACCCTGTCTGCCAACCCCGGCCCGGGCCTCCAATTAAACACTGTACTTAGAGAATCCGGCAGCTCGTGTAAAGCGGAGCACGCCTTGGAGAAGACCCCCCCTCCATCTCCCCCCAACCTCTGGAGACCCCCTAACCTACTCGCCCACACTGTATTGATCTTCACGCAGATGTAAAAGACTATTGAGGTCATCATTCATTTTTTATCATTCCCAAGAAAAATGTCAAAACATGTGGCAAAAAAAACATCTTTGTGTCAGACGTAATGGGCTCGGCTGCAACAGCGTGGGATGCTGGTATACGAGGCCTTGTCAAAGTAGCGGAAACTTAAAATGCAGCAAAATCTAGTTTGGTTCTTGACCCTGTAAGTCCAAATTTAGGGTCATTAAGCTCAGTAATTCTTTTCTATAAGAGTCTGTTGAAACAATCTGTATTGTAGAAAGAGCTTTATAAATAAATGTGACTTGACTTAACTTGACAACAAAGATGAATTCACCACAAGGTTAAGTTGGTCATTCTGCAGATGTGGTATGGATGAGTGTGCTTCAGCAGATGTAGGCTTCAGCAGCTCTCTGTTGAGGCCCAGACTCTGTTGTGGTCACCACATCAGCCGCTGTGAGCCGGTAATGACAAACACTGATGCTGCTGAATGCATCAGCCTGTAATAAAACATTCAGAGAGTCCCACTGCGCTGCAGGCCTACTGACCAGGGCTAATTGGAGGTGCTTATTCAAGGCACTTTCCCACCGATAAATATTTAAATGCACTTAAACTTCCACCTGATGAGGTCTTCATACGCAATGGACTGCAACAATTATTATACAATTAAAAGAAATTTCAAGTCAAAATATATAAACACCCCTAAAACAAGATAAATTTACTTGCATAATAATAATACAAATCCAATTAGGTAGATTGGGAGGTGGAAGATAAATTCAAGATATATTCTTTACATAAGGTTCCTTATCAGTCAGTCACGTTCGACGTGGGATCTCAAATTGGGATCACTCTTAAGTGACAATGCACATTGGTGTGCAAGATTTTGGGTCTGCGGGTCTTCATCCTTTGAGGACACTATCCCACCAACATCTAAACTTCTGCCAGAGCTCCGAATGATATGCTGGGACCTCCATGAGAAGGAGCAGCAAAACTCCATACCTTGAAGGCCAGACACATGAAGCAGTGATCGTCACTGTCAAACGGGGCCAGGTAACGGCCGCATCCAGAAACACATGGGTGGAAGGACATCTTTAAAAAGACGCGGTGTTTGGGTGCTGAAGCACACAGGGGAAAGTTGCAGCACAACTGAACAAGATTGAGCCTGAAGTTGTATATGTGAGAGAAACAATGCTCTCTCCGCAGCAGGAAGCAGCAACCACCACTGAATCGGGGTGACCCACTGAAGAGGCTTCCTCACGACTCGTAAGCACACTCGTCGGTGATACGTGCAGCTCAGAAGAGGAATCACTAGGCTCTGAATCAAAAGGCTAAATGTGCAATTGCACACACTCTTCCCAGACTGCCCCCCTCTGTTTCATTCGGACCATCAGACTTGACTATGCCATTCCATTTGCCCGGCGTCACCCCAAATTCAGAGGCATTCGGTTCACCTCTGTGGTGGACAAGGATGCTCCTGTCCTGTGGGAGGAAATCGCAGTCCTACTGGCGAAGTATGCAATAGAGCCAGTCCCTCTAGCCAATATGAAGTCAGAGTTCTACAGCCCCTACTTCATTGTACCCAAGAAAAGCGTTGGGTTACGACCTATCTTGAAACTGTTTTGAATCGGGTCCTTCACAAGTCCCACTCAAAATGTTCACATAGAAAACCATTTTTGAATGCATCCGTCCCCAAGATTGGTTTGCAGCAATTGACCTGAAGGACATATACTTTCATGTCTCGATTCTCCCTTGCTTTGCGCTCAAGGGATGGGCATACCACTACACGGTCCACCCCTTTGTGCTGTCACTGACAACCACCGTCTTTACGAAGGTCGTGGAGGCAGCCCTTGTTCCCATGAGGGAACAAGGTGTTCACATCCTCAACTATCTCAATGACTGGCTCATTTTCTCAAACTTGTTAACAATGGTTAATAAATGCTGTAAAAACATTTATTGTTGTAGTTAATGAATTAAATGACTTACATTTTACATTCATGCATTTGGCATACACTTGTATCCAAAGTGACTTACATTGCATTCAAGGAACACATTGAATTGGTTCTTGCTTTCCCTGGAATTGAATTCATGACCTTGGCTGTTGCGGCTGGTGGTGCGGTGTGCGATGCCGAGGAACGAGGAGAAAGAGCACTGCATCAAACTTAGGTTTATTCCTCCAAAAACATAAACAAAAGACTCTTTAACAACCAAAATGGCACGCATGTGCAAAACCGGGGAAACTGGGAACGCGGATCATCCACACAGAAGCTAGGCCCAAACAGTTACAACAAACCACGATTACACAGGGAAACAGAAGGGTATTTAACAAGAACACACATTAGGAACACCTGCAGGACTAGACAAGGTAATTGATAAACATAACAGGTGATGCGGATTAAAAGGGACCCGGAGGTGGAACATGAGACTGTGACATAACGCCCCCTCCCAAAAGGCGTGACCTCACGCCGTGATAGTTACACCTTAGGGAGGGAAGGGAGGGGGAACAGGCGGAGGACAAAGTAGACATAGCATCAAAACATGGGTGGGAGGGTGGGCACCCTGGAGACCGGGGTTACACTGAGTCATGGAGGTCTCCAGGGTGGTACCGGGGTCATGGGGACCCAGGGAGGTGCAGTAGTCCAGGGCGGCGCCGGGGGAACAGGGCGCCGGGGTGTCAGAGTAGTCTAGGGCGGCGCCGGGGGAACAGGGCGCCGGGGTGTCAGAGTAGTCCAGGGCGGCGCCGGGGGAACAGGGCACCAGGGTGTCAGAGTAGTCCAGGGCGGCGCCGGGGGAACAGGGCGCCGGGGTGTCAGAGTAGTCTAGGGCGGCGCCGGGGGAACAGGGCGCCGGGGTGTCAGAGTAGTCCAGGGCGGCGCCGGGGGAACAGGGCGCCGGGGTGTCAGAGTAGTCCAGGGCGGCGCCGGGGGAACAGGGCGCCGGGGTGTCAGAGTAGTCCAGGGCGGCGCCGGGGGAACAGGGCGCCGGGGTGTCAGAGTAGTCCAGGGCGGCGCCGGGGGAACGTTCTTCCCCGGAGGCTCCGCCTCCGTTGCCCCACCCACCCTCAAAGTCACATCACTACCCCCCCAAAAAAAATTCTTGAGGGGCCTCCCCGGGAAACCGTCAGGAGGCCCAGGTGGTCCTTGGGTGAGGGGCCAGAGTTCCGGAGGCGCCGGCAGGGCGAGGAGGTCTGGGAGATCTGGAGGAGGGTCTGGGAGGTCTAGGAGATCTGGAGGAGGGTCTGGGAGGTCTAGGAGATCTGGAGGAGGGTCTGGGAGGTCTAGGAGATCTGGAGGAGGGTCTGGGAGGTCTAGGAGATCTGGAGGAGGGTCGTGGGGAGGTTCTGGGAGGTCCCAGGTCTCTGGAGGTTCTGGGAGACTCTCGGGACTCGGTTCACTCTCGGGACTCGGTTCACTCTCGGGACTCGGTTCACTCTCGGGACTCGGTTCACTCTCGGGACTCGGTTCGAGCGCTGGAGCGGGCTGAGGAACTGCGGATGCGGCAACGGGCTGACCAGCGAGGCTTGCTGGTCCAGGCTGTTGAGCTGCAGGCACAGGCACAGTCCGCTGATGTGCGGTCAAACGTTCAGGCTGACAGCTCGCGGGCAGAGGCTCTGGGTTTGATTGTTGGGACTGTCTGGATCGGAGCGCGAAGATCTTTAAACACTTAGTTGCAGCCTCCATCCAGTGTAGACCGGTTAGGTCTGGCATGCCCTCAGGGAAGTGCTGTAAAGCTCCGATCCAGAACAGTGTCTTAACGAGTTCATTATCCAATGGAGCCCGGACGGCAACGAACACGAAGTCCCAAGCAAATGAGGGGAAATCCCGGTGGCCTTGGGCGATCGTCAAAAGTTGCCGTTCATAATCCATACTTCCTTAGAACAGTCTTTAAAGGCGACGAACCTGGTGGTTTGTTCTGTTGCGGCTGGTGGTGCGGTGTGCGATGCCGAGGAACGAGGAGAAAGAGCACTGCATCAAACTTAGGTTTATTCCTCCAAAAACATAAACAAAAGACTCTTTAACAACCAAAATGGCACGCATGTGCAAAACCGGGGAAACTGGGAACGCGGATCATCCACACAGAAGCTAGGCCCAAACAGTTACAACAAACCACGATTACACAGGGAAACAGAAGGGTATTTAACAAGAACACACATTAGGAACACCTGCAGGACTAGACAAGGTAATTGATAAACATAACAGGTGATGCGGATTAAAAGGGACCCGGAGGTGGAACATGAGACTGTGACATTGGCGTTGTATGGGTTCACAGTTCATAATCCCCAAACATGTGTTACTTTTTTTTTTTTTACAAAGCTCACAATGCTCTACAGATTGAGCTACAGGAACACTTATTATAAAGTATTACCCATTTATTCCACAATAATCTCATAATAGGCAATTTATAAGGATGAAGTAATAAAGTTTCTAGAATAAAAGTGTACTTTTTTATTTATTTATGTACTTTGCTTTTGACTTTACTTTCACAAAATTTTGACTTATAATTTTGGATTTATTCACAAATATTACTACTTTAATTTTAATTATGATTTTAACCTCATAACAATATTACTTTATTGCCACAAATTTTTTTTTTATATTTATATTTTAATCTAATAACGCTAAAACTGTTGTTTTATTTTTTAAATTTCGACTTTATTTGCAAAGGTTCACTAATCTTAATCTAATATTTAACATGGCACTAAAACACTATATAGAACATTGCAGTGTGCATGGGTAGGCCTGCTGCTCCAAGGGTTAACATGCACACAAAGACATTAATTGAAAATAGTATATTTCACACTCCCCATAGCATGATTCTTCAGGGATGTCTTACCTACATGTCTCTGACACTGACCCTCCCTGTGATGACCGTGATGACCAAGTCCTCCTTGAATACACTACATCTCAGTGTTGGCAGAATGATGACAGCATGTCTAATCTAACTCAGCATGTATGCGAGCAGAACGGGCCTTATCCAACACACAGGCCTTGAGTTTCCAGTCTCTGTGGGAACGATGTGATAAAGTGGCATGATATTCCCTCAAGAAGACGCCATGAGTGGAAAAAAAGAGCAGTGAGGTCTGCGTCAACATTGGCCATTTGCGTCCCACAAATCAGCTGGGTTAACGGGGGGAAATAGCTTTCAGACTCTCCCGTCTGGAGAAGCGAAAGAGAAAGGGCCCCGATAGTCCTGCACAGCTAGCCATTCATAGACCCCCAATTTATGGGCGACCCTAGAACAGGGCATCTTTGTGTGGAGGCCTTCACTGTACTGAACGCAGCTGCATAAATTATGCTTTTATTGGGCACCTTGCCCATTCCTCTCCATAACCTCAGCTAAACTTTTCCATTTTTGGAGAGCATGTAACGATTGGACTCTCTCCCTCTTGGCCTCTCATCACTGAAAATCCAAACCATGAAATAAACTAAACTAACTCGAATCAAATATGACTTAAAAAAAAGGTTACGTTTACTCAATAACTAGTTATTTTAAGCTGAACTTAAACTGAATGAGTTGCAACAGATTTCAAGTTCACAGCATGCTTTATGATAAAAAACTAAATAAGGTGAATACATATTGAAATTAAGTGTTTGTGTGCGTGTGTCTGTGGTTTTGCACAAGATTAATGTATGGAAAGATGTATTTATTATAAATGTTCTGTTATGTTTGGAGTAATGAAGAGTAGAGTATGTACAATTTTTAAACACATGTTTGGGAATTATGAACTGTATACTGTATGTCTGTTGTTATGTTATGTGACAAATTAACAAAAATGACTTGAGCTGAAAGGAAGGTCTTGGGAGGGGAAATTACTTGTTATTGCAGAGTCATATAAAAGATTTATTCAAAATGAACAAATTGTTCATGATCGAATCATCATTAGTATGAGTTTTTAAATGAGTAATTAGTAAATATTTCAATTAAATTGCATCTACCATTTTTTGTAGTGCAAAAGTAAGGTTTACTAACTTAATCTTTGAGTTCTGCCAATTTATCCAATACAGTGGTCCAGTGTCTTTCTTGGTAAGTTATCAGTGGAAATCAAGGAAATCAAACATCATGAGCCATATGTTCATGTTTATAACTGCCATGGCAACTCATTAAATGTTGAGTTCCACATATTGCCTTCTTTTTATATCAATCCATATTTCCTGCTGAAAGATAGAAAGGTCTGTTGAGTTAATTATCTTGCTCCATTTCCATACATAGAGGCTGAAATGTAGTGATAAGAAGCAGAGTTCTGTGCTTCTGTAATGAGCTTTACTATGAGTAATGGACATTACTACAGCACAGGGTAATGTCAATGACAAGACACCAGCGCTCTCTTAATTACCTGCACATCCATGCCTGGCGGAACATGGGTCCATCTCCCTACTGAGCAGAAGGATCTGTCAACCCAACATAAAGGATCCCTGACAAACTGGGGTTCACAGCAGATGATTTTGCTGGTCATCACAGTTAGGTTGACCTCTTTGCTTCGCTAACATCCCTGAGCAGTGAGATTTTCAGAAACTTCATTTTGTATGCAGGGAGAACAAAAATGTGGTGCATCAATGAAACATTACACGAAATACAGAGGAGGCGTCTCTCACGGCAGTGTGAATCCACTGCACTTCCTGCACCTGTCTGCATGTAATGAGGAGGCTTTGGGTCTTAATGAAATTTAGCATTGCTCTCGCTGGAATTAAAACAGCTGCTGCAATCTGCAGAGATGGAGGTGGGCTGACAACACCTCCATTGGCGCTAATTAGACCAGCCAAGGAGAGGAAACTCACAGAGCATATATTAGGAAGGACCATTTTGCCAAGGAACGTTCAATATTTCCATACTGGCAGTGCAAAACAATTAGTGATATTCAGCACGAAATGTAACATAAGGTGTAAAAAAGTTCTGTGAAGAATTTCTTCACATTTAGTTGGAACTCCTGAAGCGGCTTGTTAATGCAAATCAAGGATTATGCATCCTTTTATTAATACAAATGATGCTTGGATGTTAAAGTGTCAGATTGTCAAAGCATTTTCCTTCTGTGCGCAAGATGTCGAACATGTCTGGGCAAAGTTCCCGCTCCTTTCTTCACTGTTTTCCCCATTATCACTATTGTTTCCTAACAGACAAAAGAAGAAAAATGGAAGAGTGAGAAAGAGAGAGGGAGGAAGACGTAGAGAGTGTTTTGATCTCAGCGTGTTTCTGAATAGAAAGATTCAAGCTGAGCACTGGCACACAGAGACACTCACCTCACAGGACACATAAAGTGATTGTAGTGTTTAGAAGATTTTACTCTCAGTACTTTGTGGTGTTGGTGAAGCTGTGTCAAGAGATTCTTTTAAAATATGTATGTGTAACAAATGTCCATTGAAGACAAGTTGAAGTGAGAAACCATGTGAAGTTTTCTTCAAATAAAACATGACCAATATACAAAATAAAAAAGATATAACTTGAAACATGCACTTAAGAATGAAACTAAACATGGACAATGGATATGGACTAAACAAACTAACCAATGGCAGGTGACAAAACAAAGCTAGAAAAGAAGCAATGGTAACATGAGCTTAATTTATAGACTAAAGACTATCAAGAAACACCTGAACACAATGAACCGATCACAAAAGCAGAACAGAGAAACGTAAGACTTGAATAACCAATCAGAACATGACACATACGATCAGATAAGTGCAAGGGAAACACATGACAAGGAACCAGGAAACATGACTGTGGCAATAGAAGATAAAAGACATGAAGACCTATACGTGATACCAAAACCAAACATGACATATCCCTCCTCAAAGGGTGGCTCCAGATGCATTAACAGCACACTCACCCAAAACCAATGGAGGGTCAGGCTTGTGAAGAGAAACTAGACCTTGATAATGGCATGTTGGCGGGCCTGGGGCCTCATTTATAAAACTGTGCGTAGGATCCCTACTAAAAGTTTACGTGCGGCCAAAAATGGCGTACGCCAAAAAATATTCCGATTTATTTTAACTGCATACGCACACTTTTAGGCAATGTTCCCTTTATAAATCACAGATCACCCGCAGATGTGCGTAAGTGAACCAGCCTCATATCCCGCCCATTTTTAACCATACATAGTCAATGCAAATCACCTCATGATTGCTGATCGGCATGTAAATGAGAGTGGAATCCTACATATTCCTGGAAAACTGGCCTGCAACCCGCCAATTACCATAATTAATCCAAGAAAGTGAAAACGTGTATTTCTGTTGCTTTGAATAATGGCAACAGGTGAAAAAAAAAAAAAAAAATGTAATTTCAGATTGAAACATTTGTAGGGGATGTGGAGGATGTGTAGGGGATGCTCGGAAAACTGTGTTATTTGGTGGCCACGGTAATGGGGTCACTAATAAAAAGAAGCAGCGCCATCATGAAGCATTACATACTGGTTACCGGAGTTGTTTGGCACATTGTATGATATATGTACATTAAGGAAAATATATTTATAAGGTATTTCATGCTATTCTGTATCACATGTAGTCGCGCATCTCCTCTTGCGCTCCCGTTGTGGTCAATGTGACTGTAAGGCAGCGCTGATTATTCTTCTTCTTTTTTAATACATTTTGAATTACGTTTGGATTTTACTAGATGTATATAGTCAAAAACAATCGACACAAACAACACTGTTGCATTTAATCTTCATGATAATTTGGATATAACATATGAAATGGAGTGAAAATTAAATGTCATTAATTCTTATAATCGTTCTTCTCGCATTTATTTTCTACAATCTTACTTCAGTTCCCGACCTCACCATCTCTGTCGCCAATTCCCTTTGTCTCTAGATAGAACGTGCGTACGCCTCAAAGTTTGCTTAAAGGTACGCACATTCTCCTGTAAAGTTTGTTTTTTATAGATCACAACCTTTGCGTGGGAACTGGCGTACGTACGTTTCCAGATCCGTTTTGGGCATACGAATGCTTTATAAATGAGACCACTGGACTGTGGAGCAATGGCAGGCATAGGTCGTTTTTGTCAGGGTTGGTGAGGAAAGTACGAGGACTCACAGATGCAGAGAAGTGGGAATTTTATTACAATAAAAGAAAATCAAAAACACAACAAAAACCGCCCCGAGGGGGGAAAAACTAGACTAGAAAAACTAGAACATATACTAGGACTGGAACAAGACTAGAGCATGACTAGGACTGGACTTCGACATGACTGGACACTGGACTAAAACACGGGTGAACAGCCATGGAATGACGACGAGACAGCACAAGACAGCAGACACTGGGAGAATATAAGCACACAGGAGGAATGGTATTTGAAAGAAACACAACTGGAATAAAATCAAACTAATGACAATGAAACAAGACGGGCGGGGTAACAGACAAAACATGAACATGCAGCCAATTAAACAAAGACGACGCGCAGCTGGTGACAACCAAACTGCGCGTGACAAAACACAAGCACGCGGCCGATAGAAAGCGAACCGCGTGCCAAACATAAACACATGGACGAGAGGAGGCGCGGCTCGCGCAACGCTTGAAACCGCGCCTACTCACATGACAGAGCTCGCAAGAACGAGTGTAAACACCTGTTCTCATGAGCTCACGACAAGGACGAACAAACGAGTTATGAATGCCCGAATCCCGATCCAAAACCGAAACTAGAAAAGACCAGTCTCGGGATCAGACATCATAACCCGCACATAAGACGTTACACAGACAAGCGCGCGCACGGCTTGAATACTCGAAGCCGTGCGCACACACATCAAACACGAGACATTACGGTAGTGTCAGAGCTCTGCCACAAAACCAAGAAATGCCTAGACCGAATGTGGCAGAACCCTGACAGTTTTAGGTTTTAGAGATGACCTCCTTGGCTGTGACAGGGTAGGCAGATGTTTCTGAGACCTCTGGTGCGTACCATTTAGGACAGGGAATGGTGACTCCAGGCCTAGCTCTGTGGAGTCATTGACTTTATGTCAGCTATTACGGCATTCGTTCCTTCAACATGGGTATTTGTTCTTCAGATTGGGTATTCCTAGGATGCAGCGTGAGTTACTATTTGAAAGGGAAGGTCTCGGTTACAAATATGCATCTTGTTGCTATGCTTCGATATCCCTACTCATGTCTCCTTAGTCTCATCTCCAGTCAAAATAAGCTGTTGTGAAACATTTTTTGGAAAGAAGTGTTGTATGCTCAGCAAGGATGAATTTACTTGATATGAATACAGTAAAAAAAGTAATATTGTGAAATATTAAATAAGCAAGAAAACACTGTATTTTGGGCTCAACATCTGTGTTTGAAACTTAAAACTGCAAATTACATGCAGAGCAGAATTTGAAGATTTTTACTTTCACGCTATCTGATGGTTTGTGGTATACCCACATTGATATATCATATTGAGGGGCTCTTACTAACAACACCAAGATTACTGTTAGTAAGAAGTAAGTCCTACAATACTTCCTCTGAAAAAAATAAGTGGTGTGTGCATATAAGAAGCTTACAGTTGCTGGAACTTTATTTCTTTACTTACAGACTGTGAACAAACACAAATAAGAAATATAGCTGCAAGCAGCAATGACCGGGGTTCAAACGTCTCAAGACCATCTGAGCTGTCAAGACGGTTTGTGGTCAATCTGACTTGTTTTCCTAATGTGCACAGTTCTGTGAAGTTTCTACTTTGTGTAAACAATGTATAGACATCTTTCAAAGATGTTCAGAATGAGAAGATCAAATGATATTGACATTGTGAACTGAACATATGAACAGTTATGTCGGTCTATGTCAATCTGACTTGTTCTCCACATAAACAGAGCTTTATGAAGTTTCTAGTTTGTGTAAATTATATATAGACATGTTACAAATTTTTTCAGTATGGGAAGATCTATCAAATGATAGTAATGTGGATATGTTTAACACTACACGTCATATCATTTGAACTGTTATGACCTTTTTTGTCAATCTGACTAGTTTACCTAATGAGCACAGTTCTGTGAAGTTTCTACTCTGTGTGAATAGACATCTTTCAAAGATGTTCAGACTGAGAAGATTAAATGATATTAATATTGTGAACTGAACATCTGAACTGTTCTGTCAGTTTATGTCAGTCTATGTCAATCTGACTTGTTCTCCACATAAAAAGATTTTCTAGCCTGATGGTGCCTCTTGTGGACAAAAGTAGTATTACAGCTTTTCTAAGATTTTAAAATAAAGATTGTTTATAATTTATTGTGAGCCCTATGAGCATCAGAAATACATGAGACCTGACACATTTCTTCAAAATGACTTGTTCTTAACATGTTCACAGTTCTGTGACGTTTCTCTTGTGGACAAAAGTAGTATTACAGCTTTTCTAAGATTTTAAAATAGAGAGTGTTTATAATTTATTGTGAGCCCTATGAGCTGCAGAAATACATGAAACCCGACACATTTCTTCAAAATGACTTGTTCTTAACATTTACACAGTTTGGTGAAGTTTCTTGTTTGTGGACGAGATATATAGGCTTTTTATTCACAATAGGCCAGACCTGAAATATATGAAAAATTATATCTGCTGAACGGGTTAACTAATCAAAATTCTTTGAATAACTTTTTGCCTTGAGTGTCCCTAGATGATGCGTGTGAATTTTCAAGCCAATCGTATTGACCGCCTATGACGAGTTCGAAAAATTTGAAATTTCAAAAATCTCCAATATTTCGCAAACAATTTGATTGACAGCAGTGGTTCTTGAGGCAAAGTTGTTCAGTATGAGGAGATCTATCATATGATATCAATATTCTGTGGATGCGTGAAATACCACGTGAGTAGAGACGCAAAAAACTTGTTAGCGCCAACTAGTGTCCGATTTTTTTCAAAATTCTGACAGACCACTATGGCCATGCGTCAAACACACCCATCGAGTTTCGTTCCGATCGACCTTCGTTAGGCTGGTCTAATTGATGCTCAAAGTTCATTGGCCGATGACGGCCATGTTTTTTGAGATACACCAATGTCCTCATAGACCATCAGGGACCCTTGGTCAAAGACCGTGCATGACAAGTTTCAGGTCAATCAGATAAACATGTGACCCTGTACAGGTGATTTAGTGTTTTTTTCACAATATAGCGCCACCAAGTGGTCAACTGGCCCAGTTTTTTTGGTGTGACCACAAAATGACCTTATACATGACTATGTGAAGTTTGTTGAGATTATCTCTTTGCGTTCCAGAGTTATTACGATTTTAGCAAAAGTGTCTCCGCACTATGCGAACGTTTTAGCGTGTTGTTGCAAGCCTGAATCACCGATCGAAATTATTTGAATAACTTTTGGTCATGAGAGTCTCTAGATGATATGTGTGAAGTTTCACGTTATTTGGACAAACGGCCTATGAGGAGTTCGAAAAAATTTTTTTTCAGAAAATTCAAAATGGCGGACAATTTTTATAGGCGGAAATGAAATCGGAGATATACATTTTTTAAGTCTTGAGCCAAGGATTCCAGGGATATAAGACACTTGAGTGTACAACAAACTGTCTATGAGTTATTAGCAATTTAGGTATTTTGATCGCTGTAGCGCCACCTATTGGCCAATCGGGGTCATATTTTGATACGTTCTCCCCAAATTGAGACCTACCTTCTGGCCAACTTTCAAGTCTCTAGACATTACGGTTTGGTCTGGACGATAAGAAGTACGGCAGAATAATAATAATAATAATAAAAATCTTAACAATTACAATAGGTTTTCAACGCTTCGCGTTTGAACCCCTAATGATGGAAACTTGAAATTTCAATATGAACCTGACAGTGCTGTGTATTAATCATTATTGTAACAATCATTATTGTTTCTCAGGTTAACTTTTCCAACTAAAATTACATTTTATGAAACTAGCTTTTCTATGGTAGCTATATGTCTATATGACAAAGTTTGTCATGACTTGACATGCATTTCTACTTAACATCATCTAAGTGTTACACTAATAAAAACTAACAGTGATCCAAACATTTCCTGCAAATGTGAGTCATTCTCGCGTTTGATTGTCTAATATATACGAGATTAATATTAATTCTTGACTGCTCCATCACAACAACGTCTGAGGCAAAAATTCACTTAGAATGATAAAATCCAGGGGTAACTGGTTACAAACTTGGCAGCATGTGCTGGCTTATGTCAACTCTCTGTGCTGAGGTGGCAGTGATTCAGATGTAATGGGTCCTGTGTTTATTTAAATGGTTTTTCCATCACAGGCTGTAAAGTGAAGGAGCAGGACACTGCTGCAGTAAACAGGCTTGCGACTGCACTGATTTATAGCCCATTAGGAGTAGAGAGGCACTTTACTGCTCTAAGCTAATCTGAGCTCTGCTGGCACTTCTGCTCAGCTCGTATGTGTGTGTGTACATGTGTGTATACATGTGTGAGCCCTCAAACGGTTACCATTACACCAGACTGAGGTAAAGGCCAACCTTTTGTCTTGTTCGCTTGTTGCATGTAAATTCTCACACAGAGGCAGAGACGCTATTGCATTAAACCTACTTGAGCAAACAAACAACCCAACCCAGGCACTGAAACGCTGTCCAGCAGAAAGGATATCACATCCCATTATCTTTTTAAAGGTAATTTTATTAGTCCAAACAATGTCATTGTATTCTAGTTTATCACTTTTCCCAGCAGAAATAAAACTTGGGGTCATCTGAGGCAGCTTGAGAGAAAAACATCCTGGGAACGGTTTCCCTCTTAACCGTAAGGTGCCCACAACACATAACATTAGCCCTCAGTTCTTCCGTGACCACTTGACATCACTCTAATTACATCCACATACATGCAATGCAAATTCACCCATCAACCCTTCCCATGGCGCATCTGATCTGCTGCTGTCATTTCAAAGGTTTTTAAACCAGCGATGGTCCATTTCTTCATACATAAGCTCTGCTCTTAAGCTTTTTAAAGGGGTGGCGGTAAGCCTTGGGAAGAGTAGTCAAACCTCCCACATTGGCCCCTTTACCACCTCCTCTCCCTTGAGGCGATTAACATTTCCATCAAGAAAGCACATCCATCCAGATAACCTTTTCAAGAAGGATCAACATGATTTTGAAGTGGCCATAAGTCTTGCCACTTATCATTGGTTTAAAAGAGCAGCATTGTCATCCGTGAGGCCTATCATATTCGCTCTGGACTAAATAATTCATCATGGGCCACAGTGGGGTTAAGTGGAAATCACCCGGAGGGTAAGAGGTTCCACATCTCACGTAATGTGCGCATTGTGTACATGACAAACACATCTAATCATATGTTATCATGTTACAGTGGAATCCAGTTATGTCGACGGCGTCGGGGGTTGCAATAAAGCGTTGAGATAACCGACAATCGAGATAACCAACAGCCAATGTGCCGATTTATTTGATGAAGCGATCGGCATGCTTTAAAAATATACATACACTGTATATGTTTGCTAACAACAAAAGGCATATGTGCACCAACTAACAGCAGAGATTCCCCAGTATGCAATAAAAAACACCTTCGATTCTCGATACAAACCTTTAATTATATTCTCCAACATTGCAAACACAATGATCGCTCACAGCATAAACATTCACAACACACATAAACACATTCGCTCATAACACAGCCATTTCGCTCTGACACAGTTCTGAAAGTATTGCACACACAGTTACTTTGGTTTCTTTACAAACTCTAAAATCCTTTGTTGCTTTTGCTTTTTGCCTTTAACGGTCAGCTTGAAAACAAAAGTATAGTCATACAGCAGGGCTTCGCCGAAAATGAGGTTGTGAGTCCTGAAAATGAATAGGTGTGAGTTTGGTTACCGAATGCTTTTGTCATTTCAGTAATTAATCAAACTCTGTGTGCAAACACAATCATATTGAGGATTTAAATGGACTGAAAACCATAGTCTGTGTGAACTCAAAGCTAAATCAATGAATGCAACACACATTCTGTGTTAGAAATCACCTCCTCTCTAAGTAGGTACTCCTTTTGAATAAGTAACTACTTTGCAGCCAAAAAACTGTAAAAACTGTATTCTATAATGTATGAATGTAATCTTGACATCATGTTGTCATTGTCATGTGACTTACAACGTCATCCGCTGCTCATGGGATAGTAAAATGGTCAGTGGATGTAGCCAGCAGACGTAGGTTTTTTTTTTTTTCGTTTTCTTTGTGAGCGTGTACTGTATGACAGTGTGTGATAACAAATTTCCCGTAAGGGACAATAAATGATTCTATTCTATTCTAGGTCACTTGCATATTTTTTGCCTACTATTTTATGAATATTGTGAATTCGGACATACTCTTTACACATTATTTTTGCAATATTTTAATGGTTCAGTAAGTGTAAGAAAGTCCTGTTTCCGAATTCAGACAGTCACTAACTTGGTTCCTGATTGAATCAGTGTTCTTGAAATCAGTTGAATGAATGAATGAATGAATGAATGTATTAACTAATTAATGACTCAATCATACAGAGTCCCTCTTCGCCACCTACTTGCATTGCCATTTAACCTGTAAAGAGTCACTGACAAAACTCCATCAATAATGCTCAAACTGACTGTCTAGAAAAAGTGTAATGCTACAAACATTGTTCCTAGTGTTCCAGACCAGATTTTGTGAGCAATGGGAAGTGGAAGCAGTGCAATGTTATACCTGCACTGTATTATCAAGTCAGAGTATTTGTGTTTTCCTTCACTCCATGATCGCTTGGAGTGGAGTTTCTCTTACTAGTTATTAGGGAGCAGAATATGCCTTTTCAGTCTTTTTCTCTTATTATAGTCATTGTAGACAGCAAGCTCACAGCTCTGCTAAAACATTTCCATTCACTAGCAGTTCAGGAATAACTGTCAGAGTATTTTAGTTCAGTGCTCATGAACATCTGAATGATCTAATTATCCACCACAGCAAAAAGTTGTAGAGAAAATTATAAAGCATGAAATCAATGTACATGATGTGCTAAAATGTGCTTGATTGTCCACATGCTACTAATCTAAAGCATTGTAATTAAATCCCTCTATGCTCCTTTGTGATCTAGCTCTCACCATCTCGGTCCGAATTCACATGCTTACAATTTTCATGATAGTGTTTAAGCACCAGGGCAGTACAGTATGTTAAGCGTGACCTTCATGGATCAATATAACAAGTTATCGGTATGCAGGCAATGGACTTGAGTTTTGAAGATCAAGCCATTGGCAGTAATGTAATCTAGTCATTTGAATATGTCATATATCAGTTGCACACACACACATCTCCTGACGGGTGCAGCAGCATGCAAAAAAACCAAAAAAAATTTGGTTAGTTGCTCTGGCTGGTTTAACGCTCAATACCCTTTCCACTCTGCTCAATCCGTCACTCGTGTTCCCGAGACAAAGCTCCACAAACGCTCACCACACCATTTTACAAGCCACTGGACCACTACAGATAAGACTAGGTGGAATATGAGACAGAGCGACCTGCCATAAAGACAAACACACAGGTGGACTTCAGGAGAGTCGTGGGGGCAATAACATGCAGAGAGGAGCATTCAAAGGTCACGGTAAAATATTGAGTGATTCAAGCGTGTAACATTCTCATTCCATAAGACTGAAAGTGAGATTACATTATTGCTGCATGAAAGCATAATGGTGGTGAACTAGCTCTAGCTGGCAGAGGATACACTGCATTTGAGGAACTGTGGAAAAAAAAATTAATGCGCAGACAGGGGTATCATTAGACAGCTTCAAGTGAATGTTCAACACACAACCCCCTCGCATGCGCACAGCAGTGGTTGAAAAGACAGAGAAGATTCATTTGCGCTGAATAAATAAACTGTTCCATGTGAATGGAATCCAATGCGGCAGATTTAAAAAAACAACAACAACAACAACAACAACAACAACAACAACAACAACAACAACAACGTAATCCATTCTGAGGAACCTACTAGGTAGACAACCCTGAGATTTTGCAGAGGTCTTGATCGGGGATGTGCATCCATCATAGTTTGGAATGGGAATCGCAGGGAATTTAACGATTCTGGTTCCTTCCAGTAGCCAGGATAAAAATACCAGGATTTTAAACCGTAAAGGTTATACTTTATTTTCTGTGTTCAATCATTTTATTAATGTATGTGGGTTAAGTACACATAATCTACAACTCTGAGAGAATTTTTCAGAGACAGACATGATGACAGTGAGTGGATATTTTGACTGACTTGAATGAGGATGGGAAATTAACTTTTTTTGCCAAGACCGATCCACATTCATGTATTTTCCACATTTATGTCTTCTTCATAATGTCCTTGGCCTTGTAAGTGTTTTCTTTTATTCAGCAAGGACGCATTAAATTGATCAAAACTGACAGTAGAGACAATTATATTGTTACAAAAGATTTCAATTTCAAATAAATGCTTTTCTTTTGAACTTTCTATTCATCAAAGAATCCTTAAAAAATATTTTCACAGATTCCACAAAAATATTTAATACAACTGTGTTCAACATTGATGGTGATAAGAAATATTTCTTTGAATGATTGGACAAATCACATTTAGAAGGATAATGTGACAGTCTGAAGTCTGAAGTAAAAGGCTGCTGAAAATTCAGCTTTGCCACCACAGGAACAAATTACATTTTGAAATATTCTCAAATAGAAAACAGTTATTTTAAATTGTAAAAATATTTCAGCCTTACAGTCTTGGTGAGCATAATTTAAAGACATATTACAGACCCTAAACCTTTGAATGGTAGTGAACATTCATGCTATTATTTTTTGGAATCTGGTCACCTTTATTTCTAAAGCACTTTATTCAGTACAGATTGTGTCAAAGCAGCATTACATTGATAACAGGAAAAGGATATTTAAGTCTACTAGTGAACATTTGTGCTTGATTTTATCTGTTAGCTATGTTTGCAAATACTACTTTTGCAAATAAAGAAAAAAGGCAGACAAAGAAAAATGAAAAGAAAAAGCGTTCTATCCTCTATTCTTCAAAACACAGTACAATCACATGTGTAACTTAATCTTTACAAGTATTTCCTGTCAAAGGCTAGTCTGAGACGGGTCAACCCCCACAGTGCTGGTAAACAAGGCAAAAAATACCCACAATTGGATGCTGGTAAGTTCCCAAACCAATAACTGGAATTTCAAGACTCATTTGTGAATCACGGGTCTATTAAAAACAACTGGCTCATTCATAGTCCTTCGTTTGTGAATCAGACTACAATGGTCATACTGCATAATTGTTGTTGAGTGTAGCCAGTGAAGCTGCAACTGAACGCAATAGAAAGATGTTTTGATGTAATATATTTTGTATTATTTCAACAATGCCCAGTCTTCTTCCCCCTACATTAAATTCAGACTGCAAACATGATTTCCTTTGTCTTGCTGCTGTAGATTCAGTGCCACACGTACAATTGTTTGAGTGTTTTATTTTGGAGTTTCCTCCATATTGTACACAGATGTTGAAATCATTGTGCTGTGGAAATCATTCAATATTTTTATTCAGAAGAACCTGTTCTGAGTTGCCAAACCTAGTCAAAGAAAGAAAGAAAGAAAGAAAGAAAGAAAAAGATGAAAAAAGCTTTTCTTTCTCATTATATATATATATAGTTTGTGTCCTGTTTTGGATCAGTAGAAATGTGTACTGTTGAGGGTAATGCAAGCAACATAAGATTAATCAGATTAATTAATAATCAGATTACCTTTTTAAAATAAGAAAGCACAAGTTACTTTGTTTTCAAAAATCAGAATGAGCTTTTTTTTGGCAATTATGTTTACACACTCAAGGAATTTATCTTGGTGACAGGAGCTTCCAGTGCAGAAGGAAATTACAGACATAGTGCAGACATACCTAGGAATTACACACACACACACACACACACACACACACACACACACACACACACACACACACACACACACACACACACACACACACACACACACACACACACACACACACACACACACACACACACACACACACACACACACACACACACACACACACACACACACACACACACACACACACACACACACACACACACACACACACACACACAAAATAAATATAACACAATAATAATATCATAAAGAAAACAAAATAATCCTGGCAGCAGCCAGTTCAATCGAAGCAGTCCTAAATACAGGTTTAAACGATTTCAGTTTCTGCCTCAGGTATGAGATTTATGCTTAAAACAGGAAAAAAAAAAATTGCAAATGGAGTAAGAAGAGTAGAAAAAAGAATTTTTCTTATCCTATTGGCAGACTTTTGTAGTTTTAAGCACAGTCAATTAATTTTGATACACTTTTAAGAAAACAAGTAATTGTATCTTGATTTAAGAGTGATGAGATAAGACAAGACAAGAAAAAAATCTGAATAAGAAAATATTTTTTGTGCAGAGAAAGCATTGCATTATTTTTTATTTTTTTTGCAGTTGACTTTGTGTTTCTCTGTGCCCTGATTGTGAATTCTTTTTGTTTAAAAAAACAGCTGTGAATGTGTGCATGGGTTAGGAGACGTTAAGAAAGAGTGTGTGAGGTTTGTATAGGGTGTCTGGTTGGCCTACAGATGAGGATATAAAGCCTGGTGTAGGAAGGGGCCAGCTGAAGGCAGGTTGGGGGGCTGCCTCAACTATTCAGCCCTACACTTAACAAGCTCTCACCAGGCATAAGCCCAGTCCACGAGAGGAGGGCCTTCAGCTGCTGTGTGTGTGTGTATATGTGTATATATATTTGTGTGTACATACGTGTGTCAGAGGCTCAAACGCAGACGCCTTCAATAGACCGAATCCTTTTGGCAAAAATGTGGGCAAAAACCCTGCGGCGTACGAATGATTCACAATTGTCTGCACAGTCCTTTTTTTGATATTTTCCATCCTGATTGCCTTTACCTCTCGCCTCAATCACAATCACACACTTTCCAGGAAACACCGCTGGATGCACATTGATTTATTGCATACATACATCTTGAAAAAAACGTCTTAAACGCTAATGATGCATTCAGTGGTATAGAGTAATCGTGAATGCCCTTGAGTGTCGACTACTAATACGTCACCGCGCAGTGACTTATTGTGCTTGCAGATGTGCATGGACAGGCTAAATTGAGTCAACGGCCTGATTGAATTTGAAAGCTTGTTAGAGCGTATTAAGTGGAAGATAAAGTACAATAAAAACAAGCACAATTCAATTACGGTTTGTTGCAGTGTAACAGACATTTATGCCAATTCATGGAACCAATAAATGAGGCCTCATGTATGACATTTTGTAAGATAGAATTGTAATCTAAAGGCACTAATTACTTAAGAATAGTGTTAATATAAAGCCTGGACATCGTATACCACCTACACCAAAGGTTTGCACCGTTGTGAAAATGAAACAAATTTTTTTACCTAATGTGTGGGTTAATGCTCATTGTGGTCTGAGATTAATTTGCTTCTGGCATGATGGAAGTACAAGTATTTTGTATCTTCAGACTTTTATAAGTGCACACTGGATTACTATGCAGTGAATAGGGGAACAGCAGCAATCAAGCTGACGTAAAACAGCTTGCAACAACTACAAAATCTGATTGGACGAACGACAATCGAAGCAGTTTTAAAATGCTGATGTACCGTACATTCTATGGCTATAAAAGTGCAGAGATGCTGGGCTTCTTCTTTAAGCATTCTGTGAGTGCATTGTTGTCATGAAAGGTGCCTTTTCTGTGATCTAAGAAACGAAAAATGCATTCATCGCTACAAACACAACTTTTGTGTGTGCATGAACTGAATTTTACAGTGAAACTGGATTTCCTTTCAAGGGAACTCAAGCTAAGTCAAAACACTATAGGAATGCTTTGGGAGAATGTGTCATGAAGCGCATGTGAAATCAAACCAATTGAGTGAAGAGACGAAATAGAGGTGGTTGACGTAGCGAACCAGGAACTATAAAAGACCTGTCAAATCAAACAGCGCTAGCTTCTGTGTCACAGCAGCGCATTGTGTAATCGTTTGTCCTATTTTTAATGTGGTTTGTCTAACATCGAAATAACAGTGATTTATGAGTGTAACTCTGACATCCTCATTACCCCTGATGAATTTTCTATTAGTCAAAGCATCCTGAAATAACAGTATCACAGGTTAAAAAAAAAAAGGTATATATGTATTGATAAATAAATAAATATACAGTGGAGTTCACTTATCTCGACTCATGGTTAACTCGTCAATCCTATTATGTTGACATTTTTTAAGTGGAACCGCCAAACTCCCTGTTTGTCTTAGTATTTTTGATTCTTTAATGTCGATTCCTTAATGTCGCCGAACACTAGTATCTCGAGGAAATATCTCGGACAAAGTCATTACTTCAAATGGTTATCTCGTGAGTCATGAGCGTACCTAGTTCACTGCACATGCGCTGAGTTTGCGTTGCACGTGGATCGCGGTCCTGGTCGCTCTGTCAATGACGCTACTCACAGCGCTGCGCAGAATTCTGAAGTGAAAGCACATTCACGTTCTTACGAGAGCTGCCGTGGGTCCACCCCCATCCCAAAGCGTCATCCGCTTCTGTGTGCACATAAAGCCCGTCTTCTCTGATTTGATTGGTCTTCTCAAATATTTTGACATTGATCAGTAACGAGCGGTAATGACCAATGAGTATAAGGCACGCGCACGCGCTCGCGCACACACACACATCCTGCTCAGCGCCGCTGAGGGAACACAGTTGTTAAAAGTTACAATTAGTTGAGAAAGCCCATTAGAAAACGCAAGAAAGTATGCAATATAGTACAGCGTGATGACCTCACAAATATGTTATGACTGTTTACGCTGTGAGCGAAATTGTGTTTGCAATGTTGGAGAATATAATTAAAGGTTTGTATCAAAAATTGAAAGTGTTTTTATTGTATACTGTTAAATATCTGCTGTTAGTTGGTGCACATACCGTATTTATTCGAGTATAACGCGCAACATTTTCTACCAAAAAAATAAATCAAAGTTAGGGATGCGCGTTATACACGAGGGCTGGGCTGGGATTTGTTTTTACGGCCGCCCTTTGAGGGCGCCGGCGAATTGCGAGTTCGCGCTGCGCATTTTACAGGCTGCAGCCTCTCACTATACGCGAGGGCGAAGAAACAAAAAAGTACCCTCGTCGCTTCATTTCCTCGCCCACACGTTACGGAGAAGACAGGCATTTTTAGTTTTTTGTGAAGACAGGCATTAGCAATAAAATGGACGGCACAGAAGATGACCTGCTGTGGAATTCAGACGCAGAAGAAACTGGAGAAACAGATGTTCCTGCCAACTGGGACACTGATGAAAAATTATCTCCAGAAGAATGGGAGCAACTCTTTAGTGTCTCTGATGAGGAATCTGACATTGAAGGATTTTAAATAAATATATTTACTGGTAATTCTATTTCGGTATTGTGTTCATTAGTTTATGTTGTCAATAAATATATGTTATATAAGTATATGTTATACAATAAATAAATGTTTTTTTATCATGGCTGCACGTGTTCAACAACGTTTTTTTGTCAATTACAATACTTGGAGTGAAACAAAATTTTATACCGATTTTTAATCGAAAATTAGGGGTGCGCGTTATACACGTGTGCGCGATATACTCTAATAAATATGGTATACCTTTTTTTGTTAGCAAACATATACAGTGTTTGTACATTTTTATAGCTTGCCGATCTAATAAATAGATATATTGGATGTAGGATCTCGACGCTTTTTTGCAACCCACGAGGCCGTCGACATAACCAAACTCCACTGTATATATATATATAATATATATATATATATATATATATATATATATATACAGTATATATATATATATATATATATATATATATATATATATAAATATATACAGCTTCAGCTCCTGTTCTAAATGAGGCATTTAATGCGAATCTGAGGACTCTTGGACTTCACACTGTAGGGTGTCTCATTTTTCATTTTAGGGACTGAGAGTGTACCCAGACCCTTTTTAATTATTTTATACTTTCTAATCTAAGATAAGAATTTCTAATCAATAGTTGCTGACAACAAGAACATGAACAAATATCATATCCCTCTGTGTGACCATCTCCCACACAATAATCCTACCAGAATTCAAAAACTAAATGACTAAACCCATTAGTACAGTTTCCCACCAGTAAATGGACAGTATGCATCTGCATCTCAACCCACCAGCTCTTTGTTTCCCTAGTGGAAGTGCAATTCACACTCCTTCCTGCATCATGTGTCCAATTAAAAAAAAGCGTGTAAGTTCTGAGTCTGTCAACCATCTGTTAGCCCATCATTAACACCTGATCTCACCACAGCCCTGGATCTCACCACATCCGAACACAATTTCGAGATGTGTATTCTTGGCTGGAATATACTGGAAACACTGAGAATGACCATGCATGGGAACATGGCAAAAGACCATCAGCGCCTGGCTGCAAAACCGGGGAACGGCCTCACAGACACAGATACTCTTCCACTCTCAGAAAAATCTTTGAACATGCAAAGTGCTCCTGTGAATAGCCTGGTATTGTGTGACCGTGTACATAATACATGGACACAATAATGATGGATGCCTGCAAAATTTCTTTACAGCTTTGAAGCCCAGTGAGAATGATAACGGCTAATATAACCCCATTAAACGCCATTTGTGATAAATATACGGTTACCTCCTGTGCCGGTTTAATTCTCAGACATAACACAGACAAAGAGATTTACCGAAACTGCAGAGAGAGGGATCAAATGAATATTTATGTCTGCGCTTGAGGAGAGAAATGGCTGTGATGAAGCTGATTGTGAAGCAAAGGTTGCAGCTGCTGCAACGGGTTCATTGAGATCTAGTGAAGGGGAGCGCGTACTTTCACGCTCTTTATGTTAAAGTTGAATGGAGAGAGGTTTGAATTAGGTAGGTGGAGACTAAGAGTGTTGCCTTGGTAATGACAGGGGGCACTGTTGCAATGCATTTTGGGTGCTTACAGTGGTTTTGTGTGTAATCATGCCAAAGCGTCAGAACTCATTATCACCATGGCTATGCTGTTGTACTACTACTCATTTGTGTGCTTGGGTACGTAGAGACTGGTGTTGACAAGTGTTTTGTGATTAAGGGAGGTTTGTTTAGAAGCAGCTTGTGTGTCTTTTTGTATGTGTGTGTGTGGCTACTTGTGTATTCTGATAGCTAACTGGAAATGAGTTTTCTATCTCCTATCTGAAACCAAATACATCCCAGTTCCTGTCAACCATGGAAAATATTCAGCTGGGTGGGCACCAATGTGCACAGTGTGGTTATCTGATTACATAGACTGATTGTGTGTGTGTGTGTGTGTGTGTGGGTTTGTGTGTGTGTCTGCAAGAAAGGGGGATTAAATGGATCTCTTTGGTGTCAGAGGGTGAAATGTTGAAGTAAATCACTTCAAAAGCTCTTTAATGTATATTTATTAGTTTGCCTGAGCAAGAAATGAAACTTCACACTCAAATTCGGGAGCTAAACGCGGATGTTTGTGCCCCATTCATTTTCAAAATATCATACTGAGACACACTATGGATTTGGCCTTTCGGTCCGTACTAAGTATTCTGAGATAAAACCACACAATTCGAGTTAAAACTGCATGGTAAATGTGACATATGACACCACAGATAAGCACAGTCAGAGCACAATTCCCAAGAATCTGAATCGCAGTTTAAACGAGAAACATGCATGAGTTCTTCATAGACTATAATGCTAGTCATTACACTGACAGCTGAACAAATCCACCCAGTGGCCAAATCATTGGATGTTCTCCATTTTCGCCGCTTACTGAAACGTATTCTGCCACCCGCTACAACTTTAAAAGAGAGAAAACCTGTTTATCACACAGCACAGAGGAATTGGGACGTGAGGCATGAGTTCAGTTATAAGCCGTGCTTTTATCTCCATCCATAAGCGCAAATCGTTTTCCTAAAGCTGCTGCTGGGTGCAATTAAGCCCCAAATCTTCCCTCTCAACTCCATACATTTTCTCTCTTATCAGATGCGTGTTTGAATAAAGCTGTTTAGCCGATGTTGAACAAGGATGTTCGCACATTAGCAAGATAAAGCTGGAAAGCAGGGCTATAATTGTTGTTGTTATGCACAGTGACAGGGCTGATGGCGTCAAATGCCTTGTCCATCATAACGTTTAGGCTTAAAGTGACTCTCATTAAAGTGATGTATGAATGATAACCATCAGCATCTAGTCTAATAAGATGGTATGTCATTTCAAAACATTCTAACTGTTCATGACTGTGAAGCTGCCCTATGCTAAATGCTTTGCAAAAACTCAAGACCTTGATAATGTTCTCGTTTGAAGCATTGTACAACTTTTTTTCCTTTCTTTTTTTTACTTTTTCAACATTTGTTTCATTCTATTTGTGAACAGAGCACTTTTTCTTAATTATTTTTGCAAGTTTGCAAATTGGTCCCAATGTGATTTTTTAATGGATGTAAGTCATATTTTTATAAGTTTATCCATTCGTCAGATTATCAGAGGAACTGTGGGTGTGGTTCATCACATTAATTATGAACATAATCATAATTAATATTTAATAATTCATATTTGACCGCCAGAAAGTATCCAGATCAGTCTTCATTTTTATTATATTTTCTTATTAAAAACCTATCAAGCATCTTTTTTTGTGAAATATGTATCTGAAATGAATGGCAATTATAATTATTTTTATTAGATATGCACAATATTAGGGTTAAATGTGAGCACCGGCCTGATATGAAAAATTAAGCATGCCTTGCCGATAATGCGACTATTATGATTATGATTATGATTATGCATCTGCAGTAATTTGTGCATGTGACGGCAGCAACAACCTCCTCCAGGTCTTAATGCCTACCTGGTAAGATTTTTTATTAGGGGGCGCTGCAGGCCTATAATTATGATAGTAATGTTTCTGACTAAATACAGCAGAAACTGATGTCATTAAATCACAAATCTGATTTCATTTCATGGTCAGAAGCTATAGTTTACATTAGTGTTTCTCAAAAATGGGGGGAACTGGCTCTGTAAAATGATATGTAAAATGAAATGCTTTTTTTCGTTTGGAAAACTGTTCATTCAAATCAAATCTGTTTTGTGATTTGGGTTTGGGGTTTTGTGGTCGATGACCACAATGACGAATTCTAGTAATATTAATAATAATGTGTACCAAAATATATTATAAATAAAAATCTATAATATACACTACGTTTTAAAAGTTTGGGGTCAGTAAGTTATTTTTTTTTTAAAGAAGTCTCTTCTTCTCAGGTAAGCTGCATTTATTTGGTCAAAAATGCAGCAAAAAAAAAAAGTCTTCTCTTTGAATATACTCCAGTTTTCAGGTGTCACAAGATCTAAGGTCAGAAATCATTCTAATATGCTGATTTGCTGCTCAAAAAAGATTTCTGATTATTATCATTATTATATTAATTATTATTATTATTAATTGATAATGTTTGTGCATACTGAAAATAAATATGGATTTATTAACCGTATGAATAAATTTACAGTGTTAAAATGTTTATTGGACATTGTGCACATACCTATATCATAAAGCACACCACATTTATAACATCCAGAGTAGTAAATATTTTTAGTAAATATTTTTTTTTTAAGTATTTGAAACTTCAACTTCTCACAAAATCATGAAAAAATACAATGCTTTTACATTTCTTCTTTTCTTACAAATAACTGTGAATGTGATATTGTCCCACCAACATTATCATGCTCCATTTTGCAAGAGTGAAAGGAAGAACTAACTGAAAAATGTTCTATACAAATTAATGTTATAATGTCTGTATGTCTTAACAATAATTAAAATCACAAACATGAAGCTTGTAAATTACACATTTTAGATTATTAACAAATAAAATGTTAAGGTTACAAATGCATCTGTCTGGAAAATCCCCCAGCAGTGATTGATTGTATTATTGTTAGTTTCAAAGCTTTCAATCTAATTATAATTTCAATAATTATAATAAATATTTTAGTTCTAACAAGTATTTGATCAAAACTAACTGGAATGAACAATTATTTAGTTTATAATCCCTGCACAAGGGAATTTGTTTTTCCAAACAAAAGGAAAATATCTTGCCATTGGCCATGAGTTGAAAAATATCGATATATAAGATATTCCAACATCCAATCTAATATTTTTAATATTATTCCCATGAGTATTTTTACGTATGAATTGAGTGTCTAAACTATATTCCTAAAGAAATGTATTCATGTATATCTTTATACAGAAATAGCACAGTTTTTGTGCATTGCATCATATTAATACAATGGTTGTGCACCATTCAGACTTCAATCGGGAATAGCTTTTTCATTTCATTTTAATGCCTATGATTTGAGAATTGAAATTCAAATGTAGAATCAAAATAAACTGAAATTCATTCATATAAATAAATGTAATTTTTAACTATTTCTTCTGGAAATTCCATTCAGTTCCATTTAGTTTTTAATTTATGGATTTTTTTGTGTGTACTTAGGACTCATAGTTTTCATATGCTTTTGATTGATGTCACTGACGATGCAATATAGTAAAAAAAAAGGAACATCCAACGACAATATCAGACTTTGCTGATTGAATACAATCATCGAAAGATGTATTATTTCGTCCTTTTGAGCGTGTAAATGTCATGCGGTGAGCCAGTATGGTGCAGCGCTGCTCGCTGTACGGTGAGTCCGAGAGGAAAGGGGAAGGGCAGAGGGGAAGGTCTGTGATTAAAATATCCCTCATCTTGCACAGGAAGATGCGCCCCAAAACCACAATGGACCAAGAGCGATAAGAGATACACACAAGTGCGTCAAACCCACATGTGTTTGTTTGTGTGTGTGTAGACAGATGGGCGCTGCAGGGGCCTGACTAAGCGACCAGTGTGGGAAAGAACAGAGAGAGAAGAGAGGCTAAAAGGGCATTCATGGATGTCCAACCCAGAGAGACAGAGCACATAGAGGAGGGTAGGTGATGTCATGCTGGACTGAGGGGGCCAGGCACACATATCTATCCTGTGAGTTTTGTTATGAAATGTGAACAGCGAGTGGGCTGTTATGAGCGCATGGTTTGATAACAGTGTGCTTTATAATCACGGTGGACGTGTCAACTGTGGGAAGCTGAGCTGTTTCCCTGTTACTCAGCTCAGAGCAACTGCAATTTCCTAATAATGTCAGGTTACACAAGCACCCACAACCCGTGCCTATCGGAAATAAGGCGACATGAAAAAATGCTATTTAAGGCTGGGTTTGCGAATCGTTTTTCTTACATTGAACATCAGGTGGTTACCCAAGCCGATATCAAATAATTAAAACGTATTTTTGTTTTGCTGTTTTAACATTAAACTTTATAGGCCTTAGAATTTGTCACATACTGACATAAAAGACATACTGATTAGGAAAAATCTGACAATTTGATTTGTAATGTACAATATAATTCATAATTGACCATTTCCTTGCGATAGCGGTACTACGTCTTTCTTGAACAAGAACTGAAATTGCAATGAACAACATATTTATTAGGGATGAGCGAGTACAGAATTATGTGTATCTGTATCTGTTAACCATATGAATTATCTGTATCTGTTCTCGGACTGGGCGGGATTTAACCCGGAAGTGGGTGTATTGTCTTGAAATGGGTGGGGCTTTGTATGTTATTTTTAATCATGAAATTGATATGGGTTGATCAGAAATTGTTATATTTATTGCTGATTAGAAAACTATTTACATGACAGCATCAGCATTGAGCTTCAGATCAATGGTTTTGATCACGGTGACAAACAAACTATATACAGAACAAGTTTTGCAACAATAAATACAACACATACGGTTGCAATTATGAAGAAATCGTAATTTTTAATCTGTATTTTTTGCGTTAAGTCAAACTGGTTAGAGCCAGCAGATGATTAAAAAAAGAAAAAAGCGAGAGACAGAGAGAGAAAGAGAGCTGTTCTCTTGTCAGTGTTCTGTGTGTGAGTGAGCAGAGCGGGACACAGCAAATCTGTATGTGTAGGGGAGGGGCGCTGTGACTAGCCTATCACAGAACACAGACAAAGTCAGCTACCCAGTGAGGATTTTTATTCAATCCGACCACAGATATTGACTCTTATTACTCGTATAATACTCGTACTCGGCCAAAGTGCTTTATTCGTACCGGATACTTGTTTCAGCCGAGTATCCGGCTCAACTCTAATATTTATACATATTGATGTATTCTCCTGTGCTGCCATAGATTTAAAAATGATTTATCTTGTTCATCTTGATTCATCTTGTTTCATTGTCATTAGTTTGATTTGTTCCCAGCTGTGTCCCAATCAATTACCCTTCCTCATGTGTGCATTTAATCTTCTCATGTCTGCTGTCATTTGTCATGTCATTGTCATTCCTAGCCGTCAGTTGTGTCGTGCATTTTGTCTAGTCCTGCTATTCTTGTCCAGTCCTGCTATTCTTGTCCAGTTATGGTATTATGGTTTTTCCTCCCTCTGGGTGGTGTATGTTAGCATTTTGTTTTATTTTTCAATAAAGCCCTGTTCCTCCCTTTTAGTTATATTTTTTCTTTGAGTTTGACTTTACATTGTTCCTCTCTGCGATTGAGTCCTTGCTCTTTCCCAAACCTGACATGGAGTTTTTTTTAACTGAGATGCATGTAAATGATAACAGTGCAACACTTCACTATGAAACACAAAGCGCAACAGACTTTATATGCATCCCCAAATGCATGTTATAAACCCAAACAAACAGAGCTCTTGTGGAGCACCATTTACTGTGAACAGAGCCGCTCTGAGATGCTGAAAGAAACACATAACCTGCACGCATGTAATTAAAACGTTGAGCTTCACTCTGAATCCCACAGCACATATATTTATTTGATTGAATCACAGCATTTGTGGATTCACATCAGCACTATGCTACATTATGGTTTTCAAATGGCAAATTTCTTAAAATTTTAGTGCACAGCTAAACATTTCAGTTCTGTTAAGTACTTAAAAGTCAGCCCAGCTGTCATAATTATCATACAATTAAAGGTTTTCTCATTTAAATTTTTTCCCAAAAAATAGATAATTACCGGTAACTTTTCTCAATTAACTTAATAGCTTTCCTACTTTGATTTGAACTACAAGAGAAAGAATGCTAGAGGTTAACTGGTGTCCAAATGTGAAATGCCCGGAAATCAATAATTGTGTTCTCACATGCATTAGCATGTTCAAAGTCATTGATATCCTATACAAACAAATAGATAAAACAGGCTAGTTTGGAGGACAAAGGAAGACAGCTAGTCTTTTGGGATTTCATCTGAATTGGTGTTTGCATTTTGATGATGTGCTTTCCATGACAAACACAAACATAAATCGCTTCAAAGAGTGATTCTAATTCAAAGTATGATTGGGGGAACTTTCATCTACTGAAGCACCTCCTCCTACTGAGAAAGAGAGGTAGAGAATGCGTTAATGTTCCCGCTTTTAGCGCTGCAATGGTTGAAGCTTCAAAAAAGGGGCCAACTTTGCTTATTGCTTAAAAAAACAAACATTTCAAAAGACTTGCTGGTTATAAAGGATTTCAAAAAGAACCAGGCCCATTGAAAAAGGCAGTTATGCTAGTTACACTGCTTTATTAAAAGGTCCATTGGCAACATTTTGGAAGAAAAGAAATTGGAAATAATGCAAAATGAAAATTTGAAAAATATATAAATCTATGAACCAAAAGGTTTAATAACATTTTAAATGTTTTGCATGTTTTACACCGACATCCCCTCCAATACAAATGCATTCCCTCTGTAAAAAAAGTGTTAAAATACAATATTTGTACAACATTAAAAAAAATTATATCCCTGACATATTCATACTGCACCTCCTATTGCTTTTGATGTGTGAAAACAGCATCTGCCAACACTACTGAAGTCAAGTCACATGGAAATAATTCCATACCAGCTTTCCTGTGGTGCCAAGTAGCGTTGCCATGGTGCCACTCACAGTCTCCCATGTCACCTTCTTATGGAACTAATGAAACATGTGAGAACACGGATGTGCACTCAGCGAGAAAGTGCTTAATTAATCAAAACTATCATTTTAGGTATGTGTGATTACATGTTTTTAGACATCTGCTCATG
Source organism: Rhodeus uyekii (assembly GCA_037043235.1). Lineage (NCBI taxonomy): Eukaryota > Metazoa > Chordata > Actinopteri > Cypriniformes > Acheilognathidae > Rhodeus > Rhodeus uyekii. The sequence goes on from JAWRVZ010000136.1 coordinate 1,512,483, forward strand.
ACTGATTTGCAAGTTGACACATCAAACCGACACACATCTTTAATCTGTATGCATGATCACAAAGAAGATTTTTCTAAAATGTATTATTCACAGGTGAGTGCTTAAGATTTTCACATTCAAATGCAGACACACTTCAGATACATGCCTAATATCTTCAATTGTACCAATCACACACAGGGAAGCTCTTTGAAAATCCCACCTAGCAATTGTACAAAACTATACATTTAAAACACCTCATTTCCTTCACCATGAAGAAGAGCAATAGTAGAAAATATTAAAGTTGGTTTGCTGTCCACTGCTGGCAGTCCATCACAAACAGTGAATCTCTCAAGTCTATTGGCCTCCGGGGGTTTGCTTGTCATGACTCTTCAGAAATAAGCAATCCTGATAGGATTCTTCAGACGGGGAGAATGTGTGTGTGAAATGACCCATTTTCTTCAGGGGCTTCAGGCAGGGCTGATTTCACCCTGTTCAATGAGGTTTCCTGCTTCTCTGTACCAGCTTTCAGACAATTTTACCAAACTCTCAGTTAACAAACAGGTGAATGAAGGTGTGAAAATCAAAGTGAACTTGAGGAGACTGGCTGTTTATGATGCATAAGTGAAGCCAAGGCTTGTTTCATCGGCCGAGTTCATCTGTCATTTGGAATTATATATAACAATTATTAATAACAACTGTCTTTAATGAATTATAATGCATTTTGAGCATTGCAAACCTATTACAACATTTTTGATAATAATAATAAACTGTGGGTAAGAAATTGCTTTTAAAACAGCAGGCTTCTCCACAGTCTATGCATGCCACACGATGGGCCTCTATTTGCATAATAAACTGACACACGATAAGGTATAATTTCATGGTGTGGTGAGAAAAATCAAAGATTATGATGCTATAAGGAAATTATGCACAGTGGCTCAGTGGGCAGCTCTGTCGCCTCACAACAAGAAGGTACCGTTTCGGGTCCCTGCTGAGGAATGAGGCCTTTCTGTTTGGAGTTTCCATGTTGTCTCTGCATCTGTGTGGGTTTTCTCTGGGTGCTCCAGGTTTTTCACATTCCAAAAAGATGCAGTATAGTCGAACTTGAGATACTAATGTCTGTAAGTGTGTATGTGTGTCCGTGGGAGTTTAGACATCTCTTGTTAACCTAAAACTAGTGCTAAATACCCCAAAAAGACTACATACATGCTTTTTACACACTCCAGATTATCACTTAGTGGGTTTATGGTTAAAACATTTGATGGTACTCATCTTGAGAGGGTTGCCTCCTATAAATACCTTTGTTTTTTGGTTATTTGGTTTATTCATATCAATAACCTCTTAAAAACATGTCTGTATTTTATAATACCAGTGTATAACAGTGTGAAATTACACTCACCTAAAGGATTATTAGGAACACCATTCTAATACTGTGTTTGACCCCGTTTGCCTTCAGAACTTGCTTAATTCTACGTGGCATTGATTCAACAAGGTGCTGAAAGCATTCTTTAGAAATGTTGGCCCATATTGATAGGATAACATCTTGCAGTTGATGGAGATTTGTGGGATGCACATCCAGGGCACGAAGCTCCCGTTCCACCACATCCCAAAGATGCTCTATTGGGTTGAGATCTGGTGACTGTGGGGCCATTTTAGTACAGTGAACTCACTGTCATGTTAAAGAAACCAATTTGAAATGATTCGAGCTTTTGTGACATGGTGCATTATCCTATTGGAAGTAGCCATCAGAGGATGGGTACATAGTGGTCATGAAGGGATGGACATGGTCAGAAACAATGCTCAGGTAGACCATGGCATTTAAACGATGCCCAATTGGCACTAAGGGGCATAAAGAGTGCCAAGAAAACATCCCCCACACCATTACACCACCACCACCAGCCTGCACAGTGGTAACAAGGCATGATGGATAAAGGTGTGAAGTTATACACTCTTAAAAATTACACTGATTTCCCATAAAGGCATGTACCATCAATCTATCAATCCGTCAGTCAATGCATACTATTAAAGCTATAAAGAAACCTGGTTGGAACATGTGGGGATCATGTTTGCAAGCACTTTACTTCGATGGTCCACTTTAGACATTCTATTAACTATAACTTTGTAAGATGTTACTTACTAGTAGACTGCCTGATTAATATCTATAAAAACCGCAATATAAATAAAGGTGACTTGACGACTTCATCCAAACATGTTGGTGACCACCATCTCTGCTAGTCTTGTCAGCAGGGGTGCCATTACTGACAGACTAAACAATAATTTTGTTGATTCCACAATTAAACCAAATATTCACCTAATGAGGTTATTGTACAAAGAAAGAAGAGGGCTGAAATATTTGTGTTCATGAATTTCAAGGGATCCCAGGTGGCTGGTGTAGTTATGAATGCAGACTGCATGTGGTGAGGATGATTTAAATACTCAAGAAGCATATTCAAAGACCACACACACACACAAAATAACAAAGTGACAGATGTAGGGAGAAGTACAGGTTGTGTGAATGCAAATAAAATATTAATTATGAGTGAGAAACATTATGATTGGAAGTAACCAGATGTGAATGTGTAGCTTTTTTTTGTGTGTAGGCATAATTATTTTGGAATTTAATTATAAGTCAGTTTCAAAATTACACCATTAGCATAGAAACATAAATTTGCTTTGTTTTCATCCATAACTGCAGTTAAATTAACTCAACATGCCTTTATTTTAAGTTTAAACATAAGACCTCATGTTGGTCACAATTACATTGTCATGCTTGAAAATTAATTGGATTAAAAAATCGTATTCATGAATGACACATATGTCATTTGATAATCATCCAGTCACCCGCTGATGATCTAAATCCTTCACTTCTGTTCTATTGTGTTTGAATGTGTGAATTTAGACCTGATGGATTAGATGTCAATCACTTTTTTTCAATTCCCTTATCATTCACAGACCAGTCTAGCAGTCTAAGCCTCCAATCTCTTTTCCTTCTCATCTCTCCCTTCCCGTACCTCTCTCACGCTCTCTCACCAATATATGGCTTTTTTCCATCATGGTGCCCTATCATTCTCTGATTCTCTATCTTACGGTAGGTTGGACTTCCTCTTTTCCATTTTATATCTCCCTCCTCCTCCTCCTCCTCCTCCTCATCCCCCTCTCTCTCTCTCTCTCTCTCTCTCTCTCTCTCTCTTTCCAGTGTCACCTCAATCATCTTATCCCCACAGCCTCAGGCAAGCAGATATCACAGGGGATGGAGGGCGATTTCCTGCATTCACTCCGCCTCATGCGGGTGTGTGGAGCTGCTACTTCTGTATGCAGGGTGATGCAAAGGCTAGTCCGTCTGGGAGAGGATTAGCCCAGTGTGATTACTCGACTAAAGGGTTAATGCGTCTGGGGGTTAACCACACACACACACACACACTCTCTCTCTCTCACTCTGACGTTTACTCTGCAGGAGTCAGGGACTGTACCGGGCTGTCTCTCATCTCTCCGCCACTCATCTACTGGGGGAAACTTGGAGAAAGTCATTAGAAAGGCATTGTGGGAAGTTTGAATTCATCTTCCATAAGGTTTTCAAATGAACATGCAGACTCTGTCAGGTGGACACAATAAGACTTGAATAACAGATTTCAGTGAGCTGAGTCTTAAAAGCACAACCCATCACTGCTGAAACCATCAGAGCAGAGGAGACAATTGATTTTTGTCTCTCTAAAATAAAATAAAAATACATTAAGAAGCTTTAAACTGTCTTTGAGTATTTTATTTACCAAAAGTAACAATCCCCAAAGTGATCAATGTTATCAAACTGACATTGACAACATAAGATCATAATATCAACGATAATATTAAACTCCTCTATTAAGGAGGTTTTTCATCGTATGAACGTCTTGTATCTCAGTAAAGAGCAGACCTCAAAGGAATACTATTACTGCAATTATACATTTTAATATTACTGAATAGTGTGCCATTGTGGTGCTTAATCTTTTCATTGTGAGGAATAATAATAAGCCTAATTGCTATTAAATCAAACTATTTCAAATATCTTCAATCCTTTTTCCCCTTTATATGATTTTTTCATCAGTAATCAGTATCATTCACACTTGTAAAAGGTTCATAACATGACATCTTCTCAAATATATACTTTATTGGGATTTTTTGTTTTATTGGGACTTTCTATAGACATACTAATTTTTATACTGTACAAACTGTATATTATATGCCTTAACCCTAACCACAAACCTTCTGCAGTATATATATATTTACATATATTTCAGATTTTTTGTCATGAAAAATATTTTTCTCAGTCAAATATCCTCCATCATACTGGTAAATATGGTATACATCAGGACAGTTGTATATCATTTTAGACCAGTCTCAAGAAAGATGACAAGTAATCCCTGTTTACCTAAAGAAAATTTAATGTGTATGCTTATGTATGAATCAGTTAGCTGACAACTACCATGTTTTAAGCAATTCCAAAGATTTGAGGATCACTGTTTTCTGTTTATACCTTTGATACACTGTAATTTAAAAAAAAACCTGAGCCGACACAAGCTGCTATTGAGATTCAGTGTGTCTGTAAGTGTGTGTGTTTACACTGAGGGTGTTATTGAGTTGAAATGCATTCAGTGTCTACGCTTCAGTGATCGTGAGGTGTTTGGGGAGATGTGGGTGAGGGATGAGAGAGCCCAGCGCTGGGCCGTGGGAGGTGCTCGGGGTTAAAGATTGATGGTTGTGGACAGACACACTCCCTCCTATTTTTCTTTGACCCCTGCTGTGGGGAAAAACACACTGCATTACTGCTGTTCAACAGGATACCCACATCCAGGGCACGGCAATCCTCCTCCTCCCCTCTTTGTTTGTCTTTCTCTGCCCAGAGGACAGACAGGACATGTGCCTGTCCTTTTATGTATTTTTAAAATACGTTTATATACAAAAGTCTGAGAACACTAGTGAAACATTTTCTAATTTAACAGATTCTTTCATTATATTGAAAAAATGCAATTAATTAAACTATGAAAACAATTAAAAAAGCTGAATGAAAAAAATTCCATAGAAAACAGATTGAATGCCAAGCCTAAAGCAAAGCCTTTCACTATAACTCAGGTTGACTATAAAATATTAACAATTTAAATTAATTAATTAAATAAAAGTGCAGTAAAAAAAAAAACGTCATCTTCTGTAAAAAAAATTACAATAAAATTCAGGTTCAAATTACACATATGCATTCTTATTTACAATATGGTCTCACTATAAATTGTAAACATTTCAAGAGCTCAAAATTCATGTTTATTGAAAGAAATCTAAATCGTCTTATAGTTACAGTAAAGGTCTCTTTACCATTATAAATAAGCTTATTGTTAACAGTAGTTACAGTATTCACTCAAGTGAAAGCGACTGTAAGAAAACTAAAAGAACATACGCTTACTCTTTAAGTGTGATTGTCCTGGAGGACATTTAAGAGCAGAGAAAAAGAAACTGAATATAGGAGAGAGCAAAAAAGTGTTGGAAAATTAGCTAGTGAACCATGAAATCATGCCTACCCCCTTCTGTAATTTAGTTTTAGTATTGGGTTCACAGGCAGTGATTTCAATCCCCCAAAGAGTTCCTTTAATGCACTATTTTAAAGTCATGCCCTGTGCCTTATTTATCTTCAATTGTGTCTTATGCCGTGCAATATTTCCCAACGCTGAATAGATTTACGCTTTTCTCTATTGGTCTCTCTCTTTCCTTCTTTCCTCTGTTCTCTCTCTGACTCTTTCTTGCCGAAACAGATTGATTTTTGTTTTGCTAGTCTGTACGATGCAGGGCAGCAGATTCAATGTGATTACATCGGTTACTTCTCTCCTGAGGTTTCATGCTTGTCCCTGACAGAGGGCTGACGTCGTGCTTTGGAACTTATCCACGGGTCAATGAAGAAGTCCATGCATTCCCCAACTCAGCCAGTTAATAAAATGCTAAGACCCTGCATGGAACTTGGTGAGTCAACACAACCTGGCAGAAAATACGCAGTAAGTCCACCAGAACTAAACAGATAACTGATGCAGCGTTCCATTCAACTCAGAAATCCGGAATTATAAATTTACTACTTGGGAAAAAAGCAATAAAATTCCACATGGAATTAACCATCCAACTTGTGCAGACACCATTTGACATTACTGTACATTATAGCAAAATCTGATTAAAAAACATTTACAGAAAAGTGTGAAAACATGGTAAATTATACTTTGTTCATAACCTTCCTCTTATAGATGAAATGCTTCCATTGCATAGCAATTTAATTGTTTGGGTTGCCTTTGTTGATTAAACAACTGGAAAGTTAACAATAGAGTTGCCATTCCACATCATAATCCACATATAGTGTTGGAAAATAAAACGCGTAAAAAAATTATATTACATTACGGTACTTGCACATTTTATGACACTTTTAAAGCCAAAAGCATTTTTGTTTTTATCCAGAGCAGATGAATGTGAATCTGTCAAAAATTTTTTTTTTTTTACATTGGTTGTGGTACATATTGCAGCAGTTAAGGAAATTGAATGTCCGGTGACAGGCGTTAAATATGGTGATGACTATAAAAGCATGCAAAAAAAGTAACTTATTTGGCGCCAGATGTACTAAATGGAGCAAATTAACGTGAGAGCTCTGATAGGAGTGGATCCGGATTAGTTCCATAATGAACAACGCAATCTATCAATTTTTGTGACATTTTTTTGAGTGCATTAAATAATATTAAATAATGACGCAAATAGTAATAATAATAAACTGACTAGCGCAAACCTCAGTAAATGACCTTGCAAGATTAATTTAAATACACTCCTCCCATACATTTTGGTTCTGAAAGGGAAACTTCTACAAAAGCATATGCAATAAGGTCAGTCGCAAAAATATCTGTGTCCACATCTTTTCAGTGCTAGTTTTTCACTGCGTGTCTTTAGTAAATACCGACAGTAGTTTGCACTGGCACAAGCTGTTAATAAATCTGGCAACTGGTCTTTATAATTACACATTCAAAAGCCTACACAACTTTTTCCATCGGCCCTCACAGAGTAGCATCTACATGTCAAAGATTCTTCAAGACCTGAGTGCGGCCCAGTTTTGCTGCTGTGCCTCATCCGTGTAAAGCGATGTGAGAAGCATACAGCATTACAATCAGCTGCTCCCTTAGTCTTAAAGTCTTCTTCACACTTGATATCCCAGGTCGCCTTTTTCGGCTGTAAAACAATGATGAGAAAAGACAGTAAACAAAATGAGGCTGGCCTCCATTAGCCCCCCAACCCACTATAAACACACTTACACTGCACCTCATCACGCCTCTAATGCAGTAAAAACTTTCACTAATACTCTCCTCTGCTGTAAAAGGTGTTATTACGGGCTCCAAAATGGCTTCTGGTGAATCGTGGCTTTAGGGGACATCTGGTGGGTTTTTAGGGTGTCGCTTTATGCCTTAATGTCATAAAGCGATGGAAAGAAATGCGTGAATTACGGTCCATTGCAGACTGACTGACGTTCAGTCAATACACCCTAAACAAATCATCAATCAAACTTCTGATTACATGTCACTGTCCACTCCCTCCCTGAGGACAACTGGTCGATAGTGCTATAATAAAAGCATTATTGCTAGCCGGTAGTTTGCCAGGATGATTGTAATTCATAATTGCCATAATGTGTGTAAACTGCTGTATCAGTTAATAGAATGTATTAGAAAACCCATTCAGTTGTACATTCACTAGACTCTTGCTGAGATTGAGCTTACGGCTGATGCATGCAGTATTGAGGTTTGCCTGGTGCCAAAGACCCAGTAATATCATCTCAAAGCAATTGTTGTATTATTCCAAATATTGATGGGGTTCTCAGTTATATTACAGGCTTTCAGTATCAGCTTTCAGATGTTTCTACACAAATGGACACAAAACATAATTGATAGCAGAATTTAGTCTTGGAAAAATATAGTTCATAATGAGATCTGCAAGCAGTGTTGTAGCCCTCACGACTAAGCCTACATGTTTTCATGGTCTTGGTCTTGTCATGGAATATTTAGACTCGGACTGAACCCTCTTCTGGTCCTGAATTGAATGCGCTGTTCTCAACTACAACATGGTATTTGATTTTTGGTTTTGCAGACTTCTGAGCAAACGTGATCACTGATCTCATTAGAAACTCTGAAAGAGATATTGAAGCCTGAAGGAGAAATTCTGAGAAGTTGAAGACTTATAAGAATAGTTTCCTGAAAATATACAGTGGAATCCGTTTATGTCAAATAACCGAGGATCGAGATAATCAAAAGCCAATATAGTGATTGTTTGATGAAGTGATCGGCATGCCATAAAAATTTACATACACTGTATATGTTTGCTAACAACAAAAGGCTTATGTGCACCAACTAACAGCAGAGATTGTAACGACTACTTTGTTTAAGTTGGGAATATACCTTTTAGACGTCATATGCTGTTGTGTGTGCGCTGTTATGGTGTGAGCGCGCACAAGGAGGAAAATGTTTTTTAGTGAGGAGAGAGATGGCCGCTCTACCACTGATTGTTATATAGCATAATCTACTGTTTCTATTTTCCTTCTTTTATTTGTAATGTTTGTTGGAGTGCTTTCTTTTTCTTAGTTTGTACTTACTCTCTTTACATGTTTGAGAAGAGTGTGCTGGTACAAAACTCATCTATAAAGATCGTGTGACCAGTTTATTTAACATCTAGCCAGTCGTCAACCACTCTGACAGCTGTTACAAGACTTACCAGTATACGATAAAAACCACCTTAGATTCTCGATACAAACCTTTAATCATATTCTCCAACATTGCAAACACAATTTCGCTCACAACGTAAACAGTCACAACACACATAAACACATTCACTCATAACACATAAGTCATTTCGCTCCCACACAGTTCTGAAAGTATTGTGCACGCGGTTACTATGGTTACTATAAATGCTTTGTTGCTTTTTGCCTTTAACGGTCTGCTTGAAAACAAATGCTTCTAAGCTTCTACCAGTAACAACGTCGATGTCAATGTAATCTGGGAATTCCTGGACAGTAAAGGCTAACTCCTGTGGAGTTCCTTTTCCAAGATACAGTAGCAGCTGTAAAGCTTGATTTTTCCGCAAGTTCTTCCGCAGCTGCACGGCACTGCGCAACAGGAGTGAGTGAAGCGTTATTGGAGTGAGCAACCATACGGACTGATGCACGTGCAACGCGAACTCAGTACATGCGCACTGAACTCGGTACTATCATTAGGCTCTGGGATCGAGATAACTGATGTTAAGTGCCGACTTCTTCCCTCTTTTGTGCGTGATTTGTGGTTTGGCGGCATAAAAGAATTGACATAACCGATAAGAAAATGCTAAGAAAAATAGGGAGTTTGGCGGTTCGGTTCCAACGTCGACATAACTGGGTTGGCGAGTTAACCGAGGTCGAGATAAGTGGGTTCCACTGTATATGAAATTTTCTAACCCTCATGTTGTCAAACCTGTATGACTAGATATTTGGACTGTGTTTGTCTATACAATAAAAGTCAAAGGGGAGAACAAATTACGGCCGACATTAGGTTTTTTAACAAAGGTTTTTTTTTTTTTATCACCCTTTGACTTCCACAAAGTTTACACTTGTTCTTCCTTTTAATCTTAATGTGGTTAAAGAGCCAAATAAAATATTAAGGTTCTATGGTAGGACGGGGAGCATAGTTCTCTGACATCAACACAGGAAGGTTAAAAGTACAGAGAATGCTTTGATGTAACCGTGACCTTCTTACCTCTGCATATCATATCTCAGTGGACAAATAAGTGCCATCAAGCATAGCCAGATAAATAGTGTCAGAGCAGCTTTACCAGAGTAGTGAGGGCCCATATTCGGTTTTGTCTCGTAAGACCCATCCAACCATGTTCCTTATCAAGTTTTAATGTGACACCCTCACTGAAATGTGCCTGCATGAGCTGTTTTTGTGATGGGAGCACAAGCCACTCATTCTGAGAGAACACCGCCTCATATTGAATGACAGAGATTAGACGCGGTATGAAAACAGAGCAGGATCTCTTGAGAGGGCTTCTCCAAATGCAAAATCTAAACGCCCCACCATCTCATATGAGAAAGTGCAACCTTTACTTGACTTCTTCCTTCCCTCACTGGCCTCAAATTACGGCCGTCAAACAAACACCCGCCTCTACGACAGTAAATTTCATATCTGATATGATTAATAAATTTAGGGAGGTGAATTTAATCCTTATGCAAAGGCTATGGAGAGACAGTTCAAACATCCCTCTATACACGCTTCACCGCCTCCAATGAATTTCAGTCTGAGATCTCATGGAGTTGGCTCCACTCAAAACATCATTCTCCGAAATCGCCTCAGAGTTGACACAATATGCTTTACTTATTTTTAGCACACTTGGGACTGGAAAAAATGAAATGCATACAAATATTCCCTATCCCTGCAAACATTACATTACAGTGAGTGATCCAAGCAGGGCTGGAAAGTGTAAATATAATACACAGGATAAGCAATATCTTGATGGTGATTGAGAGTATTCATCTGTGAGTGTGTTTTTATGTGGCGCTTGACTTGAGCTTCTCAAAGAGAATGTCAGGGTACATTTTTTTCCACATATTGAAAAATGATATTGAATGTGGAATCAATCAATCAAATGATGCCTTCCAAAAACATAAATTAAACTGCACAAAAAAAGCATACAATCAGAGGAAAATTGTACTGCTTAGAGGTTGCTGTTTCAAAGCTCAAGAAAATCAGAAGACTTCTCTATCATCAGCTTTGCCTCAAAGATGCATTTTTGTTATTATAGAACACAGATAAAGAACATCACGCTATAGAATTTCAGACCTCAGAAAATTTGGCCATGGAATTTTTTCTATTATTATAATTTTGTATTGAAATCTCTGACTATTAAATGCTAGACTTGGTATCGTGGCAGTTAATTGATTCTGAAACTGTATGAAGACATATTGAAGATTTTTGGCATTTTTTTCTCTCAGATTTTTTTATTCTAAAGAGCCTTAATGTTGTTTTTGCTCAACAATGGATCTTATCTTGGAACTCTTCCATGCAAGCCCATTTTTTCCCAGTCTCTTTCTTATAGTTGAGTCATGAAGACTGACCTTAACTGAGGCAAGTGAGGCCTGCAGTTCTTTGGATGTTGTTTTGTGGTATTTTTTTGACCTCTTTAATGAGTCGTAGCTGAGCTATTGGGGTTATTTTGGTTGGCCGGCCACTCCGGTAAGGTTCACCACTGTTCCGTGTTTTCACCATTTGTGGATAATGGCTCTCACTGTGGTTTAGAAATGGCTTTATAACCTTTTCCAGACTAAATAATCTCAATTACTATCTTTCTCATTTGTTCCTAAACTTCTTTGGATCTCGGCATGATGCCTGGCTTTGATGCCTGGCAAGATCTTTTGGTCTACTTCATGTAGGTTTGGATTTTGTGTTTCCTTAATAATAACAACCTTCATTAAAAACTGCATTTTGTGCTTACTTGTGTTATTTTTGACTAACATTTATTTATAATATAATAATAATATTTAAATTAGTTTGCTGATCTGAAACATTTAAGTGTGACAAACATGCAAAAAAAACAAAAAAAAAATTCTGTAAGGGGCAAACACTTTCACACCACTGTACATGTGTACTAACTCTCATTAGATTAGTGTTCTATTATTAGTAAACCGGTAGAAGTAGGAGTAGAGTTTGTAAAATACGTTGACATGCACTTACACTTACTTATAATAGAATGTATTCAGGGGTATCATCAATATAAAGTGCTAGCAGATATTCTTACATAGTCTTCAGATAGTCTTCTATTACTCTATACTCTAATGAGAGTTAGTTGACTTTGTAGGGTGGACCATCAAAATAAAGTGTTAGCGAAATAATAAACTTTAAAATGATGTACATAATTGGAAACTGAATGTAATGTTTTCAACTTATTTAGAATTAAAGGCAAATTAATTATAGTTCAAATTTATGCAATTACCCAAACTTAGGATTTAAGTGCATATTTATATGTAACTTCATCATTACTTCTATTGTCTTAATGTATAAACATATAAATATGTTTAATTTCAGCTAATTTCCAAAACATAAAGGTAATGTTAAAATTGACAGATGTTGAAAATGTTACACACATTATAGGTGATGCATGTGTATATTTATCAACATGTGAATGTGCTGTGTGTTGAGAGAGAAACAGAGAAAGGAAGCACTGAGGAAACAGAGAGGGTTAAAAGACCTGCTGTCAGCAAAATTGAATAGCTGCATTGTTGTGTCGGAGTCTCAGCGCTGCAGACAGCAATCAGTCAAACATTACAGTTGAGCCATTGCACAGTACCAGGGGAAACACTCCTAAAATACTGTGTTAGTGTGGGGTTGACCCATTTCTATTTTGGGCAGTCCCAGAACTCTCTGGAGTACAAGAACAAGTTCACACACTCCAAAAACAAGACAACATAGGAAGAGCGAGGTAAGTTGTACAGTTTTTTCAAAACTTAAGACATCCTTGAGGCAAGCATAAACTAATGTGGCAATCTATATTTTAGTGTCTTTGGTCACAAAAAAACACAACATGAGACAAAATGTGTTTGTTCAAACTGGTTGTATCTTACAGCATAGGATGCAGCCCAGGTCTAAAATATGCAGGCAGGCTGATAAATCTCCCCATTCAAATGATTCACTCAAACATACAGTGAACACAATGGAATTACTTGCGAGCCAACGCATTATGGGCGATAATGGCCAATGCATATTTTCTCATGTGCAGCGAATGTGCTCCGTCTAACATTCAATTTTATTTAAACCTGAGAATGCAAAGCCATTAATAGAAATTAAGTGCCAGTGAAAGCCAGTGGAGGGGGACCAGCACAGGGGGATGAATGGCTGTAGAAGATAAATAAGTGTGGTACAGAAGACTGCTTTGGCTGATTGGCATGAAAATGTGCTGTTTGTGTGAGGTAACAAATGGATTTCAAACATTGAATATGTATGATTCATTGCTGGCAAAGCTACTTTTAAACTATGTGGCAAGCTAAGAGCCACAGTCAAGCTACTAATTTGAAAAAGTTACACCCTAACAAAAAAAAAAAAAAAAATATATATATATATATATATATATATATATAGGCCAGCGACTAATTCATTTACACTATAATTGAATCAGAGATGTAGTTTTCACAAAACAATTAGGGTTTATGAATGAATGAATCTCAAACTGGATGTCGACATTAAACTTGATTAGTGTACGTTTTTTAGGTTTCATGTTGTTTTTGTTTCTCTTTCTTCCTCTTGCCAACTGCATTAAGGTTCACTATAAACACAAATCTGAGTCATCAGTTATGTTAAAACCAGTTAAATTAAACTAAAAGGCTAAAACACCCTAATAATGTAATCAGAAAACCAACATTTTGCTTTAAACAAGAGTTATGAAATACCGTGCAGGGAATCAATTATTTGAATTGATTAGTTCACGTGAAGCATCCAAGTGAACCTTTCGCTAAAAGGAATCAGAGTTTTCAACACTACATATGAGAGAAAGAGAATACAGTGATCCCTCGTTCATTGCGGTTAATGTGGACCGGAACCGCCCGCGATAGGTGAAAATCCTCGAAGTAGGATCAGCCAATCAGATCACGGGATACATCCATTCGTGCTCTCATTCATCGATCTCGCGCCGGGAACCAATCACGTGTCTTGTCTGAGTGCCCGTGGGTGTGTACAAAGCCTCTGAGAGAGTTTCTCTCTTTGTCTGGCATCCTGGGAAACCGTTTCTCTCGTATCACTATAAAACAACGCTGCTTTCCTCAATACGGCTGCCGATATGGCGGTATTTTTCAATTTTATTTTTAGATAATTATTTTTGAAAAATCCGCGATCCACTGAGGCCGCGAAACTTGAACCACGAAGTGGCGAGGGATTACTGTACTTTAAGAGAACATGTTTGATTTGATTTTTCCTCAGTTTGTGCACAATACGATGTGATATTACAAACAGCAATGTAACATTTTGTGTTGCTACTGTACTTTGCTACATGAAGGAAAGTGTTGGTACTACACTATGAAAACAATTGAGCTTTGGTTAATCACTTTGAAACACTGACATGAATGCAGAGATTAAAGAACCTGACTAAACTGATAAAAGTTGATTTTTTTTATTTTCAGGTATTGTTATGCTCATCAAAATATGTAATGATTTGAAGGCAACAAAGGGTATGAAAGCAGACACTACACAGTAACTCTAATGACACAGTTCAGTGCAAGAGTTAATTTAAGTCATCTCAGGATGTCCATTAACAATTAGCTGAGTGCTTAGAAATGGTTTCTGAAATTAATCTATCTAAGGAAACAGTTGTATAATAAGCTGTCACGCCTTGTGCACGCATGCTAATGCCGCAACCTTTCGGGTCCGACAACCCCCGGTCTTTTCTCCTGTAGGCAATCAGACAGATCTGAGACGTGCTCGGGACACCATCACAGTCCCATTTATGCTCTGTGGCGTTGCCTGATGAGAAGAAGTAGATGGAGTGGCTGATGAAGGGCCCAGTGAAACCCCAGCGGAGCATTCGCCCAGGTCCGCCTGTGTCATACAGATTCCACACTTGTCTGAAAACGCACTGAAAAATGAACGGCCTCGCTGTTAATGAGTGGAGGGGGTAATTTAGACCCCCACTAATGTGCTTAATGCCAATTAATCATCTCCAGCCAAGGTGTCAGAGAGATTACTGAGAAGGAACTGGATCCATTGGCAGGAATGAGAGAGTCTGAGCCATGCTGAAAGGAGGAGGAAGTGTCGCTCTAGTCACCATAGGGGGCAACAGCGAGCTGTGAAACACACAGCCAGCACACAGACACAGAAAGTCCCAGCAGAAAATAAAATACATGAATGAGGAAGCACTTCTGGCTTTCTTTTACAGCACACATTCCCTGCTCTAATTTTGGGCATAAAGCAACAGTGGCTGCAGAAAAAAAAATGATATGGTGCTAAATTTGTTCCCTTATTTGGTCACATTAGGAGTCAGTGGAAAGAAAAAAATCTTATATCACTGTAACTGTAAATACAATGACATAGTTCATTATACCAGAAATTTAATGAAAAAAGTTTATAATCTAATAACCATGTGGTAATGCCTACTTTGGATAAACCAGTGAATAAAATACTTCACATAATTAATTTAATGAACATGAACGGAAATATATAATTGCAAATAAATAATAATTAAAATAGCTTCACATTATGTTCAGAGACACAATTTTTTAATCTACCATCCATTGTAAAAAAAAAATAAGTGAGCTTACTTGTATTAAATGGGAACTTAAATCTTAAAAGTGTATTAAAAAAATGCTTGCAAATAATATAGTATTAGCAAAGTAAAGGTCACTTAAGTGTACAGGACTTAGAGGTGTAAAGTTAAATAATTTCAAAGTACATTTAATTTATGAAATTTAACTTAACATTTACTTAAAGTATACTTATTTGATGTTTTGACTAACATACTAAAGTACATGTACAACTTTTATGTTATTCTAAATTTCTATTTTAATTCATTTTAATTGTATCTAATTATTCTACGATGATTTATTCTAAAATGTCAAATTATAAATATATTTAAACATGTTTTAGTAGAAATTACATACAAGTATAATTTAGTGTCCCACAAATTTTTGTTAGTATTTAAATGTTTTTTATATACTTAATCATATTTAAAAGATTATGAAATTATGAAACGACAAATAAAGATTACAAATAAAATGTCCATTTAATAGCAATTAAGTGTATGAAAACATATATCCAAAAACTCATATCCAGTTCACAATTATTCTATTTTAAAGTATGATAGGGTGTACTTTTTAAAGGGGAGGTATGACTATATGGCAAAACCTCTACAGGTTGACATTTCTACTGTCACACAACATCATACCAGCCAGTCCTGGTTCATGAGAATATTATTGTAGTCAAAACCAACTCTGCAAACTTACTAATGGAGTTTTTTTTTTTCAGAGTGGGAGTGACTAATTCAGTTTCAGAGCATTTGTAAATGGGATGTGTGAACTGCTTGTTTATCAGGTGTAGAATGTAAATAATTCCTCGCCGAATTGCCTTACCATCAGGCAGATGTGCCCTTCTGCTACTCAGAACAGTGTGAAGCCTCTCTTTTGATAGGTAGGACGCATACTATAAAATCCCACATACTGCACACTCTGCTAGGGTGCAGAACTCACATCATCGGCTGTCCGTCTCCGAGACTGGATCTGGTTTCCCTAACCGTGTCCCCCTCCCAAGAGCATTATCACCCACTCGACAATACCACATTTCCTCCTCATTATCTGCATTCCACTCAGACATCTGCCAGCATTGAGGGCAGGTATAGCTGCGCTAATATGCTGAACATGGTATTTACTGTACACTGCAGGGGAAGAGGGCCACTATCTCAGACTGCCGAGGAGTGTTACAGTGGCTCGTGTTACATAGAGAGCACAGAACAAATGCTCTTTATAGCAAAATAGCCTTGAAGAATAGGCTCTTTCACTAATGAAAATGCTGATGAATGTACATTCAACGGGAGAGTCAGCTTCTAGAACTTGCAATAAAATATCATAAAACATATATACATCCAAAAAAAACTTTAGAAAATTAGCAGTATTGAGCAGAAATGTCACTAGAAGTAGCACAGGAATTAGATTAATCACAGTACATTTATTAATATGGAGGTAGCATTGCTATTTTCAAAATGACCTTGATTTTCATTTGTGACCCATACTATATCTGCACATGTCGTAATGCTTCTTTCAGCATTATGGAGATGGTGATCCATTTTGGGTCTGTTCCTCACAAAAAGCAATCACTTGGTCTTGGAATTTGGAAAAAGTGGATCTTAATTGTATCTGCTACTTTTTATATCAAGGAATTGGTAGGTTTAGGAGTCTAAATTGTGAAATGTAAATCAATTATTGTGACCTTTGAAATAGAAAACCATGTCCAAACACAGCATATGTAATGAGGACAAGGTTATACTCAAGTACATAGTTTCATGACATTAAAATTAATATTCACTCTGCATTTGTGTATAGGTTCATAGGGGTCTCTTCAGCTCAGGTCCAGGAGGACCACTGTCCTACAGAGTTTAGCTCCAACCCTAATCAAACACCTGAACAAGCTAATCAAGGTCTTCAGGATTACTAGAAAGTTACAGGTAAGTTTGAATTGAGTTGGATGGCCTTCCATGACCATAATCGAAGAACCCTGCTTTAACATCTCATTAGTGATACACAAGGAACTTGACCATGCTTCATTTTTCAGATTGAGAATGGGTTGGCCTGTATACTCTTTCTTACATTAAATCAGTTTGTGGAACAGCTTAAACTGACATCAGAAGTTACACTGCTGAGCTTAGTTTTCCACTTTGACATGAAGCTTGTTCAACTCTGGAAACTGGCACTGTTACTTGATGAATGTGGGACATCACAAACAGGGACTCATTTAGGACGTAGGCACAAAGTGTATTATTCAAAATCCTATTGATTAATGACACTTCAATATACATTTTAAAGGATGAGAATCCAAAGTTTAAACTCCTCCACAACTTGAGAACCCTCTGGAGAAGAGACGTGATGAGAGAAACAGGTTTGACAGTGAACTCGAGACGAACTACAAGCAGCACCACAAGGAGTATATTCTCCCAATGAAGCACACCTCCTTCATACATCTAAAACATTCAGCACGTAGACAGAAGATTAAAGGCGAATCTTAATGATTCAAAACCTCACCAGCTGCGATAGGGCCTTTATCGTTGTTAAAAGTGAGAGAGCAAGATCCTGGGAACTTCAAGACCAATTACAGAGACACTATATTATCTGGGGCTGCAGTGAGGAGTAGGGGAGCCACTACCGAGATTTATCAGAATGAATACAGCTTCAGAAGATATAAGAAAAGGTGAGGCAAGACTTTAAACAATGTCTTTCACCTAATGCCTACCTGCAGGAGCATCGGAGGAGAAAATGACCACCGCAATGTCAGGTGCCACACTCAGGGAAGTCTATAAACTTCATTGAAATGTAAAAACCGAACTTCTTGAACTTCACCTCTTGCTCTTAGACGGCATATGCAGCAGTGAGAAGAGAACAGATACTGACACCGAGGGAGAATCAAAAGTGCAACTAGAAAAAGAAACACATCTAGAACGGTTTCCCCCTTCTCTTGTATCCTTTTCCTCAGGCAGTGTTTCGGTCGGCCTTTCAGTGATGGCCTCACACTGGGGCCACACAAGTGAGGTTTGCCATTTTATTTATCTCTTCCTTCCTGCATCCCTCACTTCCTTTATACCGTATTCTTTACAGCATCACCGTCTCTTTCATTTCAGACATTCATGCATTTATGGATTACAGCATGGTGATCCACTCTAAGGGAGCCTGAATTACTCCTAAGCGTGCTGCGCCTCAAGCCGGGTCCGTACGGGAGGTCGAGAGAGGGGAATTCAAAGCAGCCAGCGTGAAGGAACTGCTGTTTGTTGTGACCAGCATTCCCCCTCAGACAAAGAGAGGCCTCCTGAAGGTATCCCAGCATGCAGCAGGCCCCGGGCGACCCTGTATTTAAAGTGACAGCAGTAATTTAAGACCCTCTTTGTGGCAACCCCTTCTTTTCTGGGCAAGATGAAGCACTGTCCATTTGTGTGGGCCTGCTGAGGTGACACTCCAGAGGAGGGCCGGCACTAATTAGCAGCCAAACACACATGAGAGTGGCTGTCCATGGCAGCAGATAAATCAAGCCTGGCCTTCTAATTCACTCGAGATGACCCTTGTCCAGCCAAGCCTTGTTTCCTAAAAGATGACTATAAAGACTTTAGCCAGCATCAATGGCTTTTATGAAGCAGCAGTCCTCGCTCTGCTATGACAATATATTCAGTGAACCAGTCGAGCCATTTACGCCACCTATGATTCATTGTGTGCAAATCATTCAGCTTATTACTATTCTGAACATCGCTATTCTCTAGACTAGAGCTATTCAACCCTTTCAGGAGCCAGTTTAGGAGCCAAGTGGACAAATGTCTTTTCTTTCCAAGAGCCACATTTCAAAAATAGCCTTTTCTCTTCATCAAGACTCACTTACTTTAAAATACTTGATTATAATCAGTCCCTTAACTCATGAAATGAGCTAAAAAGATAAATCTGGTTACTTTTGCATGCATCCCAGAATGGAACATGAAAAGGATGTACCGGTACTGTAACTAAGGCATTTTTTTTGCAACAGAAAAAACATAATCAGTTGTACCTCCACCTAAAAACGTATTAATACTTCAAAACGATGACAAAATATATATAAAATATGCGTTTTAAAATAATAAATGAATACACAAATGGGACGAGGCTGGAGAGTAAATAGACATTTGGTTGAAAATAAAATATATTCCTTTTTTAAATTCCTTTATTGAAACTGAGCCTAAGCTGTTTCTTGCTACTGAAAACTGTGTAAGGCTTTGATGTGCAAGACCAGTTAATTCTAATTGATTGGTCACCATCCAAAGTAGAAGCATGTCAAAATGATGCAACTTTTTGACTACAACAAAAAATCTTCAAATTAAAACTTGTTAAACTGCAGTTTTTAGAAAAAAATGAGTCATTGAGCAACAGCAGCAGCATTAAAGAGCCGCTCAAGGCTAGCGTGGGTTGAGTACCAGGCTCTAAACTCCCAAGACAAGAGCCAGCATCACTTCGTGCTAACACCATAAGCTACCAATCATTTCTCAACAGTACAAATGCTGAGGGAATGCATTCTTAGATCAAATTACAAAAGCACTGTATGTTCAGAGAACAGATGGTAAAATCAAAAAGTAGCATTTCCTAGTTCATAAACAAGGTCCAGAGGCATATCTGCTAAATTTCTCCCAACAAAAGCATTATTTCTGAACGGGTCCTCAGAGATAAACAAGCCAATTCACATGTGCTGTGTTGGAGTCGAGTACTGCTGAGGTTGTTTACACACATGTTTGTTTGACTTTTCCCATGATTTAGTAGGTACTCTGGGAAATCACTATTGATCACATTCGTAGATATGAGCCAGCTACTCACAATTAACATGGCACCATGGGAGATACCTGCAGTTACAGTTGTGCAAAGACAGCAATATAATTTGAAGAAATGTCAAGAATATGAAATGACTAAAGCAAAACGTTGATGCAATAACAGTATAGTTGAAAATGAGTGACTGAAGTGGTAGTTCAATCAGGCTAATTCATGTAGCTCATACTTAACTCAAATAAGACAGCTAACATCTATTTTCAGTACAAATAACATCTTCATAAAGTTAGTCCCAGATTTGAACGACACTTTCCATCAGACTTAGTCAATGAAGCAGCAAAGAAACTCTAAAATAAGTGAGGAAAGCTATCTGTTAGCAATACGATTCAGTTTTGGATGCTGTCCAAAGACAGTTTTTAGAGTCAGTCATATCTACACTTCCCTAAAAGCAAAAACAAACAACAAAAAAATGTTTCTACATTGACGGCCACTTGAGAGTAGCCACATATTTTGAATAGAAGTTTGCAGAGCAACTGTCATTTGAATAAATGAGAATGCTAGCATAGCTTCTCCTGGGGCTAATTGCTAGGCTATCTAGCTAAACATTAACCTCTGCAATTAAACCACCCCATTAAACCACCTCTGCGCTTTAAACACCTCATGTTGGTATTTCAAAATAGCACTGTCTATAGACAGTTCAGCACACTCGCTTTCAGCAAATCCAAACGTGACTGACAGACAGAGAGTGCTCTCTGATTAGTTCACATTGAGATTAGCTATTTTTGGTTGTTTACAGAACAATGTCCCATTTCAGAGGCAGGTATGACTTCTCAGGTCACCTCTTTCAGTCATAGCATTTACTTTTAAATTTTAATTCAGCCCAAAATGCATTGCTTCCAAGCTTACATTGGTCAAAGCACCACAGTCACATTCCCAGTTATCCTGTCTTCGTTCCCTTCTCCTGCGTCCCTCTGAAATTGCATTATTACTAACAGTACAGATATTGGATTTAGAATGGAACAAATGGTCTTAATAGGAATGAGATCACTCTGGTTAGGCAGTGATTGGTTTACTTGGACCCCGGCCAAAAACAATTTGTGATTCTTTTATACCTGTGCCTGTGCCCTGGAGATAGAGGGGAGCGAAGAAAGACAGGGGTGAGGGTAAAAAATAGAGAGTGCAGAGGAGGAGGAGAGAGAAGCTCTTTATCAGTTGCTTTTCTCACTCTGCATTACCTCATCTTTCTCTCTCAGCGACTCAGGTCTTATAAAATGGGCACCCAGCTTTTTTTCTTTTCTTTTTTTTTGAGCTAAAGAACAGCCTACAAGCGATGTCCCAAAATGAATGAGGAGCATTGTGAGCTTTGTTTGTCAATATCGAGCAGTCCATCTTTGGAGGCCCAGCACAGGGGGAGGTAATGAAATCAGAATATTAGGTATCTGCTGTTGACGAAGTGCTGACAGCCTTGTAAAAAAAAGTAGCGGCTGTATTGACTGAACACAAAACAACAAACAAACAAAACACTGGCTTTCTTTTCATGAGAGGTGGGAGATGGTTTCTTTTTTCCTTGCGTTTCTCTTCCTGTACTACCAGGAAGTCTGACAGCTTGACACAAACAGCAGTGATTGGTGTGGTTTCTGGGATAACTAGGTATAGGGTTTGGGTTACTGGCATTAAGAGCCAATTATATCATGGTTAAATACTTTCTTTGGTTAAAATCAAGCTTTTAATGTTGCTTATATGTATATGTGGTGTTTATAATATGCTTTAAGACAACTCCTTTGCAAATTCATGTCAACAACATTGCTGAGTATTTTCTCCTTAAAACTCAAGTGAATCAAAGATGCAGTTTGAAATCGCTTGTGTTTCTTACGTCACAAACTACCTTGTAACCAATCGTATCGATGTATGGGTGGATTTTAGCATATAACGATTCTTTGAAGAATAAATAAAATAAATAGTGAAAGATAAAGAGAAAAGTATGTTAACACTTTACAATAAGGTTTCATTAGTTGACATGAACAAAGAATGAACAATACAGCATTTATTGAAATGGTTAATTTCGACTTTTATTGATACATTATTAAAATCAAATGTTAACGTTAGTTTATGCACTATTTGTTTGTTTTTGTTAGTTAGTTAGTGTTAGTACAAAGAACTAATATTAACAAAGATGAATAGATACTGTATTGTTCATTACTAGTTAAACACTAACTAATGTTAACAAATACATCCTTTTTGTAAACTGTTACCAAAAGGATTTAAGGAAAAGCTAATTTTTCCCAAAATAATCAGTGATACTGTTTCACAGTCAGCTTTTTTGCATGTAGATTCCTTGCGGAATAGCATTAGCTCATTGTGTTGAAAGGTAGAAAAGCTCATCTAAGCTTAATCACATTACTATAACTGAAAGACAAGAACATGACAGAAACATACAATCAAATACGTCTCAGGTAGTGAGTAACGACTGAGTATGTTCTTAGTATTGCAGTCATGCATATTGGTGGTGGTACCTCATGCGAAGATGTAAAAAAAAAACAGCAAAAGACACAGTTGCATATTTTTCAAAATGGCAAACAATCTATAACAGAGACAACAACATTAGGGGAAAAGGCTAGTAGCATTTACACGGTTACCCATGGGGCCCTCTGTGAGTGCAAAGTTAACGATAGGATCTGTCTTCATCAGAGTCTCTACGTTATGCCATCTCTGGGAGGAGTGCTGCGGGCCTCTTGCTTCTGTTTACGCAACACTATGCGTATGTAAATTGATGGAAAATTTGGCTGGATGCTGAAACCTGAAAGGTAAAGGGCGTGAGTTAGTGACTTTAAATAATGTCTGCTCGCACACAGGAGGACAGGTATAAATGCATCTGGACTACAACACTGCATATGCAAGATAACATGCAAACCCTGTGCAAGTATTTGCCTCTTTACCTTTAAAAAGAAACCTGAATATTCATAATAATAATGATAATTGTGATTTTCTGAAACATGCATGGTATACTTATTTGATGTTTTGACTATATCTTTGGTATTTCCAAGATTAACTTAGCTAACATAGAGCATTTAAAAGCAATGTTTTGCTTTAAAAGGAAGATCATGGAGTATCATTACATACATAAATCTTCATTTACTTTCATTTTTATCTCCATCTTCAAGGTTTCCCCAAAGTAACCTGTCTATACAAATCGGTGCATGTCACACTGGAAAACTGGAGAAAAAAATTACACCAAAGTCTGTTGCACCTATTGACTGAAAGATACTTTGAACAGCATGTGTTTCTATGGAACATCCCTCTTCTCCCAAATGTCCCCCAACCATTCATTTTTATAGTCAGCAGAGAAACCTGAACACAGCTTATGGGCATGCTGGGAAATGAAATGCAATACAATGAAGAGAGGAGGGGTAAAAACGAGAAAGATTCAAATGACTAGAACTTCTATAGCTGATGGCAAGGTCATCTATGTTTATAAAAACATAAATTACACATATTTAATTTAGTGAAGACAGAAATTGTGGGTTTGAATTGAGACCATGTGTCCCCCTGAGCAGTCTGATAAATAGAGCAGTTGAGAGCTGAGGCTGACTTGGAGGACTTGTTCATTAATTCTTCTCCTGGTCTTAATTGGAGCCCAGTAGGACTTCTGTTTTAAAGCAGCGTTAGCCCTCAGACAACATGCAGAGCGAGCCAGACAAAGAAGCTGGCAGAACAAAGCCAGATCCCAAATCTGCTACTGCATATTTGCTGCAGGCGAGTAGTGTCGTCTCGGACCCTCTTTTGTGCTATTTGATTTCATCACTTTTTATTTTATTACAAGCTGAGATACTCCTTTGTTCATCCAATACTTATCTGAGTTCTCAAAACAAGAAAGTTTTTCAAATTGAAAGAAAAAGAAAAAAATCGTTTGTTTAAGATGCTGTAAAACACTTTAAAATTTGCATTTATAGGTAACAATTTTATGAAGTTCCACCTTCGAGAAAGATAATTTGTTAATGTTGTTTCAAACATGGAACACAAAATAAGTTATTACGAAAATGGCAACGTTGCTCTTTTCCAATTAATGAAAATGAGGCTCACTGCTGTGAAACTCGTTTGCAGTTTTACTTGGTTTAAAATAAATGCTTTTTTTAAACCCAGGTTGCCTTAATTATTAATACAAATTTCAAGTATAAAGCTAACAAAGATTATACATTCATACAGGCTTAATCAAGTCAACTCACTTTTATAGCACTTTATTCAATACAGATTGTTTCATGAAATATCAGAATCTCTTGCACCTTTCACACATACAAAGACTGGAAAATTACCAGCAATTTACTGTAAAGAGAACACACGTAAAAAGGACCTTTTCAAAAAATATTGTTAAATTAATTTTTACACAGTTTTACACTATAAACAGGCAATTTCCCGGTATATGAGAAGTTGTAATTACACAAGTAAATTATCAGTATCAAGCTGTGTGTGAACAAAGAACATGATTACCAGTGTTGTGCCGAATTTGAACTCCCTGCCAAATTATTGCCCCCCTTGCTGAGGTCGCTACCTGGTTGCCTAATCCTAACCCCACCCCTCACAACTAATTCTAATCCTACCTATACTGGGGGCTCAGGGGGGAATAATCTTGAGAGGTCAGAATTCGGCTCAACATGAGGTCTGGTGTAGGTTCTGGTGTAAGTTTTAAAATTCCCGCCAATTTTAAAGCTCAGTGGGCACTGCTTATGGTAAACTCTGCTGCTTTTAATCGTTTTACCGTCTTTTTGGTACTAATGTGGGAATGGTATCTTCCCAGTAACAAGACTAAAAGCTGTTGCTTGTCTGAGCAGCACATTTGTGTAAGTATAAGAAAAGTTGTGGTAATTTACTAGAGTTGAGCCGGTACGGAAAAAGCATTTTTGCCGAGTATGAGTATTATACGAGTAACATGAGTCGGATTGAATAAAAATCCAGTAAGTCACAGGGCCCCTCCCCCACGCATACAGATTTGCTGTGTCCCGCTCTGCTCATTCAGACACAGAACAGCTCTCTTTCTCTCTCTGTCTCTTCCTTAGTCACTTAGGTTCGAGGGTCTTTTCCGTGAACATTTTGGGTTTCTTCAGCTACAGGTTTTTTATTTCGGTTTGTTTGTAATACTTATTAACCAGTAGAGTTCTGGTAAACATGGGGTTTGTTCAAAAAATAAAGTAGTGGTATAAAAACTATATTACAAATTAATTCGCTACACACTGACACACTGACACACACACACACACACACACACACACACACACACACACACACACACACACACACACACACACACACACACACACACACACACACACACACACACACACATACGGGTTTTTGTGGTTTACAAGGACACTGAGCCCCAAACCAGTCTGTTGGTGGTTTACGGGGACACCCCTTTCCGCTTGCTCTACAGAGATGAGACAACTATCAAAATTTTTCTTTTGAGCCCCACATCACAGATCTCACTTCAGAATTGCTATACACACAACACAACCTATAATATGACAACCTGACAATTTACCTACTAACGAGGACTCTGATAATTAGACGCACAAGCTCCGCCCATGACACAAAACTATATTATAAGGACTAACTGGAATTATGAGGACAGTTGCTGTACAATACACACAAGTGTCACAAACGTGTATTAGAGGGACACAAATGAATTAAGAGGACACGGTACACACATACACAACTGAATACATTGTGTATTATAAGGACACACCTGATTATGAGGACAGTTGCTATACAATACACACAAGTGTCACTAACGTGTATTAGAGGGACACAGTAAACACATACACAACTGAATACATTGTGTATTATAAGGACACACCTGATTTATGAGGACATATGATTAGAGTCACCTGTGGGATCATACTCACACAGACACAACCATTTAAAAAGATGATATTGTAAAAAATTGTGTATGATTATGTAAATGCAACTGTATTTTATAGAACCTACTATTTGTGTTCTTATATGCACATATGAGCATTTAACAGACATGAGAACATATAACAGAGAACAAAGTGCAAAGTTTATTAATGTAGTTATTAATATTACAATTACATAAATCAAGTTACACATACATTTTTCTCAAACATTTTAAAAACATTTCATAAACAAATTGTAATAAAAATAGCTGAAAACAAACAAAAGGGATAGTTCACCCAAAAATGAAAATTGTCAAATTTCCTCACCGTTATGTTGTTCCAAACCTGTATGATTCTCTTGCATCTGTTCAACACAAAAGAGGATATTCTGAATAATATAAGTATCCAAACATTTGACAGTAACCATTGACTTACAGTGTGTGTGTAATATATATATATATATATATATATATATATATATGGGTGATTCTCATGAAAACATGGTTTTAAAAATGTCAAACATGAAAATTTAAAAAATGCTTGAATTAACAAAAAATTATTTCAGACATTTGAACCAAAGTCTAAATTATTTGTGCACATTATTTTAAAAACATTCACTTACAGTTTAAGACATTTTTGAACATAATTTCCAAAACAAGTCCTAAAAATTCTCATTACTGCAACAGTCTGAAAACGTCAATGTTGTTAGAAAAGCTAATACATTTTAACATTTTTAAAATTGGATTATTAAGAATCATGCACAGTAATTTGAAATTCTGAAATGTTTATTTTTAAATTAACAGGATTTTTATTTTGAATGCTTTTTCGCATCACCACAACACCTTCCACAATTTACAACCTATTTTTTTTGAATATTTAAATGAAACCTGACCATTTTTTTTAATTATGTGGAAGATATAATAAACCTAAGGTTTTTTATTGTGATTAAGATGGAGTCATGGGTTGTGTAAGATGTCCTCATAATTACTCCTGGTGTCATATTGTGGGGGATGGGCAGAAGTTCAGTGTTAATCTTATACAGCAGTCAGATGGAGTCATGGGTTGTGTAAAATGTCCTCATAATTACTCCTGGTGTCATATTGTGGGGGATGGGCAGGCGTTCAGTGTTAATCTAATACAGGACAGTCAGATGGAGTCATGGGTTGTGTAAGATGTCCTCATAATTACTCCTGGTGTCATATTGTGGGGGATGGGCAGAAGTTCAGTGTTAATCTTATACAGCAGTCAGATGGAGTCATGGGTTGTGTAAAATGTCCTCATAATTACTCCTGGTGTCATATTGTGGGGGATGGGCAGGCGTTCAGTGTTAATCTAATACAGGACAGTCAGATGGAGTCATGGGTTGTGTAAGATGTCCTCATAATTACTCCTGGTGTCATATTGTGGGGGATGGGCAGAAGTTCAGTGTTAATCTTATACAGCAGTCAGATGGAGTCATGGGTTGTGTAAAATGTCCTCATAATTACTCCTGGTGTCATATTGTGGGAGATGGGCAGAAGTTCAGTGTTAATCTAATACAGGACAGTCAGATGGAGTCATGCGTTGTGTAAGATGTCCTCATAATTACTCCTGGTGTCATATTGTGGGGGATGGGCAGAAGTTCAGTGATACTTAAATACAATAGTCAACATGCAAAAGTATTTATTTATAATATCTATCCCCTTAAGATTTCAACCAAGACTGGCCCTCAGCTGAGACTTGATGATAATGATCAACAGGTCATTAATTTACCTGTTACGTTTTGTCAAGATGATGCAGAATCTCCATGAGCTGCATATATTGTATTTTACAGAAAAGTAAAATTACTGTTCAATAAGTAAGCTTCTTTCTCTCTCTCTGACACTTTTTGAGAGCATTAAACAGGTCATTTATTTAGCTTTGGAAAAATTTGGCATGAGCGTTTATTTCTAATATGTTCTGTAATGGGCTCTCATGTTTCTCATACAGCAGTACATATGATCTATTGCCGGTCTGTGCTATCTACACTGAATTTGCCTATCAATTTCTTTCTCCTTTTTTTCCTTTTATTCTCACATTCTTCTGCACTTTTTATTATTTTTCTTATATCTGTAAAAGATTTCTTAATTCTTTAAATTCTATTAAAGAAAAATCTAGTACTGTATTAGATTAGCACTGAATGTCAGCCACACAACTAAAAGTCTGTAGTATTGTAGTATTTTAAGTCTGATTGGATTTAAAAATTTGTCAATTAAACAACATATTAGAAATAAATGCTCAGGCCTATGCCAACATTTTCCAAAGGTAAATACATTACCTGTTTAATGCTCTCATGAAGCGTCAACTGTTGATCAGTATTTGAGATCTTGCGGGAGAGAGAAAGGAGTTTACTTATGGAACATTCATTTTTTTAAACATACGCAAAACACAACTTTACATTTCTGTATATACATAAAAAAAGATTCTGCATCATCTTGGAAAAATGTAACGGTAAATAAATGAGCTGTTGAGTATTCTCATCAAGTCTCAGCTGAGGATCTCTTTCTGCACAGCTGACCAAACCATTGCACTGTTTTGTGTCAAATTGGATTCAAAATGAAGTACTTTAATTTCTCCACAAAGATCACATACTCAACATTAAAATGTGTGATTAGATAAGTACAGTAGGAAAATAACTATTTGAACACCCTGATATTTTGCACGTTCTCCCACAAATCATGAAGGGTTTTGAAATTGTCATTGTAGGTGCATGTCCACTGTGAGAGACATAATCTATAAAAAAAAATCCATAAAACTCATTAACCCTAAACTGTTAGTTTGCCTTTAAATTGTCCACCTCCACTCCATGTATTATCCTATATTAGATGCACCTGTTTGAGGTCATTAGCTGCATAAAGACACCTGTCCATCCCATACAATCAGTAAGAATCCAACTACTAACATGGCCAAGACCAAAGAGCTTTCCAAAGACACTTGAGAAAAAATTGTACACCTCCACATGGCTGGAAAGGGCTACGGGGAAATTGCCAAGCAGCTTGGTGAAAAAAGATCCACTGTTGGAGCAATCATTAGAAAATGGAAGAAGCTAAACATGACTGTCAATCACCCTCGAACTGGGGCTCCATGCAAGATCTCACCTCATGGGGTCTCAATGATCCTAAGAAAGGTGAAAAATCAACCCAGAGGAGCAGGAGCTGGTCAATGACCTGAAAAGAGCTGGGACCACCGTTTCCAAGGTTACTGTTGGTAATGCACCAAGACGTCATGGTTTGAACTCATGCATGGCACGGAAGGTTCCTCTGCTTAAACCAGCACATGTCCAGGCCCGTCTTAAGTTTGCCAATGACCATTTGGGTGATCCAGAATAGTCATGGGAGAAAGTCATGTGGTCAGATGAGACCAAAATATAACTTTTTGGTCATAATTCCACTAAACGTGTTTGGAGGAAGAAGAATGAGTACCATCCCAAGAACACATCCCTACTGTGAAGCATGGGGGTGGTAGCATCATGCTTTGGGGTGTTTTTCTGCACATGGGACAGGGCGACTGCATTGTATTAAGGAGAGGATGACCATGGCCATGTATTGGGGAACAACCTCCTTCCCTCAGTTAGAGCATTGAAGATGGGTCAAGTCTGAGTCTTCCAACATGACAATGACCCGAAGCACACAGCCAGGATAACCCAGGAGTGGCTCTGTAAGAAGCATATCACGGTTCTGCCGTGGCCTAGCCAGTCTCCAGACCTAAACTCAATAGAGAATCTTTGGATGGAGCTCAAACTCTGTGTTTCTCAGCGACAGGCCAGAAACCTGACTGATCTAGAGAAGATATGTGTGCAGGAGTGGCCCAAAATCCCTCCTGCAGTGTGTGCAGACCTGGTGAAAAACTACAGGAAACTTTTGACCTCTGTAATTGCAAACAAAGGCTACTGTACCAAATATTAACATAGATTTTCTCAGATTTTCAAATACTTATTTGCAGCTGTATCATACAAGTAAATAGTTTAAAAAAATAATACATTGTGATTTCTGGATTTTTCTTTTTAGATTATGTATCTCACAGTGGACATGCACCTACGATGACAATTTCAGAACCCTTCATGATTTCTAAGAGGGAGAACTTGCAAAATAGCAGGGTGTTCAAATACTTATTTTCCTCACTGTATAAATGGGTTACAGTATACAATGCAATTTATATGAGTTACAATAGGAATTTTCCAACTGTGAACAGATTAGCCAGGGAAAACATTTAAAAAATACTTACCAGTAAACACAGCTGTATGTTACTCACCTTTAAATGAATTTATGTATTTTATTTCAAATCCATCTTCATCTTTTGGATTTAGTTTGGTCCTCTGGGATCTTGTTGCTGTCATCATCCCCTGCAAATCCCAGCGTAGGTTAATGTTTTAAATCACTTTTACAGATCACTGGCCTAATCAAATGCTTTACACATTTATTTGTTATAGACATAGAGGGTTAAAATATTTGGAACATTACTGATTATTATAATTTACATGCTAGGAAGTGAAACTGTAAAACAATATATAGATTTTTCTCTCTCTTTCTCAAGCCCACTGTGACTGTGTTATACGGACTTACATACACTTACATCAACATCAACTAAAAACAGCATTAAAAGTAATTATCTCAATTAAACAATGACGCAATCGGCCATTACCCAAAATAAGTGCACTACCAGCTATTATCTTTATTTGTATGACTTGTAGTGAGTAGCATCATACAGATATTACATTATAAATTAACAAATTAATTAATAATAAATTAATTCCTCACGCGTTGTTATGAGGAAATGTAATATACATGTAGTCTGGTGCTATTTAATTTCACAATCGTCAAATTAGCTTTAGAATAACTCGAACTACAAACTATATAAACAGAAAACTTGACTTAATTACACATAAAACGGTTTATTTATCATTATTCTTACCTGATTGCTCTTCACGTCGGTGATTTCTGCGCATGCGCAGTCAGTCTCAGCAACAGAGCGCGTGCATCTCAGGTCGGAGAACAGGGTCATCAAAATATGGGTGATATTATCATTATTCCTTTTTGTTTTATTTAATTACTGTAGCTTTTTTAATGTTTTTGTTGTTATTTTGCAAGCAACGTCATTTTTTCCCCATAAACCTTTACACTGGTTTGACAAAAAACGTAATTATGAGGACATCTGGCGATCAGCCAATCAAAAGCTGCGATTCAGACACATGTGTGCATATGCATGAGATGGTGCATTACCGGGACCCGGCTACAGGGGCACTGTCTTATACACAGATTTTACACAAAATCAGGTTTTTGTGAACTATAAGGACTTGAGCAGAAATTTTGTTTTCCAGCTCTCCCAATGCATAGAAACACTTTTACATTGTCCGAATTATGAGGACACCGACCCTGTCCTCATAATTCAAAATGTCCTCATAGTGTTGCGTGTATTCAGATGAAATGTCCTTGTAAACCACAACAACCAACACACACACACACACACACACACACACACACACACACACACACACACACACACACAAACATACACACATGCCTGGTGAGGAAATAAAAACATAAAAAAGAACCACACTGATCATAAAAAATTAAAAGTAAAAAAAGAAAGTTATGTTTAGATGAAAACTCTTGTTCGTTACATTTTTCTTCATAATTGCAACCGCATGTGTTGTAATCATTGTTGCAAAACTTGTTCTGTATATATTTCGTTTGTTATCATGATCAAAACCATTGATCTGAAGCTCAATGCTGATGCTGTCATGTAAATAGTTTTCTAATCAGCAATAAATATAACAATTTCTGATCAACCTATATCAATTGCATGATTAAAAATAACATACCAGCCCTGCCCATTTCAAGACAACCCGCCCACTTCCGGGTTAAGCCCCGCCCAGTCCGAGTACAGATACAGATAATTCATATGGTTAACAGATACAGATAATGCTGTACTCGCTCATCCCTATAATTTACAGAGATTGCTGTAGAAAGTGGCTAAAGATACGCACATATCCAAATATGAAAAAAGTACAAATTCTGCAGTAAAGGAGCTCTAATAAAGACAACAGAGTCATTATTCAGTTCAAGCAGAGTGTTGATTCAGTTTAGTTCAATCAGTGTGTAAAGTTCATCAATTACCAATGAGTTCAATTCAGCTATAAGCAGCTCTACAGAAGACAAGTGTTGTTATTCAGTTCAAGTCATTTAAAAAACTTTAGATGTAAAATTAATCAATTATGAAACAAATTTAATTAAACCATTTAGCAGCTGCAAAAAAGACAATGATGTCATTACAGCACAAATCAGATCAGGTTTAATTCTCATCCAATAGTTTTAGTGCAATCAAATAGATAACACTAATGAATATTAGCGTCTTAGACCAAGTGTTTAAACATATCTATTTATCCCACAAGTGAGTCAGGACTGCCCCTGGTGCATGTCGTCCCTAGTCTTAGACCTCACAACACGTCAGCATCCTCCCAGATACTTTACCACAGCAAAGCTTACTGCACGATGGCCCAGAATGAAAACAAGCTCAGCGATTAGCCTTCCTAATTCATTTGGGTATTTACAATGCACTGATGTTATGCCATGCCAAACTAAAGGCCCTGCTGTTGAAGTCACATGGGCCCATGAATGAAGAAGTCCATACAAAGACTTAGCGCATCACAGTCTGCTCTTTCTTTCTCTTCCGTCACCAAGCCATTCTCTTAACTACGCCACACACAACCGGGGCTTGTTCGCGGACAGAGCTAAAGAACAAAATTTACACGAGAAACAAAACTCGAGTTGTGTACTGGTTGTACACAAGCTGAGTGAGACTAACAGACTCTCTTTGAGAAGACAGGGAGCTCCCAGTGCACTCGGGTTCACAGAGGTTACGAGTCCTTGGGCATAGAGGGGTCCTCTGCTAATGTTATGAGGTGTGGTGGGGGTGGTCATATAGTAAGATGGTCACGCAGGCATGCTGAGAGAATGGTGTTATTTACAAGCACACACTGTCCTCTGTTGTCTCCTACACACTCTGGCAGTGGCCCCAGGACAAGGGCGACTGGTAAACATACTACAGAGTTCGTTCAACAAAGGCTTGCCGCAGTGAAGAGTTATGTTGGCTGACCGGCCATAAACTTAATGAAGAGATTAGCATGGTGCCATGGACACAAATGCAGATCATGAGGTCTCTGCAGCTGGACAGTGGGCGATTGTCATTGCCTTTTTCATCGTAGTCATCATCACGTCGTAAGTTCGTCACGGGAGTCCACAGCATGGCTGTTGTAAACACAAATGTTTTTGTCAGTTTCAACAACTCTTTTATAATAAGCAGCGATATTCTCAGGATTTTAATCATAACCATGAGACTTTGAGTTCAGCCAACTATGGGTCAAGAACAAATAAGAGTGTTGACTTGAATTAAGATATAAAAAATAAGAAAAATTTGAAACACATGTGGCAGTTTCTTAGAAATATTCTTTGTATTCATGTTGCATTCAAATAACATTTGACATTTTAATTTAATCGTGCGAATATACGCAAGCAAACATTTATTAAAAATAGTTTAAAAGGTAAAAATCTATGGAGTCATCTATGATTGCATTTACTATTTTATGTTTTGTTTTCAAAAAATGTCTTCATGCTGGTTGCCCCACGTGACTTGATTTGGCAGACAAAAGTTTATCAAATATATTTATAACATTTTAACAAAACTGCTTTCAAAATTTGTCAAACAGGAGTTATTTTTAAGAATCATTTTAATTAAATCATTACAATACTAGGACTATCCCTAACCATGTTTTTTTTTTTTTTTTTTACCTTTTATGATCCAAATTTGAATCAATAATAATTATCCTTATTGAATAATTATCCAACAATCCAATAATTGATCCTTTCTATTTTGATCCATTATTAAAATGTGCATTTAAGTCATTGTACAAATGGTTTTATTTTATTTTTTAAATCACTACCTACATAAGTAAATAAATAAATAAACAAACATAAAAAAACATACATAGAATTCTCATTCCACATAAAAGCTAGCAAACAGATTTCAGCTACCATCTTCTCCTGGAACACTTTAAAGGCTCATACTGTTTACATCCTCCATGAATCAATCTCAGATAAATCATTTTTAAAAGGATTGGGGAGGACTGCAGTGACTTTCCGTGACCATAAAGCAGCCTGATGTCCTTTTTTTAAAAGAAGAAGAAAAAAACATTATCACTTTACAGCCAAACACCACATAAAGACCCCGACAGAGAGCTGATATAAAAAAAAGCCAAAGCACAAACTTACGGAGCAGAGGTCAAAGGCTGTCAGTGCAGGACATGAAATCAAAACCTGACACAAATGGACACTGGGAATCTACCTTCCCACAATGCCCCTGCCTCACCCTTCACTTACTTACAGGCCAGAAGATGCTAACTGAATTATCTGTGATGGCTAATCCATCCATCATGACCACAAGAAGCCATGAATCAACCATCCAAATGGTCATGGGAACAGGTCTCAGCGTCCCCACTTAGGGCACCATGTCTCAAGATCTGTAGTCTCTTGCAGAGTGAAAGGATTGATATGATGGATACAGGAGGGGGGGGGGGGGGGGGGGGGGAAATCAATACTATGAAAACAGAAGGAGAGCATCAGGACTGCATCTTGGGGCATCCAACACCATAAATAAGCAGGTTGCACATTAGCTTTAGAGCATTACAATGTTGAGAGCCCTTCTTATATCGGAAGTCATTAAATCAGCTATTCTTCTGGCACAAGTCAGGAAGTATCTGAGTGAGAGGACCAGTGGCCTGCCAGAATGACAAATGGGGCTGCCGCTTATAATAGAGACAAGCTATATATGCTTAATAAAGAAAGAGCTGCGTAATGAGAGGTTTCTCATCTGTGCTTTGATTATAGAGCAGCACATGCAAGTTATCTGTGGTGATTTATCATGGACATGAAATCGCTTTGATATCAATCTGACAGATAATGTCCACGAAACTTTCATACTTCTAATCGGTGTTTGTTTCTGTGTGTGGTTGAAGTGTGTGCATTTAGTCTGGATGCATATTGCACACCAATATGAGTGTAGACTGAAATCACCAGTTCCAATCGAATTCGTTTGTGCAACCTAGTTTCTGAGAGTAAGGACAGGTTTTTTTGGAAACAAACTAAATAAATAAATATTACACAACTGAATTTGCCAAACTTTTCTGGGTTAGTGGCACTACATCTTTGAAACATATTCAGAATTGAAGGGACTTAGATGCATGTTAAATAGATCTTCAAAAGCAGAACTGTATATTCCATCTGTTTTTGAAGTTATATAATGATATTAATCATTCTAATAGTACAGTGGAATCCGGTTATGTCGACGGCCTCGGGGGTTGCAAAAAAGCATCGAGATAACCGAGGATCGAGATAACCAAAAGCCAATATGGCGATTTGTTTGATGAAGCGATCGGCATGCTATAAAAATGTACATACACTGTATATGTTTGCTAACAACAAAAGGCATATGTGCACCAACTAACAGCAGAGATTTACCAGTATACAATAAAAACCACCTTCGGTTCTCGATACAAACCTTTAATCATATTCTCCAACATTACAAACACAATTTCGCTCACAGCATAAACAGTCGCAACACACATAAACACATTCACTCATAACAGTCATTTCGCTCTGACACAGATTTTAAAAGTATTGTACACGCGGTTACTAGTCTAAAATGCTTTGTTGCGTTTTGCCTTTAACGGTTTGCTTGAAAACAAATGCTTCAATCAGTAACAACGTTTTTGTCGATGTCAATGTAATCTGGGAACTCCTGCGCCTCTGTAGATGTGTAATCTGTGTTGCGTAATTTCGTAATCACTCTTGAACACCAACATTCGTCCCATCAAAAAAAAAATCTACGAAACATTGTGTATATTACAAAAGCGCTCGAGTTCACAATTATATAACATGAAATCATCAATCACACAACATACAGCCCTTCTGACATGACCACACAAACTAATGCGACCTTCCGCTGTAAAATGACAATCTGACTGGGCAAATAAGTCCGGAAGGACCAGAAAGAACAAAAATGATCATGCATGCCCATGCAACGAGACGTGACATTACCGCGCTACACTCTGAAGCGAGGAGTATTTGCATGCAACGCGAACTCGGTACGTAATCTAGGTACGATCTTTAGTCACGGAATTGAGATAACCCATGTTAAGTGGCAAATTTGTCCCTCTTTTGTGCTCGAGATATTAGGGTTTGGAAACATAAAAGAATCGACATAACTGATGAGAAAATGCTAAGAAAAAGAGGGAGTTTGGCGGTTCCACTTCAAAAACATCGACATAATAGGGTTGTCAAGTTAACCAAGGTCGAGATAAGTGAACTCCACTGTATCTAAATTGAACCTCTTTCTGGTTCAACATTTCATTCTGCAATGTTAGGCATATTTTATTTATATGTTCACATTATTTTACATGTCTGCAAGCAATCGCTTGTTTCTGCTTCTTTTTCACCTGTGTTTTGCTCTGAAATCTCTGTACTATTTCAGAAGATGTTGAAGCATTGTGTAATAAATGATGGGGAAAGTTTTTTTGTTTTTGTTGAATAGATAGAACATTGGAATCAAACATTCTGTTTCATATAACTGTCTCCTAAGTAAAAAAAAAAAAAAAATGTAGATGTAGATGGTCACTTTACATGTCAGTCAAATGTTCTCTTCATATCTAAGTGGGTGGTTTTTGGCCAGAATACATCGAAATGAAGGTCGGTGTTTATGCCGCAAGTCAAAAGTCTGGCTTCGCTAGTATGCATGTGTGAACCAATATTTTCCTGAGGCTGTTGTGTCTCTTAGAGCGATTGACAGTTGCTGACAGGGCTGGGAGTTCAAGAAAAAGAGTGAGAGAGCTTTTCTGGCTCTTGTTTTGACAGATAGTAGTTCTCGTGTTATTTCTTTCGCTAAACCCACAGGTGTTTTCAAATGCTGCTCATGTCCTCTCCTCTGAACACCAGCTGAAGCAACGGTCTCCATTCTCCCCACGTTATAGCATGATAGCTATAGTAAATGACTCAGTATATCACTGGGTTATTATGACAATATTCATTCTTGGCTCATTCATCTATGACCGTTTAAGACATGGCGAATGATGGTGCTTCGAAATTAAATATGCTCTTCAAAGTTAAATATGCTCTCTTGATTCAAAGTGTTCCGGAGCTGATAGTTTCCCGGCT
This sequence comes from Rhodeus uyekii, assembly GCA_037043235.1. Taxonomy (NCBI): domain Eukaryota; kingdom Metazoa; phylum Chordata; class Actinopteri; order Cypriniformes; family Acheilognathidae; genus Rhodeus; species Rhodeus uyekii. Next base: position 1,549,586 of record JAWRVZ010000136.1, read on the forward strand.
AGCCACAATTTCGCAACGTACGATGTTCAATGTGAAAGAAAAGCATTAAAAACGTGACCCACATGGATGAACGCTATAATCACAACATAACTCAGTGGAAAGAAGGGACACAGATCATTTATTAGTGGCCTTGCTCCAGAGCAAACAAATGCAACCTTCTTAATGTTTTCTAAAATCTATATAAATCAACACATAGAGCTTTACAGACATTACCTTTTAACCTTGTGGTTTATATTCTCAATACATTTCTTCTCACTAGAAGTAATTTGAAACATTTGGCAGATGGCCCACTGACATCACCTTTTTGCAAATATTATCTGAGGCAATAACTTTGAAAAATGACACAAAAATAAATACCTTGCTGTGTTGCAGCATGGAGAAAGTTATCTATCTATAATAAACTGTGTTTTTTGGAACGAGTTTGGAATGTGTGTATTAAATTAACACACAGCTATGTTTTAGGACACTGAGGTAGTCACTAACCAACAGGTCTGCATAATATGAACCGGCTTTTCCCGAAACGTGTCCTCATCTCACATCTGACTTTCCTGTAGTAATTAGCTGAGCCAGACTGCTCTCTTCCAGAGCTTTCAGGAAGTGGTTTCGCTGGGGCTAAATATACATTAGAGTGTGTTGTTTCAGCCCAAGCAACGTAAATGAAACAGGCATTTATCAGGTGGCAGGGGATTTATGGACACAGATCGCACCTTCTTTAGTGGCTTGGCTCCCAGACAGTGTGCCAGGAGGACACACGGAGAGAGAAATGTAAATGCTAGCCATTTCAGAGAATTCCAAATAAATCTGAATTTAATGGAGAATCTGTGTCTTTTTTTATTAATGCACGTGGATGCACACAGCTTTTAACTCTTCCCCTGCCATTGAGAGAAATGTTCATCATTTATGAGTCAATGCTTCTCTGCCATTGAGAAAAAATTCAGGATGTCTGTCTTTTCACTGTTATAAGGTAGGAGGTGCTATGACACATCTTTTGAAAAAGTAGCGAATCTCCTGATCAAAACACAGGTAAAAAGGAAGCATAAACAAGCAATATCCTATGTAAGCTGATGCATATGCAAAATAATCAACATAAATGTTACTGAATGAAATGTTGACCCAGGAAAAGGTATAGGACTATGCAAGCATTAGAGGTGTTGATAGACTCAGTCTACTCCGTTTTGATCATAGATAAAAATAATCGCAATTCTCAGCTTTTTGCTCAAAATGTTGATTTTATGAAAAGTACCCAGCTTCAGATGTTGATAAAAAAAAATAATGCATAAAGCTAGAATAAACCAATTTTTGTTCTTTCTTTTTATATATTGCATGTTCAGATAGTCATACAGCAAAAATATACAGTATAAATATAAATAAATATAAAATCTGTTGGTGGTTAGCAAAAAACAAGACAAAAACGTTGATTGGGAACGAGTTAGTAAATGAAAAAGCAACCAGTATGCTAAAGATGGTTAACATAAAGAGAGATCTATAGTTGTCCTTGGTCAACATCTGTAATTAAATTGATAGAGTAATTGAGATGACCCTCTATTGAATTATGTGAGGAATCTTTGTGAAGATATCTTTTCTAAGTATATGAGAAAGATTCCGGCTGAACGGAAGATACTAGGAAAGAAATGTTTGCGAACTCATGATTATGATTTAGCTCCACACATAATGTTACTGGCGATAGAAACTTCCTAATGCACATTTATTGGACTGAAGACAAGCGTGCAGCATTATTAAGATCAAGATCTTGAATAATTCATCCTGAACTCAGTTGTTACATTAGCTTTTATTTTTATTTATTTTAAAGACCATTACCTTGCTCTGATTCAGTTACAAACAAAAAGGGTTCTACATCCTGATGCAGTTGGAGAAACTTGTAAATGTGCTGTAGGGTATCAGAATGCCAAATGTCCCTACTGGCAGGCAGATATCATTGAAATGATAGCTATCCTGAGGAAAAAAAAAGCTGTCTCTGTGAAAGCTCTAGACTGTAAGCAATGAAAAACAGTCTGGAAATGAGCCCATCAGAGATTCTCAGCCTTTTACCAACTTTTTAATGATTTTCTTCAGTAAACATCAAATTAAGATATATAAAAAGAAGTCGTCTCAGTGTTTTTGTCCATACAATGAAAGTCAATTTTGATTGGTTCCCAAAGCTCTTCAAAATTTGTTTTGTGCTCCACAGAAGAAAGTCATATTGATTTGGAACGACATGAAGGTGAGTAAATTATGGCAGAAAATGTATTGTTTGATATTACTTTAAAAATATTTATGTAGCATTGAAGTCGGCATGAAATGAAAATTCTACCCATATCTATTTTTATGTTATTGATCTTATCTTTTATTTATTTATTTTTATTTTTAATAAAAAATTTAAGTACCTGGGTGTACTTAAAATACTTTTTCCCTGTGTCATTTAACATTATTAAACATAACTTAATTACGGACATCTATGTGGTTTGATTTCTTTGCATGTGTGGATTGAATGGGTTGTTACTAACATCTGGTGAAAATTTCATGTCAACAGCACCTTTAGAAATATATTTACTGAGAAAAATGGTGACGTGTTCAATACTTATTTTCCCCGATGTATACTGATTTGTTTCATTGCTCTGTCTCCTCTCCACCAGTAAGCTAGTGTGTGGTGAGAATTCTGGCACAATATGGCTGCCGTCGCATCATCCAGGTGGAAGCTGCACACAGGTGGTGGTTGAGGAGATTCCCCCCTTCCTTGTAAAGCGCTTTGAGTGTATGAAAAGCGCTATATAAATGAAACAAATTATTATTATTATTATTAAGGGAACTCAAGCTGCATCAAAATGCTACGGGAACGAGAATACCAATGCCACCACAAAGACGAAGGCCTGCTGGGTGAAAAGTAGCTCACTACGCAAGCATGTTTCTGGAGCGGAATTGAGGTCTACTGGTAGAACCTAGGAATGTTATGCGAGAAGGTTGCCTGCCACATCATAAATGACTCATGGGCAAGTGAGATAGCCACTCACTCTGGCGCTCCCCTCAGGGGCCTTGAAGCAGCAAAACCAGAGCCTGCTCGAGGCCTACCACTGAGGGTAGGAACCTGCTGAATCTTGAATGATGGTGTGCAGGACCCACTGAAAGATATATCTGTTAAGCGTATCCATGCCAGGAACTCTACCAGGGGAACCAGCCTGTCCAGGCTGGCCTCTTATATTTGTTGAACCTCCACTCCTCAGAGGAGGCGATCTCCCCAGTGCAACCCAACGTGCGGGCGCCAGCTGGGAAAACCCGCTTCGGACCTGTGTTCCCTGGCTCCCTCGAGACAACAGGGATAGCACAGAGGTCTGTACAGGGCATTTTGTTTTAGTTGGAGGGTGATGTCAATATTAATGCCGTCCGGTTCTTCGTAACTGGATATCCATAGTATAAATGCCTCTGCTGGAGTGGAAGTAACCGGCGTGCATGCTTCCAGCTCCGGAAAGAGGAAATCAGACCGTCAGATGACGGCAAGTATAAGGCCTAGGCCCATCTCTAGCCCCACTGATTGGTCAAGCGCTGATCGTGTGTGCTCCACTCCAGACCAGAATCAACCTTCCATCCCTCTTTGGACTAGTGAAGTACCGGTTATAAAACCCAATCTCATAGCTGGGAAAGGTACTCTATGACCGCTAACGCAGCAAATATTATTTTCTTGAGCGTTTGCTCCAGGGCCCTGTTTTGCAGGGAATGCCTGAAGTGACTGCTCTAGGACCCTCCTCGGAGGGGGGCAAGTTTCCCAGACTCCTGGGGTGGCAGGTGATTCGCCTTGGAATGGTGCATCCTGGCGCACACTGGGTGGCAGGGATGGCAGAACGATCCCCTGAGATTCTCGTCCCAGCCTCCCGTCACTCTGAGGGCATCGTTTTGGGTATTTTTGAGTGGCATGGTGTGGGGCTATGAGGCTGAGGCTGGCTTGCAACTTCTAAGTGGCGTGTAGGGACCAGAAGGATTGAGGTAGCTCTCAAGCGCTTCCTCCAATTTCGGTGTCCCAGACCAGTGCCTTTTTTTGTTGATGTGGCCAGTCTTCATCTCTAACCTCGATGCTAACCTCTACAGGAGTGGAAGTAACCGCAGCATGTGCTTCCAGATCCCAGGAGAGGATATTTACCTGCCAGGTGAGGGCAAAGATAAGGCAAGGTCTGTCTCTAACCCCTCTGACAGGTCTATTTGCAAATCCCAGGACGAAAATCGCCGCTGTGCCTCGGCAACAGCAGGACCCGAAACTGAGGATCATGAGCCTGGGCAGCGTTTGTTTTAAATACCGCCAGGTGGCAGCGGGGTGTATTTGTAAATACAGCCAGCATCCTCAAATGCTGACCGTGCATGCTCTGCTCACTAACAAACAACACAAAGACGGTGTGTATCCCTGTATTCCTGCTGTTCGCTCGCCATAGTAGTTTTTTTAGAAGTAGTCTACTATGGTGTGGGATGCCCCGTTCTTTTTAAACTAGCTGGGGATATTTAATAATAATAATGATAATAATAATAATTTGTTACATTTATATAGCGCTTTTCCAGACGCTCAAAGTACTTTACATGAAAGGGGGGGGGGGATCTTCTCAACCACCAATAATGTGCAGCATTCACCTGGATGATGCGATGGCAGGCATATTGCGCCAGAACGCTCACCACACACTAGCTTATTGGTGGAGAGGAGACAGAGCAATGAAGCCAATTAGAGTATGGGATGATTAGTAAGCCGTGATGGACCAAGGCCAATGGGCAAATTTGGCCAGGATACCGGGTTTAAACCCCTACTCTTAAGAAGGACATCCTGGGATTTTTAATGGCTACAGAGAGTCAGGACCTCGGTTTTAACGTCTCATCCAAAGGATGGTGCTTGTTGCAGTACAGTGTTTTCATCACTATACTGGGGCATTAGGAGGCACTATACAGACCACAAGGTGACCACCCCCCTGCTGGCCTCCTAACACCTCTTCCAGCAGCAACCCAGGAGGTCTCCCATCCAGGTACTTACCAGGCTTAACCCTGCTTAGCTTCAGTGAAAAAAAAAGTTTTGGGCTAGAGGGTGATATGCTTACTGACAAAACACACACACTTTTAAACACACACACTGCCAGAAACATTTCACTTATACCTTTTCACAACACTTGCTGAAGTCACTAAAGCAGCCGCTTCCGGTTTTCAGCGCACCTTTATCATCTTGGTTCATGATGTCATCATCCCTCAACGTGCATTCAAACAATTGACCCGATTGTACTTCTTGAGACAATCACGCTACATCGCTCCTCGACGCAGTGCAAGTTCCCTTGAAGGGGAACATCTGTCATTACTTTTATCTCATCACATTAAAGAACAATTTTTAATTGCTCACATATTTTGTAGGCACCTAAAGAACCCTTTACAGCAAAAAGGGTGCTTGATAATTAGAGAGGTTTATTTTTTGCTGAACTGAAAGTTGTTGCACAGGAGCAATGAAGACCTTTGAAGAGTTTTCTTACCATGTGCACTTGTTTTATGTTGCTGGACCTTCTTGACATCGAAGCATTCTTACAGATGTTGTTTTCCTCAGAATGCCACTGGCCAGAACCCCAAAAACACAGTGCACAATGATGATATAGAGTGTGTAGAACCAGACTCTAATGAGGGCATAGCAAGGCCTCGACCAGACTCCAGGAACAATAGTCTGCACACTCCCCCCCCATCTCTTGTTTGTCAAAGTCAACCACACGCTCCTCATCACTAAAACATTGGCCCTAAAGCCATGTAAAGCACAGTAATAAAAACATACAGAAGATCAAAATCACACTTCACTCTTATAAAGGACTGGGTCACATTCTCCTCATGAGCTTTCGTTAAAATCAGAGCTAAATATTTCACGCCACTCAGCCCACAATAATTATTCCAGTGTTGTTGGACTGCAAACAAAATGAAATATGAATCACAGGGATTTGGCGTGCTGTACACAGGTCCCTCTTATCAGAACTGAATATCTGATAGTGCTGCAACCTGTGCTTCAGCTGACCTTTCTCAAGAGTTTTCAGCACTGTCCACTGACATTTGCATTATTTAATGGCATATTTTATTCAACTACAACAAGGCTTACAAATAACAGAGTAGATTTAAAATGGACAGGAAGTAAAGCTCCAACTCCGCTGCCTGGATCTGACTTCTGAGTCTTTCTCTCTCTGTCTTTCTCTCTTTTATTTTATTTTTACCTTCTCTCTGGCTGACTGACTCCAGCTGTGGAACTCCTATAGAGAGATGTGCTCTCTGACAGCTAGAGGTAACAAGAGATTTATGTGTTTTGCTATAAACTTGCAGGTGCAAATCCTGTAGATCTCACACTTTTATAGATGGACTATAAAACTGATTCATAAAGAGAAATGTTGTGCTGCATTGTGCGCTTTTTGACTGTGCCGACATTGCAACACGCTATGAGTGAGTTTAAACAAACATACGCTGCCGAGGCAAGATGGATGTTCTAGCAAACCAGGACACTGCATACCATGATATTATATTTCAAATCACAGGCGTAAGCAAATATATTTAAACCTGATGTTCCTGATGCATTACACCCATCATCATAACTCAAAGACTTACATGAATTGAAGAAAACAAGCAGTATTTTATGTAGTGGTTGCTAGGGTGTTGTTTTGTAGTTGCTTAAGTTTTTGGGATGGTTGCTGTAGTCAAAAAGAGCTAATTGTATATTTGGGGTGTGTATCTGAAGCAATGACAAAACTGTCTGGTTGTGTCTGAAATCGCCCTTATAGCCTTCAATAGGGCATTATTTCAAGGAACAGCCATTTGTGGTGGTATCTGAAGCCATAGTGAACATTACTGAGCACTCTTTCAATTCCTATAACAAGTGTTCAACCGATGTACACTCAATGTTTAGACAATATGACAGATTTCAAAATAAATATTACCATCTTACTACTGGAGCTGCAAAAAAGTTTGAAATGATTATTAAACAGCAAGCACAAGCTATGCGATAACGGCAACCTTTCTGGCAAACTCAGTGTCAGAGTTTACCAACTCATTTTCATTCACTCACTCAAGTGAACTAATGTAGGGAATAGTCAATGTGTGTATAGGGCAGCGATTTTCACACACAGCCACTGTATCTGTGTTTAGACCTAATTGGATGTAGACAGAGCTTGAATATCAAAGGTGGGACAAATTTAAAGGGACAGTTCACCCAAAACTTACATTTTGAGAAATGTATATTTTTTCTTTTTCTTTATACATACAATGAAAGCCAGTGGGCTTCAATGTTGTTGTTGTTTTCTTATGTCAGAAGAAGACAAAAAGTCATACAGGTTTGAAACAACATGAGGGTGTCAGGGTTCTGTCACTTCGGTCTTGTTTTCTTGTCTTTTGTGACAGAGCCCTCACTCGACCCTATTGTCATGTATTTCTGTGAGCACGGGGCTTCGAATGTTCTTAAGTCGCACACTCTCCTGTCTGTGACATGTCTTGTGTGCGGGTCATGGTGTTCGTATCCTGACACTTCGGTCTTGTTTGGTTTTGTGTTGGGGTTCGGACGTTAATGCTCTGTGTGTTTGTCTTGTGTTGCTAGCACACAAGATGAGTGTTTGCTCACGCACTCTGTCCTGTCATGTGAGTGCGCGCGGTTTAGATTTTTGCTTGGGCTGCGCGCTCGCTTGTCAGTGTGAGTTGTGTTCTGTGTAGCACGCGGTTCATGTTTTCATCTGTCTTTTGCTGTGCTGCACACAGCTTGTTTTCTCCCTGTTTTGTGTAGACACGCGGCTTATGAGTGTTCTCATTAGTCAGTTTTTCATGTTCATGTGCCATGTCCTCTCCTGTCTATTGTGTAACCCCGCCAGTCTTGTTTCCTCATTATTGGTTTGATTTGCCCCACCTGTTCTCCCTCATACCTGCCTTGTGTTTCTCTGTTTTTTCTCCCTGTGTGTGCTGTGCTGTGTCCTCTTCGTTGTCTTTGCATGTCGCTTGTATGATGAATTCTTGAACAGTCTAGTCAAGTCAAGTTATGCTTTTCCACCTCTGGGTTTTAGTTTGCCTTTTTGTTTTATTGTTAAATAAAAAGCCTTCTCCTAGCAATTGAGTTCTCACTCCTCTCTTCCCCCCCACAACCCTGACAGAGGGTGAGTAAATGGTGACAGAATTTTAATTTTTTTGTGAACTATCCCTTTGAATGAAATGTACATTTTATAATCAATTCTATTTCATTTAGATTTTCAATTGAAATAACATGCTTTGTGTAGTTAATAAAACAAAAAAAAAATCCATATTACAACCTTTATGTAAAGTTAACCAGTCTGCCAGATGAAAATGGCCCAGAGAAATAGTAGTATGTTTTCTAAACAGACTTTTGAGGTATCATTCATGTCCGTAACATTAACCGAATGTGATAAATTATGCATTAATATTTAATAATTAGGATTAGGGGTTTAAATCACTAAGATTGCATAGTAATTTATTACTTACACATGCATTCAGACATAGTGACATATAAGCATACTTTAGCAGGAAGTCTAAAATCTAATAAATCAGGAGAAGTAGTAATTACTTTCCCGAGCTATCAGAATCAGCAAGGTCAGTGAAGGACACGTCAAGAGCACGACTGCCCATTTTCTATCCATTCATGTGTTCACTGCTTTTCTGCATTCAGGCAGCAGGACAGACGCAGCATCAGCTGCTAGGCTCTCAGGACTCATAATGGAATAATGCCATGCTAACCAAATGGGGCTAATCCAGCATACGGGCCTAAATCCTATCATTGATGTGTCAGATGTCATCAGAGTGTTAGCGAATGAAGACCCCCTGTATGGAGAGAGTAAACAGTTTACAGAGAATCTCTCACAGATGCACGCAAGGTCACATTCATGGAAAAGCCAGTGAGAGGTGTGTTTAACAGAATATTGCTGACAAGATAAGAAGCATTCACTACTGCTGCAAAACAAGCCATACACACTTATATGAAACTCATGCTGTTACTTAACAGAATTGTAGGGCATGTAGCTCTAAGTAGAAGTTGTAGTCCTAACGGAGAAACTGAAATAACTGAAGTTTTGTACACGGATTGTTTCTGTGCACAATAGCTGTAAGAGATTCAATTATACTTAGAGCATCCCTAATTGAAAAATTTGTCATAATTTACTGTTATAGTTTACCAACATGTTCAAAAGTTGTACAAATTTCTACTTTCTATGAAAGACAAAAGGATTTATTTTAAATCATGTAGTGCTTGCTCTCTTTCATACAATTACAACATATGGGGACTGAATTTGATGCACTAAATGTTTAACGATATGATATATGATAATATAATTGATCTGATATATGATGATAGGATTGATGATATATGAAATTATATATGATCTGAATACTAATAAAACTGTATAATGCACAGGTAGATCCAAGTCAGTTTAATCACTGTTCAATATTAATGCACTATTTTCATTGAAGTGCACACATACAAACAGACGCGCACGCACACACACACACCACTCTGCTCACACACAAAAACATTCAGAAGCACAGAAACTTATCAATACTGAACACGACTTTGATTAAGAAAATGAATTGCTACATTATATTTCTCAGAAACAAGGAGGTAACACCTCAACTTTTGAGTAATTAAACACAGCTTTGTTGTTAAAAGAGTGAGACGCTGCACAGATCCAGCTAATATTCTCTCTCTCTCTCTCTCTCTCGATCGATAATTAATAAAATGATCAATACAATTATTAATTAATTACAATTCATTAATTCAAGTAAATTTAATCTTACGCACTTCTAATGACAATAACTGTCATTTCGGTCAAATATTACACTACAATCCTGGCAACGTAACCACGGTATAAGTGGGATAATCCCTGGCTAAATGTGAATCAATTATTTGAATGTACTCTGTTTCGCATGATGGTTAAAATTAAAATAGTTCGATGCACAGCTAGCCATGAATTATCCCTTACATATAATGTAATATAATACAATTTATTACACTACTCTCTGTTATGCTTGATTCTGGTTGGTCAGTCGTGACATTTTAAGATTCATTCTCCATTCTCCGATAATGACTGTCATCCATAGCAAAGCTGTATAATGACTTCTCATCCGGGTATTTGGGGCCGGCACTTGCATCTTGCAATTCCATTATCAATTGTATTAACTGTAAAATTAAACCGGAAAACTTCAGTATTAATAACAGGCCTAACAGTAAACATGTACAGTCCCAAATCCTTCACTGGTGTCTATCTCAGCAGACACTGGGAAAACTAAAGGTTTTGAATATATATGGTCTACTTTTAGAATAATTCTAATGCCGTTTTATGCCTTTTTGAAGCTTGTAAGTATCAGTTTTCAATCACTGTAATTTCATTGAAACGACTGACAAGCACTTCAAAATTTCTTAATTTGAGTTCCATGGAAGTTCCTTAATTTGAAAGACATGAGGATAAGAAAATGATTTTAATTCGAAGGTGAACTGACCCTTTTCTGTAATAAATGAAATTGAAAGATGTTAACCTTCATGTACCTCTTAATTTTACTATGCAAACACAGCACTTTGTGGACACAAACTCTTAGGCAGAGAGAGAGAGAGAGAGAGAGAGAGATTACAAATATGAAAAATGTGAAGGAGCAATGCACTGAAATGTCAGCATCTAATGGAGTCCAGGTTGTTAAAGTAAGCTCTCGAAGCACCCACCGTGCACACAGCGGAGCTGCGGCGTATGTGACCTCCGCCCTGTGTACTCATTGTAATGTGCTGAGGATGGTGGAGAGGACGCCCAGCGCAACAAAGCTCATTTACAGCTGTATACAGCAGCGTACATATAGAGCACTCTAACCTACAGCAACGCCAGACCAATCAATATCGCAGTCAATACTTTATTTTTCATCCAATTTAAACAAAACGTACAGATGCCCCGAGTGCTACGCCAACAGGTTTATGAATTCTAGACGTGCTGGAAATGCATTTTGGCTCAGGCTATGACATCCCTCATAACAAGCAATGAAAATGGGGCCATGATCACTTTAATCATTACCTGCAGTCTGCAAGAGCCAGTCAGACGAGAACTTGAGGGTGGAGGGGGATGTTACGAAGTCTCCGTCTCCCAAAGTCAGGTCACCATTTCCAAGCAAGTTCCCACACAAAATCATTAGCATTAGAGGATAACAGCAGGGAATACAGAAGCATCACCATTAACACCCAGAAAGCCATTACTTAATTAATTAATGGTCTCAGATTTAATTAAGTAATGAGGTCCTGTTTTATCGCCGGATGCGTGATAGCAGACTGCGAGGAGATCCCTTGCATACATCTAAAAACAGAAACGAGGGCCGTTAAATCTGACAGCCAGTGAAATGTCACTCTATCAAATATAATGAGTAATATCTCAACCCAGAATCTATTTCCTGATGAATTAAACATTTGAAATTACACCACAAACAGCTGGAAACTGGCTGATTCATGAGAGCCATAAAGACATATCCAATCTCATTTTAAACTCCATTATTCATAAAGCGTGAAACATCCCACACGGTATCTGTTCAATAATTACCAGCACTATCATGATGATGTTTAGGAACAACTGCCATATAACGGATGTATATTTCTCATGATTCTGATGAGCCATGTGGGGTTTTGTTTTCATCAGAGAAGAGAAATGGAAATAAAATCTGTAGCATTTCATCTTGATAACAGCGATATATTATAAACTCAGCTGAGAATTACTAGATAGCTTATGCTGTATAATGACAAGTCTGCAATTACCAGACCCAAACACAATCTGCACCCAGGTCAATGTAAAATCTAAATTAAAATGTTCCATGTTAACCAAGTTCTTAGAAATATGCTTTGCATTCATGTTTTTTTTTTTTTTTTTAACGTTCAATTTTATTAAAGTTTCGTTTTAATTGGTGTAACCATAAAGTAAAAAAGCAATATACAGTATTTTCTCGCATATAACCCTGGGTTTTCCCTGGGTTATACCAGATTTTACAAACCCCGCGTGGGGGGTGGTGCGGGTTATATAAGGGTGTGGGCTATATCACAAATTTTTTACATGTAACAATATTTCAATATATTTGTTTAGGTCCCTAAGGACATACGTTTGTTTGTTTTATTTTGCGTTTATTTTCTTTCTGTTTTTCTATCTTGCGAGGGTTGCTGTCTCTGGTACTTGTTACTGTCACTCTGACAGCTGGCGCTGATAGGCTGTCTGACCTGTCAATCATGCAAGAAGACGTGATTGGCTGTGCTGCCATGAGGGCGTGCTCTTCTCCTCTCATCCGATGATCAACACCTGTAGAATCGCTTCTTAAGGACGTGCTGCTGTACAGCGGGAGAGACTGCTCTTTCTTTTTGTTCTGATTCTGACTTGTGTTTGTTTTCTTGTTGTTTGAATTCCGCGCACAAGCCTGAACAGTTATGGATAATTGACGTCATGCGAGCAACATTCGAAATTCGAACTTACACAAAAAAAGTACGGTTTATATAAAAGTGTGGGTTATGCCAACGCAAATTTTTACATTAAATTTAAAATTTAAAATTGTATTTTTACACAAAACCCGCAGGCTATATGAGGGTGCGGATTATCTGCGTCTGCGGGTTATATGAATATTAAAATCCGATTTTTTTAAATTAGTATCACATTTTCCTTACAGACTGTGAATTTATATATTTATATATGTTGCATAATTAAAAGTATTTTTTTACAAATATTATGAATTAATATAAATCCCATTTAAGTTTTTTTTTATTCACACATTATATTTAATTATATTGTATTTAATTATACTGTATATTAGTGTATACTGTATATTAGTGCCTATCACTCACAAAGTTCTAAACATCCTCCACCTTGTATACTAATTTGATTGAAGATATCAATACTAGTTTAGTAGACATTTAAATCCTTACTGCAGATTTTCTGCCCAAATCAGCATATGAAATGTTAAAAAAGGGTGCATATTCTGTCTCAGCCTAGCTATAATGCATCATATTAATACTAAGTATGTTTCAACTGATTCAAAGCCGTCTCAAACTGCCAACAGGGTGGAGTAGTTTTGATGAGCGAGATCTTGATGAGAATTTCAATAACATCCCGCTGTAATGCATCATATTTAGCCAAACTTTTTCACCCTTGGAGGCAAAGTGAGTTTAATGTAATTAGGGACACAGATTCCTTACACACTAGACAGCATGCCGTGTGATAAATGACTATTCATTGGGGACAACAAGCAACAGCAGGTCACATGCCTCTTTCTCTCTCTCTTTCTCCCTCTGCCTTTCCAAACAAAAAGAACCCTCAGGGACAGTTCTGATACTCACAAACTATTCCGTACAATGCCTGTGTGTTTGTGGTTATCTCACATGGAACGCAGGCAATGCAACGTAGACCACCTAGGTTGTATAGCCAGTGAATTGAATTTCTCTCAAAGAATCCTGGCAGGCAGCCATTTGCACAACTATTAAACTTCTAAAGATAAGGTCATCCAAAGAGAGATACATGCCAGGGTACCTAGACTGAAAGTGAGCTGTCTAATAAGAACATAAGTGTGCAGTCTGCTTTAACGCTCTGCATTGCCGTTTTATTTTGTCCTCTCCTCGGGTTTCTGCTGCTAAGCAGATTGAATCGAACTTCATGATGCAGGTTTGACCACTTTTTTGTCTTAGTATTTCTCACACTTGTCAGCCGGTCAAGCGTGCCGGGTCACAGGTGCCTAGAGGAAAACAATATCTCCTTTCAGTGCAGCAATAAGATTTGAGTGGAGCTACATCAAATAGCACACGCGGAATGCACTTTCTTTCTCTGGGTGGGGATGAATTGCCATAAGAAGGTACATATCTTCTCGCTTGTCATCTGCCTCTATTTTTTAAGAAGTTGCTTCCCTGTGACCTTTCCCGACCTTAAACTGAATGGCAATATGTTGAACAGATGGAAACTCCTCCAGTCAGGGGTCACCTTTCTTCTTTCTCTCTTCCTGTCTCTTGCTAAGATCGGTCATTCTAAACCTGTAGCTGTGACTTGCAATCAATACTGTAATTGAGGTGGTTGCTGGAAATGAGCTAGTTTGCTGTACTGACCTTTCCTCAATGACAACTAAACATTAGTTTTTAATTCTCTTAAGGACTTTTTGCAGGGCACTTTTATACACAGGATTAAAAACAATTTTAACCCTGTGTTAAGCAATGTTCACACTTGTAATTGTGAAGGATGTAATTTTGGGGTAATAAAAACCTGATTCAAAGCACAGTTAGCAACATTTCTTCAGTGCTACCACAGTTTTGGGGTGCCAAAGATATTCAGTGTGAAAATATGCAGTTAGAATGTTACAAGAGCATTACATTGACATTACACAACATTAAATATTCAAGAGAGTGCTACAGATGCACAAACTTTCACATGATGTCGAAGGCGGCAACAAAATACATTTTTTCTTTTGCATGCTTTAGAAAACACTAAACAGCAAGAGTATATTTACATATTTTTATGTAGTGTCATTTTCACAGATGGAAAAACGGTTAAAGATTAAAACAAACCACTGCATTTGTTCAATTAATGTTATTGACCTAGTAAATCTGTAAAAAGAAATGAGAACCCTGAGTTTAGAAAGGAACAGGTGACATTTTGAAGCTTGAACATTAATGATTTAACTACAAACTGAGGGTAAAGTAGTTAAACACATACATTTACCCAGTGTTTAGTGTGACTCTAGGCAAATTATTTAGTGTGAAAAGCCTGTTACAAAAAAGTTAGCATTAATGCAATAATACAATAATAAATTAATGCATGACGTTCTCAGGCATTGCGACTTCAGTTGAACTGAAATTTGACCTTTGTTAGGGGACAGTCAAATCGTGTTCATGTATAAATGCTTGTTCCCGTCAGCTGTCCTTATCTTAACCACTAGGCAAAAACATTCAGACCCAATGAAATGGGATTCCTTATCAAAGCTTATACAAAAGGACAACTGTTCCTGAGTAGTTAGAGCTAAAGCTCTGGACAGAACTGTCTCTGCCCCGTAGGTCTCAATCTCAATATAGACCTTAATACAACAAGACTGTTTTCAAAGAATAATAATAGAACCACAACGCTTTCCAAAGGGAAGACGACAGGCTTTGAAGGTCAAAAATCATAAACATTACAAACAGGGCACAGAAATTATGAATCTAATCTATTCATTTTTCTTAAGGCTATGGCATACTACAGATGTCAACTAAAATATAGACAACAAACAGCCAGGGAGACGAGAATAAAAATGTCTGAATTTAGTCAATGCACATTTATCAACAGGCCTTGCTTAATTATTAGACAGGTTTATACATTTCAGGCTAATTCTCCCTGTGTTTGTGTGTGTGTATTGTTTGTGTGTGTGAAACAAGCAGAACACACACATATGTGTACAGGCCTTGAGAATACACTTCCAGACTGCTGAAATGTCTGAGTCTAAATCTTTTAAAACTCAGAATAAATTGGCATTGCTCTTGGGGATCTAAACAAACCCTGGGCTGAAAATAAACACACTAGGATATGGGATGTGCAGTGTGCAGGCCATCAATTCTGAATACTGATTGTTGAGAATGTACTTACCGCAGGTCTTAAGCAATGGATCCCTTGATGACCGACTTGGCAAGGCCTTTTCACCCACACAGGGAGTATTCTAGAATTAAAAAAAAGAAAGAAACAACATCTTGAACATCAACATCATTTTTCTGTATTTATATTTCTACCAGCATTTCCAGTCACCAGTATATGTCCTGTTCTGTTCTGGAATGCTGGTGTCCATCATATGTTGCAATGGGGATGCTGAATGGGAATGGGAAGCATTAATGTTCTCAGAATGGGATGGCGATGTTCTGGTTCATCAGGATGGGATCTTGTGTGTTCACTAAACAGCATTACTTGACCTTTGGATGGTGTAACCTGTAGATCACATGATGTTGGTGTGTTGGTTGACCTGTATAAGATGTTGGTTTACTGATTAATAATATGGTAATCAAAGTATGCAGATTTGTGGCTTAATGTTACGATAACGAACTCCGCGCCGCCCCTCTTTGGCCACCGGAGGGATCTCTCTCACATATACTGACGCACACACACTACATTTCCCATTATTCCGTTCAGTGGACTGATTACTGCACTAGCTGGACACCATTACATGAACTATAAAAGACTCACACGCATGCACACACATCGCAAAGTCTTGATTTGCTTTTATGATCATTCTGAGTGTTATTATCCTGTCCTGTTTGCCTGTTATCGTTTCTGCCTGTTTACCCATTATTGATTCTGATCTGCCTGCCCCGACCTGTGCCTGGATTATGGCTCGTGAATGTTATCTGCCTGTCTTAACTTCCCCGCCTGGATTATCGTTTATGTATGCTCTCTGCCTGTCCTGACCACCCGCCTGTACGACCATTCTTATTAAAGACACACATTTGGTGAGTCCCATCCGTTACAGTTAACCATCATGTGATGCTGGTGTGTGCATTGATCATCACAAGATGCAGATGTGTAGGTTGACCATAATGGGATGCTAATGTACAGGATGAACATCCCAATATATATAAAATTATCAAACTAATAATTACATTTATGCTGTGTGAAACAATCCCTATGTAAGCACTGTAGGTTCCTCAGACTTAAGAGTTTGAGGCATTTCAAAGATTATATCAGACCCTGATAAAGTGGGTGATATATTGGAATTGATATAGATTGATACAGTGGGAGATTTTCAGTCCTATTCTGAGTCTAGATCACTTTGAAAGAGCTGTGGCTAAAAAACACAAATCTGCAGGTGAGTGATGAGAGTGTGATGCAATTTGCTGTCAAGCTGAGGGAACAACTGAAGCTCCTGGGAGACTCAATCCCATCGATTTATGACATCAAAACAAATGACATCACGATTCTATATCTGCCTGCGCAGTGGAGCGAGGGTCATTAGACAGCGTTCACACGCACCCACAAACACACACTCACACGCTCCATACAGGTGGGATAACAAAAATGGATCTTCAATTCACAGGTCATTCACAAGTTAGATTGGCATACTGAACTACACTGGAGAGCTGGTGAAATGGAGGAGATAAAAGAGGGAACGCGAGGGGGATGGAAAAACGTGTTTGTTAAGAGCCTCTGTCTCTGGGAAAGATTTAGATTTTTGAATAGATTGGATAGCTGGTTCTGGAATTTGAGAGTCACTTTCATGTTAATTGTGCCACTATTAGAAAGCATACCAGAGGCCCTCAGAGGTATTTCAATTACAGTACACACGCACGCTCTTACAGTAAGTGAACACACACATTCGCTGAGTATGTTTCCCTGCACCTGTGCCAGTTATGATCTGGGGCATGTGTACTCCACTTAAAGTTTCCATCTCATCATGGAAAAGGGAAGTGGATGGGAAGAGAAAGATAGTGAAAATGGAAAGAGAGAGAGAGAGAGAGAGAGAGAGAGGGTTCAAGAAATGCTAAATCCACAGGGACTTTCTTTATCATTTTTGGGGAAAATGGGTTACAATAAACTCTCACTTGGAAATATGGTTCACTGCTCCATCATGATGACCACACAATATAGGATTACCCCTAAACTGTCTTGCGCTTATGTCTGCTCATGTGTCTTTGTTCAAATGGGAACACATTCATGGTGGGTACATCCGAGTGACGAGAAAGAGCGCAAAAGAAATGGAAGAGGGAGGTACAGCAGAGTTCAGGTCATTACCCAGACTCCCTTGATGTTTAGGTGCAGCTCCAGGCTGGCTTGTATCCTGATGTGTCTCCTCGTTCCCTCACCCCCTCCCCCTCTCAACCCTCTGGATCTGAAAAAGGCACAGTAGATCTACATAAGCCAGTGAATATTTGATAATCCTCTTTTGACAGCCAGAACCAGGTGAGGAGAAGCTGGAATCAGCTTGGGCTTGCTAATGAGCACCAACGGAGAGCCTGCTCAGACATTCATGTTACAGTACATACCCAACATCCCGTACCCAAATGCAAAACATAACAGCTGTCCGCTTCCTCGGTTTCATTTGAACACTGTTAACATTGAGTTTCAGGGCTGGTTGATGGCTGACAGTGGGATGTCAGTGGGCGAATGTCATTGCAGCTGTCACCGAGACTGTAGCAGTGAGGGGTGTTAGAGGAGAACTCCCTAATTCACAGCAATCAGTTGGTGTGAGCTTCTCATGCCAGTGCTAAAGCCCAGTTAGGCCCATAAGAAGAGCGGAGATGGCCTGCTGACAGCCAAGAAGGGAGGAGGGATTTAGAGAGGATGCTGTTATAGGCTGCTCGTCTGTAGGCTCACCCAGCTGACAAGATCAAGAGATCAGGAATACCCAGGCTGGCTTTCTCTTCTCCTTATAGATCCCTTGTTATCTACCTCTTATCGTTCTGTGTATCTGCCCATCCACCCCTGCCCTCTTTAGAGTGCCCTCTTTCATATGACCCTTCTTGCTTGCCTTGCCTGTCTAATACGCCTCTATTTTTCTCTTTCTCGCTCGCTCTTGGTTGTAACGGGCCACAGAAATAACCTCCATTCACATAATCCAAGGTGTTTGATATGTAATTTTCTACAGCTGAATGAGCCTTTGTGTGTGATTGTGCATGTAAGTGCGTATAAGAGCCTGCAGAGATGGTTTCTATCCACCATGCAAGAAAAGTAGGGATGTATACCTCCTTGATCAACAACATAAGAAAATAAAACCTATTCTGTAAATCCAGTGCATATGAAAAAGAGTCTGGAGGATGTGAAACTGTAATGTGCATTAAAAAAAAGTGCATTTGTTTTTTGAATGCATCTATTTGTACAGAGCCTGATCCACAGGTGTAGTTACTCATATATGTATCCAATTCTGCTATTTGTTTTTTTTGCAAATTTTATGTATGGATACGCATATTAAGTGCTTATATTAGAACATACAGTAATGCCTCGGTTTATGAGTTTAATTCGTTCCAAGATATAGCTCGCAACCCAAAATTCTTGTACACCAAAACAATTTTGCCCATAAGAATGCAATAAAAAAATCACTCGATCATAAATGGTAAAACATACCATTTAAAAACATTCCACACGAACATAAAACAACACAAGGTAAAACCGCTGTAAATCACTTATAAACGTATGCACCGTGGTGAATGATGCAACCAAACCGAGCGACGCTGAGAGAATGAATGAGTTAAGGGGTGATAGGCTTTGGGAGAGGCTGTCGTTTGTGTTATGAATATGAGCTCTGCGCTCCCCTCCCTGGCCACCAGAAGGAGCTCCCACATATTCTGCACACTACATTTCCCATCATGCAGTACATTGGACTGATTACACACACCAGCTGAAAACCATTATGACTGTTTGTTCACACCAGCTGTTATTCATCTGATGAACTATAAAAGACTCCTTTACCCATTCACAAATTGCGAAGTCTCGATTTGCTGTTGCAGTCATTCTAAGCATTGATATTCCTGTCTTGTTTTGCTGTTACTGATTCTGCCTGTTTACCTGTGTTTCTGATCCTGTTCTGCCTACCCCGACCTGTACCTTGGATTATCGCTTGTGACTGTTGCTGCCTGTCTCGACCACGATTCTTATCCTGTCTGCCCGCCTTTGTGATCCCTGCCTGAATTACCGTTTATGTCTACTCTCTGTTTCCCCTGACCATCTGCCTGTACGACCACTCTTAATAAAGGCAAAGCGATTGGATCCCTGCCTTTGAGTCCCTGTGTTACAGAAGACTTCGCCACTACAGATCCAGTCTTTCCCGGATCTGCGTACACCGACCTGGAGGGTTTACTGCAAAGGAAAGGAGAGCCTGTCAGTTACAGAATGGACGCACTCTCACTGAAACTCTCATCCCTTTACCAGGGAGTACGCCCACTGGAGGATTACGTCTCCGAGTTTCTGGAGCTCGCTAACCAAGTAAGCTGGGATGACATGGCTATCAATTACTGTTTCCTGCAAGGAATGGATGAGAAGCTCCGATCATTCATTGACCTGGAATTTTGCTTCAAACCAGTCATGGACTTTTTTTAATATTGTCTTGCTGCTCTGCGGATCCCATTTTATGGTTGATGAGATCAAGGTTAGCCACCCACCCATGAGATCAAGGTTAACCACCCACCAGTGCACCCAGTGCATTTTCTTGCACTCCGATACAATGCTCGTACACCGATTCGACTTTCCATGCTTGTACACAAAGTCACTCGTAAACCGAGGTATTACTGTACATTACAAATATGCGTGAGGGAATAAATGGATCAAACAGTAAATCTAACAATAATCAATGCAAATGGTTCTCTCTCTAAAATATGATTAGATGAGTCATATTCACAGTTTAACTCCATTTTAATCTTTGGACAAATGTAATTTAACGGAGTCTTTGTTCAGGGAGGAAGGAGGTGGGAACCGGCAGACATTTAAGAAACTTTAATGCCAAATAAAACATAAATACAAAATAAACGTTATGACACAAACATAACATAAATCCAGGCCTGGTCCTCTCTCGTCTTTCAATGTCGTCGCTCCTCCTTTTATTCCTCCGCTCCTCCGTGAGATACGAGAGACCGGTGGCTTTGCAGGTGACGCTCATTATCAATCACGCCACCGGCTCTTGGGACACTTCCACGGTCCCTCGACCCTGCCCTGCTCGCCACATACCCCCAACGCCCTTTGCAGGCCGGGGGGTACCCACGAGACTCCCCCCCCCCCCCCCCCCCCGATCACGGCGGCCGCGGTACCTGGGGATAAGGACAGACGAGGCGAGGGAAAAGGAAACGGAGGCAAGAGAAGCGTCAGAGAAGAGAGAGGGGAGAGAGGAAAAAGAAAGAAAAAAAATTATTGGTCCGGTTCCCCGACACGCTTCTTCCTCGTGGTGCCGTGCGATGGCACAGGACGCTGATCCGTGGACGGCCCGACGCTCCTCTGCCTCCTGGTGGCCGGCGATGGCTCCTCCTTGCAAGGGCAGCCGGCACCGAGCCCTGCGTTCCATGCTCCTCCCCGTTCACGGCAGATGGCAGCAGGCTCCGGCGCGCTGGCGAACAGGGGCGACTCCTCCGCTCCCTCATGAATGGCAGCCTCCCACCTCGTCCTAGGAGCACAGCAGGGCTCTTCGTCCCACGAGATCCATCGACGGTTCAGCGCCACCGCCGAGGGCAGCAGCTGATGATCCTGACATCCTTTCTCGTGCTGCCCGACCTCCGCAGCCCCGTGCTGCACAGCGTGTCCCTCCAATCTTCCAGGTTTCGGCACCAGTGTAACAGAGTCTTTTGTGCCAAATAAAACATAAATACAAAATAAACGTTATGGCGGCAGTCCCTCACGGACGACTGCCGCCCAGACAAACATAAAATAAATCCAGGCCTGGTCCTCTCTCGTCCTTCACTGTCGTCGCTCCTCCTTTTATGCCTCCGCTCCTCCGTGAGATACGAGAGACCGGTGGCTTTGCAGGTGACGCTCATTATCAATTATGCCACCGGCTCTCGGGACGCTCCCACGGTCCCTCGACCCCGCCCTGCTCGCCACACGTAAATACTTATTTTTCATTTTATTATCACGATTATAATAAAACTTCTGTCTCAAGTGGCTTTTTGCTTTACCATACTGTATGGTCTTGTGGAGGAAATGTTAGCGTGAAAGTAAACTGCTAACCTCCATGCTTAGACAGATGCACATACCAGTTCAACAAGCACATATATGCTTATACACAGACTCACATATGTTTACACTGAAAAAAAATAATACTGGAGCTCATCAAAATCTGTCACTGCACAAACATGAAATGACTTAAACAAGCAAATGTGCCACACCTGTCCCTTCAGCAGCATTTAAAACTCCCCTCTTTTCTACATGCTGACATCATAATCACTGCACGTTCACCCAGCGACTTCATGCAAATGCATCATTATGCTGTTTTCCCAGTCACACAGTCATAATGACAAATTAAAACCAACTGCCAGAAAACATTATCAGGAAGGAATGTTTTACCAGGTCTTTTATCACCGGGTTTCTTTCAGACAGCCTGTATATTCCCACGGTTACATTATAAAAGAATACTGGCAATTAACTTTCGTGAGAGAATGTGATCCATAAAAGCTCTTTGGTGTGGGAGTTCTATATTCCAAAACACATATCAATTAAGTTTACACTTGTGGCATGTGGCCTCATTAAAGAGCAATGAAATATTTCTAGACACAAACAAAGCCACTGATGGCATTATTAATTCTTTATCTGACATAAACTCTGGCTGACATTAACAGCTGCGTGCCATTTCAACCCACTTTACGGAGACTGTCACTCACCTCATCGAAGCGATGCTGCAATGCTGTGGCAGTGTCATCGATGCTTTACATGGTGGTTTAAAAGTGTTTAATATCAATATGTTTTGACTTGGCAGTAGTGGTAATCCTGGCCCAATTTGAATCAGATGAAACAAAAACAGAAACAAACAACAACAACAGCCAAGGTACAGGTCATACTTTAGATTTTAGTCCAATTCTAACTAATAACTATGACTTTTGCCTCAGGTAGGTGTTAAGTTTAGGTATTTGGTAGCGATGCAGAATTGAGGAATGTAGAATAAAGTACTAATAAACAGCTAATATCCTAGTAATATACATTCTAATAAGCAACTAGTTGATAGTGAGAATCATACATTTTTGTCGATCATTGTTAAGCAATGATTCATTGTGCCATGACCTCTAATGTAACATTTTCAGACAGAGACACTTTTAGTATGCAGTGAGTCTAGCCAGTCTCCAGACACAAGACAGCGGATGGCACATAATACCCATATATTCAGCTAACACCAATCCTGTCACTCAAAAGCAGTCGTCCCCATTTCTAAGGGCCAACAGGAGACATCTCCTAACATGCATTTCATTAGCGCACAACATATCACATCTGCAAAATGAAATCACTGTGAGAAAAAGAGGGCGTGAGGGGCCAAGACCTGAAAACTCAATTTCAGCACAAAAGGGATCACTGTCCAATAAAATTGCCGACTTTATTACATTTCTCAAATATAAACAGCCATCTACATCAAGTGGCTGAGCACAATTCCCAAAGCCTATTAAGGGAAGGTGGCGATTTTGAAGCGCTCAATAATGGCCAAGGACAGGTCTCAGTGTTGTGACTGATGTCTCGCCCATGGACAAACACCAGACTCTTGCGCTGACGGAGGTGAAGATGGTATTAAGGTACCTGTAATCATTTCACGCATCTCCAGACGCATTCACAGGAATGCTTTTCTTTTCAAACCATCTTTTACAGGAAGTGCGTATAACAATGTGACAAAGCTGCAGTGTAATAAGCAGCTGCGACTATCATGCAGCGTGCATGTTGCATTTATTTATGTGCTGAACACACTTAATTTGGCTGCAAATGAAAAGGCAGCGGGCTTGGGCACACATGTGTAGACAGTGATGCATGTACATGCCTAACTCAGTACAAAAGAAGCAATCTCCACCTAGGCCCCTATATTTATTTCAGCAATTCCTTTTAAATGCATATTTTATGCTGGCTCGGCACGTTGAAGGTCACTCAAAAATGTTGTTTATGAGGCAAATGGGGAACATACCAAATGTACAGTGGGAGGGATCATACACAACATTTATCACTCGCAACAATAGGAAACTCCTGCGTTGTACTTGGATCGTCTCGATCGAGCAGCACTGGAGCTTCTTTCATCTGACTGATTTAGTTCATAAGATATTATTGCACATGCAGCGCTTTGTGCCGGACAAAGCACCTGCGATTCCACATGGAAATAACACGTGAGAGATTTCCCTTCAGAGAAGGAAAAGCCATGTTTTCCTTTTGTTATATTATCAAACAATAGTAATTCTTCTTAAAAGTTATTAATCTGCTCATAAACTGCTAAAATATATATATATATATATATATATATATATAGAGAGAGAGAGAGAGAGAGAGAGCTGCTGTTAGGAGACCAGGACTGTTTGTCACATGTATTTTCACATTTGACAGAATTTATCATTCTATAATAATTACACGTTTTTTGTATGTTTACAATACTTGTACACTTTAGTCTTTGTCCATTTTTATATATATATATATATATATATATATATATATATATATATATATATATATATATATATATATACAAAAAATAGTTTCACATTTTTTGTATGTTTACAATACTTATACACTTTTGTCTTTGTCAAAAAAAAAAATATATATATATATATATACACACACACACAATATATTTTTTGGCTGATAACTTATCCCATCATACAGTTTGAACAGTTTGTCACATGTTGTTTGATGTATGAATTAAAAGGCCTTTTTGCATAAAAGTAAATACGTGACACTTCCAGAGTAAAGCTCCTGCGATGCAGCAATCATAAATCTAGTTCATGAAAAAAATCTGTCCTTAAATCTTAATTGACACATTGCCATTCTGAATCAGCTGATGGTAAACTCACTTCAAAGGTCATATGTCAAGTGGTGGATGTCTTCTCAAGGTCCTAAAGAAGCCCAAGCCTTTCGTCTCACTAAAGGCAATGTATTATAGCATTTACACCATTATAATGAGCTACTTGGCAAACTTTTGTGACACTTGAGTGAAGGACGATTTCATTGCTGACATTTAGTTACATGAAAGGACTCCTTGCGCTAACTCTGAAATACTTCCATCACTCAAGGTTTGTTTCACACCGCACATGATAGCAATGCATATTTATTTTTGGCACCCATATTAACAGGTTACCGTACTCTCACACTGCCTGCACAAGCATGACAGGAACATAGTAAATATGTCAGAAAACTTTTTCTATATTAATCTGCAGTTCAATCATACAGTCTAAAAGCACAACAGAAGTAATTGTAGCAATTAAGCTGCTGCTTCACTTATGCGCTATTTGAGCATGTGGTGTTGGTCTAACTATCAAAGAAGCTTGAAAAGAAAGAAAAAACATAAAAGGAATGAGAAGAAACAAAGATGAAAGTGTGAAAATATAAACAAAATGGTTGCAAGCGTTCGGTTTTATCTCCACACCTTCTCCTCCTTTTATGTTACGCTCCATTGGCTCTCTCACATATTGAGCCTCCTCAGGCTTTGGTGCTTGAGTTACGCTAGATCTTGTGTTGTGTCTGTGTAGATTAATGAGTTTTGTGATTAAGTGGGCTCTTCTTGCTTCAGCCAGCCCCTGATTTGGGAGGGCTTTCCCTGCGTGAGAGAGTGAGAACGAGAGAGATGTTTCCCTCAGCGCTGATCATGGCCCTGAAAGGGAAAGTTCATTAACTCCTCTCTCACTCTTAACTATCCCACTGTGTATCAGTGCTCACTGTCTAGAAAGCACAAAAGAGCCATTGAGAGAGAAGAGAGACACTATGTTTTTGGAAAGAGAGAGAGAGAGAGAGAGAGAGAGAGAGAGAGAGAGCAAGATATCTTGGTTACTCTAGGGGTAGATAACTTAAAGTCAGCATGAAATAGAAGTTGGTATAGTTATTTCTGCCCTATTGTTATGTATATTCGATTAAAACAGCTTCTCGAACATGAAAAATGTAGAGATGGATGGTTGTGTTTGGCTACTGCTGTGATGTCATGTGAGTGACCGGTTTTTCCTATCCTCTCACATGTAAACATGTCAAAGCCACTTGAAGGCAAGGTTAGCAAAAACACAACAACAACAAAAACGATGTGGTAAGCAGTGAAGAAGATGGATGTTAATGGAGGAGAGGCCTCATTACGCTGAGCAAACTGCTTTTGTGGGAAAGCGGCTTGACATTTAATGAATAGACAGTCCATTGGCTAATGCTCAACATGTTTGCGCTTAAACATTTGTGTTGGATTGATATATTTTTAGAGTTTACACTTTTCTAGGACAAGTCATGGACAGTTTTATTCAGTTCATGGCACTTCTAATTCATTTATCCGCTATCCGCAAACAATGAGTGACTGTCGCACAGCTTTCAGTGACAACAAGGCTGTAATGTCAAGGCACACATGATACAAATTAGCCGTTACGCTTTCTCAAATAGAAGAGCCATGGACCCTCATATCTCCCAACAATAAGACCATCTCTGAAATACATCATCAGATGTGAAGAGATGTTTCTGCAAGAGGAAGGGGAAGATATTTTGATTCCAAATTACAAAGGCACTCAGACTAAGGATGTCAACAGATAAATTATTTAAAATAAATACTGCAATATGCCATAAAAAATAAGATTTGACCATTTTGCTTTCAGGGTCAGCAAAGGATTATCATTTAAAAGGATAACTATGATTAATGACTTAAAAAAAATCAGTCCATATGACTCTAATTTAAAGTCATCAATCCAATATCTTTATATGATGAATTAAAGGACTAAATAATAATATTTGAGGACTTTTATAATCTTTTCCAGTCATCTATTGATTTTAGAACCATTGCAACTCAATCATGGAGTGTGAGTTGAACTCTTGAGTTGTGAAGGGATCCTAAATTAAATATTAATTCGGATTCATAAATGAATTGTTAACTGTCTCAAAAGAAGAATTTGTTTACTGATGTGACAGTCTGTACTGAAGCAATGATTTATTCATATCTGTTCTGAAATTACGAGCTCACTGAAGGAGAATAATTTCAGTGAATAATGACCTATGTTTTAAGTTTTTTTGTCTTGTTCCTAAAACAAAGCTATACAGTGATCCCTCGTTTATTGCAGTTAATGAGGACCAGAACCCCCCCCATAGGTGAAAATCCGCGAAGTAGGATTGCCCCCCTAGGAGTTTCCGTATATGTGTGTGTAGGTACCAGAACGTTTAAAATACCGTATTTATTAGAGTATAACGCGCAAAATTTTCTACCAAAAAAATAAATCAAAGTTAGGGATGCGCGTTATACACGAGGGCTGGGCTGGGGTTTGTTTTGACAGCCGGTCCTTTGAGGGCGCCGGCGAATTGTGAGTTCGCGCTGCGCATTTTACAGGCTGCAGCCTCTCACTGTACGCGAGGGCGAAGAAGAAAAAAAAAAACGTCCCCTCGCCGATTCATTTCCTCGCCCACACGTTACGGAGAAGACAGGTATTTTTTGTTTTTTGTGAAGACAGGCATTAGCAATAAAATGGACGGCGCAGAAGATGACCTGCTGTGGAATTCAGACGCAGAAGAAACCGGAGAAACAGATGTTCCTGCCAACTGGGACACTGATGAAAAATTAACTCCAGAAGAATGGGAGCAACTCTTTAGTGTCTCTGATGAGGAATCTGACGTTGAAGGATTTTAAATAAATATTTTTACCGTTAATTCTATTTCGGTATTGTGTTCATTAGTTTATGTTGTCAATAAATATATGTTATATAAGTTAAATATGTTATATAAGTATATGTTATACAATAAATAAATGTTTTTTATCATGGCTGCATGTGTTCAACAACGTTTTTTTGACAATTACAATGCTTGGTGTGAAACAAAATTTTATACCGATTTTTAATCGAAAATTAGGGGAGCGCGTTATACACGTGTGTGCGATATACTCGAATAAATACGGTATGTATATTTATACTTTAAATATATTTTACGCATCTCTGTGCGATAAACCTGTGCGATTCGATGAATGTGATGATGATGATGGTGTATAATGTGGTGATGAGGCCTTTAAATCAGTTCGGGAAGCGTCTCATTGTCAGATATCGGCGCTGGATCATCAACATTTGCTTCTGAGAGAGGAGAAGAGGCTCTCACTCCACTCATGCTCTCATTCGTCGATCTCGCACCGGGAACCAATCACGCGTCTTGTCTGAGTGCCCGTGGGTGTGTACAAAGCCTCTAAGAGAGATTCTCTCTTTGTCTGGCATCATGATGAAACAACGCTGCTTTCTGCAATACGGCTGCCGATATGGCAGTATTTTTGAATTTTTATTTTTCGATTAAGGAAGGATAAAAGGAGTGTGACGTCAGTACAAGATGAGAGAGGAACAGGCTTGTAATATTAATGTAATGTTTATGTGTCTTTGTGGCAGCTGCTCGTGAGGGTATGTCGCTTTACTTTCGTTTTATTTATTTTTTGTTTTGAGCCTTTAAACCTTGTTAAAGATAGAGGTTCTTTTACACATTTTTTCCGTACATAACCCACAATTTTTACTGACTTTACTGTCGCATTTTTAAAGTAATTACAATCATTTTTTACAGTTAAACTACATGCTGGACAGGTCCAGGTGTCATGATCAATCAGACTGGGCTGCTCTCGGTAAACTGATTGTGTTGATTGAGTCTCTGGAGAAGCCACATGCACTGAGTGACTGACAAAACAGGGGTCTGAATTCTCCAGGCCAGAGCTTTGCCTGCCTTTCTGTCTCTATTGTGAGTGGTGCCATTAAAGCAGCCTGCAGGTGGATCCTGTTTGCATACACCGTAACATTATTTGGTGCGTGTGTGTGTGTGTATGTGCGTGCTGGTATGTGGGCGACCAATTCACTAAGAGAGATTACCTGACCTGACTCAGGTGAGCTATAGTGAAACAATAACCAACTCGAGTAAAGATATCAAGTCTGCATATCTGATTGAGGCACTAGGGGCTCACACAAACTCGCTTCATAATATCCCTGACGGAGTCTGATTGGCATGATGCTTGAATAGGATATCTCAGTATAGTGTGACAGTGAGAGAGAGCAGTATGAGATCAGTAACTGTATGGAGAAAGCTTGAATGCTTTAGCTGTGCTGTCAGGCTGCATATGCTTCTCATTAAGCTGAATTCAAACACTCCGCCTTGTTTAATGTACAGCATAGCACTGCACACACACTTAGTGTTATAATGTAAATGCTTGGCATGATACATTGCACAGTGCAGCCTTCATTCAAATTTAATACATTT
This sequence comes from Rhodeus uyekii, assembly GCA_037043235.1. Taxonomy (NCBI): domain Eukaryota; kingdom Metazoa; phylum Chordata; class Actinopteri; order Cypriniformes; family Acheilognathidae; genus Rhodeus; species Rhodeus uyekii. The sequence continues at coordinate 1,578,379 of JAWRVZ010000136.1, forward strand.
TTTTCTATTACTATTATTATTATTATTATTATTATTATCATCAGCTCCATTATTTTATTCTAATAGCACCAGAATTGTGCTATTTTAAGCTTCTCTCCCACCCAGATATTTTAACTACTTCTGTATAACAAACATATACAATTATGTACATTCATTAATCAACATACAGTGGTACCTCGAGATACGAAATTAATCCGTTCCGAGGCGGCCTTCGTATAATGAATTTTTCGTATCTTGGAACACATTTTACATGTAAAATGGCTAATCCGTTCCAAGCCCTCCAAAAACACCCCATTAAATTTCATAATAAAGCTAAATTGACCTATAAACAATGAAATAACGTAAAATGTCGAAGCTTACCTTTCGAGTGAGGCTATCTCCGAAAGTGGCGGCAGAGGAGGAGGAGGACAAACGGCAGATAACGTACGTACACTTAACTTTACGAAAACACATACAAAATTTAAAGTTTCGGGTGCGGTGTGGCTGAGCTAAAGCACGCCAGCACGTACGTATAGAAGATGCATGATGGGAGGGATGCTGTCCAATTAGAGAGAAGGATCTCATGGCTTGGCTAGCATCAGGAACCAATGGGAGAGCAGGAGGATGGTGGCGAGTCTACTGTAACTAAGATGGCGGCATGCGCCACGAGTTTCAAAATTGTTATGGGGCGAATCTCGGACTTTCAGAAACCTTTCGTATCTTGAAAACTTTTCGTATGTAGAGCAGTAAAATTTTTCGTCTTTGCTTTCGTAACTTGGATTTTTCGTAAGTTGAGCCTTTCGTATCTTGAGGTACTACTGTATGTAAAAATATATCAGGAAAAGAAATGAGTTTGAACTTTTTCTTAAGAACATTTTCATTTTATTTGAAGTACATAGAGCAGTGGTACTTCACAGAATAAGGGCATGAGGAAAAATGATTTGTAAACGTTAGTAAAAACGTTTTTTGCCAACCACAATGGGCAGTGCACTTACTCAAACTATAAATACAATGCAAAAATCAAACATTATGTGCCTATTCACTCAGTTCCAGTGCTATAAATGCTTGCCTTTGCTTGCATGGTTTACTAAATTTGTGTGATTAGTCAATTTGTGCGATTAGTCTATACCTTTAATGAAGCAAGAGTACACCCAGTCTTATTCTGTGTATACAGTACAGGATTAGGGGCAGCTTTCACTTTACTCTTTATGATGTTTCAGTGAGTTGACATGTGCATGTTCAATTATTCTTTAATACAAGCATGTCTCTTTAAGTCTCTACATTTTTTTTTAATGCAAGGCTCACTTAAATCCTTCAGTGTGTATATTGACAGCTACTCAGAGAAAAGTTTGTGAGCATGTGGTACAGTGGCTTATGTGCAGTGCTGCAAGTGCAGCTGCAAAGTGTTCTGTTAGTGAGCATAATCTTCAGATCGTGACGTGTTGGAAAGCTATTAACTGACACAGACTCTCTCTGTGTGTGTGTGTGTGTCAGGGTTGATGCTGTTAAATAACAAGTGGAGTCACGCAAGCTTCATGTTTGAAAGCCTAAGAAAACTTATTTTGCGTTGATTAAAACCATGATAGTCCTAACAGCTGTACCATTTAAACCCTAATGTAAAACGGTTATGTACAACAGTTCCAGAGGAAAACTGCTAAAACTTTTACAGGTCAAAGACAAGCACTAATGCAAAGTCTGACAAAAATGTACAATAAAAGCAAATGCACATGCACACACGCACAATTCAGTTTGCCTATTTATTCAGTACTACAGTACAGTACATTTCACCATATAATGCACCTATATGGTGCGTTTTGATATTACTTTTTCCCTATCCACTTTCAACTGAAATAAGTAGTGCAAATATTCTTGGGTGAACTGTCCCTTTAAGGGTTAGCTCTGACAGGCTGAAGTTCTCAGTGTGCAAACAAGCATGATTAAAAGATTTCCAGATGCATGGTTTGTTTTGGAGAAACATTCTAAACACCAACAGCTGACTTACAGAAAGCTTGAGAAAAGCCTGACTAACAAAGACACCAAATGCCTGTGAGAAGTATGAAACATAGTCGCCCGACTCATTTGAGAGGGTGCCATTTCATGCCTTGAAAAATTGTCCAGCACATCTGCGAAGCACACGGACGCTCCACCTTAACATATGCCTGTCAGAGAAACTGAGGAGGAAGTTGAAGGGAGAGAGAGAGAGAGAGAGAGAGAGAGAGAGAGAGAGAAGGGAGGAAGAGAAAAAAAAAACGGATTACAGATTGTGTTTAACAGGGCCATGGAGAGGCAGTGAAATGTTCTCCAGATGTGAGACTGTATGGGTAACAGAGGTTATTGAGAATAAAAAAAAAAGTGTATATAAATAAAACTGTACACTTCACAAAGTTTAATGTTGCACAAAAAGTAGTGGCATTTGTTGTGACACCTCTGAAACACATTCCTTTCTAGTTTGCAGTTTAAAGTATCTTAATCTACATAAAGAATCAACATACCCAGTGTTGGGAAAACTACACACTGCTCATAAATTAAAGTTCATCCAGGCAAGCTACTTAAAAAACAACAACAGATACAATACAGTACAAACAACAAATAATAATGAAAAAAAACCAACAACAAACTCAGTTGAGAATATATTAATAGATGCATAAAAATTGTGGTATCACATTTTAGCATTTACAACACACAAAGTATTTTTGAGGCTGCTCTGCTGCAGTCCAAAACCACACTGCTCTGTTTGTTGTTAGAATAACATTTAAAAAAAAATACGTTACACTAAACTATTGGACTTCACTGTGTGCGAGACGGATAGAGTACATTTGGTTCTTGCATAAACATTTGCTTGATCAGCTTGTTATGTGATGAAAAGCATTGGTGATAGGGTGACCAGATTTCTCATGGTGGAATATGGGAGGGGATGGACAGACACTATAAGTGATAACAAGTCGGGACACTAAATATAGAGCAGAAATACGGACTGTCCCGGTGAAAACAGGACATCTGGTCTCCCTATTGTTGTAGCACTATTATGCTACACTGCCACTCATTTTAAAAAGTAGCTTGTTTACTGTGATTCTAACTGCAGTTAAAGAGTTAGTTCACTAATCAAAGAAAAACAAAACATTTTCTCACCCTCATGTCATTCCAAACCAGTAAAACTTTCGTTCATCTTTGGATTACAAATTAAGATATTTTTTAAAATAAAATCTGAGGAATTTCTGTCCATCCATTGACAGCTAAGCAACTACCACTTTAACACTTCAAAAAGTAAAAAAAAAAAATCATAAAACTAATCTACAGTAATCCATCACCACTTCGCGGTTCGAGTTTCGCGCCCTAAGTGCATCGTGGATTTTTCAAAATTATTCATTGAAAAATAAAAGTTAAAAAATACCGCCATATCGGTATATCGGATGTATCCCGTGAGCTGATTGGCTGATCCTACTTCGCAGATTTTCACCTATCGCGGGGGGGTTCCGATCCACATTAACCACGATAAACGAGGCATTACTGTGTATGAATTGAGTGGTTTGGTCAATTTCTTTTGAAGAGACAAGATTTATTTTAACGCACACATCAGTCACGATAAACAAGTTCAAGCATGTTCACTTGACGTGTGAGAACCAATGAGGTTTGTTTCTCAAGCATGTTCCATTGCGCTAATTCACTGATACGTGGATTTCGATTCTGCTGAAATATTCCCCTGATCTCATTTTAATGGGATTGTAAACTATTCAAGCATGAGAAGAAGAAATCTCAATTCCCTCGAATGCTTTTCTCATTTTATTACTGTTTATAACAGTTTACTTGTCATTAATAATGTTGGAAATTTGTATTAGCCCTGTTTTTAACTGCCTTGCTCTCTAAATAACACTTTCAAAGACTAATCTGGTTAAAGTAAACTTCAGCTGCTCTTTCCTGACATTGGGATTGTCCAGAAGCATTTGCAGAGCTGTGAGCATTTGCACACAGTGTCAGAAAGCGGTAGATTTCACGGTTGATGTGGTGTTGTTGAAGGCATGGAAGCAAACAAAAGTCAAAGAAAAACCACTATACGACCAAAAATTAGCACACACTGTACATAAATGTACACTTTAAAGACACAGCTGGACATGACTAATGAGGTGAATGATGACGAGTGTGTGGAAAAACACTAGGAGATCACATAGGGGAACCATGAAGTAAACAATGACAAGAGACACTCGTAATTGTAGAAGCATTAAAATATAATTTTGGGGTGTGTGTTTTGTATGTTACAAGACTGCTAACTCTTATATCAAAAGGTCTGAGGAATAATGATTCCTCATGATATGACGGCCTCAACTTTGCTGGGAAAGTCTAGCTGGTCCACAGTGTACCATATCACACATTGTGTGTGCCATACACACCCCATTATGCACTGCAAAAACCTTACAAACACAAACAGCCCATTACGAAAGAATTCAATCTAATTTAAAACCTTTTTTTTTCAGCTGTTTAACATGCAGCTCAGGACTGATTATTATTCATTATGGTAAGTATTCCTGGCTTTGACCCATGCATGTCTGTTTTCAGTTAGATTATCTCTGTTTGGGAGTGAGACCCCCCAACTGCCACTATGTTAGTGTGCTCTCTCTTTAGCTTCCTGCTGACATGAGGGACTTATCTGACTAACTGAGTGTTTGAGATGCTCACCCTTGTGTCAACATGAGAGGCTTATCTAACTGTCCATCTATGGTGCAAACCAGTAAACCACAAACACACACTCACACATGCACTTGCATAAATACCCACAAACATGCACAGGCACGTTCAGACACCAGACACACGTAAACACACAAATATACACACTCTCTTTAAAGAACGAGGGAATACAAACTTCCTCCCTAAAAAAGCTAGTATGTGCATGCAAAAACCACAGGAAAGGTGTGAAGCACAGTTGAATTTACAACACATCTCAACTGCCTTTCAGCATGCATCAGCACAGCTAAAAAGTACAATTCTACACAATACCTGGATAACGCCATCCATCAGCGTTCCCATTCATTTCAACGGTAGTTGGTAGGACTCCCCGCAAGTTCAAGGCCTCCTTTTTTAAAGCAATGAGGGTTACATTTGTGAAATATTTCCCTCTTATTTTAAAATAAACCACATTTTTGTCCTCCAAAAGTAGCCATTATTTTATACTTCTGGAATGAACTTGGCGTAAAGTGCTATAGGGATAGAATTTAAATATTGAATTATTAAAAACCAAGATATATAATTTGATTCTGTATGATCAAGCCTGCTCTCTGCAGCAGATGTACGCAGGGGCCAGTAATACGTTCACTACCATGTGTCCCTATTTCTAAAAATAGTCGGGCTGGTCTTCACAGCATTAGTTCTGTGAGTAGGGTCAATGCAGCACTTGTGGCTTTGACTGCAACCAGCCCTGATTGCAGCGGCGCATCAGATATCCAAATCCCAGAAGGCTGTCTTTTTCTTTTTTAGTCTCTGATTTGGTCTGTTGGGTGATTATAACATTTCAAAAGGTCAGAGGTCATTCAGTAGTGCTCTAGGTTTGAGATGGCTTCAAGAGGGAACCGTTATTTGGTTTCCTTCTGACAAACGAGGACAAACGATCCATGGTTTTAAAAGGTCATCTGAGCTCTGTGTACTATGGTAATGATTATGGAGCACTTCCAAGAAAACTCGGTGACCTCTTTGAATGTAATTTAGGGCAATGCATATACTTCAAAAGTTAAACACGATGCATCGTTCACTTCAAATCCCAGAGGCAGAGCTCTGACATGTTTCCAGACGTTATTTCAGCAGTAAGTATTATTACTGATGTGCACCTTTCAGCAGTACTGTTTAACATTCCTGTAAAAGCAGACCGGTCTCGGAGCACATTCATTCAAACAATGCTTCCATATTCACCAGTGTGAAAGAAGTTCATCACCGCAGGGCGAGAGCTTTAGTACTTATCAGGTCAGTACTACTTAAGCCATGCATACAGGCCGCATACAAATCAGTCATTTCCATTCATTAGCTCATGCTAAGGGTGGGCAAAGCTCCATAATTATTTGATTGAACTGTCTGGGCCAACCCGCATTGTACCTGAGAGTGTCTGCCCAAATGCCTGATGCCTCTGGAGGGTACCAGACAGGCTGTGCGGCTCTGATAACATAAAAGCAAGTCAATAAAACTACAGTAGGGATCTAAAAAAATAAATAAATAAATAAGTGCATGACATTTTGCCCTGACTTAAAAAGCATGGAGCATGCAATTTGGCAAGGAAATCTGGTAGGCTGCTTTTTGCAAGAAAATCTCTTGGAAAGGACTTTTGAATTAGATAAGAAAGACATGAGGAGGCAATTTCATGAGATGTCAGCCAAAATGCACCACTCCAAAAGGCAGTTCTTTAGCCATGCTCAGAAATCCTCCTTACTGGGTCATATAGATGGGCCAAGTGTGTTTCGGCAGGGTATACAGGGGCTTGGAATTCAAGATTCATGGAATATTTTCCAGACGGCGGCTTTGAGCAGTCTGAATGCGTTCAACTGAGGATCAGATCTTGCAAATAGTCATTTACATTTATGCATTTGGCAGAGGCTTTTATGCCAAGTGCCTTACATTGAATTCAAGGTATTCACTTTATCAGTTCATGCATTCCCTGAGAGTCGAACCCATGACCTTAGTGTTGCTAGTGCCACACAGCGTTGTTAGACATCATTTTGAATTTATCTCGGAAGAAAACAACACTTTGAGGGATAGACTTACAGTCTTTACAAATGGCATGCCGTGTATAAATATTCTATTATCACAATTTTTACAACTTATAAAACAGTTTTATGAAGTTTTTGTCTAGTCTATTGTTGTTGTTTTTTCCTTTCCGAAAAGATATTTCTTTAGTTTGTGGTATGAAACAACAGTAAAATCCATTAATTCCCCCCATATATGATATTTCTTAATGCTGCTCTCTATTACGCACCGCTCTGTTTGTTGTAAGGATGTGAGAAAAATTTCATTTTTAGGGTGATTCGCTTGAGCAGTGCTCGACAATGTCAAAATGATGGCAATCACATCAAAGACAGCACTTATTATTCACTGAAGATGATTGTGAATTCCAGCGCAGCGCTTTTAGTTTTTACGGTGAAAGAGTGTGTGCGTGAAAAGATATAAGTAGCTAAACATTTAATATTTGACAGCAGTTTCACAATGGACATTTATCGACTACAGTAACACACAGTGATGCAACCCTTTTTGTCTTATGAACTGAATGTGACAAGGCAGGAAATGTTTTTTACATTTTTGACATACACTCATCTAAAGGATTATTAGTAACACCTATTCCATTTCTCATTCATGCAATTATCTAATCAACCAATCAAATGGCAGTTGCTTCAATGCATATGTTACATAAGTGAAAATGGCAATGAAGCTTCCATGAACCCTAATAATTTGTATTTTATTTGCAATTAAATTTAATATAATTACAAAAATGAACACAATGTGATTTATGACTGTCAATTGATTAAAAATGAAAATCACATAACATACTGATTAATCAAATTTACCGAATTATTTTCGAATTTTTGACATATTGAATAGATATTACAAAAATCAACTTATTCAAAATAAATTATTAATCACTCAAGTGCTATTGTTTTTAAATAATTGTACTAAATTAAGAGATACAATTTACAACCTTTTACCTGTAAATTCTGTGTTTGAAAATATTGTATTGCTATATCTGCATTTTTTTCTATACTGTTGACTTTAAGTTGAATTGATAATCAATACTGATATGGTTTTCCAGAATGATCTTATAAAGTTCTATCGTTATTGATTAAACATGCTCTGAGGGTATGTTCTGGCCTCCAGCAAATGATCACTGGAGATCTGCTTTAACAGCATGTCAAAACTCACTGGAGTCTTCATAGTAACAATAACAAGTAACAAGATTATTAAGAAATTGTGTCTCTTTAAAAATTGTACTGTACTTGCAGTACACACAAAGAGGGAAAAGGTATCATAAATATTAGAAGCCTTCAGTAAACAAAAAGAAAGTGTTTTCATTTCACAACTCCTTCCAGGTAGACTAATTTCCATATCGGTACACATAATGTCAGCGCCAAACTGACCCAGAGCAGGAGGAGTTCAACGCTGGGGCTTCGGAGAGACACATAGATTATTAATGGATGAAGGTCAAGTCACTTTAATGAATGGCCAAAATCACCAGCGACACAGGGAATACCGGGAGCCAGGGAAATGACCCTTATCTAAAGTTATGATGCAATTGGGTGAAATGGTTACTTAAAAAAGCAGGAGCAGAGTTGCTCCCACGACTACAGTAAACTCTCAGAAATTACAAGAAGATTAATGACCATAACCATCCAGACAGGAAAAACACAAGAGGAAGGGGGAGAAAAAAAATGTGAGAATGAAGAAGTTTGTAGAAAACTTTCTCTGCACATATGTAAGAAACAAGAGCATTTGTGATCTGTAACATACTGTGCACATGGTAAAGGACGTCACACGCAAATGTCATGTCTTGCCTCTAGACATACAAAGAGTCACGCAAACGCTGAAATATAAATAACTTCTGTCATACTTTATATATACTGCACATCTGTGTAAAACACATTTAGATTTTTAGGTATTAGAGTAAGCTATCAAAGTGACACTATGCCCACTGAAATTATCTTGGATTAACATCCTTTTTTAGTCCTGTATTAATGTTCTTATTGAACAAATCACAGCCATAAACTTGTTCAAACCTAAAACCCTGTTATAAAGTCACTATTTTCTCAATTTCCTGACTAAGGCTCTATAACGCACCTCATGTCAAACTGTAAACAATATAAATAAACCTGCTTATGCAAAGGTTTTAACCAATGAATTCAGCTGTCTGACATATAGTTAGACTGATTACTTCCAACACAATCAAGTTTATCTTCAATGATAGTTACATTTTAATGTTGCTTTAGGTCAGGCATCTGCAACCTTCAAAATCAAAAGAGCCATTTTGGCCTCTTTACTACCGAATAAAATTCACGGGAGCCACAAAACCTATGTGATCCCTAAAATTAAAATAACACTGCATAGGAAGAGGGCCAGAGCATATTACAGTGCCTGACATCATACTTGTGGGTTCACACACCTCTTTAATCTTAATTTTATTGATCTCCGACTGGCGAAGTCGGACATCATAAGCGGCGACGTGAATAACAATCTCCTATCTGGTTTATATCTAGTTTTCAATACATAAAATAACTAAAATGTGTAGCATTTATGAAATTACAGAACTACAAAAATAAAACTAATGACATTTTATTGCTGTTATATGGAAAACATGATAATGGAATGGAATGATAATGGAAAACATCAAAATATATTTTTTTTAATTATGTAACAAGATTACTTCGATCTTGAAATTTAAGAGGTATATCATTGAAAAATAAATTAATTACAAAAATAGCTGATTTATTGATTCCCATATATATTTTTCAAAGGGGGAGCCTCTGTACAGGAATAAAAGAGCCGCATGTGGCTCTGGAGCCGCAGGTTGCAGACCCCTGCTTTAGGTCAAACAATGGTGAATTCCTCTTCTGAAGGACAAATGACCATTATCTTTTAATTGAAACAGATTGCATATTCTTTTTCAGACCATAAAAGGATACATTTTCCCATTTGTCCATAAAGTGCATGTGAATAGCATGCTACCCAGCTACATGCTTTACAGAAAATGTTTAATCTTTTTTATTTAATGTACGGTGGTGGTCACTCCTAGGTACTGTACTAATATGCAGTTAGTTAAGTACTTTGCACTCGAAAAGTTTGAAAAGAATGATGTTGAAACGCATAGAATCAGCCCAAAGCCCAAACCTGCGATCTGATTGGCTCATACAAATGCTATTCATGGATGTTGTTCAAGCAACATGTTCTGCTTAGGTAAATCACATTAAACATGCCTTTAACCGGGTGTCAGTGAAGCAAAGTGCTTGTTAATGTAAACAGAAGGGATAATTTAATTAGGTGTGTAGGGAAATTAAGATGGAAAGATGAAGCCAGTAAAGAAACATGAAAATAGAAAGATGAAGATTGCTAGAAAGTTCTGTTTCAATCAAAATCATTCAAACAAATATCTGAATCAGCTTTAAAGTATAGTATCAGTATTCACTTTCTCTAATAAAATAGCAGTACGGTGCTGATGACGTTGCTGTTATGTCTGCCGTTTGTGGTGGAATTGTGGTTAGGGGACTGAAGGCTGACAGTGAGCGGTTTGCGTATATGTGCATGAACACGGCATTGACTGATGCAGACAGTGGCAGTGGCAGCTTTACTCCGGGTGACGGGGGTCAGTAGGTTTGAAGCTAACACAAGTGGCAAGTCAAACTAGGTCAGAATGAAAGCCCTTAATGCACGCACACACTAAAGCACAGCTTGTTGTGTCTGTGTTGTGTCTGCACATTTGATAGACATGTGGGTAAAGCGAGGTCATCCATGCAGGGATTGAGTTTGTGCTCAGATAGAAAACAACACTTAATAGTGACAACACAAACACACATTTCACTCTGGTCAAGACTAACTGGGGATTGTCAGATAGCTTGAACTCACAATCCAAAACACTACTATTGTTATTACATTTTACATTTATTCATTTAGCCGAAGCTTTTATCCAAAGCGACTAACAATTTGAGGAGTAGAGAAAGCAATTTGTCCTGAAGATACAAAGAGAGGTGTTTTGTGTGTGTGTGTGTGTGTGTGTCATGTTAGGTGCTCATGGAAGAGAGGTGTTTTCAGTAGTCTTTTAAACCTTGAAATGAAATCTGCATTCCGGATGAATGCAGGGAGATCGTTCCCCCAACAAAGAGTGGTGAATGAAAACGTTCTTGCGAGTGACCTTTTGCCTCTCTATCATAGAACCACGAGTTGTCGCTCGTTGATCCATCGAAGGTTTCTGTAGGTTTGTAGATTTGTAGCAGTGAGTGGAAGCATGATGGTGCTGAGCTATTATCATTTTTACAAATCTGTCTGTTAGCATTCATCTCTAAAATGAGTTCTGCACAAGCTGATATTTGCTCAATGATCAAATGTTGACTCCCCATGAGGGAAGAGGAGGTATGCATTTTGAATCCAGTCTCGTAGAGCATTCATCTTTAAAGAAACCCAAACATTGACTGAGGTATCGGATTGGACGTGCATCTGGTCCATCTACCTCCCAGCGAGGCCTAGGGCAAGGTGAACGCATCCCCTCTCATTACATCTCCACATCAAAACAGCTACGCTCAACTTCTCATTAATCATTCAGTTACTCAGGGTCAAGACATTTCTTCATGGAGAGTAGCTCCACTTTATTAGCCTGTACAGGCGGCATGGGCACCAATTCCAGTGGGCATAATCAATGAGAGGCTGGGAATGAGTGACAGACAGTTTGTTAACAAAACGGGAGAGTGTCTAATATGGACATCCTCTAAAAATAAAAAGGTAATTGACACTTTTGCAATTGGCACATTAGAATTGTGATATCTCACAATGTAACGCTTTCATAAGTATATATCTCACAACTTCGTTTCCAATAATTGCTACATTAAAATTCAAAATGTGACTTATCTCATAATATAGACTTTGTTTCTTGTTCTTGTGACCATATATCGCAATGTGACTATTTCTCATAATTCCAAATTTATATTTCACAGTTGCAATATTATATCTCACAATGTGATTCCGATACTATTCCGATAAGTGCACCTTTACAATTCACAGTGTGACTTAATATTTCACAACTGCAATGTCGATTCAAGGTATATGTGACTTTATATATCACAAAATGACTTTATATACCGTATTTTCCCACATATAACCCGCGGGTTAAACCAGATTTTACAAATCCCGCGGGGATTATTTTTTTATTGTTTGAATTTCACGCACAAGCACTGTGTACCGAACCTGAACAGTTATGGATAATTGACGTCATGCGAGCAACATTCGAAATTTGAAATTCAAAAAAAGTTCATAAATCTATGGGTGAGGGTTATATAAGGGTGCGGGTTATGCCAACGATTTTTTACACAAACCCCCAAAACCCGCGGGCTATGTGAGGGTGCGGGTTATATGCGTCTGCGGGTTATATGCGGGAAAATACGGTAAGTACAATTGCAACAGTTTTTCCTCAGAATTGCAATTATATATATATCAAAATTACTGATTTGTTTCTCGTTGTTTTGACTCACAATTAAACAATTTTTAGTTATTTTATATTTCACAAATGAATATTTATATAAATCACATCTGAGACTTGGTTTCTCATAATAGGAACTTTATATAGCTCAACTGAAGCTTTGTTTTTCACTTTTCTGACATCATAACCCACAATGTGATTGTTTAAAAAAACTAAAAAATAACTAACTTTAAATTTAACTTAATATCTGCAAATTGTTTATGGTTTTCTCACTATAATTTTATTTATTTAAAAAATTGATTTCCATTCAAGGACAATAGTGTAGGAAACCAGAGAAGATGAACTTAATTGGTAAAACGTCTTGAAACAAGCATTTTTTTTTTAAACCCATCAGGTTAAAAAGCGTTAACCATTATCTATGTATTGTGCAGCGCTCACATATAAATTAATAGTAGGCCATGGAAGGAGAACTCAAAATGAGCAGACAATAGGGTGGCACACAACCATTTGTCTAGATGAACATTATAACCACCTCACACCTTTTTTTTCCATTAGGATAACTCAGTCCCTGTAGAGTAAGCCTTTCCCCTCATCTAGTCACACAAAAGAAAGTCATTGAGGCTTTTGTGGAGCAGGCGGCTAATGAGCACGTTCCCCATTGTGAGCATCTGGGCTGTGCGCTGTACATCTCCAACTAAACGCATGGATCGTTTGACACAATCAGAACCAGCCATGCGTCAATTAATGCATAATTATGCCTAAATAAATGGAACGAGAAGGAGAGGGGGAAAATAGATTTATTACAGATGGCTTTATGAACGATAAACAAAGCAATCGATCAATCTGGGGGTGGCTAGAAAGACTGCAACATGCTATTCAAATGCGTGGTAATAATTCCTTTCGTCTTATATGCTTAACCCTAACAGCACATGGAATATGCAAATGAATTGCTAGACGGCAAAAAAACAGTAGAAGCCAGCTTCCTTTGGTGCGAAAATGATTAACGTTAAATCCTACAACTGTAGCATATTGATGAATGTTTGAATTTTAGTTGACTGCTCAAAACATAATTTTCAACGAAGAAAAATCGAAAAGTTCATGTAAAAATTAACAGGTACTCTATGTCTCTCCTCAGGCAATTTTAGTAAACGCAGTAATAAATGTAGGGCTGGATCATGGTCCAGTGAGGCTCATGGGCATCTCATCTTTGGAGACCTCCCCAGTGGCAGACAAATTATTATACTTTGAGACAAGGCTAAAACATTATGAAATTAATGTTTAGATGGGCTAATACTGCTTGACTAAAAATAGTAGCCGTGGGCCTATCTTGTGCTCCATGCTGAGGGGCCCGGGGGCCTTACTGGTCAGCTAACACTATATGCTCTGAGGGCCCTTTTTTGTGGAAGTCTCTGGCTGGGAGGTTTTGGAGGTCCTTGGTAGTCTGAGGCCTTGGGCACAAGTCCCATTGGTATCGTCCATAATCTAGCTCTGAATTCAAACTAATGTTGTAGAAAATGACTGGAATCAAGATTTTATTGTGACTAGAGTCTGTACACTGTACAAATCCTTATAAAATAATTGTACTATATGTTTGGTGCTTTGCCCTTTATAAATTAAACAAAACCTCACAGGTTTCTTAATTCCCAATATCACCACATGATGTATTAATAACTCAAATTAAATAGGGAGTTAATAATTAATAAAGAATTATACAACTACTATAGATATAACCGGATACATGCAGTGCACTCACATTAAGCGGTATGCATAATATAACAAATCTCCTCTGCTTGATTATTACATCCTCAGAAAACTATTTATCATCACCTGGCTCTAAACTGATAAATGCAACAATAAGGCATGAAGGTATGAAGATATTATAAACATTAACATCATTATTTTATAAAGCTGCATTGAACAATTTGAATGGTGAAAAGTGCTATACAAATAAATTTGACTTCACTTCACTAGCAGTTAGTGCATTGTTAAGTGTATGACAAGTGTATCTCTTACGTAGTTTTGTGATTATGTTTCCCTGTTTTCTCCCCATTATTCACATAAATAATGCCATGAATGATCATAAAAACAGAAATTAAAGGATGGTTCTAAAAAGTGTCAGCACATAATAAGATGAATTGTGGTCTTGTGGATGATAGTGTATGAAGTTTCAAAAGTGTCTACAAAAACTAAATAGTACAATTATTAAATCAAATATAACTGTTTTTTTTGTGCAATAATCTAAATATAGAAAATGACCTATATGTATTTGTAGATTATATTTTTTTCACAGATAACAGGTAACCAGTGAAGTGGTTCCGTATGCATCATGCACACCTGCAGCACCCTTACCTTCCCTACTTACTCTATCATAGTATCAGGTGAAGCACAAACTTGACAAACTTGTCAGGTGTCAAATGTACTCCCAATCTACAAGCTCTTACTTGGTACTGGCTACGGGAGTCTTCTCCTAATTTGTTAATGCACACACTTTCCCTCTATCCCAACTTTCAGGTCATTCATTCACTTCAACCTGTAAGAGTGAATCTAAACATTTCACCACCTTAACCATAAATCATGTTAATAGGCTTAAATGGCCTATGAATCCACTTCTGGATGCTCTTTATAAGCAGCTTTCACCACTGATTAAACTGTCAGATTTGAGACAGGTATTACAAGTGGAGGCGGCCATTCAGAACAAGCCAGTTGGTTACCACTCGATTTCAAGTAGCTTGCATCACATATTAACCAATGTGGCCCCTCCTCAAACCTTCCAGTTCATAGAAACAATATGAGCATTCCATTTTTCCATTTTATGGGATTTTTAGCACAGCCAGAGTCATTCAGTTCATACTGAGTTCATCAAATTGTTCAGTTGTTTCTAGTGATTTAATCAATCAGTATTTTTTAGCTGAGGTTTTAACATGCATTGCAGGCCAGCAATGGACCAGAAATTGTCTTCTGCTAATGAGATGTGAAAGCTAATTCTGAGCTAAATTAGGAAAGATCAGCTGTGGGAGTTTTTGGAACACAATTACAGACATAAGAAATGCTCACAGTAGGATGTAACAATACCAAAATTGTAATGCTACCAACACCAGATAAATTTCATTATACTTGATCCCAATTTCGATGCCCAAAACCCAAACTAATATGATAATGAACACAGTCCATTATGTGACGAGCTAAATATTACCATGAACAACTTTTAACAAAGCCATGTTGTACACAGTATGACTTTGAGATACGAGTGTCCCGACACACGAGTTTTCCGAGACACGAGCAAACCGTCTAGAAAAGTGTTGCTTTGAGATACGAGTAAATATTTGAGACACGAGCACACTTACAGACGCCAATGCTAGAGGTGTTTGAGCACTCGTAGCAGCTCAAGCCACCTCATTTATGAGATAATTGTATTTGGACTCCACTAGAAGGCCACCTTGATTTTACAGCTGGAGGTTAGTTTCACAAATAAAGAAAAAGAAAAAAAGAAAAGGTTACATTTATATAGCGCTTTTCCAGAGCTCAAAGCGCTTCACATAGTAGGAGAGGAATCTCCTCAACCACCACCAATGTACAGCATCCACCTGGATGATGCGACGGCAGCCATATTGCGCCAGAACGCTCACCACACATCAGCTTTTTGGTGGAGAGGAGACAGAGTGATGAAGCCAATTAGAGTATGGGGGGAGATTAGGAGGCCGTGATGGACCAAGGCCAATGGGCAAATTTGGCCAGGATGCTGGGGTTAAACCGCTACTCTTGCGAAAAACATCCTGGGATTTTTTATGACCACAGAGAGTCAGGACCTCGGTTTAACGTCTCATCCAAAAGACGGTGCTTGTTGCAGTACAGTGTCCCCATAACTACAGGGAGTGCAGAATTATTAGGCAAATGAGTATTTTGACCACATCATCCTCGTTATGCATGTTGTCTTACTCCAAGCTGTATAGGCTGGAAAGCCTACTACCAATTAAGCATATTAGGTGATGTGCATCTCTGTAATGAGAAGGGGTGTGGTCTAATGACATCAACACCCTATATCAGGTGTGCATAATTATTAGGCAACTTCCTTTCCTTTGGCAAAATGGGTCAAAAGAAGGACTTGACAGGCTCAGAAAAGTCAAAAATAGTGAGATATATTGCAGAGGGATGCAGCAGTCTTAAAATAGCCAAGCTTCTGAAGCGTGATCATCGAACAATCAAGCCTTTCATTCAAAATAGTCAACAGGGTCGCAAGAAGCGTGCGGAAAAACCAAGGCGCAAAATAACTGCCCGTGAACTGAGAAAAGTCAAGCGTGTATACTCCCTGTATACTGGGGCATTAGGACCCACACAGACCGTAGGGTGAGCACCCCTGCTGGCCTCCTAACATTTATTCCAGCAGCAACCTAGTCGTTCCCAGGAGGTCTCCCATCCAGGTACTTACCAGGCTCAACCCTGCTTAGCTTCAGTGGGTAACCAGTCTTAGGCTACAGGGTGATATGGCTGCTGGAATATTATGTTCGGAGCAGCACGAGTTATCTGTGTTCAGTAACAATTAATATGAAGTTCTAAGGCGATCCAATACACTACACGGGAAGAGACACTCCACATCCGTATTGTGTTTGCATTATCTACATTATCCCTCCCTCCTCCTCAGCACATGCCGCCTTTAGCCGCTACTATCGTCTGACTCCAAGGTAAGAACTCACAATTAAAACCACATTTTATTTTATAGTCACAGGAATCCTTATATACTATAATTTGTGTCCGTCTCTATAGCAATTAAAAATAAATTTTTAGCACTAATAAGGGAGATTTTTAGAGGGCCGGAACGGATATCTGAGGCAGATACAAACACAAAAGACTAAAGCAAACATGTTTAATGACAGAACTCAGGAATGCATGTATTGCTCTGACAATAACTGACAAAGTTATGAACAAAGACAGGGAAACTATATACACACAGGAAATGAGGAAGCTAAACAAGAAAACCAGAACACAATCAAACCAATTAGACACCATGGAAACAAATGAATTCTAACATAGACAAGTCCACAAAATTATAAAATTTTGACCAATTAAAATGTCCAACTGAGGAGGGAGGGGGCTTCAGAGGTGGCCGTAGCGCTGGAAAGCAATAAGGACAACCAGGAGGATTCAGGAAAAACCCCATGGTAGTGCCGACGGTAGGAGGAGCCAGGATGGAGATTTGGGCGGAACCCGGGAGCTGAGGGCAGAACCAAGTTGTGCAGAGGAACCGGCGAAGCAGAGAGGCCGATGGACCAGGGTACTTTCAATGGCCTTGAAGCTCAAGGCTGAACTGCTGGTTCGTGGGATCGAGATGGCGACGGGGATTTATCTAATCTGGATGATGCTGAGGCAAATGAGGATGACAAAGAGGTTGGAGAAAGGGAGGAGCCTGATGACGGCGTAGGGGTGAAGGGTTTCGGCATCACCGAAAACCTGATAGTTCATGACGGAGGCTGAGTGACAACCGTTGGAAGCTGACCTGACGAGTGAGTCCAGCGAAGTCTCAGGGCTGACGGACCGTGGAGGCTACGAGGGCGCGCAGAACCGAAGCGATGTCGATGGGCTGATGGGTTGAGATGGGGACCTGGGACTGGAGGTCCTATCTGCAGCCGGGGTCTCTGTCGCACACTGAGCTGGTGGAATGGAAGCCCGAAGCAGAGCCGAGGGTTTCAATGACACCATTGGAGTCGACGGATCCAGGGGGCTGGCCGTGACCAGTGGAGAAGATGGGACCAGGGAGTCAGACAGGAGAGTAGACAGAAGATTTCCAGACGGAACCTGAACATCCAAATTTCCGGATGGAAGCGGCAAGGAGGACAAGCATTTGGGGGTGGGGATGTGGGTGGAATCCGTGTACCATTAATTCATTGCGTTAGAATTCCCCTCTGGCTCTGGGGCGGCCTTCTGGCTGGCAGCGGGCTATAGAATGTGCTGGAGTGGGGTCTGGCTGGGTTTGCTGTCTGGACCGGGGTAGACTCTCTCCTGACACCCAACAATGGCTTTCTGTCAGCTCAGTCCAGTGGTGTCTGAGGGGTCAAGATGCTGGTGATATTTCACCCTGATCCAGAACAGCGAATTCAGCGACGAGGAGCGACGGCAGTAAACAAGCTGAATCAAGGTAAACTTCACAAAATCAGATGCCATACGGAACAATTGGATATCTGTATTGGCACATCCCTAGTTACATACGTAGTTGGCTCTTTGCCTCCCTAGACTTGTATTTTGATAATTCATTGGTCAAAAAATAGAAAACAGACAATAGAAGTATTACAATAGAATAATAATAGAAATGAAAATTGATTTTGACGGATATACAGTTAGGTCCATATGTATTTGGACACAGGCACAATTTTTCTTTTTTTCAGGTATTTACCAACACATATTCAGGCTATAGTTATTTAATGGACATGGGCTGAATGTGCACACTCTCAGGTTTAATTTGAGGGCATTTATATCCAAATTGGAGGATGGGTTTAGGAATTACAGCTCTTCTACAATCTAGTCTTCTACAGCAAGTCTACAATCAAGAGAAGACTTCACGAGAACACATACAGAGGGTTCACCACAAGGTGCAAAACATTTATAAGCATCAAGAATAAAAAGGGCCAGATTAGACTTTGCCAAAGAGCATCTAAAAAAGCCTGACCAGTTCTGGAAAAGTATTCTTTGGACGAATGAAACTAAGATCAACCTGTACCAAAATGACGGGAAGAAAAAAGTCTGGAGAAAGCTTGGAACAGCTCATGATCCAAAGAATACAACATCTTCTGTAAAACATGGGGGAGGCAGTGTGATGGCATGGGCATGCATGGCTTCCAGTGGCAGTGGATCACTGGTGTCTATTGATGATGTAACAGAAGACAGAAGCAGCCGGATGAATTCCGTATAGGAGTGTATAGGAATATACTGTCTGCCAGATTAAGCCAATTGCAGCAAAGTTGGTTGGACGGCGCTTCACGGTACAGATGGACAATGATCCAAAACACACTGCAAAAGCAACCCAGGAGTTTTTTAAGGAAAAGAAGTGGAATATTCTGCAATGGCCGAGTCAATCAACTGATCTCAACTCGATCGAGCATGCATTTCACTTGCTGAAGGTAAAACTAAAAGGCAGAAAGACCTACGAACAAACAACAGCTGGAGACAGCTGCAGTTAAGGCCTGGCAAAGCATCACAAAGCAGGAAACCTTTTAAAAGTCTTTGGTGATGTCCATGAGTTCCAGACTTCATGCAGTCATTGCCTGCAAAGGATTCTCAACAAAATATTAAAAATTAACATTTTATTTAAGATTATATTAATTTCCAATATATCCAATATATCTCTTCAGTGATTGCCTTGTCTTTGTTTGTTTGTTCTGCTTTTAGTCATTCTTTTATCCCCTCTCCCACTCCATACAAAAAAATCCCAGCATGTGACCACATGTACTGTGTATGTTATGTATTGTTATTGTTATTTGCTATGTAAACTCATGTTGTGTTGTATATGTGCACTGGAAGCTTCAATACCAAGACAAATTCCTTGTGTGTGCAAGCACACTTGGCAATAAAGCTCTTTCTGATTCTGATTCTGATTTGTCCAATTACATTTGAGCCCCTGAAAATGGGGGTACTGTGTATAAAAATGGTTGCAGTTCCTAAAATGTGTACTTCATTTTAATTTTATTCTGGTGGTATACAGAACCAAAAGTATGAAAATCGTAAATATATATATTTATTTTTCTTCTTCTGTAGATTATGATTTTTAAGTAAAAGCTTTTGTTAAATGTCCTGAGACATGTACAGTACTATAGATATTTTAAGGATCAGGTTATTGCAAATACATTAAATCACGTTTTTCAGAATTTCCTTACACCCCCTTACTTGTGTACTATGGATCAAGCTCAGGTTTTAAGCATGACGGATATCTCAAGTCTCTCCCAGGAGCCAGTACGGCATCCCACTGACCCAACCCTCATCCATATTTAAAGCATCCATGTAACTGTGTGCTCCATTTAAGGACTGATAAGAGCTTATGTACATCCTCCAAATCATTTTCCCCCAAATAGTTATTTTCCAAATCTTTAAAGTGCATATGTAGCCCAAGTCTGGTTTTCACATCCCCAATCCATCATTTCCTCTGCGCGTGATAGAATGGCAGTGCAAGATCATTCCGGCTTTTAGGGGGATCCAGGGGAGGTGGGTGGACAGCAACATGGGGATGCAGTGATGTGGCCTCTGGGTTTTAACCCCCATTTTCCCCACCATCTGTGAGGCTGTCAGAGAGGGCTATGACAGGGTTAGGATGGGGTTATGACCGGGCGGGAGCTCTACGGGGAGGTTTCCTCCCACACTACCGAGTTAGAGCTCTCTGACAGCCATACGGAAAAGAAGTCACCCAGGTCTGTGCCTACAGCCGGATGAGATGTCAAACTCTCACTTGAACTCAGCTTTGCGTTCGGCCAGAGTGCATTGACTGAGCTGGCCAGGAGGGAGCAGCAACTCTGGCTGTGAGAGATATTACACACACACACAGAGCCACATGCGGTGGTGGTATAAGGCACGTCCCTGCCAAAAGTCACGGCTGCGCTGGAGCCAAATGCAGTTTTAACACCGTATGCTTACACTTGCAAACACACACAGTTCCTCACATACAAGACTAAAATCTGTAGAGAAAGAGGCTATTTAGACTGACAAGCACACATGCATGTATACGGTTGTCTTTTTATTTAAACAGCAGGATACGAGTATGATAGCGAGCTGCCGGGCATTGCTCCATGATGGGTCATTTCTGGCAAGTTACGCCAGGTGGCACAGCTAACTTCTGGCACTTTTGCCAGTTCATGCCGGGCACACATAATGATGGTTTATTCGGCTGACCACATTTGTTGCTCTTACTGCTGGGTAGACTCCAGCCACAAAAGCTGTAGTTAAGCGTCTCCTACTCGAAGTGATGTTAACGAGCAACCTTGTTGACTTACTGAAAGTATAGATGAGCCCTTTATAAAAAAATAATAATATAGCATGCAAGAAAATGTGAAGTATTTGTCACATCATAATCACACACACAGCTGATTGTCTCTATGTGGATAAGTTTCAAAGGAGCCTATTTTAGTGCAGTGTGACATTTTTTAAAACTTAAAAACAAATGATATCCAATTAAGTAACTGATTTAACAATCAATGTACTACAGTATTTTTAACTTTTAAAAATAATCTAATATTTAAAACATTTCCAAAAAGAACTTTAGTTATTGAATTAAATATTAAATTGTTTTCAAACATTATTTTGAAGCAATTTCTTTTCATTTGCAGAGTTGAAAGAAACACGCAGGGTAAGGAGTTATTTTATTAAAATAGAAAAATAAATTCTTTGCAAGTAGTCAGAGGCATACTAATTTTACAATGCATAAAGACCATCGCTTTATACAATCTCCTGATCTGTACAAGTAAAAAAGGATATCAATGGTGTATGTTTGACCTTGAGCAAGAGCAAATCATACAATAGAGAATAATGTTTTTTTATGTTTAAGGAATGTTCACATTGCGAGCAGTGTAAATATGGAAGATGTGCAATCAAACAGAGCAATCAGAGATATACAGCTGACACTGTCCTGCTCTGACCCCAGCATCTCCTGTCAAAACACTCACTAATGGAGCTGTGTGTACTCCACTGACCTTACAACATCCCTCTCTCTCCTGCCTGTGAGATACCACACATACACATGCGCAACCTCAGCCTAAACTCAATTGCTCTTCCTCAGCCCTTATCTAAATGTCTCTGGCAATAACACGTTGTCAAAACAACCCACTCTACATAGTCCATATATTAATGGGGAAAATCCAGACACATTACTGAGAAAAAGACAATTCTGACCCAACATATGGTTTCAATCATACAGGACTTCATGAGATGTAACCACCTCCTACTCAGTTCAGTATTTAGTGCTAGTATTTTTCCAGTCGATTCCCAATAAGAACCCCCACCCATGTCCGGGCCCTCTCGTAACCTGTCCGCTAGGGCAGAATCTGAGGTTTGTGGGACTGGGCTGCAGTGAAGCTGACCATGGTGGTGATGGTTTTAATAAAGCCTGCTTTGTTGGAGATGGTGGTGAGGAAAGTAGCTCTAATTATTTATGGTTTACACATGGCATATTCTGAGTAAAACACCTATAAATACAGCCCTACTGGAAATTCAGGCCACTGTGAAAATAGACAAAGTCAACAACAATGTGAGCCAAGGCTTCAGAAATAAAACTGCTACACTGCACTTCTGCTGACTATTTAAGCAGATCTGGGATCTATATTTAGGAGAGGTGTATTTAGATGTGGCCCTGTTGTGCTGGCAGGGTGTTTCATATTGTGGCTTTGCTAGGTTATGATGTCATGTTAAATACAGTGAAAAATGGATTCCCTCAAGCTCAGCGTGACATGAACGCTTAGCGTTTCAGCATTATGACATCATTTGCTATTGTGTTTTTCCAGTAGGGTTTGATGGAGCCAAAATGATACTACTGGTCACTCTCTCACTAACATTTCTCACCAGGCTAATAGCTTGTTGATTGACTCCCTCACTTATACTTGTTAGTTGTCAGTCATTAACTCATTAATTCACTAAATCATAGCTCATAACTCATACACTCAGTCACTGAATCATTCATTAGCTCGCTCGCTCATTCATTGACTATCATTTGCTCACTCGCTTAATCATTAATTCACTTAGTCTAAACTCCATCATATACTGTCATATGCTTACTCACTCACTCACTCATTCACTCACTCACTCGCATTCATTCACCCAATCATTTACTCACTCACTCTTATTTAGTTTTTTCTTCACTCGTTCACTCACTACATCATTTGCTCAGTCACTTGAGCCCACTAATTCATTTACTCAAGCATTGGTTTGCTTACTTGTTCACTCACTCACTCACTTACTCACTTGCATTCACATATTCACTTATTATAGTTCTGTCTGTCTCTGTTCTCCAGTGTGTAACTTCAAGCACCCAGTCTCTGAGACACTGAACTCTTGCCCTCAGTTCCTGAGCTCGCTCCACCCAAAAGCCCCAGAGTTTAAAAATAGACACAATCCAAACAGAGAAACCACTTCTACAAAAATCCCCCGTGAAGTCACCACTATTTGAGTGGCTCCAACTGACAGCTATAGCTTCTTATCAAAAAATTCACATCCCTACACGTTCAAACACACAATCCCCTTCATAAACTATTTCCACAGCAAATGCTGAGCCAGGAAATTAACAGACTGTCCATTATGCCAATCACGATACACATGAGAGTAGAATGTATTTAAGTAATAATATTAACATTCTCCCTAAAATATTGCTTGGAAATACCATCATTATATCAACTTTCTCCAGCTTTGTGTTCCACAGAATTCAGAGATGTACATATTTCACATATTGCTAACACAGCAATAGTGTTCTTTTGTTTTTATTACAGTCTTTCTCCCCGTAAGAAATGGCAATGATGCTTCCATAAACAATTTGAATGGACTCTTTGTCAAGCAAGGCAGAATGCAAATAATCCTAAATCAAGGGGACCAGAACGCAATGGATATCTCAGTCTCATACTTAGCATTCGCATTCTGCTCGGTAATTTGTGCCGGAATGGCCCCTGAAGCTTTATGGGTCAGTAAAAGTGTTAGAATAAGGAATGTTTTATCCAACAGGGCTTTGTGTGCAAACGTCCCAGTTGATTTACAGAACGCATTTGCTGGTGATAAAGCCATTGTGATAGAGAGAATGGAAGAGTCGTCCGTATGTATTATTCATACTGTGGTATTTAACAATGAATTTTGTGTGTGTGTGTTCTGCAGCTTAATTGTCTGACTGTAAAACAAATGAAGAACGGCAGCCAGTTGGATGTGTCAATTAAATTTAACAGTCTCCACCCTTAAGAACATAACATCCTGGCCTCTGGGTTGCCCTAACACCTTGTGTTGATTCACAAAAACTCTGGTGTCTCTCACACAGGCGCCGTTTATGGGACAGGATAGTTCATACAGCTAGAAAGCACATATTTAGGGCAAATTCACTAAACAGTTCCACTAATTTTGCATCTTATAACCTAAGCACCATCCTGGTTAACCAAGTGCTAAATGTGCTGGAACTGAGCTGTTCTATAAGTATTTAAATTAAGGCCCTGTCATTTTTTTCCAGCATAAACACGCCTCCTTTCTATGTAAATAGGCTCATTATAGATTGCTCCTTATTCAGCTCTATTCGACTGGCACAATTAACTTTGTGCTATTAACACATTATGGAAAGTAAGCATTAAAGAGAGTTTCATTTTAAAATTATGTTTGTTTAAATTGACTTAATTATGACAGGAGCAATTTATCAATTCACTGAGATCGGGCTTATAACTACATCTAAGTATCACACTTTCTGTCATTTAAAGAGTCTTTCGGGCTTTGTAGAGATACAATAACACTACCAGCAACATATAGCAGATTGTCATAGTCTGCTGCATTCTCTCTCAAAACAGAGCCACAAAACAGAGAAGAGACAGGCAAAGCACACACACACACATAGATAAACTTCACATAACTCATTCTATGAACAAGTTTACACTGCCTTTATAGCCTGCATATATTATGTCAGTTAAATCCCCATTCCTAGTATTACAGGCCGCATTAAAAAGGCGGATTGCTTGCGGATCTGCAGTGATGACAGTAAAGGACTGATTAGAGAATATAATTGATTGGATACAGTTAGAGGGATGAGGAGATGAGAGCTGATCACTAAGATTGAGATTGGCAGATGGGTAAAATGGATTGGATAGACTTCTCTGCGGGTGAGAGACCAGGGAACGGGAAAGTGGTTGCATGTAGAGAGAAAGATTAAAAAGAGACTTATTAACATGAGAATGAGAATGAAAAAGAGCTATTTTTGTTTAGCGTGGGTGGCTGGTTTTAATATATTTGCCAGGAAGAAAAAGTGTGACGTAACCAAAGCAATAGGGTAAAAACAAGCTCAGACTGTGAAAACTGTGCTTGCAAAAATATGATATTTAGGTCTGCTTATTTCCTTTGGCTATTCGTATAAATACACATACAAACACATAAATCTACTTCAATCCACCTGCAACAGCATTTAAAATCATTTGCCTATTTTTATCAAACAGCGTCTCAGCGAGTCAATTGTTTCATGATGTGGAGAGTCGACAGGAAGTTGTTATCTGATACAAAACTCCCACAAAAAAATCCTGCTCGCTTTCTTGACAGTTTGTATCCTGAATGTGGGAGTTTTGGACCTCAAGAGAAACAAACATGTATGAAAGACTTATACGTGTGTGTTAGCAGGAAAAAAGACCCAGAATATAAGACATGTAGGGGCAATTTCCTTCTTCCTGCTCAGCAAAATCTAGATTTCATAATCAGGGGAAATATGGACCCACCACATCGATACTCTCATGCACTGAGAGAAAACAGACACAGTCAAGACAGTTAAAAATCTCTCCACCAGGGGGGCAAAAGGCCTACAAAGTCACCATAGCATGAATAAAACTGAATGCACTCTACAGCTCGCTCTTTACTCTGTGCGATCAACTGACACTGCAGCTCTGTTGTGATTGGCTAGCACCCTGATATAGCCATGTAAGCATTCAGCTGCCTGTTTTGATTGGCAGAGAGGTTTCAAACAGCCATACAGTGGCTCCAAGATGTATTTGCACACTTAAGCCGCACTCTAAAAGGGAAGAATAATGCTGCTTTGGATACAAAATATCAAAGCAAGTGGAATTTATTTTTAAAAAAAGATCTTAAACACCTTTGTATTCACTTTATACAATATTTAGTCTCTCTATGAATTGGTTTATGTAATTATCTACTTAATTCAACGCTAAAAACATTAACATTCAAGTTTTGTGTTAATAAAGTTTAAAGTGTTTTTAATATTGATAAAAAATGTCAGTAAAGACATGTATAATACTACAAAATATTTATATTTTATAGAAATGCTGTCGTTTTAAAGTTTCTAACCAAGGAATCTTGGAAAACAATTTTCCACCAAAAAATATTAAAATATTTCTTGAGCAGAAAATCAGTATACAGTAATACCTCGGTTTACGAGTTTAATTCGTTCCAAGAGCGAGCTCGTAACCCAAAATTCTCATACACCAAAACAATATAAGAGTGCACAAAAAAATCACTTGATTCGTTCCACACGACCATAAATGCCCATTTTAAATATTTTTTCTGGGTTTCCCCTATTAATTACAGTTAAAATTATAACTATTAAGATCTCATATTAATACTAATTAATAATTAACAATTAAACTCTAAAAATACTTGACAATTTACTGTAACGCGCACTTTACCTTTGAGTAGCATCGCTGCTGTCGTGATGGAGACGAGAGGAGGGGGAGAGAGGGGCGTTATTGCTTAGAGGGAGAATTTCCTACCTTCATTCTATATGCTGTACTGTACGTATATATATTTCACTACGTCAGTGGTTCTCAAATAGTGGGGCGGTGGAGCGATGCCAGGGGAACATGCTTTTTTTTGTCAGGGAGTAGGTTTTCTTGCACTGAACAAGAGCAGCAGATATGAAGTTCAGATAACAAACCCTTCACCCGTTGACGTGTACGATCACACCGGTGTTCATGTGTTACGTGATAAATCGCTAAATTCCCATGTGTTTTCACGCGATATCTGGCACTGATCCAAAAAAAGACGCGCTCAGAGAACATATCATTATAAAGGTTTTTAAGCGACAAACACATTCGCTTGTGAGAATCTGAATATCAGGTAGTTGATGACAGAGCCAACAAGTTGGTGACTATTTTGAATAAAAAAGAAAAAACTAAATAAATGTGAAACATCTATCATACAGTGCTTTTTGTGACTGCGGTCTGTCACGTGACAAGCATGACGCGTCGCCATTGAAACAAGAAAGCGAAAGTTCCAAAATAGGGGTAGGGGGGGCGTGCAAAATGTTTACTTCTTCCTAGGGGGGGGCGCGACAGAAAATAATTGAGAAGCACTGCACTACGTGAACATGGTTGAATGATGCAACCAAACCAAGTGACGCTGAGAGAATGAACGAGTGAAGGGGTGATAAAGGGGTTGGAACCGCGTGACTGTTTTATGAGAGTCTGTCATTAGGATATTTCCAGTAAAAATGCGTGTGAGCATTAGATCTTTTTCACACAAAAATGCGCGTGGGCGAGGGAATATTTTTCTCGCACACCGATACAATGCTTGTATACTAAGTCACTCGTAAACCGAGGTATTACTGTATTATAAAGATATCTGAAGGATCGTGACACTGAGGACTGAAGTAAATTCAGATTTTCAGAATTACATTTTACTATACATTTTAAAATAGAAAATTCAGTTATAATATTTGACAAAATTACTGCTTTTACTGTATTTGAGATCAAATAAAATGTAACATTAGTGAGCATATGAGACTTTTTTCAAAAAACATAAAAAATCTTACCAATCCCAAATTTTTGGACAGCAGTGTATCGCTTAAAAAACCACTTGAGGCATACACCTTTATAAAATAAACTGAGCGAAACCAAAACAGACATATGAAGTATATGTCTTGCTGCTCACATGCTGAGAACAGATCTCTGGTGCTGAGCACACACGACTACGCTCCTCTTCTTTTGTGTGCATCTGTAGGCCTGCGATCTGCCACCCATATCTTTCCTGTGATCTGAGAGTCTATGTGGGAGTCCAGAGCATTGCCAAGAAACATACAAAGGCAAAAAACTTCCCACACGTACGCACACATACGTTAACCGCACGCGTGGCTGCTCGATGTCTGAGAGACCACAGCAAAGCCAGACCCCTGGTTTTTCAAAGCAGCATATCTTGACATGTTTCATCTCCTCCAGGTAAGCCCAGGATAAGCAGCCGTTTTATTTAAGAGACTCTTTGTGTTACACAGTCGATTAGAGAGATTGTCAGCCACTTCCTTTGAAATTACTCCCAGCACAAAACATCACTTGGTACCTTCAAAAGCTCATAAGTCACTTCAAACTGGTGAAAAAAATAGCTTTTTCTTCCTGTGTAACTATAGGGAGGCGTTGAGTAATGAATACCACAACAGTAAATTATGAAAATTACAAGATACAATGTTTTGATGATATACAGTTACCACTGAGAGTTACGTAAAAAGACCACATGAATAAAACTCGGGCTGTTTAGTGCCACATAAGGGTTATACAGAGGACACAACTGAATTCATTGTGCACCAAGTAATTATTCCACATAAAAATGTTTTTGCAACAAAAGAAACAAATAGTACTTTGACCAAGACGTTTATAATGATCAGACAAACACTCCATGGTAAAGCAAAAGATAATTTATTCTACATAAGAGCATAAGGTCCCCGTTCATAATGGCCACCATGTTACGATCACATGACCTGCTGAATACTTCTCTCCATCTCAACAAAAAACTCTACAAATGGAAATTGGTCGCTGAATAAAATCCCAATGGGTGACAATCATATGTGAAAAAGGGATTTTTGCATCGGGGCTGGTAAATTAATGTTCTTTTAACACACAGACACTCAAGTTTTAAGTTTCAAGTTATAAATGTGAATTGAAATTGAATTGAGCACACCTTAATTTCACCTGTAAAGAAATTACACTGGAAATGGTAATCTGGGAAATTGTTCTGCCAGCGTGGCTGTATGAATCAACTTCAAAAATTTAAATGACAATTCTATATTCTGTTTGCTTAAGGAATCAAACTGGAATCCTTTGTGTTGATTCAGTTCAATTCAATAATTGACAAAAGACAATAGTGTCGTTGTTGGCTAACAATGTTGATTCAGTTCAATGTTGAACATTAACAAGGTCAAGAAGCAAAGTGGACCATTCCTCTTATAGACTGATTTCTAAACTAAACTTAAGTCTCTCCTTTAAAGAAAACACCACTACACCATCGCCTCAGGGCCGCATGAGATCCTAACCTTTTGAACAGATGAAATCATATAGTTTGTAGCCTAATTGGGACCTTGGTAATTCCGTATATCGCTTTTCATGCGTAATTAGGATACGCTTTTGGTGACACTGTTAATGTGGGCATTTGAAAAACCTGAGGCGAAGTGAATAAATGCATAAACTGCAACAAAATAATGGGAAAATGCCTTGGGGAGACATTTGAGATGGTGAACAAGTTTGAACTCTATAAAATATTTTGAAGCATTATTAATCTCAGTAAATGAGGATAATTATTAAATGCACTCAGAATCAGGGTGTCAAATTTACAGTTTCTCAGCAATTAACACCTCGTCCATGATTAAATACATGAGCGTGAAGGAGATCTGTACTGCATCTAATTCTACATGGGTTGTGCACGTTCCCACGTGTGTATGTGCAGTATAACGGTGTATAACAATGTTAATGTTCAAGCTCTATCATAAAGTCTATGATCACACGTTTTTTGTCCTCACTGAATATAATTATTCATTTGTCAAATGGTATTATGAATGATCCATTTGATATATTGTTTCCAAGCAGACATTCACTCGAGCCGTAGAGATATATTTCATAAACGGCAAGCAATCAAATATTCAAGCAGAAAAACAAGTGTCTGATGGAGAGCAGTAACAACAATTGTCCATCATGTGTTGCCAAAGTGACTGACAGATGTTTAAATATGTCTCTGCAGATGTGCGTCTGATTAATTTTCTATGTCATGGACATAATTATGAGGATGTCAGCATCACTTAGCCATGGGGCTGATGGGAAATTTCACTCTTTAACATGTTTAAAAGCGGACGTTACATTTGCACGCTTAATCGAGCCAAAATGAAGTGAAGGGGCAGGGCATCGTTCCAGCCGCCGTTCTCAAGAGGAGCGTCTCATTTTTAATGCGTTTTCACATACAGGCTTCCAACAGCCGAGTTTGAGTGGGATTTTTTAACTGATATTCCTTTGTGGAAAAGCATTTAATAAAACTGACTAATTAAGTATGCAAATGAGCTCAATATAAGGGAAAATGTGTAGCCCTAATGTGTTAAAAGCCTTTGGAAAACTAGTTAAAAGCCCTCCATCGTTGAGAGAGGAAAATATTAGTCATCTCAGAGGATTTAAATGTTATAAACATAATGAATGAACACATTTATTAGCATAACAAAACATAACTAACCACACTGACAATCCGTAAAGTACATTGGGTAAGCAGCAATGCATGCATAAGCGTCAGCATGGGTGAAATATTAAAATTGTGTTTAAGAATCAGGTTTAAAATTTTAAAAGGTCTTGCTGTTTGGATGCGTCCACACGTTTAACTGTGAACTGCAATAACACTTCCTCTTTTTAAATGATGTCATGGGGACTAATCATGAAGCACATTCTTCCTACTTCTGTATCGTTTACTGTCCTGTGTAAGCAATATAGCATGCTTAACATTCAGAGTAAACACATTCACCCATAAAATGAAGGTGGGCTATATTTAAAGGGATTGTGCACTCGAAAAATAAAATTGCCCTCATATTGTTACAATTCAATGTGCTCGAAATCAACAAAAACAGCATAAAAGTGCTTTATATAACTTGCACTATATTACAAGTCTATCTAATGATAAGTTCTCCTGAAATTACTACTTAGTTTTAAATGGAAGGACGGATGAATGGATGTACTTGGATGGATAGATGGATGGATGCATGCACTTGGATGGATGGATGGATGGATGGATGCACTTGGATGGATGGACTTGGATGGATGGATGGATGGATGGATGTATTTGGATGGATGGATGTACTTGGATGGATGGATGTACTAGGATGGATGGACGTACTTGGATGGATAGATGGATGGATGCATGCACTTGGATGGATGGACTTGGATGGATGTACTTGGATGGACGTACTTGGATGGATAGATGATTGGATGCACTTGGATGGATGGACTTGGATGGATAGATGGATGGATGGATGTATTTGGATGGATGGATGTACTTGGATGGATGGATGTACTAGGATGGGTGGATGTACTTGGATGGATAGATGGATGGATGCATGCACTTGGATGGATGGATGGATGGATGCACTTGGATGGATGGACTTGGATGGATGTACTTGGATGGATAGATGGATGGATGGATGGATGTACTTGGATGGATGGATGTACTTGGATGGATGGATGTACTAGGATGGATGGATGCACTTGGATGGATGGACTTGGATGCATGGATGTACTTGGATGGATAGATGGATGGATGGATGGATGGATGTACTTGGATGGACATACTAGGATGGATGGACGCACTTGGATGGATGTACTTGGATGGATGTAGATGGATGGATGCACTTGGATGGATGGACTTGGATGGATGTACTTGGATGGATAGATGGATGGATGGATGGATGGATGTATTTGGATGGATGGATGTACTTGGATGGATGGATGCACTAGGATGGATGGATGCACTTGGATGGATGGATGCACTTGGATGGATGGATGTACTTGGATGGACATACTAGGATGGATGGACGCACTTGGATGGATGTACTTGGATGGATGTAGATGGATGGATGCACTTGGATGGATGGACTTGGATGGATGTACTTGGATGGATAGATGGATGGATGGATGGATGTATTTGGATGGATGGATGTACTTGGATGGATGGATGCACTAGGATGGATGGATGCACTAGGATGGATGGATGCACTTGGATGGATGGATGCACTTGGATGGATGGATGCACTTGGATGGATGGACTTGGATGAATGGATGTACTTGGATGGATAGATGGATGGATGGATGGATGTACTTGGATGGACATACTAGGATGGATGGACGCACTTGGATGGATGTACTTGGATGGATGTAGATGGATGGATGCACTTGGATGGATGGACTTGGATGGATGGATAGATGGATGGATGGATGTATTTGGATGGATGGATGTACTTGGATGGATGGATGCACTAGGATGGATGGATGCACTAGGATGGATGGATGCACTTGGATGGATGGATGCACTTGGATGGATGGACTTGGATGCATGGATGTACTTGGATGGATAGATGGATGGATGGATGGACTTGGATGGATGGATGTACTTGGATGAATGTATGGATGGATGTACTTGGATGGACGTACTAGGATGAATGGATGCACTTGGATGGATGTACTTGGATGGATGGATGGATGGATGGATGGACATGGATGGACTTGGATGTACATCAAAAAGGTTTGTGTTCTATATAATAAACCCATTTGGAGCAACATTAGGGTGTGTAAATTATGGCAAAATATTCTTTTTTGGGCGAACGATCCCCTTAATTCTACACTATGTGTTGGTATATGTATGTGATGCTTAGTTAGTAGACTAGTTTCTGCCTCACTGACTTCTTGCACAAATAATGGGCCACAAAAAGGACGTAATGGACCAGTGTGGTACAAACACATTAGCCAGTGTGTGGGTGTGAGAGTGACTATGCATACCTAAACTAAATACTACAGGCCCCCTCAGAGACAATACAAAAGTCAAAATGAGATTGATTCAGTGATGCAACAAGATGGAATAGTTTTAGAATAGGAAGAACATTTGCTGACTTGACATAAGAACAGGTCTGCATGATAAAAATTTCAGAAGGTCAGGTTGTATGGATCCCTTCACGACTTGATTCATAAAGTCATGTGTTTATGCTAGTCAGGAAATTCCTGATTGTACTTGATCTATAGGCACCAGAGCTCATGAGTTCCCTATGTAAAGCACAGGACTGTATATACACTATATTTCAAAGTGCAGTACAAGTATCCACATGCAGATGTAATCCTAATTCAAACCAGCCCTGAGCGCTCACTCATCGGCCAACAGGAAAAGATGGAAAATAAAGAGAAGGAGGGTAGAATGTAAATGGAAAAGGAATAGGAAGAAAAATATAAAAACCGTTGGAAAAAGATGAGGTAAGACTTTGAGAGGAGAGGCCGTTCGGTCTAATTGAGGGGAAAAGGAGGAAAGGGTTAAATCAGAGGAATGCCCATGGAATGACCAAACATACATTTCATCACTCAGACATTCGATATTTGACTCTTTCAACTGCTGTAAATGTTTTTTTTTTAAACTACCCTGCATCAAATAACAGTCTGTCGACAGCCCAGCAGACAAAATGAACTGTGGCCTGTGTGCAATAACCAATCAGATCATTTTGAGGCAGTTCTCTAACAACCTCAGCCAATGCTGTGAGTCTGGGATGGGACTATCTGTTAAGAAGGTAGATTTGGGTAATTATTTTTGCTGTTTTGTTTGCTGCCAGCAACATAAGACCTGACAATTGGCCACAACAAAGATTCTCTCACACTAAATTCTCTCTGACCACATTATCACTATTTACTAATTAAGGATGAGTGAAAATACTAATATTTCTTATCACTATTACAAAGCCCCTTAACAGGGATGATGGAAGGGGGAGGGGGAATGGGGGGGGGGATTATTTTTCAACGCTTTTGTGATAGCTCGCAAAAGTATTGCTTTTCGTTGAACTAAACAAAATAACTAAATTCTTATTCAGTACATTTAATATTTAATCATAACTCTTTGCAAGCGAACACAAAGTTCCTCGGGAGAAAACAAATTTTTCAAGCGAACGCAAAATTTCTCAGGGGAAAGCAAAGATTTTTTGAGAGAATCCAACAGCAATGAAATATATTTTTTTTCTCCCATCTATATGTATTATACATTTATTTAAAAAATAACTATCACTATGTTCCTTTAGAGGCTCCATACTACTCAAACATTGAAATATGTGCAGATCATTTAAAATCATTTAAAGAATGCATATAATGGCTTGATGACACTTTTGTCCCATCGAGTACCACTCATCTCCACTACAAATAAGAAAAAGAGGCTACAATTTGCACAAGCTCAACAAAATTTGGCAGTTCAAGATTGGAAAAATGTTACGATTTCTCGATTTCTGTTGAGACATTCAGATGGTAGAGTCAGAATTTGACGTAAAACAGAATGAGAACATGGATCCATCATGCCTTGTTACCACTCACTTTCAGTGCTGGTGGTGGTGGTGTAATGGTGTGGGGGAGGTTTTCATGGCACACTTTAGCCTCCTTCTCTTTTTTTTAATTGGCACTATCTTTAGCTTGTATCACAGCCAACATGATTTGCGACAAGCTGTTGCTAGAAGCAACTGTTCCTCCCCTAATAAAACTTTCTCCCCGCCAAAATGAATTAGACAGCATTGGAAATACCCACAAATGCAGAATGTCATCAACATTTTGTAAATTATTTTTAATTTTAATCTTTAAGTTATTTAAATTTTAAATGTGTTTATCTGATAAAAGTTCATTTTGCTTAATTGAGGAGTACACTATCATTAAGAAAACAGGCCTTGAAGCAATGAGGTCTTTAACCGAACCATGCTCTGTGATTTTCCCAGTGAGAATGTACTAGACAGGATTGTGCTTAAACAGATTACATTACAGGCCTACTTCCTGGGAAAACCCGGATATTTGGACAAGATGTGATTAACATGTGGAAGAGAGAGCTTTGGGAGCTAAAACTGTGCTATTTTACACTGAGCTCTGTTAATGGTTTATAGAGGAAGTGCACTTCAGTAAATGAAAACAATCATTGCCTAATGCTTCTCATCAGTTTGGTCTTGGTTGGTGGCCACTCAGCTTAAGGAGGTGCTAAACACACACTTCCTACTTTCTTCTTACTTAAGGATATTGTGCTACTTTGAAACGTGCAAAATTATGGCAATGGCTTTCATATGATCTCATTTCGAAAAAAATAAATAAACCTTTCCCTTTTACTTAGTGAAGGTTCTACATTCCCTCCCATTTCATTTTCAGACAGCTTTAAAGATCACAGAGTCCTGAAGCCAGCCCAAGAATTATTAAATAAACAACCCAAAATATAGGCAACCGAGAGCTGCTACACTAATAAATCCCTTTATTGAATTATGAGAGCATGTGAGCTGTAATATATGCTTAAAAGTCAACTCTGCTTCATGAATCTTATTCCTCATTAACCAGAGAAAACACCCCCATCTTTCTCATATGAGGGAGAGGGAGATGTCAAACAGACCAACAGACTGTGCCAAGGATAACTCCACTTTTCTCGAGTGTCTCTGGCTTTCTCAGAAAAACAGTGGTGCCTGCTCGCAGCCCTTGAGAACTGATTTCACACACCCACCCGCTATACTTTATCCCATGATTCTCAAGCACTGGACGACAGCCCAATTCTTCATTTCTGAACTCAGAAAAGAAGAGTGAGGCTGGTTTTCCCACATATGAGAGTATTGTGGATAGAGAGTATTATTAGAACTCTTATTACTAATTACAGAGTGCAGCGTTAAAGGGATATAATTTACCCAAAAATGAAGATTCTGTCATAATTTACTCAACCTAATTTACTTCCAAACCTGTATGAACACTATATATATTATGAAGTCAGATACTGATTAATTGAGAATTTTTCACTAATGAGTTGTTAACTGTACACATATTTATGAATAAATCATTCAAATTGGTTGTGTGGAATTAGATCAAGAGATTAATTGAAAAGATCTGACTCAAAAACAATTATTTGTTCATAAATTAGACATCACTGCTTCTCTCCATAACTATCATGAATGTTTTAAGGAGAGCCAGAGTGGATATTTAGATTTTGAGTGAATCATGACTTTGACTCATAAAATTTGACTGAAAGCATGACTTCAGAAGATTATATGGACCACATTTATGATACTTTTATGAATTCTCGTACTCGTTCTCAGTCTACATTTATTATACATCACATGGAAAAGAGCTACCAGGTGTGAAATATTAGTTACCAATCTTATACAGTGATGATATTCTATTAAAAATTGCTTTTATTAATTTAAATACAGTTGAAATAAAATACAATATTAGAGGGAAAAACTTAAATGCTTAACTGAACTGAAAAAAAAAGTTTTTTCAAAGTTGTAAATAAACAAACATTATTTTACAAGAAAATACTACTCCAAAATTTAATGTATCAATGTTTTATTTGCCATTTCTTGTACATTGCTAGTAAATTTCTAAGTAAAACATATAAACATATAATATGAAAACATTCTGGAAATATCAGTACAAAGACAAGCCAATATTCTTTCAAGATGTTCATTCATGTGCAAAATGTGTACTTTAGTTTCAGATTAAAACAGCTGAACTCATCAATAGGCCTCAGCCTTGCATAAAAATGTGTGTAAAGACATTTAAAGCCAATTAAACCTGTTAATGGCTCACTCACACAAATGAAGGTGATATTGCATCGGAAATTCATAATTTTTGAAGGTGTCAACAAAAGATGGTATATATGTTAATTAGCGGGTGCATGTGGCCATCTAATTAGAAGGATGCTAATGAAGCTCCAGCGTTCTTTGTGATATCTGATGGCGAGCCAAAGTGTCCAAACCCCAGAGGAGAAAAAGCAGCTTTTGCCATCACCTCTCATCACAGGCGGCAGAAATCAATTTGGTTAATTGTCTAATATGCAAAGTTGGGAGATTCCGGGTCCCATACACTCAAGCCGCAGCCATGCTAACATTTAGTCGCCCATGCACTAACATGACGTTCTGCTGTAGTTCACCCACTCCGTCTTCATTGATATGCAGAGGTTTGAATGCCCCAATTACGCTTATCCTTAATTAGAATATGCGCTTGAAGCTAGTCGTTAATTTGCGGATTGGACGCACTGACACTGCACACTGATGTTGGCGAACTGTAATACAGTATGATCGCATTAGGATCTGTCTGAAGTATGAGATTGTGGTTAACCTCGTATTTTACTCTCAGGATGTGAAGCGTTTTGGTTTTGGACATTATGCAAGACAATCAAAGCAAAACAATATGCCTATTGAGATATATTGCCCTCAGTCAGTGCACATCCTGGGTATCCCACCACACACAAAAACATCAATCAAAAGATTTGTTTCTGCTTCCCCCCCCCCCCCCCTTCAACTAGGTTAATTGAATTTGTATGCAAATGAGGAGTGTACATATTTAACGTGTTCCTAGTGTAACTCATTAACATACTGAAAGATTGGTATGCTCCAGGCAAGCATTACCTAAAAGAGTACATCAAGAAAGGGCAATTTAAATAAATTTCTAATTCAGCTCACTATTCCAATTATATAAATGGCACTGTGTTGTTACATTTGCAATGCACACTATTATGAAAAACACAGACACTCACAGACTCTAGCTAATAGCTTAATTTTCCATTTTGAAATTGTGACAGTCATCAGAGGAACTCCAGCATAAACATATTAATAATGGATTCAGCAGCTATCATTGTCAATGTACAGCTGCTTCAAAATAATGGGGACGGGGAAAAAAGATCGAAAAAAGACTCAATCACTCATTAATGAACACACTGTTGTTTGTGTTTTCAAAAACAGGAGCAATTCCAAAAGAGAGTAATTAAATCTTCTGGTGAATCGAGTTTATCGCTTCCCACAAGACTTCAAGAGTCTTCCGTACATACCGACATTGTCAGGGGAAGCTACTTTTAAACTTGAAAAGTAACAAGCTACTTAAAATTTAAACTAGTTAAACCAGACAGAATTTAACTATTATTCAAGCTACTAAGTAGTGGTGTAATTTAGGGGGTGCTTACACACCATTTTTAACTAAGACAGGAAACGTTTTATGCATTTTGACCATTCATTTACATGACTGGTGATTTGGGGGCCTAAAAATGTTTTTGAAAATGGGATTCAAAGTGCAAGGTTTTGAAAACTATATCATTATCATATCAACGTAAAGTACAAAAATGTATATTAGTTTAAAATGATGACGTCATATACATGTGTATAGGTTATAGGCTTGTAGACATCACCAACTACTGGCCTGGCATGCATAACACAGCAGTTTTAGTCATTTTCATGGATCTGTGTGACTAGGGACTGTTTTGACAACCCTGTTGTCTGATTTTAGAAAATAGTTGCTCAACCAAATAGTTTCACCTGCTCAACTAAACTTAAGCTCAACTAAAAGAATTTGTTTCTCTAACTCGATAAAATCATTTTAATTGTACTTTTTGTTTGTAATTGTTGTTTTTCTGGGTACATAATACAAAAAAGTCCCAAGTAACAAACTAACTAATAAAAGTCAATATTTTATTTTATTTTTTACATATTAGACTAACATCTGATGTACTTGATACATCAGAAGAAGAATGGCATCTATGCTGATATTAGTCTCTGTTTATTCCGAGGTTACCGTGGTCAGCCGGATCCGGGCTGTATCCAGATCAGATGAAGGACCTGGACACGAGCACAGCACTGCCCTGAAGTGTCTGCGGAGACCGTGACTCTACCAGACCCTCCCCTGTGACGATCAGGAACCCATCTCCAACGGACCAAATTGGACTTGAA
The DNA here is from genome assembly GCA_037043235.1 of Rhodeus uyekii. Classification (NCBI taxonomy): domain Eukaryota; kingdom Metazoa; phylum Chordata; class Actinopteri; order Cypriniformes; family Acheilognathidae; genus Rhodeus; species Rhodeus uyekii. The sequence continues at coordinate 1,616,850 of JAWRVZ010000136.1, forward strand.
TTGTTGTCAATATAATAATCATGTACTGTTTGGCTGTTGGCCAGAGGAGAACTGGTCCCCCGACTGAGCCTGGTTTCTCCCAAGGTTTTTTCTACATTCCGTTCTTCATTCATTCCGTTACCTGCTGGAGTTTTGGTTCCTTGCCGCTGTCGCCTATGGCTTGCTCAGTTGGGGAAACTTAACACTTAATATTCATCAATTGTATTAATTTGCCTGCTCTTTTAAGGCTGCTGTTCAGCCAAACAAATTTTGTTTATATTGTTTTCCTGTGACCACTGTAAAGCTGCTTTGAAACAATCTGTATTGTAAAAAGCGCTATATAAATAAAAGTGACTTGACTAACAATGACAAATAGGATGAAAACTTAAACGCATATAACTACGTCAAATAATGATATACTTTTGATTAAATATTTTACATTTTTAGAATAGCACAATAAAACATTTTAACTGAATCTTATTTTCTAAGATGAACAAAGGACAGAGAGAAGGCATTTTCAGCAAGTATCTGCTACAATGTGCCACACGGCGTTAAAAAAATACTCAATAGCATTAATTCCAGCCAATTACTAGGAAACTACAGTGTTTTGAAATGAGTTACAGCACTGTCACAATACAGAAGAATGCTGTCAAGTTAGTCCTGTCAATGCTTTACTTATTTTAGTCCAATGCATACCAACAGCCCTGTGCAACCTTCTTACATTTCTGAGATGAAGTAATTCAAATGACAACAAAAATCATCTGATACATGAAGGACCTTTTTTGTAAACTGTCAACGTAATGCAGTGTGTATTGCATATGTTGTGTTAAACATGATCACAAAATGAAGTCTGGTAGAATTACCAATACAGAACAGGAAAAAGGGTCAACAGGTTCACTATGAAGTGTCATTTCTAGTTCTGAGATAAGGACATCATCTGAAGTTTCCAATTATCTCGTGTAACTGATGGGCATACTATACCTCTTAACCTCCATCTAAAGTCTTGAAGACTAAAATATGGGATGAGGTCTTGCTTTATGCAAATGTCATTTATCAGTGCCATGAAATGGCGTGGTGGTGAAATCTGCATATCCACGTGCCCTTTTAAAGCACATGTATAATGGCTTCACCATGCTAGAGCACCTAGAATGAGGCCATCATTGATAAATCCACTGCACTTCCCATTGACGATTTTTTGCTGTGTTGCTATGACTACAGTGCATTTTATGCACTGGTTTTGAAGGCAGGGTTGGTGTGACTGATAGACTGTAATCACCTCTCACAACAGGAAGCGGGAACTGCAGGATTCCACACACACGCTAAAGTGACATTTACAAAGACACTTGCTCACTATCTAACTCGCACATATACGCATATGCAACACTTCAAACCTCCCCCTGGTCCTTTGACGTTCCCGCTCGTCTGATGTCATCTCAAGTTTTATTCAAAGCAGGTTAAGCATTCTTAAAAAGGGGATTTGCGAAGGTGCGCTCATGAAGTGTATACACAGCTTTGCATGTACCTTGAAAGAGTGCTAAAGCAAAGCAGCTTAGAGTAGGGCTTTTTTCTTTGATGGCCTTTAAGAGCAATCCGCAAAAAGACATCACGTAGAGGCGCGGGCAAACAGAGATCTTTTGCACTCTCGAATTGACAAACAAGGCCACTATCAGCCTAACGAGTTTGCTTCTGTAATTAACAGCTGGGATGGGCCAATCAGAGCAGACCTTTCCCTTGAATGAGCAAACTACATGTATTTTATATATATATATATACACACACACACACATACACCGTAATACCTCGGTTTACGAGCGACTTGGTATACGAGCAAATCGGTGTACGAGCATGGAGGGTCAAATCGGTGTACGAGCATTGTATCAGTGTACGAGAAAATTTTTCCTCACCCATGTGCATGTTTTGTGTGGAAAAGTCCTAATGCTCAGCATCGGCGCGCGCATTTTTACAGGAAATAACGCGGTTCCAACCCCTTTCGCTCGGTTTGGTTGGATCATTCACCACAGTGATACTTTTATAAGTGATTTACAGCGGTTTTACCTCCTGTTGTTAACATTAATTGTTATCACTATTGTTCATGTAGTGAAATATATAATATAATTTAATATATCCTTCGTTCGCGGCTCCCGTGCATTCACTCATTTGCACTTGAATCCTTGGTTTCCTCGCTCCCCCCTCCTCCCTTCTTTCGTCTCCTCCACTGCTGAAAGCTGAAGTGCATTACAGTAAATTGTCAAGTATTTTTATAGTTTAATTGTCAATTATTAATTAGTATTTATATGAGATCTTAATAGTTATAATTTTAACTGTAATTAACAGGGTAAAACCAAAAAAATACTTAAAATGTGCATTTATGGTCGCGTGGAACGAATTAATTGATTTTTAGTGCATTCTTATGGGGACAATTGTTTTGGTGTAAGAGCATTTTGGTTTACGAGCTGGCTCTTGGAACGAATTAAACTCGTATGTATGTATGTAAACTGTATGTATATATATACATACTTACGTATTCATGTTTCAAAATAAATCACTTTTAGTAGCCAAGATTGCATTTATAAAAATAGTAAAAACAGCAATATTGGGAAATACTATTAGAATTTAATTTAACCGTTTTCTAATCAAATAAGTGATTTATACTTGTGATGGCAATGACGAAATTTCAGCATTATTAATTACATTTATAGTTCTCAGTGTCATATAATATGATGAAAAAAAAGATGAATCTTTTAACATTCTATTCATCAAAGAAACGCCAGATTTTTTTTTATCATTGATTCCACAAAAATATTAAGCAGCACACCCGTTTTCAATATTGATAACGATAATAAGAAATTATTTTTGAGCAGCAATTCAGTATATCAGAATGGTTTCTGAAGGATCACGTGACACTGAACATTATTTTGCCATTACAGGAATGAATTATATTTTAAAATTCACAGCTCAAAAAAATTAAGGGAACACTTAAAAATCCCACATTGGATCTCAATAAATTAAATATTTAATTAGAAAAAGATTATTTATATACTTTCTATAATTTGTCAAGAACAAAATTATGTGACAATACTCAATGGAAACCAAAATCATAAACACACTGAGGGCTGGATTTAAAATCTTACCAAAAATCAATGTAATAAAACTGGTTACATTCTGATCCAACTTGCATGAAGCTCATTACAGCACCTCATAATGTAATCAGTATGCGCTCACAACAACGCCTGGGCATGATCCTAATGAGATGGAGGATGGTGTCCTGTGGGATCTCCTCCCAGACCTGGATCAGGACATCAGTGACTCTGTGGTGGTACTTGACAGTTTTGAATGCTCTGATACATAATGTCAAAAAGGTTCTAAATTGGATTTAGGGTCTGGGGGATGTGAGGGCCAGTCAATGGCATCAATGCATTTGTCTTCTAAAAACCGCCTACACACATTAGCCACATGATGCTGGGGATTATCATGCACCAGGAGGAAGTCAAGGCCCATTTCACCACCATAATGGATGACTGTGTGACTGTCAAAGTATATTCTTTCCCAAACCATCATGGTGCAGTATGGTGCTGAGCTGTGAGCACAGGTCTCACTAGAAGATGTTAGGCCATCATGCCACCCTCATTAACGTGTGTCTGACAGTTTGGTCAGAAACATGCACACCAGTCATTTGATAGGGCTACTTGCACAAAGGAGCAGATACCAGTCCTGCTGCTGGGTTGTTGTCCTTCAGTGTCCCCATCCAGCTCTCCTCATGGAACAGCCTGTCTTCCGGTATCTCTTCTATGCTCTTGAACACCAAACCCCCTTGCAATGGCATGTTTGGAAGTGCCATCTTGTAGCAGCAGGATTGCCTGTGTAACCTGATTGGGTAACAGTTACTGCTTCATGCTACAGACAGTGACAAGGACCCTATAAAACAAACAAACACACGCATAAAAAACCCACACAAAAAAAAGACAAATCAGTCACGAAGAATAAGCAGAGGACAACTGTCTATGGCCACCACATGCATATCATTCCCATTTTGGTGGTTGTCTTGCTCTTGCCTCTCCAGCGCAGCTGTTGTGACTTTAATTTGCACCAAAGCAGGTGAAACTGAAACAATCACTTATGCCTCGCAAGAGAACAGATTGCTATCCCTAAAGTTTAACTGACTTGGTGCTATACTGTGATAAATGTTTCCCCTTATTTTTTCAGTAGTGTATATAACATAGAAAACTAAAAAAACATCTATATAATGTAATGACATTTATCAAATTTATTGTATCAAAATAAACAACCATGCGTTTGAATGAATGTCGACTGAGAAAGACGCTTTTTGGAACCATAATAGTTCATAATAGTACATCAGAAGCTAAATAGAGCAAAACATATTCACACTTTCACATATTTCATTTGTTTGTTTGGCCCGGACCGAAAAACCCCCCCACTATTTAGTCCTGGTCTGCTTAGCATTCACATTGGCATTTAAACACCAAACCTAAAGTTATAGGCATACATTCACAACCTGTTTGTTTGGATTCTATTACGTATATTTCGCGATAGAACTTCCAAACATCCAAAACAAAATGTTGTGTGCTGGGATAAATGTACATATGATGGTATTTTGACCAGCTGAGAACTTGCAAAGAGCTTATAAAATATGTAAAAACCACAGCGGGAATCATTCCGTCACGGAGGAGGAGCAGTTCTGAAGCCGGTAACGCAATCTGAAAGGCAACGTTGTGACTATGACAAGAAAAAAACGCGTATGTTTCAGCATTGTGACATGTCCTGCTTTAAGATAATTTCCATGTCTTTGGTCCGTGTTGCGTTCATGTGTTATTCAAACCATATAGCTACCAGAATTTGTTTGGAAGTGGACAGAGACCCGTCTTCTCAGTCGGCTTGTTTGGTGCACACCAGGGTTTGGATACCGGTGTTCACACATATTAAAATGAACCGCGTTAACAGAGCAATAGCACCAGGGTTCATTTTAATCTAACCAAACATGCCAAGTGTGAACATAGCCTAGAATATGCTAACCAGTCCTACCTGGATCTCTTCCATATTTCAAATAGCCTATGGACCTTCTCTAAGCCTTTGTGGTCCTCCTCCAGCTCAAAACTTTGGTTTTGTAACTGTCCACAGATTGTTAAGCAATTGTGACATTGGCAAGGGGAAGGATCACAAGCGCTCCTGAGCACCCTTGTGAATCCTATACAAACACATGAAAGTCCATACAGCCAACATGGACATCAAGGAGACATGCAAGCCAATGCTACAAGCCCATAAGTCCACAAGCAGTCCTAAATCAAATTCTCTTTCAACGTCCAGTCCCTTAGAAATATGTCATAGATCTTAAGGAGGGCAAGAGAGCAGCATTATGCTCTTGGTCTTCGTCTAGACAGCACAAGACTGAATGCTTCATTTGACTTTCAAATGCACCGGGGAGTGCTTAAATTAAGGGGGACTTACCCTCCCATTTCACAGGCGCAGGATAGAATAACTCTAGACCCTACATAATTATCACAATTACTAATCCCAAATTACATAATAACCCATACATTCAAAAGGTTTAGAAATTTGCCATGTATGTGGTTGGGACAGAAAGGGAGCTGGAGTATTTCAGACATGTTTCCTCTGTGTTTAAGTACAGCTCTACTCTAACGATGAGGTTTGGCTGCACAGAACCTGAGCGGGTCTCTGCTCAGATTCACTGGAGCAGCACAGCTGCAGATAGCTGTATGAACGGCCAATTAAGGGCTCAAGGGAGACTATGATTAACATTGTGATTGTGTGAATACAAGTCAGGGAGTCAACAAATTTCCAACCCCAAAGCTAATGCTGAAAAATGTGGTTTTATGAGAAAAATGCAATCTTCTTTAAAAGTGACCGATAGACTTCATAAGCTCATAATGTGGTTCAAAAGTTTGAGGGTTTTTTTTCCTCCGGCAAAACACATTTTGATAAAAACTGACAGTAAAGATTTATAATGTTACAAGATTTTGATTACAAATAAATGCGGTTCTTTAACTTTGGACTTTCAGAGCATTCAGTCATGGAAGAATTTATAGAGAAATGTTTTATCATATTTAAATTTCTGACCTTTGATTCCAGCTTGCAGGATCTTGTCAGTGTATCTGAAACGCTGAGACCTCTTTTGAAACTGTGGGGGGGGGGGAATACGTGATATTTCTGTTATTATGAGTATTACTACAGCATAACTTATTTTTAAGCCAGAAAAAATAAATCTAGTTAAATGAGGTTCTCATTTTGACCTTCACAAATACATACCAGTGTTAAATCAAAGTTAGAAAACCAAATTAACAATTTGCTGCTAATGAAATTAGCAGATTGTCATAACCTTCTCATTGGATTTAATGCATCACTAGACGCCACATTCTGGTGAATTCCAATCTATATCTCCAAACAGCTCACACAAATACTGATGAAAGCAAAGGCCATGGTGTCAATAAAGAAAGAGAAGTGGACTGTCTTTATTCAGTAGAGCATGGCATGTTAAGTTAATTGGAACCAAGTTACATTCTAGTAGTGTCACGTACATGATGATCCATCACCTGTGCTCTCACAAACACAACGCACGTTTTCTAATTGTCATGAGCATGGAACTCTTTAACACCCTGCCAGAGATATTCCTCTATTTGTCCAGGTCATTAGCAAACAAGTGATTTCATATACTGCTAAAGAATGGCAAACACTGAGGTCTAATTAACATTGTGGTCCTGTGTGGGTGGAAACAGAAGTTAATTTAGAAACTGCGATATTTTTGTAAATTCTGTTTGATGAGGTAGAATTCAAATAATCATTCAGCTAAAAATGGGAATTGTGTCATTATTTACCCATGCTGTTCCAAACCCATATTTTTCATTATGTCATAAGGGTGAATAAATTACAATTTTAACCACAAGATGTCCTTTTAAAGTCCACAGGACCATCCCAAGAATACAGACCACGAAAGGGCCACAAAAAATTCTGCGTTTTACATGGTCCACTTCAGTAGAGTGAGAGAGAAAAAGAGTGCTCAAGATCAGCCTTAGGTTACAGGAAGAGAGCCAGAATAACACATGTCTTCCTGCAGGTTTTATATATAGGCCGTAGAATCCAAGGCTTTTCCTTTGATGTCACAGGGAAGCAGATGGAGAGATATGTCCACAGTTTCCCCGCTTTAGCCCAAAGGTATCATTCAGAACCAGAACACGACTATCCTCCACACTCGGCCATCAGTTATATGTGGTTCCCACGCTGAAGGCTTTGAGAGATAAAAGATGGAAATACATAATAAAACAAACCACAATAAATACAGGAAAGACAAAAATCCCACTCAGTCCAGATGTGCAGATTTGTTTTCCTGAACTTCCTATAAATCTCAAGTAACTATTGTCAATTAGAAAAACATTTTAAGTTATATTTTAAACTGAAGTTTAATGTATAAAAATACAAATTTTCTAAGTTGGCTAGTTGATATTAAAGATCTAGTTCACCGAAAAAAAAAGAATGACATGAATTTCTTTGGGTGAACTTTAAGTCCTATAAAAGTACAACTTTTTTATTTTTATTTTACATCAATTCAATTTATTAGCATTATAACATTAACTTCTGCGCCAGTAAAGACATTTTACTGTTACACGATTTTGTGTTAATTTTACACTTGTGTAAAGTATATGTATAAGATGCTAATGTAAAATACAGTAATCCCGTGTTTATCGCGGTTAATGTGGACCAGAACTCCCCGCGATAGGTGAAAATCCGCGAAGTAGGATTAGCCAATCAGCTCACGGGATACATCCACTCGTGCTCTCATTGGTCGATCTCGTGCCGGGAACCAATCACGTGCCTTGTCTGAGTTCCCGTTGGTGTGTACAAAGCCTCTCTCTCTTTGTCTGGCATCCTGGGGAAACGTTTCTCTCGCGCATTACGATAAAACAATGCCGCAAAATGCTGAGGCCACAAATCTTGAACCGCAAAGTGGCGAGGGACTACTGTATAACATAATTCTCAAAGTTCAAGATGCTGAAATTTATTTTGTGTCCAAAACGGCATACTTCGAGCAGGATCTACATTTGAATACAATTATTAAGCTTTCCTAGGGAATAGGGAGAGGGCCTTTATTCTGTTAAATTTCAGTATTGCTGAAAGCAGTGTTGTTTTATCGTGATGTACGAGAGAAACGGGCATGTTTCCCGGCGCGGGATCGACGAATGAGAGCACAATCAGATGTATCTCATGAGCTGATTGGCTTTTCCCACTTCGCGTATTTTCACATATCGCGGTGGGTTCCGGTCCACATTATCCGCAATAAACGAGGGATACAGGGTTTGCCTTTAGGTGAAGTAATGTATCAAGTTATAGCAACTGAGATACAACTTTAAAGGGAAATAATTTCAATTGAATATCTCACAGAGGGGTTTCTAATGGGCTGACACCATGCTGTTTAACATTCTAACAGTAATTGATGGATCAGTGTTCATGCTAAAAAAGCATGGCTTCTAAAAAAAAAAAAATACTAAACCTAAATTTGCTAACCCAAAATTTAGCTTGTTCACAGCCCCGAATGGTGGCACTACAAACATCTCCATAGTCAAGTGATAGTTTTCAAACCTCCAACAAACCTTACTTTAAACATGACAGCCTCTCTCATGGAAAACATGACTGGAAAGCTTAATTCAGTCTAATTAAACACCTGACAGCATGCATCCTACTAAACAAAGGGGATTTTCAGATTAGCAAACCTGGTTAAGCCACTTCAGACTGTTTATTTCCCCACATTGGCGGCTTCCTCTTCCAGCTCAACTTCTGATGAAGCTCATACCGCCCCCTCGTTCCCACTCCTCCTCTTTCTCTCTCTCTCACATTCCTCATCCCTTGCTCTTCTCCACATCCTCTGCATGACGTGCTGAAAAGGAAGAGGGAACTGAGAACGAGGAGTGGGGTAGGGATGTTTGTCTGAATACGTCCTGTACAATTTTACTGAATTTTACAGAAAAAAGGATTTGTCAAAAGGAACCACTGGACACTCAAAGGGTTGAGGATTTGAGAATTTCTTTACACTTTTTTTTATTGTGGCCTATTTTTTAAAATTCCAATCAGAACCCAATGAGGCTGATGTTTATAAGAGCTCAAATGATAAAAACATCACGCAACCAAGTATTAATTGGCGCAAGGACTACCAACCATCCAGCATGACTCTATTAGCACTAATGTTCCTGCTCAAGAGTAGATAAAGCAGACTTAACAGCAGCTACTAAGCTGTACTCCCAGTCCTCCTTGTATAATGAGTGGAACATCTGTTGACAGACTAATACAATTAAAGGAAGATCTCTTAATCACCATGCCACACTCCGCCTAATCCTGCCTAACGCTGAGGTCATTCTCCCAGACAGTCCACTCCATTAGTGCAACAGACAAACTGACATCAGTGCTTTAACATAGACAAAGATAATTGCTGGCATTTCCTTTGAGCTTCTCAAAGATATGAAGGTTAATATTAAGTAAGAGTGTCCATAATAAAGAAAAAGTCTTTCACATATTTTACAACACACAAAAAAAGTTGTGGTGCAACCTTAAAGTGTGTTTAAATAACCATTTTATAGTATTTTATTTAAAATGATTACGGTAATATTCGTTTTTGTATAATAAAAGTGCCAAATATGGATCAATTCATAAATATTCTACTGTTTTTGGACACACCACATAAGTGTTATTGTTATTGTTCACTAAAATTAATAAAAATCATTTTCTTTAATCGAAATAAAATACAATATTAAAAAGTGAAAACAAACTTCTAATGGAAATTAGAAATGTTGCCTTCGCAACCACCAAAAATGAAAAACTAAATAGAAAAAAAAAAAAAAAAAAAAAAAAATTATATATATATATATATATATAGTAAAAATGACAAAAGCTTCAAACTTAGTTACTAGCAGGTCCACTATGTTGTTTTATTATGCGCTTTATAAATAAAATTTGATTGGAATTGGATGGATAATAGATCCAGATAAAAATCAGTGTCATGTTATTGACCCAGGAGAATAAAACTACAGCTAAAACTGCTTGCTAATACTAAATCAGTATTTGCAAGTTGTTGTTTTTTTGTTTTGTTTTTTTCAGATTAAAATAGATGCTGGCTTCAGCTGTTTGTAATTCTGTTTAGTAACCTAGGGAATACGGAGAGGGCCTTCATTATGTTATATTCCAAGTAGCAAAAAGTGTTTTCAGATGCCTGTATAAATTTCACGAGGAAATAAAATAGAAAGCCAAAATCGAGTCCCAACTTTTCACATTAGAACGAGTGACTCTTCTGTGACCTGCCATACAAGACTAAGCCATTTGATAGAAACTCAACACCCAATAAATCTGCCGTGGTGAAACAAGTCATTTCACATGAATCTGTTACAACATCACACACGGGTTTCCATGTCTGAAAACTCCTACTGAGTGAATACCTGAGATATAGTGGACATAAATATGAAAATAATTTACAAATACTGTATCCACAGAAACAAGTATAAGTGAGAGGGCAGCAGTTTTAAAGGAAGTGGTGAGGTTTTGAGCCAATACTGAGAGAAGCTGAACTGGTTAAACAGAGTATGAAAAGAGGTCACGTAAAGTTAAGGTTCAGGAGGTCAGGGCAATGCCGGAGAGCTGAACTGTGAGTGATGTGGTAATGCTTCCTTGATGCTCTTTGCTGCTGAACTCCAGCTGTAATTAAGAAGAACACATTGCTCACAGATGTTTCACAGACGTCAAACACCTTAAAGAAAGCTCTGAGAGAGTTTGAAGGGGAAGGACAGAGAGATTTTTGTTTCAAGTGGATTTCAAAGAGTATTTGTACAGAACAGAATTAAAAGCTCAGAAATGCGGCCAGGGTCGTCACTAAGAATCGAGGGACCCAAGACAACATTTTTATGGATGTTCTCTCTTCCTCCCGGGGCCAATGAGTAAGCTATACAAAGAGGAGCTCAGAGGGCCCCCTAAATCACAGGCCCCTGGACAACATTCTTGGCTGTACTCTCCTGACGACGGCTCTGGATGTGGCTAAATGATGGATAAGGAGAGCGAGAGAGAGAGAAAATTCTTCCATTACAAGAACCTGAACTGATGCACTGAATTTATAATTCTGTGATAACGTTTTAATTTTACAAAAGCTACATTTTTGGAAAAAAAAGAAATTAACTTCCTTGAAATAGTAAACCTGTAATAGCGGAGTTGGATTCATAAAAGATTTTGTCAAAAATATTTAATTACTGACGTTAAAAAAGTTAAGTAATTTTTAGCCTAGGCTGATTGTAGCAAAGGTAAATAGCATTCGAATGCAGGCCGTAAAGTAACATTTCACTGGTTGGACTTACCAAACAAGCCACTGTTTTAGTGCATTGAACACATCAAATTAAACAAAAATGACTTGCTCAAAACACAGTCTTCAATACCTACTGGTGTAACAGTGGGCTGCAGAAAGGGACAATAAAATAATCAACAAATCTGTCAAAATAGTTTTGGTAAACAGCCTCAAAAGTCACTAAAGTGAATCAAAATCATTATTACCATGTAATACTTTTTCTGTGTACTTGTATGTCCAAAAATAAATGATCAATTTCACTATTCTAAAATGTATTCTGGCATGTTACAAAAACGTTGAGTAAATGATTCAGTGACTCATAAAAAATAAAAACTCAGCTACCTAAGGGTACTCACAGGCAGAGATCCAAAAGTGTGTCTTTAATGAGAATGGTCATACAGGCGGATAGTTGGGACAGGCAGAGAACATACAAAAATGATAATCCAGGCAAAGGTCAAAAAAGCAAGCAGACAATCAAGAGTCGTTGTGCAGGCAGGGAAGTCAGGGCAGGCGGAGAACAATCACAAGTGAAATACCAGGTTTTGGTTTAGAATGAAAAGATTCAAATCACTAAGGTGTTTCTACATTATGCTTATTATTAGTACATTCAAATATATATTATCCACTCAATACTCTAAAACCTATATACAAATCACTGAGTGTCTTTAAACTCGTCGCTACCTATTAACATTGATGCAGACAATTCCCCTGACTGAATTCTGATTAAAAGAAAAAAAAAAGTTACGAGTTTAATTAAAAATCACCATCACTGATGTGTAACATTATTGATATGTGAATATGCATTTATACACATAGATTAATCTAATACCTCTCTAAACATTTTCCAACATTTCTTTAAAAGTAGTTTGTCAGTCAGGATTAGATATGGAAAGAGACGGTTAATGTTTTCTTTTTCCCATCAATACAGCTTCCACAGACAATCAGTGTGCCAAACCAATCTGCCTCCCAGGCAACTTCACCTTCTGAATTCATTCCCACAAACAGGACAGAGCATTTAAATCCCCACATGCTCTCCGCAGGATATGCTTTAAACAGCCCACTTCTATCGAACAGTCACAAACACGCGCATTTCACTTCCAGCTCATGTCAAACACCCTCAGGATCCTAGTTTGAAGGATGATAATCTGTCCACTCACACACAAACTTCCCCATTTTGATACAAACAGTGTCAAAAATTTTCCCCAAAACAGTGGCGAGAACAAAACGAGAAGTAAACGTGCCTGCAGGGGATGACGGTTCAGCTCAGATAACCATGAAGAGACGCTGCCTGTCTCCATGCATTCAGTGGACGGCCTCAGTAAACAACATTCTTGCTTTCTCTGCCACATATCAAAAGCCAAATATCTAGGCAATTGACCTTGTTAATACATCACTGCTTCTGTCTAAGCCTCTCTAAAAGGCAGTTAAGCCATTGCTTCAGCCTGACTGACTTTCTATAGTCACTGTGTGCTTGTTCAGATTTCACACATCACTAATTTATTGCTCTATTGACGACAATACTGAGTCATACTCCATTGAGAGTTGATCATGTTTATGAATGTGTATGCAGGAACACACATTCATACAAAAAAGGCCTGGAGAAGGTCAAGACGAGTGTCCACCTGTGTGTCCTGGAACGTTTTAACCCTATAAAACACCTCTAAATTGTTTCTTGAAGACAGCAATGAGATCGAATGGAGCGCAAACAGAGACCTTTGCTTGAAGGGATCGTTCTACATGCTCATGGATTTTCAAATATGCAAGATGTTTGATATGATTTTGTTATTACTCTTCAAAAGAAAGAACTGGAGATTGAACCTAGCTCATGAGTTCGATCCCCAATGTTAGTGGATAAAAGTGTCTGCCAAATGCAAAAAGTAAATATTTTCTTTTGAATTGGGATGTTGAGTGAAATGGACTATTGAAGAAAGAAAAAGTAGGATGTGATTTGATTAAATCCACCAGCTGATGATTGGTTGGAAGGAGATCTGAATGCAAGCTTGTAGCCTATTGTGTATATATATATAAAAATAATTTTAAAATAAGATTTAGAACTGACTAAATGATTGGGGAAGTCTAGCATACGACCAGAGAGAAGTAATTTAACTGAAAAAGCTGATAAATTATTTGTTAATTAAGCAAATAAAAAACTTGAATGGATGAATCGTTAACAATAAGATAAATAACATGCATTTATAAAAAATAAGGTTAATTTCCCTTTTATTACGACTTCAATGGCAACAATAATATTGATAAAACTCAGCAGTGTGAACTTAAACTGAATTATGATTTAGAAAAAGAAAAAAGGTACACTCCTTTTATGTTCCACTGAAGAGAAAAAAGAAAGAAAAAGAAAGTCATGCAGGTTTTAAACAACACGGGGGTGTGTAAATTATGACCGAACGTTCATTTTCGGGTCAATTATTCCTTTAAGCCCCCTGTTTCTCAGATAATGTCCCTGGTAATCTCACATAAGTCTCCTCTAGAGCTTCAGAAGAGATCTCAACAATGTCGCACACTGTGCTCAGACTTTAAGGATTTCAAAATGAACTCAACGAACCCATTTCTCATTCAATTCTTCAAAGACCAGATTTTCAGAGATATGCAAACCAAGTTAATTTCATTTACTTCTGTCTTCCAACAACTGCCCCATTTATTTGTACTGTTCCTAAAGACTTTTAGGACAAATATCTCATATAAAACTGATACATAACCAAGAACACTAAGATTCTGAAACTTTAAAAACAGTAGGGATTATCTGACAATAGATGCGCGTATACATAGTCACACAACTGGCTCGTAAGGTTTTATGGATTTGTTACTAATCTAGAGAGCAATAAAGGCCAATTTCATAAGAGTCATGGCAGTTTATTGTGCATTACCTCATACTGGACTCAAGTAATGTGCGATTGAAGGGAAATGAGTGACTATCTCGGCACCCAGAGACCACAGCTTTTCCTTACTCTCTGCATTTGTGTGACGCATTCAGTTTTGGAGTGCCAAACTTTATTATTTCAGACTCAGCTTTGGCCTGCAGAGCACATGTGCTCATGATGTCACCACTGTGGTAATTGGAAGGGGCGCACTGTGCACTTACTGATGACTGACTGTATTTTGTGGTGTTGGAGATCAGTGGGAAAGCTGAGTTAATGTGTGTATGAGGAGGTACGTTTTCAGTGCCGTGACTCTACAGAGAACTTGTGGTAGCAGTTACAGCCTCTCAGCTCAGGAAGGATTTAGGCTCCAGTCTTTAGTCTTGAAATGCAGTTCAAAAGAAACTATGATGGATGTTTAGCATTTATGTTTTTGTTCGGCTGCTTGCTGATGGCCTACCACAGAGATGTTAGAGGTTTTATAAAAAGAGTGTGTGTGTATCTGAAAGAAGTCAGCTGAATCATTTATCCCTGTACTATTGAGGTTCTCTCACACTTATTAAATAATGTTTAATTATATTAAATATCACTTGCATACAAAAGTTTAGGGACAGTAAGATATATTTAAGAAATACATTTTATACAGCAATTATGCAGTAAAATAAACAATAGTGAAAGTAAAGACATTTATGATGTTTCAAAAGATTCCCATTTCAAATAAATGCTGTTCTTTTGAACCATTTATGAATAAAATATTAATCTGAAAAAACTGTTTTGCAACACAACAGTGATCCTAATAAGAAATGTTTCTTGAACAGCAAATCAGAATGATTTCTGAAGGATCGTGTAACACTGAAGACTGGAGTAAAGCGCTGAAAATTCAGCTTTGCCATCACAAGAATAAATTACATTATTAAAAGATTGAAATAGTACACAGATATTTTAAATTGTGATAATATAATCAATAAATATGAAAAAAATATCTTACTGACACCACATTTTTAAAAACTTTATTACTTTCAAGTGCCACTTTTTTTATTCTTGCTTTTCAAAAGGGGACCATTTCATATATTAAATATTTAATAATAATAAACAACTTTTAATCATATTTAGTTAGAGGTGGACATAAGCTTTGGTACAGTACTGCTTTTAAGATGGTCAAATTACATTTTAAGTCATACTAAAATGGTTAATTCCACTGATATATTGACTGCTCAACTAGAAACATCCATGTTTCTAATTTTTATTCGAGAAATCGGGTCACCTTAGAATAGATTGCATTTTGGATGCAGGTTCTCTCCCAACATGCAAATGCATGCTAGCCTAATCTGGTCTTTTCAGAAGAGTTTTGATACCCCGTGTTAATAAAATCAGAAGAGTGAGAAATCTTGTAACAGTCTTGCACGAACAACTCTCAGGTTTATCCAACGCTACTGTGTGAAAATACCTCATCTCATTTGACCCCTACTTAGAAGTCATAAATTAATCAGTAAGTGTGACTATTTCTATTTCCTACATGCCCGTTTTTGGCCAAAAGAAAAAGTACTACCAGACCTGCGGCTTGCATCCTTACCAAAGAGTCAAAGAATAGGAAAATGTAATTTCTTTCCATGCAGAAAGCCTCTATTATTAGACCTCCATCATTCACAGTTAAGAAGATGGACAGATAGGTGCGATCTCTCAATGGGTAAATGCAACACCAACGCTCGAAGCGCATGGGGAGCAGGAGCGGAGCGTGTGCGAATAACCCACGGGCCTGTGACAGTGTGTGAGTGATGATGTCACCATCCTGAAGGAAGGATGAGGGGTGTCAATCCTTTTCCCTCTCATTTATCTTTAAATGGCCGTCAAAGGGAAGTTTTGAGATTTCAGTCAATGGAAAACGATTTCCCGTCCAATACCAGCCGTCAGGATATGATGACTCAGTTTGCCGTCAACAATTGTAACCAAAAAGGCAGCAACTCTCAAGATGAATGTGAAGGCACATGACATATTTCAATGATATATTCTAACATTAATATGAACCTGTATATTTTCCAAGTATAGTGTTCCTTATTATGTTTTAGAGCGAGGAAACTCAAGAAGCACATAATGAAAAAGCATAGAGATTTTTGAAACGTCTCCCTTGTGGTAATCCAATCAAACAGTTTTTTTTTCCCCTTTCTAAATATTTACATATCAAGGGCAGGGATACAGTTTTCTTTGGCATGGAACAATATTTATACCCCAGAATAATGAACTAGTGTTGTATTTCTTCAAAGTAAGAGGATTCAGATCATTTTCATATCACCACCAAGTTGTTTAAGAGGAAAACACATCTTCACTTTACTCTCCCAAGAGTGCTCACTGTCTGTGAGATCTGACTGTGGAATATGAAGACGATGAAAATAGAACAGTCTATCTTGACCTCTCCAGAGGAGCAGGACCTGAGGGAGAGCAGGAACAGTTTTTGTTGCATCTGGATCTCTGGAAAAGGCAACAGCTAACCCACCCATAAAGAAAAATCACAAATGAGGGCTTTATGATATCTGCATTGTTTCTCTAAGAAAACAAGATTAAACAGGGCTTTTTCTTAAGAGACAAGTAAACCTTTTTGCTAACTTCTGCTAAACTTAGCCACCCACACATTACCTTTTTCAAAACATTTCTATTTTTGCCCAACATGCGTGTGCTTTTTAAGGAAATTAATCAGTTTATTCACCAAGAACATGTTACATTGATTTAAAAAAGTGACAGTAAAAACTGAACTAAAAATATTAAGAATCGTAGCTGTTTTCAAAAATAAGAAATGTGTCTTGGATCACGTGACACTGAAGAATGGAGTAATGAAGCTGAAAATTCAACTTTGCCATCACAGGAATAGATTAAAGTAGAATCATAAACCGAAAAAAATATTTTAAAATGTATAAATATTTTACAATATTACTGGTTTTACTGTTTTTTATTGAATTTATTAATCCTTGGTAAACACAAGAGAAAAAAACAAACAATGTACTAACCCTGTACATCAATCTTGACCAAAAATACATATACACCTCATGATGGACATAATATCACAACATCAAAAGGTGTATCAATTTTTGGTCAAACTCTTGTATTGACAATGCAAGAGCCAAGCACTCTGTAAAGTCTCCTCAGCACATCCCAAAGACTTTCAATGAATTTATTCATGTGTGAAGATGCATTCAACAATTGTTCAACGTTCAACAATGAGCCTGATGAATCTTGACACTGTCATCCTGGAATATGGCTCGCATTTTGACAATATTTTGAGTGTATTTGACTATAAACAGCAAAAAAACAACAAAATTTAGTACTAAGAGGCAGCTTTGTGCAGGTGCACTTTTGCTGTGAGCACAAAAACTGCGGGAATGAGTAAAATATTGCGCAATACGCTCATACCATGGCAAAATTCAAGTCCGTGAAACAAGTGAGTGAGAGGAAGTGGGTTGTCAATTGACTTTCTGTCAGAGAGACAAAGAAAGAGTTGCCGGTATAATGCATCTATGGTGCAGAAAATTAGCGTTGGATGAGTTTCAGATATTTCAGCATTGATATGCATAAACAAATGTGTTTGTTAAATGTCAAGCCCTGGTTATAATTATTGTATAAGATCATCATATACCAAATATTGCAAATTTTGTTAGGTGGGAGTTCACGAGGACTCTTCTGCAACTCTTTCCAGCTAATAAGATCTCCATATACCCTGTCCACTACTCATGGGACAGGTCAAGACACACTCACAGTAACTCACACTCTCCCACGAATTGTATATAAATAAAAACAATAACAATTTACAGTGAGAGCACGGAGGGAGGGAGAAAACCTCCAGAAAGCAGAAAGAGCCAATGGGAATGTGGAAGTGGAAAGCGTATGAGAACAGAGAGAACAAATCCATCTCGTGTTGTTTCATTTGACAGATTTAGAGGAAATTGCCACATGTCTGCAGTCAAAATTATATTATTAGGGGACACGACCTCTTGTGAGGAAAAGGATCTGTTGTGGGTATAGCAGAGGAAAATAGGGAGGATTTTTTGGAACGGGATTAAAGAAAAGCTGACAGAGATGGAGAGGCTGGGTCGTGCTTTCTTGCTTGTCATGCGTCTCTAATCCAGCCAATGAGATGGCACAAGCGCTGGTTCATTTGCGAGTTTACTGGGTCACCAGCACAGCTGTGCATCAGAATTCAGGGTAATGTTCAATGAGGTGAAAAAGCAATTCAGGTCTACCGAAGGGTTACGCAAACACATTTTCTCTGTGTGCCTGTGTTTCCAAGACTGAAATGTTCAAACATAATAACGGACTGTTTGGAAATGTTCTGTTACCATGCAATGACCTTCAGCTTAAGCCAATATCCTCACACATTAGGTGCAAAGGTTGCACATAAAAACAATGTCTTGTTTATAAGCTACAGATAAATTATCTGTTACCATTTTCAACCGAGTATGGTGAAATGGTGAGGTGTTTTTCCTCAAATACTTTCCTCATTTTTAAAAATTATAGAGGCTATATGGAGACAAAGATACACAGACAGGGCTTAACATGAACACCTGCCAACTGCGGGTGGATATCGGCAGTTGCGTGAAATTCAGTCACTCCTACTTGCCCACTTCAGCAGGTTGAATATGATATACAATTTATATATTTTTTTAATTGTAGTCTATTTAAAATAAAAAGGCAACTGATATCATAACGTAAGTGCAACATACACTCACCTAAAAGATTATTAGGAACATCTGTTCAATTTCTCATTAATGCAATTATCTAATCAACCAATCACAATGGTAGTTGCTTCAATGCATTTAGGAGTGTGGTCCTGGTCAAGACAATCTCCTGAACTCCAAACTGAATGTCAGAATGGGAAAGAAAGGTGATTTAAGTCATTTTGAGCGTGGCATGGTTGTTGGTGCCAGACGGGCCGATCTGAGTATTTCTGCTCAGTTACTGGGATTTTCACGCACAACCATTTCTAGGGTTTACAAAGAATGGTGTGAAAAGGGAAAAACATCCAGTATGCGGCAGTCCTGTGGGCGAAAATGCCTTGTTGATGCTAGAGGTCAGAGGAGAATGGGCCGACTGATTCAAGCTGATAGAAGAGCAACTTTGACTGAAATAGCCACTTGTTACAACTGATTTATGCAGCAAAGCATTTGTGAAGCCACAACACGCACAACCTTGAGGCGGATGGGCTACAACAGAGGAAGACCCCACCGGGTACCACTCATCTCCACAACAAATAGGAAAAAGAGGCTACAATTTGCACAAGCTCACCAAAATTGGAAAGAAATTTATTATGGTTCAAAATTTATTATGGTTCAATTTTATACAAACTGGTAGCCAATAATTAAAATGAAAGATGCATATTCACAACAGTTTTCCAGTTCTAAATGTTACATAATAGTAGTAAAAACCAAAACCAAAAACATTGATTATTAACAGAGAGCGTTAACTGCACTGTTGAACTGATTATGAAGATACATGTTTTTGTGTGTAGGAGAAACATAAACCAACAATATTTGATTTATTTTTATTTTTTACAAAACAGAGTGACATTTATAGATCTGACTATATCAAATGAAACCTAAACCGCTTTAAAAACATCATCTTAATTGAGCAAATCTGTAATCTCTTAGTTGGTTCCTAAACGTTTTTTAGGAGCCAGTGGATCTGTAGTCAAAATTTTATTCTGGAGTCCTGCCTTATGTTGCATGCTTAATTCAGCAAGTAAAAATTGTTATTTTGCATAAGTTGAATACCAGTCAGACTAAATGAGTTAAAAAACTGCAATTATTTCCAGATCACTCACCAAACTGCAAATGCAATATCTAGCTGCATTGTGCGATACAGTTGTCAGCAGAGAGTGATTTGATATTTACTACTAGTAAGAGTGGTAGGTAGGCTATTCTGAATTATAAACCTTTACTTTAAGAAATACATCATGGCATTTGACCTCCAGTGGACCAATCAGCAATACTCAATTAGGTCACTCAATTAAGACACCGGGCTTAAACTAAAGACTGATGACACAACCTAGACCAATGCAAGGTTAGGAACATCAAATAGTCAGTTTGAAGAATGAGCAAAGCAAAAATGTTGTCAATAGATGAGAACAACAGCAAGAAAATGCAGACTTATGATGGCATTGATGGTGTCTCTGCATGTTCCACAAACCTCACCCAGAGCATGTGAATAGCCAAGAACAATTAGGCAATTTGTCATAAATTAGAGGACTCCGTCATGGCTGGTTCCTCATTAAGTCGTGAGTGGACAGTTTAATTGAGCAGCATTCTTGTCTGGAGAAGCTTTGAAAAATGAAAAGCCTATACAGAACACGACCAAAGCAATATTAGGATCTCTCCATTTCTTGCTCCTTCTAGCCCACCCTTCCTAATGAGGTAGACTTGACTCCCCTTTCCCTGTTCAAATCAGTAGGGGTGCACAATAATGCTGGCTTCTGCATGCTCCTGCCAGCAGGTGGCAACCATAAGGATCAGTCCCACCTTTCATCCTTCTCTGGGCTCTCTTAGAAAAGAGTACATCATATCTCTAATGTAAAAGTAATAACTGCATTTCTAGTCACAAAAATGCCTTGGGGTGCAGGAATAATGATGTGCAGAGATCATGCCACCAAAAAAGAAAATACTTGCTGGTGAATGTAATAAAGAATAAGATTTAGTGCTTTAAGTCATTCTCTTGAAAAATACAGCTTAAACCAATGGTAGCCAAATTTTAATTATTTCAAGCTAGTCCACTCCACCCTCGCTCAGTTAGACAGACAGAGCAATAGATAGACAAATAGATTCATTTTCACATTTTCATTCTCACACCTGCTACTATTTAAAAGTGTCAAACGACTGTTGGATTCTGGTCAGTTGTTTCTACTTCTACTTGCGTTTAACCACAGGGTCATCCCCCTTTGCTCTGCTAAACAGGAAGTTGAGATTGTGAGAGCAGGGGGCCAAGGTTTGAGGTTACCTTCATGGCGTGCTGCAGATCTCAGCATCTGCTGTTCGCCTTTCCTGTTTTGACGGCTACTGTCTGGCTCGCTCCAAATAATGCTTTTGGCACCAGCTCACCCTTAACTGCCCCACTCAGACCTCATATCGTTCCGCACAAAAAGAGGAACTGACTTAAACGTACATCCGCTCCCTCTCCCTCCCAACTCCCCAAACACTGACAAACAAGGAACTCACCGTTCTCCAAACAGGCCTGGGAGAGGAGACGAGTCTGCCTGTTCAGTCTGTTTATTTGATGGGTGAATCTACTCCCACTCTGGGACAAATATCGGTTCTAAAAGACTGATACTGGCTTATGGTTTGTCAGTTATATGGCATGCCCTCTGCATTGTTGTGAAAATAAAGACATTTATCTTCACTGAATGAACACGATGTTCTTCTCTCTAGGGCTACTGTATCTTTTTCAGCTGGAATGAGAATCAGTAATTGTGTGGTGAGATGTCCAAATAACAGCCTCTGGCCTACATGTTTATTTGGCTGAAGGATTGTAAGACTGAAACTTCTGGAAGAAAGATGAGTGTTGGATAGGAAATTATAAACCGATGTAAATGGATTTGGATTATGGCTTATCCTTTTGTTTAGCTTTGGAAAGACTCATTTTCATATAATAGTTATGTTTATTTATATGATTTCATTAATATAATAATTATGGCAGTGAATTTAACACTGTAGGTCAGTGTTTCCCAACCCTTTTCCTGGAGGCACACTGACAGTACACATTTTGCATGTGTCCCTTATCTGTCCGATATATTTCTGGTCGAGTCTCTACTAACAAGCTGAATCAGGTGTGTTTAATTAGGAAGAGTTGGAAAACCTGTAGTGTTGGTGTGCCTCCAGGAACAGGGTTGGGAAACACTGCTGTAGGTCAACAACAAAAAAGGAAAAATCTTAAAACAAAAGGGAATCTAGTTGGAAATTGCAAAAAAAAAAAAAGTAATCTTTGAATTCATGTTGGTTTGATACTCAAACTTTTAGAATATTTTCAAGAACTGTTCATTTTACAAATAATTTTACAGTAGTAGTTAATTCAGAAATTTCAGCTATAAAAAAAATTGGGAAGTCATAACATGATATTTTTCAACCTACCTACATTAGGTAAATTATTAAACTTATAAAGTTAAAAAATATAAATACTTACATGAATGTTATTCTTGACTGGAATAAAGGTTTTATTTTATATATAAAATAATACCCCGAGATACGAGCGTCTCTACATACGAGTATTCCAAGATACGAGTACGCGTACCGATGCCGATGCACCTTCACTTCACGTGTTCGCTGACTTCTGTACGCATCGAGATCTTACACGCAAGAGCATCGCCCGCGAGCAGGTGATTTTCTCTCCATTTAGTGCATTATTCTTCATAATAGCGCTGAGTTCTAAGAAAGTGAGTGGTAAGGATAATAGTGAGAAGAAGAAACGCATGATGTCCATGGAAATAGTATAAAATATACTCAAATATACCTGTTAACTGTCTTAACAGGGAATTTAAATAACCTCTAACACGCAGGAGCATCAGGAGGAACTGTCAACTGAGGAGCTATTCGAGCTGAAGATGATGAACATACGCAGGTGTTGCGAGAGCTCAGTAGTGGCGAGGAGGACGAGGGTGAACCGGAGCAAAACATTTCTACAAGTGAAATTAAGGAAGTGATGGCTATGTGACAGAAGGTTTCTAATGTCATTGAAAAGAAAAAACCCCAAAAATTGGCACTTTTTGACGATATGTGCCTTAGTCATTTTTAAAGGGAGACAGAAACAAATCTCCCTCGATTGGTATTTCTTAAAAGGTTGGCGCCAAGTGAAAGTGAGGGTAGTCAGGCGAAAAAAGCAAAACAATAATATAAAATAGAGAAGTAAAAAAAAATAAAAAAATACATAAGCTAAGTTCAGTTATAATACTTTACGCAAGTTACGCAGTGTTCGTGTAAGATACAATATGGAATCAAGTGTCTGCGTACCAACCCCCTTCCTCCCTCCTCCGCACCTGCTGCTACTTATAATTAAAACCACATTTTATTAGAAATAATTCGATATCACACAAATCCTTATACTGTATACATGTGCTATAATTGTGCGTGTGTGTGTCTATACCAATAAAAAACATGTTTTTTTCCAATGTTACGGATCTGGAACGGATTCATTTGTTTTCTATTATTTCTTATGGGAAAACGTGATTCCAGATATGAGCAATTTGAGTTACGAGCTCCGCCCTGGAATGAATTATGCACATATCTCGAGGTATTACTGCATATCCATGCATATCAGTATATAGAATTCCTGTTTATAGGCACTATAAATGACTCCACTTGTGAACGGTATAAACGTATAAAAGGAGGAAGGAAACATTAAACTAAAACATATTGCGTATTGCGTGAATGCATGTCCTTAAATACATATATATGGATATGCAATAGGTATGCACGTGTGTGTGACTGCTGAAACTTCTGAGCCGCTGCGGTTGTGATCACTCTTGCTAACTCCCAACTATCATAGTCAGCAAAGCTTTGCATTGCTTGGGTGTCTGCTTACAGAAATTACAAACCCAGAGAAGATAAAAGTCTTAAAAATCGGTATAAATCCATCTGAGGGAGGGAGTGTCGGGAGGACGGGACGAGGAGGATTTGGATATGGCATAGAATTTGCTCAGCAAAAAATCTTACAGCGTAAATCAGCATGAAGAGAGCGATGGAGTGGGGCGGCCGAGGAGCGGAATGGAGGTATTGTGTCAGTCACATCATGGCAGCTGAAATGCCAGAGGAAAATACTTAAGTGGGAAGAAAAATCTTCAGGAATCCAAGATGCACACACACACTGCAAAACATAAAAGAAAATGCCTCAAGTTCCTCAATCAAAGTGGTTGAACATGTGGGCGACTGGTGTGTCAATGAATAGCACAGTCACTAACAAGCACGTTTTTAATCTTTAGGTTTTTAACTGAAAGAATTGGCACTCTGACTAAACATACTGGACAACCAAGAAATACATGCTAAACTTTGATCATTACTGTGTGCAGGGCTTCCAAATTCTTCTAAATAGCCTTTAAAACATGCCTGCCTTTGATCTTTAACATTCTGATGAGCAGATGGAAACCCAAACTTAAAATGAAGACTGATGAAAGCTAATCACGCTAGCTTAAAGCGATAGGTCACCAAAAAAATCTAAAATCACTAAACTAAAACACTTACCTTCCTGTTGAGCTCTTCGGTCTATTATCATAATATCAAAATGTCTATGTAAGTCCCATTGCAATCAAGTCACTTGTTTGTTTTTTTGTGTGCATTTTATACAATACAGATCGTTTCAAAGCAGCCCTCCAGTGACAAACAGGAAAATGATGAACGTAGCAAACAGACTTAAATTCTGCTGTACTGCAGCTTTAAAAAAAGACAGTAGTGTCATTATTCAACTGAAGTTAGTTAAGTGTTCAATTCGGTTATAAAGCAGCTCTGCGGAAAAAAGTGATGTCTTTATCCAGCTCGGTTCATTTCTCATCCAGGCCTGTCAAATAAATAATACTGCTGAATTTTAAGAGTCCCCAACTAAGCAAGCTAAAGGCAGCAGTCAAAGAACCAAAAATCTATCAGTTGACAGAATAAAAAAAAAAAAAAGAAACTTGGAGAGAAACCAGGCTAAGTCAGAGGGCCAGATCCCGGGTCAGACCACGAACATGGTACGATTACGACTAAAGGTAGCATCATAAGTCCCATTAACTCATTCAGAAAGTGGATTGATTATTATTCTCTGACGATCTTTCCCCCATTAGGTCGATTGAATTATTTGAATCCAATGACCAGCTCAGTATGTTTTGTGAGCAAATCATTCAAGTTGTCACGAGATAAACCAAATCATTGACTAGAGTAAACTCATCAACATAAGTGTGAGTTTCAGTGAAAATTTACTTCTCTCACAAACTATTGTAACTTGGAATAAATTGCATACAATTTACTTTTGTTTAATTTTAACTTTATGCATTAACGGTGACTTTGCATCCTTTTTGAAGCTTGTAAGCTTCAGTCCCCATTCACTGGAATTCCATAACATAAAGCTTGGACAATTAAACTACCAAATATTGGTGTTTGGAGTTTATAAGAAAGCAAATCTTGCGAATGAAGACATGTTCATGTTCAACTATTCTTACTTGAGAAATGCAAACCATAAACCCATCTACTATAAGAAAGTCCTCTGGAAGTTAAAAGGACGGTTCACCATAAAACTAAAATGTATTAATTTAGTCATTCTCAGGTCCACTGACACGGAATATGGACCAAATAAAATAATCGATTAAAGATTTTTTTTCATTTCAAATTATTTTTATCTTATCTTTACAGAAGAAATTCATACAGGTTTGGAAAGACATGATGACAAGTTTCATTTTTGGGTGAACTATCCCTTTAAGACCTACAGATAAAAAAATCACAAATACTTCTTGACTTTTTATGTTCTACAACTTTCCAGTAGATCTCATATGTTTTAGACATACTTAAGCATAATTTTGCTTTTATCAGTGAAAATCTCCCATTTCAGAAATAAGTGCTCTTAAGGCTTTCAGCATTTTTAATTAAAAAGCCTTTCTGTTAGATGTGATAAGAGGGAGATCTTATGAACAAAACAAGAAAATAAAAACCTCCCTAGCCATGAAAAAAACAATCCATAATTCATAGTCTTCTGTCTAGTCTGGGGGCAAAAGTCATAGTGGCATTTATTATTGATCGTACTTATGTTATTAATTCACAATACGAGCTTGAAGAAGAGCTAGACATGAGAGCTGACAATTTCTGGTCTTCAGTGTACAGCATTATAAGTACCATCTTTAAAGAAGTCATTTAGACATGAGATAGCAATGAATGCTCAATTCAGTTTGCAGTTCCTCTTTTTAAAAACTGCATCCTTCACTGTTCACCTAAATGGTGTAACAATAGATACAAATTACTTCAAAAAAGCACATTTTACAGAAAACTGCTACAAAAGATTCACTGCCTGAGTGAGCTGTCAGAATGACTGAGAGTGAATCATAGACTGATTCACATTGTTTTGTAAAAATGTTTGACAAATTCATTGTAAGCCATTGACTAATCTGATTCACACATGAATCACTATCTCTAGGGTTCATTCTTTCTAAACAGTGAAATATGAATACAAAGAATACGAAACAGACTCTGATGGGCATATTATTGTTAGTGAAAATGTAACATTAAAGAATGTCAATGGTACTCTACTAAACCATTAAACACGTAAAGCCAGACTTTTTCTTTTTTTAATGGCAGTTTATTGATTCTTTAGCAAAAATATTGAACAAATTTAAGTATTACCATACTGGATACATCAAACATTTATAACTTGTACAATACGATAGATGGAGAATATGGACCTCATTCTAAATGAGGAAAAAAACATCTTGATTTTATACAGAGGCCCACACTGAATAAATACAAATGATTAGCATCAATTTCTGATATAATTAAATTACAATTATTAATTACAAATAAATACAATTCTTATATAACTAAATTGATAACTTTTAAAAAGTGAATAAATTAGACCTTTATGCCAATATTATAGACTGCTTAAATAAAATGCAATTAAATATCAGTTGTGACTCTATACTGTATATTCCTATATGTCTCAGTAAGATTTGATGTGGGGTCAAAACATAATACAATGATTATTGAAAGATGTACATAAAAATGTTTTCCAAAGGAAAAAAAAAATGTATAGACAAAGCAAACGGTAAAGTTTCTTCAGTCTTTCTTCTAAGTTTCATAAGTGTTCATTAAATATTACTTCCAACATAAAATGTATTCTTATGTTTACTATATTAAAATACTTTTTAAGGCCTTTGAAATCTGCATCAAATATGATACACTAGGCTGTATAGGGTTAAGACAGCTTTGCTACTGTATGGAAAAATAGCCCCACCACTACCTCACTACTGAGAAATGTAGTTAAACTAATAGCTTCAGTATCTGTAGCAATGCTACGGCCCAACATTGCCTGGATGGAGCTGTAAGACACACGCATCTCTGGAGAGCGGTTGAATTTCAGAGTCTGTCACTGGTTCTTCCTGTGGGGGAGGTCAAAGGGGAAAGAGCTAACACAGGGTAACTGAGCAGCCCTTGAACAAAAGAATAGATGGCAGGAGAGGGAGATGTGAGAGAAATGGTGGGAGTCCCATACATCACCCTTTCTCCAAGCCTGCAGGATGCCCCCCGTTCACGATTTGTTACCGCCAGGAAGAAACAGCTCTGTCATTGTGAGCAAGTAGGTCATTGGACCCCAAGCAGCTGAGAGAACGCAAATCAGCCAGATATACAGCGAGAAGAGCATGAAGGACAATGGAATTATGTGTTTTAAAATATTGACTGCAAAAAATAAAGTTAAAGCGCCACAAAAACAATATAAGTGTTAAGTTACTAAAGCAATTTAATAATGGGGGGAAGGGGGGTGGGTCTAATCAAATTATAATAATATCAAAATTCATCTTTAAATAGGTTTTTATGTTTTACTTAGAAAAAACCTTTAAAAAATGATTAAAGTGTGAAAACAAATTCAAAATATAAAGAAAATATGCTGTTACTTTTAACTTGGTTACTGCATGACATCATTACAGTCATTAAGTTGAAATGGCATTAAAGGTTTTCCCAACTGAAACCAACACAAGTACAAATGGTATATTAATAAGATCTTGGCACATGCGTTTTAACTAGATTTTCTATATATTAATCATTAATCACTATTAATCATCACTGCACAACAAATACAATTCACTGTTCAGATTTTTTTTTCCAAAAGGTTGACTCTTGCAAATTCTACCAATTCAAATCTAAGATTTCCTGCCTGTATGCAATAATCAATAGTAATGACAGAGCCTGAAGCAACCACAAGACAAAACAAGTATGATTGACAGGCAAATGCATCTCTATATCTATATGCCTCTGGTTGTGTACATGCACTTCAGTGTGCATTGTGTTTACATTTCTCCTGAAAGGGCATAGCCAAAAGGGTTAATGCAATGAATGACATCAGACCTCACCGTCAACCCAGGACACAGTAACAAAAACACACAACATAAGACTGACATCCATGCAAACACCCACGCAGGGGGCCTAGCATCTGGCCAAGCGATCAACACTCTTGTAACATCTCTTGTCAATTTACGAGTCCTGTTTTTCTAAGTGCTCACTGTGGTGCTTTAAATACGCAGCTGAAAAGGACAGATTCCCATCTCTGACCTCAATACGGAAGCATATTCCTGCTATTCAGCCTTACTATTCCTGCTATGCACAGCCTTATCAACACACAACCAAACAAAAAAGGAAATAGAGGGGAGAGCAAAATACTCAATGACCACTGGGTGCAGGATTGTGTGTAAACCACTGAAGCAACTTGGCAGCAGTGCTCTGGGATAATTTGGACATCAAGCTGAAAGCATAGTTGAGCAACAAGGTCAGCATGACAGGTTACAGAAGTGTGGGAAAAGCATGGTGCTCGGCCGTCGGCCTTGATTACTCACTACTTCTGAAGGATCCAGGTCCAGTTTCTCCACAGGCTTGGTTTAAGAGCGACCAAAGTCATCTGTCTGTCACTGCCGGTTTACAGTCACACAGACAGGCAAACAATGAAGAGGAAGTCATGAAATGAACCACAGCCTCTGGTTTCTGTTGTGTCTGGGAAAGGCCTCAGCTCCCACACAAGAATCTGTGGCATGGACAAAAGAGAGAAGGTCAAAGATGACTCCGGAAATAACAAGGTTCTGGCCCACAGCTTGTGTAAAACCCAGACCTACTGTTATTTTGTTATTCCTTCTGTTACTGTTATTCCTTCTGAGCTCTGGGCTTTCAAGCACTTAGTCAGAAGGCTAGGTGTGGAGAAACACCTGCGTTTCTGACACATTTTTAGACACTAAACTCTGGAAATATTACTGTTTTCTTTTACCAAAGACCCAATTACCCCAAAAATCATAATTTGCCATCCCAAACCTGTATGAGTTTATTTCTTCAACACAACATACAAGGAGAAATTTTATAATTTGATACATTCTTCAGTGCACTGAAGCTATAAAAAGCACCATAAAAGTATCTACACAACTTTTCTGAAGCCGCATGATGAGTTTGTGGCAAAATTTGTTATCTACGGATAATCTTCCCCTCCCAGAGGGTGTATATCAACATTTTAGTGATTACAACATAAATGTCATTGCTAATCACACAAAACCGATCAAAAGACTTCAAAACAATCAGAGGACTTGAAATGTAGGTCACAAGTCACATGAACTTCTTAAGATATATTTTATAACTTTTTATTTAGTCTCAGTGGTCATTTATATTTTTATTAAATTTAAAAGAGGTCAGGTTAGAAGTAAAAAAATAAGTCACATGGATTTGGCCATGACAGTTTGTATTTCCAGTGAACTTTTCCTTTAAGACTATATTTTATGCAAAGTTGCTTATAAAAAAGGATAGACAGACGGAGAGATGAATAGATGCAACACCTCATTCCATTTTAATACCTTGGCCTGTCATAAAAAGGTCAACATATCTGATATTTAAGAAGAAAGTTCAAAGTAGGGTTACTATAACCATGTGAACGTGTGTATGAATACACGATGAGTGTTTGTGTGCTAAAAAAGGTGAGAGGTTATGTAAATACTTTTGAGTGAGATGCACATTAAGGTGGACCATGTATTTAAAAAATAAAAATTCTACAGTTCTGTTGATTTTTGTCATTCCAAATGTGGTTTCATGTTGTTAGGAACACAGGAGTCTTTACACACTTTACGTTTCAGAACACAAATTGAAGCGCACATTCACCCACACACATACAGGTCCTTCATTCAGGCCTGTGGAATGTGAGTGTGTCCAGGTGCAGACAGAAAAGACTCGGGACTTTCCCCCTCGGCCCTTCTGATCCCTGTAGCAGAGTTCATGACTCACACACATCAGAGAAAGAGAGAAAACTTGCCTATTGAAAAATTCCCTACCCTATCTGTAACAGCCAAGTTTACCCACAAGTCACTGACAAGTGCTCTGTGTGGGCTCAATAGCAGGAAATGAAGTGTGAAAAAGCCTCTCTGCTAATTATTTATGAATATACCCCACATTTACACTTATCAAAATATCTTCAAGTGCTTAATAACTGGGGCTATGAATGGACCCTTGTGTCATATTCTGCTGATCTATAGGATATAGAGATACAAACCTTTGAAGAGCAATCGAACAGCCAATTTATTCCGTCAAGAACACAGAACCTGAAAAACAAACATAAAATCATATATTAAATAAAATACAAATACACATGTATCTGGTTGTAGTAGACATAATTTACCGCCTGCTAAAGCATAAAAGGCAGCAGTTAAGGGCCAGTCACACAGCCGATCACGCATGAATCACTCACAAATCATGCACAGATTGGGTTTGTGCATGCTTGTGCGTCGAGAAATTGACCAAAGTATTCCACGAACATTCGACGCATGATTCACTGACGGAACGCATCCAAACACGCACGCTTCGCGAACGTTCCACGTACAAGCACTTTCAGAATCCACATTGTCAGTGGATGTCAGTAGAATGAACGTGATATGTGCGCGGTTCATGTGTGATATGAAGGTGGTGCGTCAGTGGACGGACGTGGGCGGTTTCGAACCAGTTCCGACGCATAAGCACTGACGGCCGACGCGTATCCCGCGTATAGTCACGCATACTCGATGCATAAACTACGCATGCCGACTCATGAATAATGCAAGCTGATGCACAGGTGTGCGTCGGAAAAATTGTGAACCGTTCAAAACTCAAAATCACGCACAAAACGCCTTCGACGCACATCCACTTACAATCACTGACGGTCCACGTTCGTCCCACCAACAAATTACACATATGACGCACGCTCGGCGCAGAAACGAAAATCTGTGCGTAATTCATGCGTTTTCGCTGTGTGACTGGCCCTTTAGTTACATGGATCCAAAACTGAATTAGGAATTGACGAGATTTCCAGCTGGCAGGAGTTTGGCTAAACTGGTAGAAATGATTTGGTCAAGCTGGTTAGGGCTGGTAAACCTCTCTTCAGGTCAGGCAAGAACACCAAATGGCCAATCAGCTGAACACCAGCTTTGCAAGTCTGAGAGAGCAGTTTCATCCCCCTAAAACCATCAAACACTTTGGGCTAGCTTAGAGTGAGGTTAAACCACCTAATCTAGATAATTCATCTTGAACCTAGACTTCCTGCAGCGTTCCATCGCTAGCTAGCTTGACCAGTACAACTCTAATGGTAAATTATAATGGGTATTACTGTTTTGGCAAATTTGTGGATAATGAATATGTATAATCTCACGCATACATTTTTCATACAATCCGTTTACGCCACACTGGGGTGGACATTCCTGCTGTTTTTAGGTACATTTTGCTTTTAAAGCTTCCTTTCCATGCGTTTCATTTGAATTTATAGTAAAGGTCTCAAACTATGGTCTTGTTTTGTAAGTTAAAGGTATTTTATATCACACTGTAACACATTACATTGGGCCTTCTAATAAACAAATGCAACAACAACATTATAATTTTTGACATCTGTCCATCATAGTAGTCGCCAATTCTGGAGAACTACTCCCATACAAATTACATTGTTCAAATTTATAAAAATATTTCTCATGAGAACAGGCTGGCTAGCAAAATGTCACGAAATCACTAACTTTCTACTCGGATTAAAAGGTGCGGTCCCATTTAGTGGTTATGACAATGAATTAAGGACAACAAAATACATTTCCAAAGATAATCTTCCAGTTGGCAAACAAACTAAACCTAAATAACTGGTTTCTAAACCGTCACTATCATTTTTGAGATGTACTTTATTATGGTCTCAATTTTACTTTGTTTCCAAGCTACGAATCTCCAACACAGAGGTCACGTCGCCATTGGTCGAATTCATGTGTCCAAGTTCTTTGCTACCAGAAGTTCACCAGGTGAAATTCCTCACTGTACAGATTCCCATTGAACTAAATTAATTTTGCCCACTAAATTTCACTGAGCAACAGTCGGTAAATGTGAATAGGAGTACAATTGAGCCCAGTGTTGTGCAGTAAATCCAAAAGAGGTAAAGAACGAACTAGGACTAAGACTACTCTTGTTTCAAAGGAATGTCAAGGAAAAACCTCTGTGACCACCTTGACCACCTTAAGATGTTATGACCTTGTTTTTCCAGCAGGGTAGTCCAAGGTAAAGATCAGCAAGGACTGACAGTATCCCTAGCACACATATGCTGAAATTGATCAAAATATGGCAGTTCTCTGAGTTCACAGCTGTGCTGCCTGCCTGAGCTGGGCCAAGCTGGCAGTGGTCAACAGCTGAGGCAGAGCTGGGCACCAAAGCAGCTCTGTGACAGCCCACATTCCCCCAGCGTAACAGCCAAACACTTCTTTAAAGAGCCTGATTATGCATTCCCAGCCTTCAGCAGTAAAGCGGCCCTTTAAAATGACTGACACTGGATTCTCAGCACTTAGCACTGAGGTTTCCGTTCACAGATCGTGCCGACACTGTCAGATGAGGTCGTTTGAAGCACATTCTCAAGGTTCCATCTCATAGCCTGTGAGTGCATAAAGAGACTACTTGACCTCTTAATCAAGCTAATTAAAGCAATCATCTAGCAAAGGCACATTGTGATTAGGACTAGGATTTATAATGTAACATGCAAAAGCTAAGAGACACAATATACATGAGTGCCTAGCTACTTTTTCAATATTTTTCTAATGCACTTTTTTGATCTAAACAATTTGTCCATCACTGCTAACTGTGTACAAATGCTGTGTATCCACTGCTTTAAGTTGCAGTAATCTTGAAAGCAGCTGCAAAGGGCTAAAAAAGCCACATGATTTGAAGCTCTTGCCAGCTGCCTGCCATCTCAGAGTTAAACACACATCAAAAGTTCTTCATTTAACACCCTGGAGGGGGGAGGGAGGAGATAGAGATGGTGGGAGAAAGACAAAGAAACAGAGAGGAAGGAAAATAGCAATAATAAATGAAAGCATGTGTGTGTAAGGACAGTCAAATGCCTGTTTTACACCACACGTAGAAGCACTAAGCAGTAGCTTAACTTCAGTTTTTCCTTCACACTGACAACATTTCAGCTTTTAGATTGTGAACGAATAATTCTCATTCACTCAACTCTTTACACTGAAGTCTCTCAGTTTTGATGTTCTGCCTTCAGAGACTATGACATGAGCAGATATCATTCGAGTGCGGAAAAAAAAAAAATCACAAATTTTAAACTGAATGTTAGAAACAAAATGTTGTCAGAACAAAACAAAAAAAAGATGAAAGTCAGCACCAGATAAAAACCTTACACTAGTTAAGCTTTTTTTTTATTATTATTGCACTGTAAATGCATTCATTCCAGTCAAAAAGTCAATGTAAATGCATCTAAAAGCCACTTCAGACGCAGCATCTGTGCCAACAGAGCAAAGATGGCTTTTGTTGATACTGGAGATTAGCAAGAACCCTGTAGTGTCTTATTCAAATTGAATTTATGAATTAGAATAAGGAGAGGCAGAATAATGTTCGTTCAGTTTGGCATGTTCTAGCAACTGAGAAAATTGAGAAGAAATAGACTGGTTTGTTATTTCTGGGGAAATGCCAATGGTATTTAAATATACTTTCTGGAGTCTCTTAGTATATTTGTACACGTAGAAATTTTAATACAGAACTGTTTGGTGTTTGGTTGTCAGTGCCTGGTTGAGTGAATAATTCAGTTACTCATCATTTCTAACCCATAAAAATCCACTCACTTAACACCTACTGGAATAAAATTGTATCTTACAAAAACTAAATGAATCAGGGAAAAACCTGCAAAAATCTTTTTAGTGAATTCAGTAATCCCTCGCCACTTCACAGTCCAAGTTTTGCGGCCTAAAAATTACCACCATATCGGCAGCCGTATTACGGAAAGTAGTGTTGTTTTATCGTGATGCGCGAGAGAAACGGTTTCCCAGAAAGCCAGACAAAGAGAGAAACTCTCAGAGGCTTTGTATACCTACGTGATTGGTTCCCGGCATGAGATCGACGAATGACAGCACGAATGGATTTATCCCGTGAGCTGATTGGCTGATCCTACTTCGCGGATTTTCACCTATCGCACAGGGTTCCGGTCCACATTAACCGCGGTAAACGGGGGATCACTGTATATTCAAAATTGTGTGTCTCCTAATCTACAGGACTGTTGCTCTATAAAAATAAAGAATAAGTAAGAACAAGAAGTATTTCAGGAGTTAATAACTGAATCAAATTCATGAGACCGCTTTTAGACTCACCATTGGCCAAGCATTCACATCTGCATTTGCACCATTGCAAAAAGTACGTTTCTGACCAAAGTGTATGAGGGAGAAAGAACATTTAAGGGCACTTTAGATCCTGAAAGTCTTCCTTAACAGCCATGATGTTAAAGTCAATGCAAAGAACAGGAATTCAGGTGATACAGAAAAACACTCGCTCAGTCCATACACCTCAGACCAGCATATGTGAACCGAGAGAAAAAATAGGTACAGAGCGCTTAGTCACAGCTTTGAGCTAGGCCGCCACACAGGGCGAAATAGATTTGGTTGTGGTTCCTGGCACAATGAGGTCTTTCACATGCTGCCCTGAGGGTGGTCTACTTTGGCCGATCCTATCAAGCGGCCCTCCACTGCGAGATATCTCACCAGTCACCATGACAACAACCTACCAAACACAGAGCGCTCACACAGGTGCGTCAAGCCACACAGGTGCTTTCGGTCAGAGAATAGAGAGGGGTCATGGGAAAGGATGGAAAAAGAGTGTCCAAAGACAGAAGTATATAGTGAAAGGCTAGTAACCAAGCACAGAACAAGATTGTACCAGTCTTTATAAATCTACCCACCGCCTTCTGATATCTATGGCATTGTAGGGGAGCCAATGACTCAATATTTATCTAAAGGTCAGATATATTTGTGAATTACACACACATACAATAGATGCAAGCATACACCCACCAACCCTCAAAAAGGAAGTGTGATTTGTCCATGCACAACAAATACATAAATAAGAGAAAAATAATACAAACTTTTCTTTTTGCAAATCCTCACATAAGGAAGATAAGTCAGAAACTAGATCTACAGGGGTCAAATTGGGAGTAGATCATTTGATAGAAAACTAAATGGTTGTTTAAATAAGATATCCTATATGACAAAATATTTTATAAAATATAATAAGCTACCTTTTTTAACTCATTTACAGAATTTTGCTATAACTGATTTATTCTGCTTTTCACAAATAGTCAGAAAATATTTGACTAAAAAACAAAAAAAACGTTTTTATTCTACTGACCACACTAGTTTCTAAACAGTTAAAGGTTTCTTTTTTGTCTTTTATGTTTCTTATATCACTATAGCAGGGTTTGGAAAAAGATACAATGTCAACTTGAAAAATAAATATTGCCCAGATAATATTTTAATTTGTACTGGCTTCAGTACAGTAACAATATCAATGTAATGCAATACTTTATAAATATCATTAAAATATCATGCTTAATATTTTCACACACTGTATAAATAGTCCTATATACACATGAAAATATACAGCTGTCTGTATATTTTAGGAAATGGAGCCCTTGCAAGTTCTAGGGTCCTTGGCATCAAAAAGTCTCTGAAGCAGACAGAAATTCAAATGAAAATGGAGAAAAATGGAGAATTCTATTTCCCAATAACCTCTACAATAAATTTTTCAAAGTAATCCCAATATGTTTAAAACTAAAGTTCAGATTTCCCAAAAATATGCCATCTGAAATCAAGGGTTGCGAATACAATTCAAACTCAAATATTTCTCATTGAATCAAACCATCAAAGCTACATTTGTCGTAAATCCTTCTAATTTGTATACATTAGATTTCTCCTAAGGAATTTAAGGAGAAACATCTGAGACAAGGTTAATACTTAACCACGTAATTAATGAATTCTATTAAGCTATAAAAGCACAACATCAGAGGAATAAAAATTTCTCCTGGGATCAGTTGTTACTATATTTGTAATGTCTCCTTTTAAAACCAAGTCTTCTTAAGAAACAAGACCCATTTGAAAGGCTGAAATGAAGAAACCAGAGGGCTTTTAAGTCACAGATTATGTTACGACCTGTCACAGGAAAAAAAACAACAGATATAAACGTATGCCTTGCTTAGCATTAAACCCATGAACGTTGGGTAGATGAAACCAGTAGCATGCTGAGAATTATGCATGTGCTAAAGTGAGAGGAGGTGGGTGTGCTCCTTTCCTTGCATGTGGGCAGAAAGTTGTGTATTTTTGTTTAAAGTCGGTGCCCAAGTAAAACATAAAGGCATCATTACTCGTGTGGACCCTTGCTGAATGAGCAACCCCCACTGCTTGAAGACTGAGGCTGCCTTATGGATAACATACGTCTGCGGAAAGAAGGCCAGTATAGAGATCAACGAAATGAAAATAAAAGCTGCGAATCAATAATCATGTTTGACAACGGCAACTGACTGGAACTGGAAATATTTCAGAGAGGAACGCAACTGTGCGAGATGCAGCAGTTCACAGGGTGTGTTTTGTCAAAGGCGGCCACTGTTACTTCTGCCAAAAGTTGCATTCCACTTCCAGACTGGATGGCTTTAGGATCTGCACGCAGGCAGGAAGGGGGTACGGTGATTTTCATCATACTTCACTAACATCTTGTGTTTAGATACCGTCAGAATTAACGAGGAACATGTCCACCTTGCACATGCATCAAAAATCTAGTTCATACATCAAACCACTGACTAGGAAAATAAACGCTGACTTATCATACAATGGCTCCGGTTATTTCTAACGTCTCCCCAGAAAGCAAATATTCCTTCATATATGTGGTTATTGTAGCAAGTGTAACTGTTGAATGACTAAAACCTTAAAGTCTTGATCCCAGAATAGTGCTGTAGATTTTGCTGAATTCAAACACTGTAAGTGTGAAAGCTTGTCTATGTGTTTCTGCACAGTCAGAAAAAAATGACGTGCATGCAAGGAATCAGCGAGAGGATTAGACGATACTTCCAACAATGCATCTCTCTTAGAATATTATGTTGAGTATGTACGGTATGATTTAGAAGAGATCGGGTTGACTATACATCATCATCGTATATACATGTGAGAGACGGGTTTGCCCTCAGCTGGGAACCAAATCTGAAAAACCTTTTGGGAAGTTTCTGCTTATCTTAACTTTATTTAAAACAATTGGACCCTATGGTGTGATTCGATTTTGCTTTATGGAAATCCTGATTTTAAACTATATATAACTTTATGTTTACATTCTGTCTCTATGTATAATGAAAATGTCCCATTCTCATTACTGCTTTAATTTATGCTTAAAGAAATCTAGAATTCAGTAAAACTTGAGAATTATAGTTAGTTCTAGTACATTATACATTTTAGGTAATCCATCTGATTATTTTAGAACTGTACAGTAGTACCTCAAGATACGCAAGGCTCAACTTACGAAAAATCCAAGTTACGAAAGCAAAGACGAAAATTTTTACTGCTCTACATACGAAAAGTTTTCAAGATACAAAAGGTTTCTGAAAGTCCGAGATTCGCCCCATAACAATTTTGAAACTTGCGCTGCACGCCGCCATCTTAGTTATAGTAGACTCGCCACCATCCTCCTGCTCTCCCATTGGTTCCTGATGCTAGCCAAGCCATGAGATCCTTCTCTCTAATTGGACAGCATCTCTCCATCATGCATCTTCTATACGTACGTGCTGGCATGCTTTAGCTCAGCCACTCCGCACCCGAAACATTAAATTTATGTGTTTTCGTAAAGTTAAGTGTACGTACGTACGTTATCTGCCGTTTGTCCTCCTCCTCCTCTGCCGCCACTTTTGGAGATAGGCTCACTCGAAAGGTAAGCTTCGACATTTTACGTTATTTCATTGTTTATAGGTCAATTTAGCTTTATTATGAAATTTAATGGGGTGTTTTTGGAGGGCTTGGAACGGATTAGCCATTTTACTTGTAAAATGTGTTCCAAGATAAAAACTCATAAAAAAAACTCATTATACGAAGGCCGCCTCGGAACGGATTAATTTCGTATCTCGAGGTACCACTGTATTTCGTAGCATATTATTATGAAATTCAAAGAAAAAGAACGGTTATTCCACTCTTGTTATTACTAAAAACATATTTTACTTGTTTATTCTATGTGTAATGGCTGCCTAAAGGCAGTTCTTAAGTACACAGTTCCACAAAATTTGAAGACTTTCTGGAATAATATGTATTAGCAATAGCAAAATGTAAAAGATAAAATTTGAATTCGGTGAGTATTTAATCATTTACTGCTATTTTGTGAATATCAAGTAATCATGTAATAAAGATTACATAAAATCCCTGCAATGTATGTATCTGTGTATATTAATCGAAAAGATTTTTTTTTATTCCATACAGAGAGCTCCATGACCTGGTGTCAGATTACAGATATATATATATATATATATATATATATACACACAAAATGAGCAGTTCTGTGGCCCGAGGACCAGGAGCAAAAGCCACTGTCTGAGACACTACATACTCAGATGGAGTCAACATACTCCATCAAAATAACTAATGGCATAGCGCCACGTTTCATTATTTTTCATAGATCAAGTTGACATGACTGAGCTGGACTTGTCCCGGCTGAGAAAATGCAGCCTGATCTCCAACTAGTCACCCAGAGGAGAACAACATATGTACAAACTGTTCACAGTAAAGCACAGTGAATCAAAGACTCGATGTGTGGCCAAGTTCCTTGAGGTCATAAACCTAATCAATGCTAAAGTAAACTTTGTATTAAGCAGAGCTCGCTTTCTCCCCCTTAGCTAGTAAGCAATCAGCTATGACTGCACTTACTTCAGAGCACATGGGCCGTAGTTGGCCATTACACACTGTGCTGAAAAGCCAACTGCAATGCATTAGTTTCTAATAATAAAAGAAGCACAGCGCACCATTCTAACACCCTTGATTGGTACCTTTTATAAAAGCAAAAGCCAGCCACATGAATTTAGACACTTAATGAGACAGGATTCTCTTTGGCACACCACAGTTAGAAAGGGATTAATTAAAAAAAGACAAGTAAAAAGGGTAAATGGCGCCAACAATCTTCAGATCCTATGAGAAGTCGTTGGAACAGTAGCATTTCGAATACTAATGTTAAAGCCGACTGAAGAACAACTCCATCCAAAACCGCCAGCTCAGACTCCATGAGAAGTTTTAAAACCAATTAGTGAATATTGATGAAGCAACTGAAGGTATTAGGTGCCACTAATGAATTAAAGGCTAAGAGCTTAAGACCATTATTTCCAAAGTAAAAGGCTCCACCGACAAACCATTACAAGGGCTGCACTTCACAAGTGACAGCTTTAGCACGTCTTTTTACACATACAAATTCTTAATTACTTTATACGAGTAGAGCGCATCTGACTATGGCTACATTCACACTGCAGTTGAATCAATTCTATTCCCCTCATGTGTAATATAGATCTGTTTTTTATGACATTTCACACTGAATGCCTTGTTAAGATATGTTATTAAATCTGTTATGTTGGTTTCATATGGTTTTGAAAAACTTTTGTACCAGTTCAAGAAAAGTTCTGACTCCAAATTACAAACATTTTTAGTGTACACACATTTATTATCTTTTTTTTTAAACAAATATCATGATTTTCACAACCTGAACTAGCAATACCTTCTCATAAAAAGGCAAAATATCATTCATTTTAAAGACTTATTGACTTTGACAAACAAGAGAATTTCATCCATTTAAATGTTCATCATTATATCATGAGAGCTGTTGTTTATGAACATGTTTATCACAGAAGATGGCCATTCAAGTCATTGCATGCACAAAAGAAATTGGTCAATTTGGGTTGTTGCATACATAGCTTAGCCGTATACTGGATAAGATGATTTGTGTACATACGGACCACACCACTGTATTTACACACTATATATATCTTAAGCCTTAAGACAAGGAATTTTCTATCCGAAACATTAAAAGATGGATAAGTTAATGGCCATCATGTCTCAGAGATTTTGTGTGACCTTAATGCTTCCAACAAGCAAAGTAATGGTTCTCACACACAGAAATGTGCTGTCCGCATTGAACCATCCTTAGACGTAAAGAAATAATGCACATTTGGATCCAAGCGGTCTTGAACACCAGCTGATTGGATGAGGGTCAGGAAAGAGCGTAGAGCAATCCACACCCTATCTAGTGGTGCATCCTCCTGTGGATTATGAGCTGTCAGTACTGAAACACTCTCCGCCTACTGGCTCTAATGAATCTGCTATAATTCACAGGCACATTGGCAGATGTTCCAAAGGTCTGCCACTCTCTCATTTGTGCCGCCCACCTCAAAGCTCTCGTTTCAGATCTTACTCTCATAATCAGCCTCATAACGCGGAGACTTCTCATCTTTTCGAAACCACTGCACATTAACTAAAAATTTCTCATGGGAAAATCTCTCTCACCTTCCAGTTTACGAGCCTCAGACGTGGAAGAGCTTCTTGTCAATACTGTGTTCAAAAGTGATTACGATAAACTGTGAATTTAGATTGCAGTGTAGACTGTTTAGTCTCTCTCCACCATGTGAAAGGTTCTCTGTGACTGGCTCCCCTATAGTCCTAGATCATTATTCAACCCTCTCTGAAACATGTGGAACTCCTTAAACACACACACACACACACACACACACACAGTGAGTGAAGCCAATCTCCAACTGTCACAGGACATTGACCTTCATCCTCAAGCGCAATATACAGTGATTGCTTTCACAGATGTGTTCTGTACTAACAAAACCTATGAAGTTCTTGCAACTTTTTCCATTTCGGTTTATTTCTAATTCTCAGCTTATCACATCCCATTATTTAGATAACAATTTCTATAACTAGCCCTGAAAAGCATGAAATAAATCTCAAATCTTTAAAAAAATATGATATTCCATTCAATTAAAGTCAAAATTAAATAATATATCAAATATTTTGAGCCAGTCACCTGAGCCTATAATATTAATTTCACTCTTAAAGCTCCCAAAAGGAGGTTTCAGCAACAATGTAATAAACAATTCATTTTAGGTTCCCCAAAGAGTTTAGTGAACACTTATTTCACTTTCATATTTTAATAACCTAAAAAAAAAACTTTAGGTTTCCTGTAGCTCAACCAGTAGAGCGTTGGTGTATACAATGCAAAGGTCATGGGTTCGATTCCCAGGGAAAGCAAGAACTGTTTAGAATGTCAATGTGCTTCTTGAATGCAATGTTAGTCGTTTGGATAAAAGTGTCAGCCAAATGTGTAAATGTAACCTTTATTTCACTATAAAATAACTTTTTGTGTAATGAAAAGGTTTTGTAGATTTTAAAGGTTCTTCATGGAACCATTAAAGCCAATAAAGAACCTTTATCTTTATCAAAGGCCTGTTCACACTAAGGACAATACCAATAGTGACAAAGACATTTATATTTAGAAAGTTTTAAAAATCAAAGAATAGTAGAGTCCACACCACAACTCTAATGATAAGGGCACGATAGAATGATATAGTTGGACCCAATCAGAATCTACCAGACTTTAAAGACCTTGAGCATTTAACGTGGCACACAACAAATCTGCAGAGCTCGATTAGAATAAACTGAACGTTATCATCTGCTAGTGTAGATAGTAATATAGTTATCGTTATAGTTACCTTTATAGCTATTATTCTTGATGCGAACAGGCCTTTAAAGTGTACTTTACAGCAGTACATAACCTTTCAATAGTTATATACCATTATCATCAACATAATCATATAATCACATATTATCAACAATATTTTTACAAGTTTTTTTATGCACTTGTAATTTTTTTCTCTCCATATAGTCATTTTAGCACTTCATCTTCCAGGTCATTTCATTTTATTTAAGCTTTATTTCAAATCACTGAAAAAGATTTGTAATAGTTTAGTTAACGATAGTATCGCTAGTCCATACCATGCTTTAAGAGGCCTATAAAATAACTGTTCACTTTGCTTATAAAATAACCAGATACTTACAGAAAGTACAGAGATGGCATTTTTAATTAAATAAAAAAGAAAAAAAGACCAAAACATATTCTACACCTACAACTACAATTTTGTACAGCGCAAAGATTAAATAGCCTTTTACTAATACATGCTGAATTGCTGAAAATTGCAGAGGAGGAAAAATATATATATCTTGTGAGCCCAAACTACAAAACTGCCAAAGTACCAAACCATAGAAATGCATCTCATTCAGCTCAAATTACATTTTCCACAGGAGTTGACTAATAAGGAAAAAAGAATAACAGAAGAAGGAATTCAAGAAAATAATATGTAGGTGTCAGGGTGTGAGTGAGAAGCAGCAATGGAAAACAGGCAAGAAGAGGAAGAGGAGAGGAGAGGAGGTTATTCTGGGTGGAACAAGGAAGCTTGGATGTTGTGTGCCAATCTGAACCATAAAGGGATTTTGTGATGAGAAAGTAGAAGAGAGGATGGGAAGAGAGAGGATAGGAGACTTCACAGCACAGCAACATCTGTGATGAATTTGCATTGAACTGTGAATGGAGCACCAGGTTCATGTGCTCCTTATGTGCTGGAGCGCAATTCGCAACATTGTTACTGCAAAGTCAAATGTAAGACTTTTAAAGATATGCACAAACAAAATGAATACTGTATTGTATGCACTTTGATATACCATTTAAACATATTTAAGACTTTCTATGCCCTTAAATTTGATCAACGTGAATTTAAAACATTTAAACAAGCCGTTTAAAAAAATTATAAAAATGTAGATAAATAGCCAGCCACCATAAGCTTTTTAAATCAATTTCACAAGCATTTCATCCCCCCA
The DNA here is from genome assembly GCA_037043235.1 of Rhodeus uyekii. NCBI lineage: Eukaryota > Metazoa > Chordata > Actinopteri > Cypriniformes > Acheilognathidae > Rhodeus > Rhodeus uyekii. The sequence goes on from JAWRVZ010000136.1 coordinate 1,659,916, forward strand.
ATAATATTTTATTTGTATAATTAAATTTATAAAATAAAATAAATAGATAATATTGTGGCGAGCAAGGCGAAACCAAAGGACGTGAGAAAGGCCAATTACCAATTATCATATCTCGCGGAGGAGCGGACGCGTAAAAGGAGGAGCGGCACCAGTGAAGGATGAGAGGACCAGGCCTGGATTTTATGCTGTTACTTTCACTTTGTTGTACGGTAATTTTTATTTGGAATTAAGTGTTAAATGGTCGCCGGCTCCCATCTCTTTCTTCCTTGAGTTTTATACTTCGTTACACACCGGTCCCAAAACCAAGGAGGAAGGAGGGTGTTATGATTACGAGCTCCGCGCTTCCCCCCTCTGGCCACCGGAGGGAGCTCTCACACGTATACTGACACACACACACACTACATTTCCCATGATGTCGTTCATTGGACTGATTATCGCACCAGCTGCTAACAATTACATGAACTATAAAAGACTCACACACATGAACTATGATGGCGAAGTCTTGTTTTGCCCCGGTGAACCATGATGTTCTGTATTTGTGTGACTTTGTTATTTTGCACTTTGTGGAAAAGTTCTCTCTTCTTTATCCATTTTTACTTCTTTTTCTCCTTAGTTGGGCCCTACATGATAAACATAAGTAGTAAATAAAGCAATATGCTCAGAGAGGCCAATGGGAACCCAGATGTGCCTTTCCAAATATGCAAACATGTCAAGATTATAGGGCAGTTCCACTTCAAAACAACATTCATCATAAAAACTTGCAGAGCAAAGCATCAATGCACAGCCGTGACGCAAAGCTACCCTTCAGCAAATGTGCGCATTCAAACCACACATAAACATGACATAAACTTATACTAGTTGCTCCCAGTCAGAAACCGACAGCTTGTCACATGAGAGTGTAGGAGAACTTCAGAAGTGGTGCGGCTGGGCAGAGCCTGTGGAGCCCTGCCTGCGCATCCCTACAGTTTTGCACTGTCAGCAAATTCGCACTCAGTTTAAGGACAGTAAAACATCAGGCTTTCTTGGCTGCATGGAGAGAGATAGACGGGGAGTGAGTAAATCAAAGCATATGCTGACAGAAACTCACTCTAATTTCAAAGGCCTCTACCACGATCTTGACAAGGCTCTAAGATACCAAACTATTAAAAACATAAGGGGTGCCAAAACAACTGCTGTGATGCTGGGAAGAAAATTAATGCTGCGGATGATGCCCGATGTCACGGCGCAGCCGGAGAGCTTTTACTCCAAAAAAACCTTTGAAATATTAAATTAATTTCAGAAATAAAGACCCTCGTGCTGAACAGATGCGCAACTACACTGGAACCCATAGGGATGCGATGCCGTTATCAGGCACAGAAGTGTTTCGGTTCATCTCCCTCATCCTAAAATACATTTGCAAGCAAGAAGGTGTCTATTTACCATTCCACTGAGGAGACAGAAGTGGGCTCATGAGTTCAAGACAATAGAGCTGCCAGAACCAGCATTGCTCTACCACTACCTCTCACACACTATGATTTATGGGTAGTAATTACTTCACTGCCGGTGACATCATCTCACCACGCTTCCCGCACAAAAGTGACTAATTAGCTGTGCTGTCTTCTGATGCCTGCAATGTCTTTTTTTCTCCTATTTTTGTATGGAAGACAAGGCATGTCAAAACAAGACATTTCAACATCCCAAGGCAACACCGCTATCTCTGTAGCAACCTTTGTAATCAGGCACATATTAATACACCATGTCTGTCGCTCTCTTACACATACAGCCGCAGACGGGCTCTAAATGGTTTACATGGATAACAAATGCAGTGCATGATGGGTAGACGTTTCCAGTTGATGCCCAGGTCAGTTACAAAAAAGAAAAAAAGACAAAGGTTGTGTTTGAAATTGTTCTATATACCCTTATGCACTATTTGAGGGGACAACCAATTGTAGTGGTGTCTGAAACCATAATGGTCATGATAAGGAGTATAGTAATACCTCGGTTTAATTCGTTCCAAGAGCGAGCTTGTAACTCAAAATTCTCGTACACCAAAACAATTTTTCCCATAAGAATGCAATAAAAATCACATGGTTCGTTCCACATGACCATAAATGCCCATTTTAAAAAATTTTTGGTTTTACCCTATTAATTACAGTTAAAATTATAACCATTAAGATCTCATATAAATACTAATTAATAATTGACAATTAAACTCTAAAAATAATTGACATTTTACTGTAACGCGCACTTTACCTTTGAGTAGCGTCGCTGCTTGAGTGAAGGAGACGAGAGGAGGGTGTTACTGATTACAGAGAGAATTTCCAACCTTCTTTCTTACTCATCTTGAGGGCCATTGTCTATATGCTGTACTGTACGTATATATTTCACTACGTGAACAATAGCAATCACAGTTAATGTTAACAACAGGAGGTAAAACCGCTGTAAATCACTTATAAAAGTATCACTTTGGTGAATGATGCAACCGAACCGAGCGACAGAGAGAGTGGGGGAGGGAAAAATTTGCCCGCACTCCGATTTGCTCGTATACAAAGTCACTCGTAAACCAAGGTATTACTGCACTTATTTAATCCCATAATGCACCTCAATAACAAGTGTGTAACTGCTACACAGAATACACCATTCACCGTGACAACGAATTCCTGTGTGTCAACAGAAGACTTCCAGTGCACTCGATGTCCAAATTCACTCATTTTCTTTCACTCATTCAGCAGACTATAATAGAGGAACAAAGTAGGGAATGGTTAATGAGGGTATAAGGACTGCATTTTGGATACAGCCAACAAGTATTTAGACAGTGTTTGTGGTTGGCTGCATCCGAAAGCTTAGGCAATGACTTTGCATGTGTTTGCGCATGAATGTGCCTCATGAAACTTCTGAGGCAATGGTTTAATGATCTACAATGAAACACAGAGAGAGTTTTAGCAAATATTTAATTGCTTCAATTGAAATTTCTTGTTAGAAATTAAAGTATTCACATCAAAAGTATTAAGTAAAAGTAAACATACATTTGACCACCAACTGAATTATTTTTTTTAGTCGGAATACTTATTGTTTTGCTCAACCGTCACAGAATGGAATGCACAGGATTGTGGGATAACAAAAGCAGAGAAGGATGTACAATGCTCTCTTTAAAAATCGATCAGATGAATGTATCTCAGGAGAGAAGAAATTAAGCTATTGAAATTATCTATTGAATTCGGACATGCTTTGAAGCCTTCCAACCTTGGAATGCATCCGTCAAATGTAGCATTCTTAAGCTTTCACACTCAGCTGTTGCCAAATATTAGTGCATCATGATCATAGTCAATGTAATGAACTACACCGCAATGTGATGAACACCGCGGTTACTGTACAAGAGAACTAACGTGAGAACTAAATTCATACACGCATCAACAATCAGCTGGTGAAAAGCAACTGCAAAAAAAAAAAAAAAGACTACGAAAAGTGAAGTTAGCTTTGATAAAAGGTCAAATGGTTTGACACACATTGTGTTAACTAATGCAGCGGCATTCGTGCATTTTAAAGTGTGGCTTTAAGTGTCCAGTTGATGTTATACAACAACCACACATCGTTCTGTATTGCACATAATTCCTTTCTGATTGTACAGAAAAGGTTGCTTGTATCGCATCCATAGCCCTCAGTTCAGTCAATATCAAAATAGCCATTTAGTTTATGCTTCACGATTGGGGCAAAAAAAATAATAAATCACCCTCTGTAATACTGAACAAGTGTAACCTATGACTTTTATGATATTAAAAGGACCAAGAACACTTGTCATCATCACTACATAGTGTACTGCACAACCAGTGACCTCAACATGACTTTATGTCCTAGAAAAGATGCCTCATCATTGAGGGAGGGGTTGGGTTCTCTGAAAGTGGCACATTTATTAAGCAATTATCTATTTGGCCTGAAATAAACTTGATTTTGCACTTTGTGATAATGTAACTCAATGTGAAAAGTGTACACTTTTCAAGAACCTTACAACCTTCCCAACTTTCTCTTCTTTTCATTAAAGGCTCTTTTTATTGATTTAAATAAGTTTGTCAAAATAACCTTTAAACATTTTTCAATTAAAACAAACGGTTTAAAAATAGATTAGCTTGACTATTTCATTGAAATGCAATTATTGTGACAAGTTAAATGGATGGAAACAGATAAAAATATGAATCATGACAATATAGACAACAATATAATTATGAAAAAAAAATACATTGCAGATTTTATTTGCAGAATTGCTAAATAAAATTAGTGAAAAAGAATCTGACTAAAAAAAAAAAAAAAAAAAAAAAAAAAGAATCTGACTACCTGTTGCTAACCTGGGTCTTGTCAAAATCTTGACGAATAGACTCATTTCAAACTTTTTAACCAAAATAAAAATCGACTTAAATAATATTATAACGTTTAGGACAGATGGACCAAAAAAAAAAGATAATTCTTTGTTTATTATTCCTCGTGTGAATCATGGTGAGGAAATACAATTCCCAAACTTATGAAAAGTTATCCAGTACTGATATTCCATTCGGTTTTAGTGTTCTCATCCCTCTATCTTTTGGCCATGTGAAGTTTGTGACCAGTCAGATCAATACATGATGAACAAAGGAACACTCCACTCCCCCTTTGTGCTCAACTTTGAGAGCAGACGCACCAAAACTCCCGCTAAAATATTGCAAAATCATTTACCTATGCCAGGAAGTCATCCACGTTAGTAGTTTTATTTAATATATCTCAAAGTCCATTGAGTAGTAGTCCCGTTTTGCCGTTATAATCCAAAAGCACAAAACTTTCAGCGTTCAGATGTTTGGCTTGTATTGATGTTAGTGTATTGTCTGCACGTGCTTAGACATTTCGTTTGACCACGCCCCTTTCACCAGTAACCCCGCCCCCTGTCCAATACCATGCATTTAGCAGAATGAAACCTACACTTACACCTACAGACGCGTGTGAATAACTTTATTTAAGCTTGGCAATGTGTTTTGTAATGAGGGTTGAAACTGTCATGGTAATAAAGATATTAATATTAATGTTACTAATATCAATATTCTTACTTTTACATGTTTTAGTCGTGGAACCATTTTTTAACAGGACATCCAGAGATATGAAATATCTGAGATATCCAGAGATGTGAAATATGTTGATTCACTTTTTTTCCTCTTCCATTGAAATATATAGGTCACTGCGTGTATTGAGGGCTTGGTTTTTTTGAGTAAATTGCTTATAAGGGATTATAAATAAATATACATTCACGAAAGCTTATCAGGCTGTATTGGTGACATGAGTGGTAACCGTAGTATGTGGATAAGTGTAAATATTACTAAGTGTTTCTAATCTCCCTAAGTGCACTGATTCAAACCATCTGTGCTGCCTTCTGTTAGTGCTAAAGAGATATTTAGTGTGTTGATCTTGATTAATTAATTGTATTAGTAAAAAAATCTTATTTATTTTACATACATATATATCCCCACAAGTATAGAGCAATAATAATAATAACTCATTTTTTTAGCATTCTGTTCAAAAGTTTACATTTTATTTTTATAAAGATATTTCATTTTCGTTAGATATTTACATGTTATCCAGAAGTTAAAATAAGTACAACCCTGATTGTCCTATTCACCCAAGTTTTCTGTTTTGATAAATAGCTTTTCCGACCAGTATTAAATACCAATAATTAAAAAAAGCATGCAATTTTTTGTTAAAATGAATTAATTTAAACACAACTTTGTGTGTGTGTTTGTGGGTGTTTATATATATATATATGCTGTCAAAGTGATTAATTGAATCTAACATAAAGGTTTTTGTTTATGTGTGTGTGTATTATTATATTTATGTCTGTGTGTGTGTGTGTGTATACATACTGTACAAACACAGTCATATATATTATATACATAAATAAATACACATATATATCATCAATTGATTTGACAGCATATATATATATATTTCTTTTTTTTTTTTTTTCCTGTGTTTCTGACTCCAGATACCAATTGAGTACATAGCAAGTAACATAGATACATGAGTTTGCAACCAGCACCCTGAAACAATCCATCATCCAAGTCTGCTTGACAGACTGATGCATTCATATCTTAACTTTGCACAACTGTGGTATTCAAACGGCTTCCTGTCTCTTTTCTCATTTGGGGGATGTAAACAGATTAACGCAAAATCTTTCGAGAGCCCCCTCCCCATTCCCGACACAAACCAGTGCACCCAGAAGGAATTAATTGGTTTCAGCAGTCATCCCTTCTGAACAATCCACTTGAGCGCCCCCAATGTAGCCTCCCGGCAGAGACATCTCATCTGTCTCACACTCCTCCCCCACAGAGCCGATGTCTAGACCCTCTTGCTGCAGTGTTCATCCATGCTCACACTTGACTAGGGCATTAGGTTCACACCCTGCACTATCAGTTGGGATGATGCTGGATAATGACTCAGGCCGAGTTGCTGGAACACTCAGCTCTTGAGACACGAAAAACCATCTGATCTATTTATTCCTCTCATGTAAACATGCCATATTGGAGGCATGTAATGTGATTATTGCATGTTTGTAATGTCTGGATCGCCTCTGTTAGGCGCATACCCACCCGCCTGTGTCTTATTGCGGACAAGAACACTGGGGAGGGAGGGAGGGTAGGATGGATGTTTACCAAGGACTACGGGATTGAAACAGTGCTGTAATGTCATTATGTGACAGTTCCCCGTCCCTCCAGGTTTCGGCCATGCGTCACTACATATGTCTCGTTTAGACAGTGCTGATGCAGCTGTCTGTGCAAGCGTTTACTGAATAATCTTATTTATCTTTTGAGCTTGACATTTGACACTAGAATGTTTTAAAGCATCAAAGTTGTGATACACAGTTTACCTTGTTGATTATTCATTTTAAGACTTTAGAAAAAAACTAGGGTTTGTTTACTGGTCTGCCACGCAAAGGTAAAACGGTAAACTTTTACGACAGTTTTGCTGTGAATCAGTGAAATTTGTGAAGACATTTTCCCGTTTTAGTGTTGGTGTGGTTTCTGTGTTTTGCCTTTGTGGGGCAGTACTGCTCTCAGAAAAGAACATGAATGGGGGTGTAGAACGATTCTTTGGTTTTATGATGTGTTTCATTAAAAAAAACAAAAAGGCAATATGAAGAGAGGCAGTCTTGCAACTGAAGTTCAGTTCCAGCTGATTTTATTTCCTTCTTGGAAAAAGACAAAGTTCTGTACAGAGGTCTGACAGGCAGTGACTTGACACAATTGGCTGGCTTTTGAGTTCTCTACTCAAATGTTGAGATAATGGTATGGCAAGACAAAACAATATTGTACACAGCATATTGCACAAAATGAAACAATAAAACATATCTATATATTCCAAAAGTCATGAACAACACTCTTAAACATAGGGATGTATAAAGATATATGTTCTTGTTCCTGTCATGATATATCATTGTCAGACATAAACACGCAATCTTTTACTTATTTTACAGTCATTGTACATAGAAATCTTCATGTTGACCCTCTGCCTTAAACACAACTGCTCTACATAAACCTGAATTCAGAAATACAAAATGCTATTCGCCATGCCATAATATACTAAAACAATTAGCTACATTTAGCCAACAAGTAGAAAAGATTAAATATCCTTGTACAATTATGGAGTGAAGACATACTTCATTGTTCATGAATTATAGGCATTTCGACCGTATCTGTAATTCCATCCAGTGGTTCAAACCGAAACGTGTCACTATAAAAGCACAAAGAAATTGGTATTCAAAAGGTACAGTATCCCCAATAAGGACGCGATAAATCGCAGCTGTCGCTGCAGCTACATACAACCTCATTCAGCGCGCGCATCGTAGGCTAATGACGATTGGTCGTTGAAATGCAGATACTGTCTCTTTAAGAAGCCTGTGGATTGACACTGTAAACATGTTTAGGGGGCAGATTTTGGAGACAACCCAACCCCCTGGCTTTAAAAATCGGAAATCCAAACAGCGATATTCACCGATTGACACCCCCTCGATAGATTTTGTACAAAAATACACTCAGAAAATAATGAAACATTTAATCTCCGTTCCATGTGAGAGGTCATCAATTAAATAATACGAAACAAGACTAGCCCTTCCGCGAGACAGACGGACATGTGCATGTGTAGCCTATACACACAACAGACTGACTAGAACACAAGTGACTGAGGGGAGCAATGTTTGGCCATTATAAATACATCGATATAAAAATGCCAGCGCGAAAAAGTTACTTGCGAAAGAACGAGGATGAAAAAGTAAAAGGCAGAGAAAGAGAGAGGACGCTCCTCGGATGAATTTTGGTCCTGATTTGTAGTGTAAAGAGTCGAATCATCTGAGTTGCGTCTGAATCCTGATGTCATGACGACAGAAAAGCTGGTGATTGTGATTGTTTGTTTTTGCGTCTGATATGGCGCTGCCATTCGGTTTCAATGGGTCGACGGCAGTTACGCTTCTCAACAGCCTTTCGTAGTTACATCGTAATGAAAGCATGCGATTCTGGTCTAACAAACGATTCTGGTAAACAACCTCGAGCGCGAGCAAACGAATCGCTCCGCATGCTCTCCATTCAGTACCTCCAGCAAAAACAATCATTTGACCAGACTTTTGTTCGGTTTAAAAACGTCCCTTTTTAAGTCGAAGAAGGCGCACAACGTGAACGTGAACTCGCCACCGCGCAACGCCTTCCCCAGCGTTCAAAGCGCGCCTCCTTCCAGCACCAAACGAGCAAGCTAAGCACTTTCATCTGCACTCTTGTCAGTGGATAATGAGAGCCCACAGTATATCTGATGCATGATAAACATGAGGAATCATGTAGTTGACTCGTCTCGGAGGGTTATGCTGCCCTCCAGTCATTTTTCAAGTCGAAGTTCTCATTATTAGTGCTCAATAAGTGAACACCAAGTTGGATATTGTCGATTCGAGCCAGTCCCCTGAAATCATCTCGCTCACCTCTGGGGTGCAGTAGTCGGGGAACTCAAAGTGCGAGCCGGAGCCCGACTCAAAGTTGAACTCCAAATCTCTGTCCAGAGGCGCTGTGCCAAAGGTGCTTAAGCTGTCAAAGCCGGGACTGGGGTCCGCCAGCTCGTCCTCGAACTCCTCATCCGAGGAAGACGACTGCGAGGAGGACGAGTGCGAGGCGGAGGGCGTCGGAGACGGCGCGCGGGTGTACTTGAAGCGCGCGGCGGGCTCCGCGTCTTCTTTTCCGCTGGCATGCCCGTCCTCATACAGGCTCAGCGGGTCGCTGGATTCCGCCGAGCTGCTCAAAGTGGGACTGGCCGGCACAGCGACGGAGGGCGGGCTGCTATCAGAGCTGCACCCCCCGAACACATGCCCGCGCTTTGCTGCTTTCTCGGGTATTAGTTTGGCGGCGGAGACGGACCTGGACTTGTAGAGAGTGTGGTGGTCTGCGGGGACGGAGTGGGCGGTCAGCTCAAGCGCCGTGGACTTTCTGTGCGTCCTGTTGAGAGTTTTCGAGCTCTTTTTGGACGCAGACTTCGCGCCGGGGCTGCCGCTCACGCGCTCCGCCTTCTCCCCAGTCTTGCCGCTGGATGACTTCACCTTCTTCCGAGGTCGATATTTGTAGTCTGGATAGTCTGCCATGTGCTTGAGTCGCAGACGCTCGGCCTCGCGGATGAAGGGGATCTTGTCGCTGTCTTTCAAAAGTTTCCAGCGCTTGCCGAGTCTCTTGGAGATCTCCGCGTTGTGCATGTCCGGCGACTGCTCCATAATCTTGCGCCTCTCTATCTGCGACCAAACCATGAATGCGTTCATTGGCCTCTTGATGTGGCCCGAAGGGGTTTTACACCAGGCGATGTCCATTTTATCACCAGCTGAGTTCGGGGAGCCGGGAGTCTGCGAGGCGTCCATGTCTAGGTCCATCTCCCCCGAATCAATAGAATCGCCGGGGAGCACGCCGCTGTTGTTGCTGGTGTGCGTTTGCTCCACCATAGCCAGGTCTGTGCCCATGCACTACAACAGTCTCAACTTTTAATTGCGCACGAAAATCCTACACGTGTTGCAGCTCGAGACGCTTTGAGAGCGCTAAGAGTCTTTCTTCTTCACTTTTGTGCAGAATATGATTTAGTCAGTCTGGAAACAACGTTGCTGCTGCTGACTGTCTTTAGGTTCAGCACGCCGTCCACAAAGCGCATATCTCCCGCGAGGAGCTCTGTCAAGTCCCGGCAATGTCTTCAAAATCAACAGTCTGCCGTTCAACTGCCGGTTCGACTGAAAACGAAACCAGAGTGCGCTCTGGACGCAAAGTATCTGAAGCCGTTTAATGGAAACGGACAAGTGTCTTCAGCATAGTTTGTCGTATGACCATGCGGTAGGTTTAGACGACTGCACTTTTTCATGCTCTGAGCTTCCTATCACCCTTCACAACTTTCAATACTTCTGCTAAACCGCCTCACAAGGATTTATCCTTTTCCGAAGGTATAAAGGAAAGAGAATCCAGCCAATCAGCTGCTGTCACTAGCCTATCCTCAGCCAAAGCCACACCTCGTCGCCGTTCATTGGCTGAATATAGTATCTAATAATAATCGGCGCGTGCAATGAGAAGCTTTCTGTCTGACCTCATTCCATCTACACTGCAAACTTAGTTTTAAAGGCATATTATCAACACCCCCTTTCCTAGATCGCACGCTGGATTTGGCAAGGGTGCGTAAGTTAGGATAAGCAATTATGTGATGTTCGATTATGAGCGATAACACGGATTAAAACACTAGGTTGTTAAACAGTTTTCCACAATCAAGCGGTATTGCATACAGTATAGAGGGACTACAAATTATTGTTTTTGATACAATATTAAATGAATAGAATATTCTAATAGTGGGGAAAGAAAACAAACAATCGTTCGTCCATTAATATTCAGCATGCATAGTTCCGTGCGTTATTTATTTATACACAAAGACAGCGCGCGCCCACACGCCACGCGCGTCTCCATTCAAAGGCAGCATGCTCTTGTTTGTGTTGGTATCTCGCGCTATGGTTGTCGGGTTTCAAATAATAAAACAATGATAAAATGTTTTATTGTTGGTTTTCAGCAATGTATATTTCTCAAACAGTCCATTTCACATTCTTCCAAAATTTTGTATTCCTAGCTATTAGAATGAAGCTGATACCATAATGCACTCACACAGCAAACGGTCAAATGCAAGAGGTGAAGAAAGCGTTTGGCATCATGATTGTGTTAAAACTGCACTCGTTTATGCCTCTAGATGGCGTACTAGAGCCAAAGTAGGGCTGAAAAGAGTTGTTATTCCTCACAGAAAGTGTCTGCTGTGAATAAATGTTTAACTAGATAAAACAGATCTGAATATGCATTACGTAATCAAGTCATCTATCATGGATAGAAAATAACAACAAAAGGCGAGCATCTCGAGTCCATTCTCACATTACTGAGAGATGGGAAGATGAAGTGATCCATCTCCACTATCTCTGCTAAGCAGACAGTGACTTCCTAAACCCTGAATCAATATAACTGAAATCAATACTTCAGTAACCTCATAGCTAAAGTATTAGTTAGAAAATGTTTTGACCATTTACCACACCAAGAGTACACTGTGCGCATTATATTTTCTAAGGCAATTCTGTTGCCATTTGATTTTGAATACAGTAATCAAACACCTTTGACTGTTTAAACAGGTGTGCTGGGAGAGAATGCACGCGAGCTTACCTTATCGTGTCTCATTACAGGGACAGATGGCCACCCTGCTACACTTACCATTATTTACTTTAGCAGTTACACCTCAACAGGAACACACCAGCTATTTTGTCCAGGTGAGTCAAAGGTGAGTACTGTTGCATGTCAAAATTGATTGTAAAATTTGTTTTACTTTGTTAACATGCTTCCATTTGCTCATAGACTGGACAACCACAACACATGAAATATATCAGTAAACATGCTATTTAATGCAAGACGCTACAGGCAAAAACTTTTTTTTTCATGCACTGGTCAGTTTTGAGGTTTTGAGCAATTTGGCTTTTCATAATGTTTTGTTTCAGACTAGTGGAATGGAAATGTCCATAATACACACCCTTTCAAGTGATAACAGTGATAATATACACTCACAGTGTGCTGTATTAGTACTGAAAAATCATGACCTCAACCTATACTGAAATCTCACAAGGCCAGACAGTGATTCAACTTTTATGAATAGTTAAAATATTGGTGTTTGGTATGCCGTGAGCCAGGAAACTGCAGTATATACAATGTGTAGCTTAAATATGTGAAATGAATCAATTGTATTTATAAACAGCTGTTGAGATGGTATTTTCAGGCCTGAATCCAGAAACGGCATTCTTTACATCATGAGTTTACAAGCAGATTTCACTTGATCTATTTGAGTCTGTAGATTTCAATTACAATACATTATCTTTAAAGGCTAGTTTTCTCAAAATGATATTTTTTCTCCTGCACTGAGCCAGAAATCTCCACTTCAACAGCACTTGCATACACCAAACACAGTTTTATTCTTATCTCCATATAAGGGTTTTACAGAGATATCACCTTTGGCTCTAAAAGGCAAATACAATGAAACAAGAATTTTGAACCTGGCTTTATTTACTTTTCAGATTTCTGTTCTGGAAATGTATGCAAATCAGTGCATATATAATTAGATAATTTGCATATTCAAACATCACATTTCAGCAAAGCTGTAATAAACACTTTGCAAATTTTTAGCAACTGGGTAAGTATGGTAATATCTATTAGTTAGTTCACCAGGGGTGAGTTTTAAGAAAGCAAAAAAACCTACAGAATTCATTTGCAATTGCCACCAAAAAATAAGCTACGACAGAAGGATCAGAGATGGACAAATCCACTCATAATGAGTGTATTTGATCTCATAGGCTGAAACGAGAGGCTTTAGTAATGGTCTGGCGGCAAGGCGCACCGATGGCAGCATGCTTAATTCACTCATTCACTCCCCACTACCACGGTGTTCAATCCAAACCCCACTCCTCAAGCTTGGCTTAGTGTTGCCATGGAAATCCTGACTGTTTGCTCTCAAAACACATTCAGACAAGAAAGTACATGATCTTGCCAGTCTTAGCCCAGCAGAGCTGAACTACACAGTCTGCAAGGACACGGGAACGTCCTTATCAATCTGCGTGTCGATCTCTTCTCTTCTCTCCCTCCAAACACATACACAAACTAACAAATGAATGGATTTGCATAGATGTCAATCTGATGGCTTGGGTTATATAGACAAGCGTCCAACGGAATAGATCTGGGTTTATGAAAATGAGCTTATCCTGCAGTTGCCAGGAAGATGAATTGGGGCAGGGAACAGTGCAGACAGTGTGTGCACTGAGGTCAGAACGATAGTTGGAGCCGTTATGACACAGTCTGGAGGAGCGTGCCTTAGAGTTATTCATTACATTCTTTCTGTCCCATCATTGCTGCCTTCCTCATTACCAGGCTAATTTCTCCAGCCTCTCTGTGCCGCTGCCATCGCACAATGGAACCTTTGTGCATGTGAGCATGTGTGTGAGATTGCTAAGCTCCATTGAAACTGTTCAGCTGAAATATAACTGTGGTCAAACCAGCAGGTATTCCTCTTAGCTTTTAAAGGTGCGTTTGCCATCTGTAATGCTTTAAATTCTCATAATCTTAATTTCTGCAAAAAGGTCACCCAGATGTCTGTCCCTTTCTTTAGTGGGATAAGCTTGCTTGTGGTGAGGTTTTCCCAGATAAAACAGTTACAGCCAATTGTCCAGCTCAGCAGATTATTTCTCCTGGAGCAGAAGACTGAGGTAAGAACACAAGTTCAGGAGTGAACGGCTGATGGCTTATCTTTCACGAGGGTTTACTTCCCCATTGCAGCAATAAATCAGGAACGGCGCCCAAAGGCACACCTCCTGTTTCAGGTTTCACGTGTTTCTAACGTTCACCAGTGCAACTCAGTACAAGAGCTTCCAAAAACAGTAACGTTTGTCTTGATTGCATCACTTCATCAGCACAGCTATTATCAAAAGCAGTTTCATGTTAATTATAAGCTGGTGTGTCTGCACGATAAAGAGTCCATAGAAAAACGGAACAGTTTTGTTGGACAGATTCCAGTCATGATATAATCAGGTTCATTTGTTTAAAGTGTTACCAACCGTTAAAAACTGAGAAATGCTATAATTAAAGACCAACCGATATAATGACAGCAGTGGAACTGTACATCCAGAGACGTGTTTATTTCAATTAATTTATTGTCAGCTACTGTACATGTTTCTGTTTTTTTTAATCTGTGAATCTCATGAAACTTGTCAAGTTATATCTCACCCTAAAACCAAAAGAAAAATAATTAAGTAATTAATAGAAAGGAAAGCAACAAAACCTGTTGTACAGGAATTGAGTTTTTTTTACATTGTGCTATTATTTTATGCAATTAAACACTCCTACATAATTCTCATTAGTGTAATGTCATAAAAAATGCTTATTTTTTAATGTGAAAAACATGTTTACGTATTATTTGAAGAGTGAAATATTTTTATACCATTTGTTTTACATCATAGCATTTAAAGATTCTTATTTAAATAAAAGAAAGCCCTCAGTGTACTAAAGTGATACAATACTGTATTACTGGAATGAGAATATATTTCAGGAAAAACAAGTTTAGAATCTCTTGAGAGTGCTTTAAAAAATAAATATATTTTTTATTATTAGAAAGCGTATCTTGACATGCATGAATAGAAGCAGGTAAAGAGCGTCCACATTTTATGTACAACATAATGTACAGCACTGCTCCATATAGTCACCAAATGAAAATTCTTTTTCATTTGTTTGTCTCCAACAGCTTAAACCTGATCTCTTATTTAGTAAACACTACTAAAGGTTTTACTCAAGGTTATGAAAAGAGCTTGTGCTGCTCTGGGGGCAACAAAACGTGTTTTGATGAACAGAGTGCTTTCACTTGTAGAAAAGTCTTGTTTATGTTTTGCAAGCAACCTTGAGCAGTAGATTTTCTCTGGGTTATTGTGAGTAGTATGTGCTTTTAAGTAACAGGAGAGGGGAATGTTGTTGTAGACAGCAAAGCGAGGGAAGAAAGAATGGCTAAATGTATACAGTTATAGAGAGTGAATAGCCACTCTGCATTGAAAGTTATGTAATTTGGCTCAAGGTTTGTACCAAAAGAGGCGTAGGATTAGGTGAATATTGGAACAACATGTTTAGCCTTGTCCGTTAATGGAGCTTTTGTCTTATCAGGTTGTAGTTTAGCTGACGCCTGACTTTGTGTGTGTGTCCTGGTAAACCCTATGTTATGGGAAAAACAGCTTATAAATTATACTAAGTGATGTTTTTTGAAAATGTTAAAATGCAGAACGTTTTCTGTGATGGGTAGGTTTAGGGAATAGAATATACAGTTTGTGTAGTATAAAAATGATTATGTATATGGAAATAAAACACAATAACGTGTGTGTGTGTGTGTGTGTGTGTGTTTGGCTCAGGTCCAGTCTAGTCTGTTGGAGTTAAGAGGACGCATCACTGACTAAACAGGCTCTGTATCATACCACACATACACACACATTGTGTTTTCATGTTTTATGTGGACGTTCCATAGACATTTTTATACTGTACAAAATGTATAATATATCCGCTAACCCTAAATTATGTCTTTGTTTCTTCAGAGTATTTAGAATGTAATGGCACACGAGTCATTTGGATCACTTTTCTGACACTCTTATGGTGTTTTTGTGTCCCTCTTGAAGCTGGAAGGCTCTTTTGCACGAAAAGGGCATCCTGCACTTTAAAATAATCTCCTTTTGTGCCCTACAGAAGAAAGTACACTTTAAATTATGTTTAACATTTTTGTCACGGTTTATGTCAGAACACTTATGTTAATGTGTTGGCTAATACACTAAAGTGCTTATTTATAATTTGAACTGTAATGTGTTATTCTACAGTTATATTTAAAGTTCAAATATTTAAAATGTACTAAATTGCAAATTAATTATTAATCATTACAAATGTGTAATTACTTGGCATACAAGTTGAATAGAATACTGGACAATAAAGGATATTTTAGTTGACCATAAGTGCTTGTCAGTACATTTTACAGGATACTTTAACCATTTTTCAAAGAAAATAGAAGCAATTATGAAATTTCATTTAAAGATTTCCTTAAGTTTTACTTTAGTGGGGCAGAAAAGCAGTTCAGCTAATTTAATATCAATTTATTAAACTATAATTGTCATTTTTTTATTGCAATTAACACGTAACATTAGTGTCCATAAAAATTACATTCATTTCGCACTTAAGTATGTTTTTTTAGAGCTTGTAATTTCCATAATAATTCCATAGTAATTTCTCTCTCTCTCGCTCTCACGCTCTCTCTTTCTCCCTTTAAATTTTCTAAAGTGTAGGCCTACGTTTCATTCACAAGGGAAATATGTAATAAAATATATGCAAGAGAAAGAGAGAGTAAGAGTAGTGAAGGGAGGAGAAATAGATAAGTGTTTTTCTTGGACTCAGAACATTATTGCTTTTAGAATTGCAGACAGCAGGGCATCAGTACTGGAAATAGAGAAAGTAGATCATTCCAGCAGTTTATCATGTGCTCATGCACTGGCTGCCTTTCGAGTTTCTTTCCCTTAACAGTTTCAATCATATGAATTTAAGGACAAAGGCATATTACGTTTATGCTAATTATAACAGCCATAAGCAGACATATGCAAAGGTGTATGTAGCATGATAAAGACACTGAGAATGGGAGCGTGTTTATATGTCTGCTTTTGTTCCATCAGAAGATACTGTGACATTTTTAGAGGATGAGACCATTTTCATACTGGAAATTGGAAACTTAGAAGATATTTTTATTTAATTGACGTACTTCAAAGGTAGGCTAATAAGAGAGAACAGAGGTAGAAAGAAAGAGCGGTGGAGAGGACGTTTGAAAGAGAGACAGAGTAAAACATCAAAATTTGAGAAAAAAAAATAGAAAACAAATTAAGATGGATGAAGCGCAAACAAGATACACTGCTGCCATCTCTCTCTAATGCATGTTCATTTTCTCTTGTTCATTATTCTATAGCGCCACTGTTACTCCCTGGCAGCGGAGACAAGTATAGCAGAATGTTAAGACGGGGTCTTCAGGTGGCACGACACACCAAAAACTTCCCGGCATCCCTTCTGGTCAACAAATGATGACACATCATTCTGCTGACACAAGTCAAGATTGCTGTGTCACGGCAGTGGTTTTAGGCGTGTGGCAGCGCTCCGGCTACAGACGTAGAGTCTTTTTTTCCTCCCAGACGCACTGCGGCACAGCCAGACAACTAGAGTGGAGGCACAGGAGCTCACAGCTGCAGTCTACTGGCTTGTTTTGGGGAGGCAGAGGAGCCGAGCACTTCCTATCGAAATACCGTTGTTCTGTTCCACTCTGCCGTTTAGGGATCATTTTCAACTGGGGCAGAGCAATCGAAGAGAGCAGAGCCAAGAAAGAAGACAAACTCTTGAGTCAAACAACTTGGAATTACGCTCCGTCTCAAATGCAGATTGGAGAAACAAGTCCAGATCAATATATTTTGGAGCTGCTGATGCCATTGTCTGCATGTACAGGACGGTGTTCTTAGGCTGGAAAGTCAACGATTAAGAATTGGATTCCAGTGTGTCACCTGTCCATCTCGTCGTAAACCTGTCCCATCCCAAGACGTCCAGTCAGCCGGGCCCGCCTGCTTTCCTGTTCGCGGCGACTGACCAAAGTGGCTGTTCTGCTCCAAGGTTAAAATGGCTTTCAGTCCTAGACTAGTCCTTGTCCAGAGAGCAGGGCAGAGCCGAACAGAAATGGCAACGCAGCAGCTGAGCCAAGCTCAGCCAGACAGACGTTGTGACCTAAATCAGCCTCAGTCATGTCTGGACGCAGCCAGAGCAAGGCAGACGGAGAAGAAGAGAGCGAGAGAAGGGAGAGAAAGCGACCTACACGTACTGACTATAACATGTACTCGCACTACGGTAGGTTTAGACGACTGCAATTAGCCTGTAGTTTGTTTCCCTTCTGTTTTCATTCAGTTCTTGCTGATGAAGCTGAGATTAGCTTGTTTGTGGCTGTGCTTCTATCTTTGTGCCATAGGGATGGAGATAAACCAAGGAAGCTGTAAGGGGAGGGGGAGACAGAGTTGTCTCTCTCTCCCTCTCTCGCTCTTTTTCAGCACCGCTTTATTTCGTTCTATTAGCTGGTGTTCATATTCACAGTGTGTCTGCGTTGAACTCCACCATTGCTGCAGAGCGAAATATAGAGTCGTTGTCCCCCTCACCTCCCCCGTTTGCACTTTTGGGTTCAGGTAAGACATTCACTTATTCGTCTTCGACAGCCAAATGCGAACCCCTTAGTTTGAGTGCGTGTGGGTGGGTTGGTGGGCAGATTGGCGGTTTTGTGCATTACATTTCTTTGCTTTTGGTAAATCCGGCGTACATTAAAATGCAATTTTGTGAACAAGAGCTCATGTCCCTCTTCCCAAGTGCAGACTTCAAGGGAATATTACGAATTTACAGTTAGTAGGTTATGCTGGCGGTACATGTTTCTCTTGAACTGAAGGACAGCCAGTAACATCACTCAGATGTGCCTCAGATAGTAGTTTAATCACAGTATAGTGGGAATGATGAAGCCTTTAAAAAAAAAAAGGACACAAAAAGGTAAGAACATCTTTTAACAGTGTGAGTTAAAGTATGTGAAAGTGTATAATGTGTGGCTTTATTTGCTTCTGGCAACAAATATTACAATACATGCCAACGTCTCAATATTTTTCTTGGCTTAAATCATCCCACGCTCAGCAGGAACACAATGCTGGTCACAAGGGAAAACAGAAGACTGATATCTAGAACGTTTTCCCTCGGATTGCTCCTGCTAGCAAATCATTTATTCGTCATTGTTTGGAAATGTACAACTTTACAGTTTTATTCACATCCACCAGTGCGGCGAGCAAATGCTCTCACACACGGCTGTCATTGATGAGCTATTTCTCTGTTAAGAGGCTCTCAGGTAAAAGTTACAGGTGTCATATTACTTTTCAATAATGTGAGATGTGTAATCTTGTGTAATGCTCTTTCAGTTACAAATACAGTTGGGTGCGCAGCATGGCGCCAGAACAAGATGGGCCATCTGTTCTGCATGGGGGCATAAAGTAATGTCAACCTACTCATGCAGGTGTAGACTCGTGCTGTGCCTTAAATGACGAAACACTTAATACCATATATGCAATATTACAATCACTTATTATGTATTTACTTCAGTCCTAAATACATGGATTGTCTAGCTGTTTTTGAGTATATAGATGGTTCTCACTGATGCCTTTACAGTACACCCCTCGTATTTACTGTACTCTGATCTCTGTCAAATGTTCCCAATAGTCTAGTTCTGCCACTGGCAAACATGGAGGAAGAGGCTATTATTTTATACTAAATTAATTACCTCAAGAATTATTAAGTTTAACATCTGTATCAAAAGGCCAGTTTTATTAATTAATGATACCTAATTGCTTACATGGTTGTTGATATGCCATGAAATGCTATTCAAAACATGAAACTGGCAAACCAAAAACTTAATAGAGAGGTTTTAATTGGCATGCTATTCAATAGCATGAAATTCCCAAGATTTATTTTAGGATTAGGAAAAGGAGAAATCGCATATCCTTTTTTCTTACCTTATTTTTTTGGCCAATTTGTTTTACATTCCTTTAAAGCTATTAAAACATACAATACTAGGACTTACATTAGAAAGAGGAACTGTTTGTCATACAATTTGGTTTATTGGATTGGCCTGTAACCTTTGTAAAGGCAGGGCTTATTGGAGGCTCAATTAAACAAGCATGAATAAAGTGTATTCCATCACTGCAAAAAGGAGTGAGTTGTAACTGTAATGTTCAACTGTAACCCTTCAATTCACAATTCAATGGATTTTAAGGGCCAGTCACACAGCGAAAACGAATTAATCACGCACAAATTACGCACAGATTTTCGTTTCTGCGTGGAGCGTGCGTCGTATGCGTAATTCATCGGTGGAACGAACGTGGACCATCAGTGATTGTAAGTGGATGTGCGTCGAAGGCGGTTTGTGCGTGATTTTGAGTTTTGAATGGTTCAAATTTTAATTTTTTTACATTTTTTGTAAATTTGTGCGTTATTCATGAGTCGGCGTGCTTAGTTTATGCGTCGAGTATGCGTGACTATGCACGGGACACGCATCGGCCGTCAGTGCTTATGCGTCGGAACTGGTTCGAAACCGCCCACGTCCACTGACGCCCCACCTTCATATCACGCATGAACCGCGCACGTATCACGTTCATTCCACTGCACTGACATCCACTGACAATGTGGATTCTGAAAGTGCTTGTACGTGGAACGTTCGCGAAGCGTGCGTGTTTTTGTTTGCGCTCCGTCAGTGATTAATGCGTCGAATGTTCGTGGAATACTTTGGTCAATTTCTCGATCTGTGCGTGATTTGTGAGTGATTTGTGTGTGATCGGCTGTGTAACTGGCCCTTTAGTAATCCCCACTGAGTGTATTTAACCTATTTTACTTCAAATTACCCAAAATGTTTTGCTCTGGTGTCTCTGGGCTGGTTGTGAACTCTGTGTCCCCACTTGACAATTGACACTAAAGTTTGTGGTTATAGCATCTCTGTCACAGCAGTCAAGTTTAAGTTTCCCTCTGTAGGTTAACAAATATGAATAATAGATCTTAGGATGAATTCAGTGGCATTTCTTTCTGTGCCAAGTTTCGCACAGGATTCAGTGGCACTGTCATGGACTGTACCAAGCATCTAGTTGTCCGTTTGTTTAACCCAACATCAAAATATCTAGTTTCCTTAAATGGCCCTTAACATAGCATTTAATGCAAGTGTATTATATCATATCAGGATTCCAGTACATGCATTAAATCTGTTGCTTTTCATACCAGAAAGTGGGTCACGCATCTCAGCTCGTGCCAGACCCCACTCATCTCAATATGTTTCCTCAATCTAATCTCTTAGACGATCTAGACTTTCATTTGCCAGCTCTTCCATCCCTGTGCATCAGTTATTATGTCTTTTTGGTTAATTAATACAGTGCATTTGAGCATCAGCTTTAATTCTTGGTTATTTTCTGAAGCCTCCTTTGTTCCAAACGGCCTTCAATCATTCTTAAGAAGAATGACATCAAATGACTGAGCCCACAACCCATCCACATGCACGCCTCGCCGCAGAAAACAACACACATCTGTATGCACTTGAGGTCCTTAGACTATCTGAGAAACTACAGTCGAACAAGCTGTAAATAGCTTTACCCCGTTATCCGTAGGTTTCCAGAAGGACTCCTTATGTTGTGGATTATTTTCTAAACCAGAAACCAAAAAGAAAGAAACACTTTTCAAACACTTTCAGGGGTGGTTGAGTTCCCTGACTCTGTATACACCATAAATTCACTCGGGTCACACAGTGTTCTCAGATTGATCTTAAAATAAACTTCAGCCAGAATGCAGTCCGTTTCTGTATATTCCTCTAAATATAATTTATTTTTTATTTTTGTGGCATTCACTACATAGCCTGGAGTTGCCATTAACGTGTCACTGATAATGTGTTCTAACTGACAGCAAACTGCTCTGATTCATATGTGGGTCAGTGACATGCGAACTGCGAAATCACGGAGGACATACTTTGTTGAATTACCACCCTAAAGATCACATGTAATCATACGCTGCCATCAAAACCAGGGACAAGCATTTTCAAATGCAATGTAGCGCAAAAACGCACATTTGCTAAATTGTTTGAGGCTGACAATTTCAGCATGCAACTGATTTGCATATTTATATCTAAAAGCACAGTGCGTTGTTCATATCAATGCATTTGTTTTCGCCCAGTTGTGCTGTTTCTATCAGTTCAGTGTCTTTTGAATGCATAAATAAGCAGGAGTATTGCACTGACTAGTTCTGTTATTGTCTTCATTACACACTGACAGTAAGCAAATGCGTGGAATGCACTTCAGGGCACTTTTCATGCCTTCATTATGGCTGTGTAATATTCAGCCGAGCTCATGTCCATTTTTAAAACTGGCATGGGGTGTTTTGTGCCTCAATGTTTTGCTGCGGTCACTGGGCTTGTTATTTCCCCTGAGCTTTCCCTTTTATAACCACCTGAAGCTAACTCGCCACTATATCTGAATCAAAATTGAATTACACATGTACACAGACTGTTTTTATTAAAAATCATGGCTTGTAACGCTGTTGGAAATCTAGCTCAGATGTTTACTGTAGTCATTAAGCATGCTGATTTCACGGTTCGCTTGAATATTTGATTTTGATTGGTCAGTCGTGGCGTTCTGTGGTCAAATATTTTTGCAGTCAGACGTCCAAATTTGCACTCATTCATGCTAGTATCTTTTGAACCATAAGGGCTAGAATTTTTTTTTTTGAGGATTTGTCTCTGCAAAGCTTTATCATATTGAGATGATTTTTGGTACATCCCATCACAATGTCTGTCACATCTCACACTGACCACACCACATTAGTTTGGTAGCAAAAGTGAAAAGCGATTAAATCTAATTAATAGTTTGTATATATGATAATTCAACCATTTTTCCTAAAATAATTGAAAAAAGTAATTGTTGCAGTTGTTCTGGTGCTTTCAGCCATGTTTGCATGACTCATTGTGCCTTTTTGAGTCTATTATTTTGCACATTTGACACCAATTACAAATAATCACTACTCATATCTGAATCCAAATTGCCATTTTGAGGTTTCTTTTGGTTTATGATGAAACTGCTGACTGCGCCTTTTCCCTGATATATCAAGAGCAGATGCAGCATACAAGTAAAAAACAAACCAAAGCACAAAAAACTAGTTTTGTTACAGCTGACTATAAACTCCTTCACAGTTTACTCCCAGAAATGTTGTTTATATAAATAGATAAGTTGATACAGCTCAACACAGCATGCCTGTATAAACACGATTCCATTTTCTCCAGAATAGCTCTCTACAGAGGTTGCTTGGCATTCCTCCGCACGCTTTATGATCCAGTACGAGGCATTTGGGCCTGAGATCTGAGCAGTGTTTCCTGTGAGGATCCTTTGGCTGTGCTGTGCAATCTGCCGCTCACCGCTGACAGCAGTCCATACACACACCAGCATCATTACGCATTCCCACTGAAGCTGAGCTGTGCTCTGTTTGTGTTTGTGTGTTTACAGTAAACGGCGGGATAAAAGGCGTGCTGAAGTGAGTTGGTCAGACAGGCTTTGCCAAACCCACAGGCTGTTCTGCTGCTTTTCTACCGCTGTGGTGTTTTGATGTGCGCTACTGTGCAGATGCACTTTTTGGGTGATCACCAACAAGCTACCGTACATGAGGAGACTCTGGTGAAGTAAGGGATATCTTTCAAGGTTAGTGTCAAATCCCAAGGGTTCCACGATGCAGCTGTTCCTTTAGCACAATGTCAGTTTGTCGGGCCATGAGGCATCTGTCCCTGCTTGCGATGCCAAAAGCAGATCAACAGAAATGAGGATGCCCTTGTGAAAAAGAGGTATGCTTAAAGGGTTAGTTCAACCAAAATTGACTCACCCTCAAGCCTTTCTTCTTATCAGCCGAACACAATCGGAGTGTTTTGTATTAAAAAATATCCTGGCTTTTCCAAGCTTTAGGTGCCTGAGATTTTGAAGGCCTTCTGAAAGTGAAGCGATGCGGTTTTTGTGAGAAATATATCCTTATTTATAACTTTCTAAACTATAATCACTGGCTTCCAGTAACTGCCGTACGCAAGTAGCTCTGGCGAAATGAACTCTGAACTATATATTAAAGCGTGTTTAAAAAACATGCTTGTAGATAATGTAATATTGAAAAAAGTAAAAAATAAAAAGCCATTTAAATAGAGAATACTCTTATTCTAATGCATTATTGAGCTGTTTTTACTGAAAGCAACTTGCACTGGCATATCTTAAAACGTCCATGCCATTGTTTTGTTTACAGATGCACATCGGAAATATTGCTTTTCTTAAGCACGTTTATAAAAGCTACTTAAGTGTCGTAAGGCCTAATCCTGGCTAAATTTAAGCCCTGCCTGTGAAATTGGGCTTATGTTTCTTAACACGTTTAAGAATTAGCAAACTGCTATAAGTTTTACTTTAAAGTACGTTTTAAATGTTTTAATAATCTTTTGTCATGCTTTGAGATGGACCTTCATGCTTATTTTATACTTTTTATAATTTTATTTGATACTTTCATTTAAAATTTTAATTTTCCCAATAGAATAAGCAATAGAAGTAATCATGAAATTACAAATAAAATGTACATTCTGTAAGTTGTACTTAGTGTTATTCACCTAAAATGAAATTTCTGTTATTAATTACTTACCCTCATCTGACGCTGTTCTTACGGGTTTGGAACGATATGAGGCTGAGCAATTAATGGCATAATTTTTATGTGAACTAACCCTTTAAAGTTCAGCTAATTTAATTTTATATCAATTTAAACATAATACATTCGTTTATTGGGTAAAAAGTAATGACAGAATTTAGAACTATCCCTGTAAGTGTATTGCATTAAGTATTAAGTTCAAGTATATTATTTCTGTAATAAGTACTCTTTAAAAAAGTATGCTATTGTGTACTTCTTTTTTATAAGGATGTGCATGTGCCAGCATGCCCCTTATTTGATAAGGACAGTCAGTTCCATACCCTAGAAACAACCATATTGCCTTGTTTATAGAGTTGATTCAATGTGTTGAATGCCCGTGTTTGTGGATGGAAGCGCGTGACCAAGAACTCAGACGAGCTCGCGCCACGTTATTCGGCTTACACAACAAGTACACAGTGAGACGAAGGTATTAGTCAGTTGTCTAGCTGAACAGATACTGGCTGCTCCCACGCTAGGATGTGCGCCGTGTTATTGTGTTCCACCGGTGGCCTGCAGTGCACGAATAAACACTACACCAGACTGATGGAAAGACTCCAACTCTATTAGAACAACATGTACAAAGAGGACAGAGCAAAGTCAATAAATCTGAGAGAGCGTCTTCATACAAGATAAGGAAATAAGGCCATGTTTAGCACCTGTGCACTTTGAAAATCTCACTTTTCTTTCACACAGTACAAGAGACTAGGATAGTTACCTAAATGGCGTGAAAGAGAAACAGTGATGCTGTAATTGAAGTGCTGTCCGGCAAGTGAGGCCTATGTGGGTCTATCTCGCTGGTTGTTGTTTGTGTTGATCTGCCCAGAGGTGGTCAGCGATCAAACCGAACTCAAAAGCAGTCCCTTCTGCTTGATCTTACCACGCAGTACATGAAGCCCGGTGCTACTGGAGCAGAAGGAATGGAGCTGCAGGGCCAAACTTCCTCCCTGCTCTCCATCAACGGAGAGAAGGACAACATGTTTTCTGCAACTCGAGTTCTGCTTGCACAAGAAGTGCATAAGTCAACCATAATGACTCCGCATATAAACACATACTGACACCTACAGAAATACAGGCCATGTTGTTAACTTATGTAAAGACATGTAAGTGATACGTCGTGGGTCCAATTACTGTCTGAGTGATGCATTACAATATACCATACACAGGACATTTGTTTATTATTGTTGCTTAAAAATTTGAGAGGCTACAGCACATGGGATGACGGATTATTCTTTTTCATATTCAAACACTTTTCTTTTTTATTTCAGCAAGAAAATCCTACTCCATCATGCCACAAGTCATGGGGCAAGACAAGGCTCTGGAAGGAGAAGGAACCCCATTTTTTCTGGCCATGGAGTGGATGTAATGTGACTGCATAAATTCATTACGTTTCTCCAAGCAACATTTGTGTTGTTCAGGAAACTAGATTTTTGAAACTAGTTTGCCAAGGTAAGAGACATTATTTAAAGCAGTTAAGCCACTGCCAATGTACTCTATAGGAGAAGCTACTTTCAAAAAGTAAATTGAAGTAAAACCTGTTAAAAATCAACATTTACTCACCTTGTCATTCCAAATCCAAATCTCTTGGACAAAAGAACATTTTGAAGATCAGTTCAACCATATACTGGAGGTCTTGGGGGGTTTAGTGGAATTGATATGCATTTGTAGGCTTGTTTTAATGGAATTTATATGCATTTATATGACATTTGGGCGGGCTTGTCATCAAAAGCAAGCCCAATTTTTATCGACCAGCCCAATGCATTTTTTTCTGGTCGGACTTGACCAAAAGGAGCCCAATTGGGAGGGAACCTGCCCAATCTGGCAACACTGATCATTGACTTCCATTATATGGATGAAACATTTCTCAAAATTTGAACAGAGGAAATACATTTAGAAATACATATATTAGTTAAACATCAAACAAATCTAACCCATATGTTTGGCTCAAAACCATTGAGGGTTTTTGAATGAATGAACAATAAGCATGACATCATCAAAAATACTATACCGATCAAAAGTTTGGGGTTGGTAAGATTTTTTGAAAATGCAGCATTTATTTGATCAAAATACAATAAAACGGTTATATTGTGAAATATAATTACAGTTTAAAATATTTATATCTTATATATATTTATATATTATATCAAAAATTGAATAAATATTACTAAAAGCTAGAATACAGAAACATTATCATTTACCAAAATATTCCACAAAAACGTTGTGCAGGGACACAAATCAGTAAATTATTATTAAAAAAAATTGATTCACTTCCCAACACAGGCTGAATAAACAGAATAAACTGTTAAAAAAGCATAAAAGCATTGGCTAATGAGGTATACAGCCACTTCATTCGGCTCCTAGTCACACAAGATCTCTGAACAAAATAAAATACTGTTTAATTTACAACAAAGTCTGTGTGAAAGAGCCTATTTTCACTGTGGAAAATGTAAATAGATATGTGCCTCCTGAACATACCATTCCTCCTGAACACTCTCTATGTTGGTATATTTTTCCTTAACGCCAGGTTCCTCTCTTGCACACATAACCCGATGTGTCACTTCCTTCCAGAGGATTTTAAAGATGGTGTACAATTTTCAATAATGTTCCATAGATCCTAAAGGAGCTCAATTACTCCAGGCCTACAGAGGCCACTGAATCAGCATTTCAAAACGAAACTCCTTTCCACAAAGACCTTTGAATTGAAATAGAAAAGTTTCTCCTTCCCAGCCGTATGGGCTCAACTCCGATTGACCCCTCTCAATATGTGCCTCTCTGTTGTAAAGAACAGGCATAAAATAAGGCAGAGTTAATAGAGTTTAAGACTAAGAGCCAAACCGCATTGGAATAGGAAGGAGATGGAAAGAGTCAAGGGAGGGAGAGAAACTGAGGCCAAGTGAGATTGAGCAAAGGGACGAGAGAGAGAGAGAGATCCCTAAGGGAGGGGGATTGGGTCCAGGCTGCCTGAGGAGATTCTCGGCTCTAATTGGCCGAATGCCTTCACTCTATGTTCCCACAATGCCTTGTGTTTCAGTGACTTTCTCTGAAGTCTCAATGGACTCCTCAAGGTTACCGTCACTCTTCAGTGTTATCGCTGCACTCTAAGCCACTGTAGCAAATCTGCTTTTAGCATAGCGATTATGCACTACTGAGAATAGCTGAATGTTCAAAATGCCTCAAACACACACATATACAGCTTTTCATCAATTTTAACTCACATACTTCACCCAGAACCACAATAAAACAGGCACAGGGTGACTCTTTGATAAAATCGGATTAGAGTGAAATATTGATGGTGAACAAAAACTAGATTTCCTCATGTATATGTGTGTGCGTGTTTTTTCTTATGTGTTTTTTTTTACGGCAGTAAAGAGGATGTAATGAAAAGCATGCCCTTGAATCCAAAAGTTGTTGAGGTGCCCTTTCAGTTCCATTCCCTTGGAGAAATTTTTTGCTTTCCTTCCAGCATCGTCACAGCTAACTGAATAACCTCTTGTGTGTATCAAAGTGGAATCAAATAAAGAAATCATCTCTACTTTCATTTTGCTCATGTCTTTTCTTCTGTAAAGCCACAGGTATAAACTGAAGATATTTCATGATATTAAAATGGCAGCTGAAAGAAAATATGTTTTTCTCAATTGTAGCTGCAATTGCATTACTTCTTGTAGAGAAATATTTCGCGCTGTGTTTGCATATGTAATCTGAAACAGATTGATAAGAAGAAGATGTGTGCACGAACTAATAAATCAAACCCCTTGACCCAAATCTATGCTTTGGTGATGGGAAAATATGCATAAGTCCCTCTTCTAGAACCTCATATAGCAATTCCGACATCGCTCTGATGGGCAGGTGAGGAGATTTTCAGGAAGCACCATTTCTATGTGGTAGAAATAACAATATTAAAACATTTATGAATGCCTACAGAATGAACAAAGTCTGCACTCCCTGTCTGTTAGCAGTTTTCCATAACAATATTTAGCCAGAAGTCATCTTCCTTTCTCAAACGCAAACTTTTGGTCAGCATTATTATCAATTATGCAGTAGTATTCACCTTCTGCTGGAAATTCATTAGAAGATCAATAGAAATCACTTATGTCCAGCAGCATAATCATTATGTATGTGCCAGAAATCCTTAAGCAGCTCAAGAGGGGGAAAAAAAAAAATCAAAGGAATATTGATTTAAAAATGGAATGGATTTTTTTTTTTTTTTTTGCGCTCTACACTTTCAATAGATTACAACATTGTGGCCTCATACTGTATCAGTGCATAGGGCATTTTGAAAAGCCTTGGATGTTTATTATAAATGTAAGCAATTACTATAAAAGTACAAGTGAATCATTTGTACTGTATTGTTTTATATAGATTACTACTGGAATTGCTTTTGTAAACCAAATGTGCTCACACTGTAATTCACTCAACAAACAATAAACAATGTATAGCAACGATGACAACTTTCATATAATAAAAAATGGATGCAGTTATCTTCAAAGTAACATTAATTATATTGCATATAGGAAAAATAAAACTAAGAATGTCCATATTTTCTATTCTCATGGTCAGAATTTTTATATAAATGCCAAGTTGGGAAAAGTATTATAAATGCATTGATAATTTGTTTGTGACATACATACACAATAGTACTAAAGGGTTTGTAAGCTTTTTAATGTTTTTGAAAGAAGTCTCTTATGCTCACCAAAGCATAAGAGATACAGT
Source organism: Rhodeus uyekii (assembly GCA_037043235.1). Classification (NCBI taxonomy): domain Eukaryota; kingdom Metazoa; phylum Chordata; class Actinopteri; order Cypriniformes; family Acheilognathidae; genus Rhodeus; species Rhodeus uyekii. The sequence continues at coordinate 1,688,976 of JAWRVZ010000136.1, forward strand.
AAAACGGTAGTGTTGTTAAATATTATTACAATTTGCAATAAATGTTTTCTATTTAAATTAAAAATTCATTTATTCCTGTGATGGCAAAGCTGAATTTTTAGCAGCCATTCAGTGTCACGTAATACTTCAGAAATGATTTGATTCTGTGTCCTTGCTGAATAAAAGTAATAATCTTGCTGACCCGAACAGCAACAGCTGTTTAATGATGGTAAAAAGTCTCCACTGCATGGCAAATATTGCACAAGTCAACAGACATAGTTTTCAGAATATATTTTCACTGCTTTAGCAACTGTATTTCTGTTCCACGATCTGCACCAAAAAGAAAAGCACTTACAGAAACCACGCAAAAGAATTGTTTGTGTAAAAGTATATGTATTGTCTATGAGCAGTTTAATTCATAAAATGTAATAAAAATGTAAAATTAAATAAGACAAAAATAACGAAAGCTAAATTCATGATGCCATGATGGTATCCTTTCAAAGATTCTATATGAAGCGCCTGACAGAACACTGCCAACGGCAAATAAATAACCAGGAACCACCAGCTAAACACACAGAAGTGATCTCTCTCGTTTATAACAGCAGAACTAACATGCTTAACCATGAATGTACAAACATTTGAAAAGCTCACATGTGCATTTGATAATATATTTAGCCTGGATGTTTATATCATCGAAAAGACGTAGACGTCATACATGAGGCATGCTTTGACTGTTGATAATATTTGAAATAACTACTGTGTAGATACATTGTTATTTATTTTACAGCTTGCCTGAGAATATTCAATGCATCTTTAATATCGCAGATTAAAGATTAAAAGCAAAACTTCAGAGAAAGAGATTTTCAGAGTGAATCTCAACTAATACTGGGTTCAAACAGAGTGTCATTGAGTACAGCCAGACCACTCCCAAGTAATTTAATATCAGCCGTATTATACATAATCTGCAATCTTCCATGCTAACCTGCTTTCAGCAGATAATGTTAGCATTGACTAGTTTCCTTTCACATTCCAGGGGATATTACTTCTGACCATAGGCTTATTGGTGGTGGGAGAGGAAGTATTGGTAATGTTTGCTAATATGAAAATAAACAGATTAGAGATTTACAAAATAGCAGCGCCTCTTGGGATGTTAATGCGCTTATCTTGCGGCAACAACAAACTAGCATTAAAACCACCAACAATCTTCGCATTTCATGATAGGCAACAGTACCGCTGTTGATCTCTCTCTGACCAACCAATGAGGAACCAAATGCATTCTAAAAACAATTTAGTCATCTTAAGCATGAAACAATATTCACTACCAAACTACAACAGCAAAACTCAATATGCAATGCATAAAAAATGTAGGATAGGATTTTTTTTTTTTTTCTAAATGTAAATTTGTTGTAATGCACATTGGTGAAGATTATCTGATAGCTTTTGAGGCCTAGATGACATTACCTGAAAAAAAGAAACAAATAAAGGATTTTCTTTCTAGAATGACTTCACAACAAAACCAAGAACATAAATTACTGTAAGAAAATATATTGCCGTTTCAAATACAGTAATACCTCGGTTAATGAGTTTAATTCGTTCCAAGAGCGAGCTCGTAACTCAATTCTCATACACCAAAACAATTGTCCCCATAAGAATGCAATAAAAATCACTTGATTCGTTCCACATGACCATAAATGCCCTTTTTAAATATTTTTGGGGTTTTACCCTATTGATTACAGTAAAAATTATAACCATTAAGATCTCATATAAATACTAATTAATAATTGACAATTAAACTCTAAAAATACTTGACAATTTACTGTAACGCGCACTTTAGCTTTGAGTAGCGTCGCTGCTGGTGTGATGGAGACGAGAGGAGGGTTTTACTGCTTAGAGGGAGAATTTCCAACCGTCTTTCTTATTCATTTTGAGGACCATTGTCTATATGCTGTACTGCACGTATATATTTCACTACGTGAACAATAGCAATCACAGTTAATGTTAACAATTAAGCTGTAAATCACTTATAAACGTATGCACTGTGGTGAATGATGCAACCAAACCGAGCGACACTGAGAGAATGAACAAGTTAAGGGGTGATAGGCTTTGTGAGAGGCTGTCGTTAGGATATTTTCAGTAAAAATGCTTGCGAAGATGCTGAGCATTAGGACTTTTTCACACAAAAATGTATGTGAGCGAGGGAAAAATTCTCGCACTCCGATACAATGCTCGTACACCGATTTGACTTTCCATGCTCATACACCGATTTGCTCATATACAAAGTCACTCGTAAACCGACGTATTACTGTATTTATGCTGTTCTATAGAAATGTTTCAAGCAGCACAATTGTTTTCAAAATTAATAATAATAAGATTTACCCTATAATAATAATTTACCCTATTGGGCACAGTAATCAAGGTTGGTCCATAAGTCCAACATATATTGTGTTATTTACAACGTATGATTCAACACAAACAAAAAAAACAAACAAAACCTATAAATATAAACTATAACCATAAGTATAACTACAAAAAGATAATTCAAACAAAATAATCAATGAACAAATAGTGGTGCGGATGTAGGAAAATGTATTTTGGTTGGGAAAAGTTCAGTCATTTGCATGAGCAGCAGTCTTAACTTGATAATGGGCTTGATGAAATGTTGAAGTGTAAATTATATCCAAGTTGATATAGGCCTAAAGCAGGGGTGGGCAAACTATTTGCCTTGCGGGCCACATTGGTTTCTTAAAATTGACAGAGGGGCCGGGGTGAAGGTCGTACCTGTGCATTTACTTATGAGAAATCCTAGAAAACCTGTATAAAGTATAGTTTGGTCTTAAATCACTCGACTGGGACACGTGAAATTACAACAAAACAATATTAATACAATTTAATCGACAGAAAAACCATAATATGCAATGTGACTGAATCTTATATTTGCCTCAGCTCTAGATTGACAAAGGCGTCCAATCACAACTGACCTCTGGAAAAAAGGGAACTAACCAATGACGTTTGATGTTACTATTACAAGAGCCAGCCCGGCCCCACGACTGATAAAAATAAAAGTGCAAAAACAGCATTCGAGAGTGGTCGAATGGTCTCACACGCGCAGATTAGATGTCACGCGTGCGCGAGTGATTAAAAATGAGCTCGCGGGTACCCGTATTTACGTGTAGCTTTTTTTTCCGCTCGCGTATGTAATTTACGCTCGCACAAACATCAGTTTTGCGCTCGTTCCTTTTTAGCACGGAATTAACGCCATAAAGGGGGGTGTAGAGGGGTTTTCGACACACGCCTACTCTCCAGAACAGCTTTCAACGCCACTGCCGCTTGCAGCCACGACAGAGTGACATTACAGGGAAATGTAAACTGAAGGAGGTTTAATACAGGTTCGTCAAGTTCGGCGGGCCAGATTAAAAAGCCCAACGGGCCGGATATGGCCCACGGGCCGTAGTTGGCCCACCCCTGGCCTAAAGTCTTTGAGCAGTTGCACCCAAGTAAGTTTGAAAGCTCAACTCTCCACCAGGCAGTGTAAAGTCATAGGCAAACCCCAAATCCTGGTTGAGCAACAAACCAGGATTAGTAAGACAAGTGCAGTTACCTGATGGAAGTTCAAACTGAATCCCCTTCTTACTCTCTACTTCCTCTTTTATTTAAAATGGAGGAGCGCCACTGGTGTCCCCTAGGGGCCGGGATGAACATAACGCTAATAAATTACTTGCGACAAACAATGTAGCAACCAGTGACTGTTACAATATGGACAAAAAATGAATACATTTAGTTTGACATTAAGGTGTGTTTAAGTTCCTGGTGGAAATTAATGCTTAGTCCCTACAAATAAACACAATTTGTAACAAAATTGAATATGGAGGCCATGGCTCACAAAGTAATTAGGTAGCAAACCATGGCGTTATTCTTGGCAGACTCTCACGATTCCTATCATAATAATAATAATAATAAAAATAATAATAAAAACTGCTAACAAGAAGGCGAAGCACGACCAGCCAATACATAGTTTCCAGCCAGCTTTATTACTTAATTACACCTCCTCACAGGGACATTACTACGGCAAAAGGTATCAGGTGGACTCTCGATCCAACAGTCGTCCAGAGTGTTAGGGACAGGCATCATGGGGAAACACAGACAGAGAGTCTTGCGCCTCCTGGGACACATCGCCTCCTTCTGTGGTCTGTGAGGCAGTTGGCACTAATTGGCACTGTTTGTTTCTGGCTGTATGTGGAAGCCTCGGCTTTACTCATCGTAATACACAGCCTTTCTTTTCAACAGGCTACCTTTATCCCCTCACACACCTGCCAGCAAAGCCTCATTAATACAATGTGGGTGATAATGTGCTATATGGGTAGAACAAGAGATGGGTAGAAAAAGATGGGTAGAGCCATTTTAATGTGGGCAGTAGTTGAAGTGATGAATTATAGGATAAATAGGGTGTAGGGTAATTTGCGGTTTATTTATGTAGTAAGGTAAAGGAGACCAGAGATGGATGTATGTAATTTGCTTTGCTTTAACATTTGTATTTCTGCACTATTTATCGAAAATGTTGATATAATATTCTCAGGTTGTTATAATATTCCCATCTGCTCCGAATTAACATCATTTGTAATCTACAATGTCCTTGAAATATGTATGTCGTGACAACCTACACCACGACGGTGAGATGGTTTGTTTTAAAATATTACAAAACATCATTTCTGTAATATTTTGTCAAAGCATTTCGTTACATTTATTTAAAGATATTACTGGCTGATTCATTGCTATTACTTGTAAACTGTACTAGTAATCTGAGTGAAACTGAGTTTTCAGTGTGCCAATTAATTATTTATAATAAACACAATACCAATTATATGAAAGTAAAGGATAACTGCAAATAAATAAAAAACAAATAAAAGTAAAGTAAACAATACCAAATATAACATATCAAATCAATCAATCAATCAATCAATCAATCAATCAATCAATCAATCAATCAATCAATCAATCAAAGTATAGTAAACACAATACCAAATATACCATAACATTACAAAAAAGTACAGTAAACAATAACAAATCTACCATAATAATAAAAATAACAAATAAAGTACAGTAAAAACAATAACAGATCAAATAAAGCGTGTAGTAAACACAATATAAAATATATAAAGTAAATGATCTACAAATAAGAAAATAAAAGATACATTATTCAATAACAAATATACCATAACATTACAAAAAAGTACAGTAAACAATAACAAATATACCAAAGCAATAAAAATAAATGAAATTAAATAAAATGTAACCACAATACCAACTATATAAAAGCAAAATAAATGTCACTGCACATAAATAAGTAAATAAATAAATAAAAAGTACAGTAAACAATACCAAATATACCATAATATTAAAAATAAAAAATAACAAAGTACAGTAAAAACTATAACAGATGTACTAAAACATTAAGAATAAATAAAAAAGTATAGTAAACAATAACAAATATACCAAAGCAATAAAAATAAATGAAATGAAATAAAATAAAATGTAAGCACAATACCAACTATATAAAAGCAAAATAAATGTCATTGCACATAAATAAGTCAATAAATAAATAAAAAGTACAGTAAACAAAACCAAATATACCATAATATTAAAAATAAAAAATAACAAAGTACAGTAAAAACTATAACAAATGTACTTAAACATTAAGAATAAATAAAATAAAAAGTATAGTAAACACAATATCAAATATATAAAGTAAATGGTCTACAAATAAATAAAAGATACAGTATACAATACCAAATATACCATAACAAAATTAAATTAAAGTACAGTAAACACTATACAAAATATATAAAAGTCTTTTTTAGCACTATTGCTTTTATAAAATGGTCATTAAAATAAAATAAAATTGAATTAAATAGAATGAAAACTAATAAAATAAATCATCCAAAACTGCAACTATACTTTATAATATATATGATAGCATATTTGAGCGTTCAAACACATATTAGAGGATTATGTTAGAAATATAAGTCCAGTCAGGACTGTAATTGGTAATTCACCACTGAACCATTATAGCTCACCTCTTGCCACTGCCAGGTTTGTTTCAAAGGTCCTCCCATAGACAACATTATCTTTGATTAATTTCTGTTCATCAGCAGGGACGAGCTTGTTAAAGACAGTGAAGATCTCCTGTGTAGGCTGAGATTAAAGGGTGCAAGCATGTGTCTGGAATAAGTGAGTGAACCGCACAGACACACATGGAGAACACAAACTCATCTCTATTTCCTAAACACAGACACAGATCAAACCAGCTCTAGCACACCCCCTTTGATGTTCATTATCAGCCCTTAGTCTAATCATACCACCTAGCTGGATACAAGCTTCATCCACAGCATGGAAGTATCCAGACGCAAGCGCACTCATGCACAAAGAAACCAGACGTTGAATGCATAAGCATGGAGACTTGAACACACAAGACTCGCTTGCTCAAACACACCAGGAATCGATACCAGACCAAATATTGGACAAGCCACCTAAAAGAAGACTTAAATTTGCACACGCACACTTACATACATTAAGCACCAGTTTGCAATAAAATATAAGGAGACCCTTTCGGCTGTATTGCTCCCCCACATGTAAGTTCCTCAAAACATGAGTGGGATCCTGCTTTCTGTCTAATAGCACTTGAAAAGGTCAAATCTGCTGTATAGTCCAGCAACCTAATTCTGCCTTGCCCTTTGCCATGACCAGCTTTAGCATAATGCCCCCAGACACATTTGCTACCTGACTCAAGCAGACAAGCACAAATACAGACACGTGTGCAGGCCTCACGCAGAGACATCCAAACAAACCCAGAGCAAAGAAAACAGCCAAGGTCATCCATACATATCAAGCTCAGCTTCTAAAGGAGCCACAGTAAACATTAAAGATGGTTCCTCTGAGAAGGACATACACCTATTTGTACTTAAATTAAACAACGATGATCAGTAAAAGGATGTGCCCGATTTTTTGAAAATCGGGCACATCATGAGATTTTTAGAAAATCATCAGCCTCATGAAAAAATGCAGTACTTATTACATTAAATAAATATCAAAAAATTATATTTTCAGGCGCTGACTGTGGGGAGCGAACGCATGACATTGGAGAAACCAAGAGAAACCGTCTTTATTAAGGAACGCAGAGAAATAGACTGGGGATGCACACAGAAGAAAACACAACCACACAACATTTACATTCATGTAACATAGACGAGGGAGAACACAGGGCAAATACACAGGGAATGATCACAGAAACAGCTGACAAGACTAACAAGGTGATTAATGACACAACAGGTGGCTCTGATGACAACAGAGGGTCACATGGGGAGTCAGGAGGAACATGCTGAAACAGAACAACAAACATGACAGTTTTATGACAGTACTCCCCCTCCCGGAAAGGCACGTCTTTGGACTGTACAACATCCACAGAGGTGGGAGGGTGGGCACCCTGGAGGCTGACGTGGAGAGACACTCCAGGATGGGAAGTCTCCAGGGTGGAGCTGACAGTTTAGGAGACCAGGGAGAGCCAGAGCAGAGCTGGCAGATCAGAGGGCAAGGGCGGAGCAGAAAGTTCAGGGGGATAGAGCGGAGCCAGCAGATCAGGGGGCCAGGGCGGTGCCAACAGTCCAGAAATCTTGGCTAAGATAAGGGAACGGGAATTCAGAATGGTCTCCACAGCCGTGATGAGGGAGTAGCCTGCCCCCAATTTTTGGGAAGAGCTTTGGGAGTTGAAGGCTAAAGGTGAAGCTGGTTCATTGGCTGGAGCAGGCTCCTGGCTGAGCACTGGGGAGCTTTTCTGGACCCTAGTTAGGGGTTAGAGCTGATGTGTGTGTGGACCACACACATAAAAGGGCCGTGGCCAGAATGGTCAGTGCCACATTTTCTGGGGCTGACTCGAGGGTTTGGAGCAGAAACTTGTCTCGCTGGAGCAGACCGGGGAACTTGACTAGCTGGAGCAGACCGGGGAACTTGACTTACTGGAGCAGACTGGGCAGAAGATCTTAGGTGAACTGGAGCACCCAATTGCCTTCCAGAACGGAACAGGATGATGGCCAAAAATGTCCTCTACTTCTCCGACAACAAAATCAGAATAGTTAAGGTACCTGCAACCAAATCAAGTTGATTTAGTTTTCCATTAACTGCTGTCACATAATTTTATTCAAAACAAATTATATGTTCATAAATAAAGATTTCCAAATGGAATATTTCATTCCTTGAGATCCTATGCGTGACTTATGTGTTCCCTTATTTTTTTGAGCAGTGTAGTTTATCAAACATATAGTTGATTTCACAACAACAAAAACATTTGTGGATGAAAATCCACAGATGATCACAACAGAAATCATAGTATTCAACATAGTCAAAACACAAACAACAACCGACAATTGTGAGTGCACGAAACTGGTATATAAAAGGTGAAACTGATGAGGGTGAGTGACAGCAGGTGTGCATGATAGGGAAATGGAGTGCAAGTGATTGATCAGGGAGGCTCATGGGATTTGTAGTTCAGAAGGTGCCCAGTGATGTGTGGCATTGGGACACCAGTGCAAGTGCCCTGAAGTGGGCTTCTTGAAACTAGTCAAACACATATAGCTGAAGGCATGATGGCTGGGTTTATGACTGCAAGAGGAGAGGGCGGCAGATGGCGTACAGCTCCCCTGGCACACACACGCATGATGAGGACGCCTGTTCACACTGATGTGAGGGGACAAGCCAATCACACCTGCTGGCACTACGCCTATCCCATACATCCAGAATCAGAGACACTAGGGACGGCCGTTGCTGCCTTTCTGCCAGCCTGTGCATCCGATATAATTTGAAAACAAGTTGCTGCTAGCCACTTGTGGGGGAGGTCCAACATTAATGCTAATGACAATGTATTATTCAAGACTGTTAGTGTTATTAGTTATTTTTGATTTATAATCAGTAATCACTAGTGACACAATATCACACATAGCAAGTGAAAGGAACAGGTACCTGGAATGACTGTTACTGAATTACCTTTTTGTAGCATGCTTTGTTTGTAAGATATATGGACTCCACAATTATATACAGTTGAAGAAGTACATATGGTTATGTACACAGTTAAACTGACAAATGTTTGACCAGTAGAAAACAAATAAATAAACATTGTTTCGGAAATGTTATCCAAAGTATAAAAACAACAAAACAAAAAGGAGTAACACAATACTAAAAGTAAATAATTATATTGTACAATAAAATATTTTAGACATATTTTATATTTTTAATGTTTTAAAACACCGAAATGCAGAAAACAATGTGCTGAAGATAAAAAAAGACAGAAAAAAACAAGTACAAAGTAAATAAACAGATCTAACTTCGACATGTGCAGTACAGTGTAAAAAAAGCAATCAAACTAAATTCTTAAAATTTACTTTACTCTGTCAAAACTTTTGCCTGAAATGCAAATACATAGTGTTTGCTTAATATATTTTGCACATTTCTAAAAACTGATAAGAGATCTCCAAATCTAGCTCAATATTTCACAAAATAATCATTTAAATACAATACAAACTCAAATGCAATATCATGGAACAAAACACCAAACAAACCAGCAAGTTTTTCCTTGATGAAATAATACTCCTTTCGCAGTTACACTAACAACATACTCCCAAACAATTAACATAATTTACAACCATATGGTTTATTATCTCCTGGGTCAGCATATGGAGAACAAAATGGGGGAAGAGTCAACACAAATTTAAACAAAAACAGCTCCTCTTCTCTCACCGTCTGCCAGCCAAACTCAGGCTGCTATAACAGGATAACGCTTCTGTGGTACGCATGACGCAATTATCAACAGCACTCATGAAAACACTGAATCATTTCATATCCTGTTATAGACCGGAATCCATGTAAATAACCATAAATAATCTAAACAAACCCCTAATACATACATACACCTCATACATACATCCTGCTGGGTGTGTCTAGTCAAGAAAGCAATGAAAGTGTGTGCCATTTATCTTTCTTGAAATTCAAATATATGAGGAATAAATAGTGTTCAGCATTCAATGATACAGCCGGACTGATATTAATTTGAGACTGTCACCCTGACAGACACGGGTAACAATTTTCTACAATTTATTACACCACCCGTGAGCCCATATATGTCAACTCAATGAGAAGCTGCGTCTCCAGGAAACACGCACACGATGAACTATACAGTAAAGAAAGAAGAAGGAGGGTCTGAAGAATATAGGTAGCCACCGTATATAGAGGTAAATTAACTTTATTCCTGTCACATTGGCGCCACGGGGACAGCAGGGCACCGTAATGGTGGAAAGATTGCCCCTTGGACATGAAAACATTGTTTTGAACCATGGTTGAGCAAGATATAATACAGATGGCTGAACATAAATAATGGAATCATAAAGGTAGAAACACACCAAAAGGACAGGTTTAATGCATAAAAAACAATGAAATAAATAAAAATGCTTCATGAACGTGGCATGAGATCAGACCAATCCTCAATCCCATGCACCCTTGTCCAATGTGAATAAGAAGAAATAAAACAAAATGCACAAAATGCTATCTATTACAGTGTTTTTCAACCTTTTTTGAGCCAAGGTACATATTTTCATGAAAAAAAAATAAAAAAAAATCACAAGGCACACCTTGTTAGAAATAACGCGATACTCGATTGTTGATGGGGGGAGGGGAGCGCGATACTCGTTTATTGACGGGGGGTGGGGGGGTGTAGCATGATACTTTGTTGTTTAAGGGGGGGGGATGGATTGCGATACTCGATTGTTGACAAGGGGGGGGGGGGGGGGGGGGGGGGGGTGGAGCATGATACTTTGTTGTTTAAGGGGGGGGGGCTATGGATTGCGATACTCGATTGTTGATAGGGGGGGAGCACGATACTCGTTTGTTGACGGGGGGGTTGCAGTCGCTTAAAATGTGTTTTTTAGAAAAATTTGCTGAAATTGAATAATTTTCCGCGCCACACCTGACAATCTCTCACGCGGAACACTGGTTGAAAAACACTGATCTATTACAATACAAAATAACTTGTGAAAAAGAAGTACAGTAATACCTCTGGATACGAGCATAATCCGTTCCAGGGCAGAGCTCGTAACTCAAATTGTTTATATCTCGAATCATGTTTTCCCATAATAAATAATAGAAAACAAATTAATCTGTTCCAGATCCGTAACAATGGAAAAAAATCTGTTTTTTATCGCTATATAGACACGCACACACACACACACACACACACAATTATAGTACAGTAATACCTCGGTTTACAAGCGACTTGGTATACGAGCAAATCGGTGTACGAGCATGGAGGGTCGTATCGTTGTACGAGCATTGTCTCGGTGTACGAGAAAAATTTTCCCTCACCCATGCGCAGTTTTGCGTGGAAAAGATCCCTTTATTACCCCTTAACTCATTAATTCTCTCAGTGTCTCTCAGTATGGGTGCATCATTCACCACAGTGCATTATTTTATAAGTTGTTGTGAATATGATTACATGTGAATATGATGAAACTTTATTAATGGAGCATGTTACCCTCTGGGCATTTATGGTCGTGTGGAACGAATCAAATGATTTTTAGTGCGTTCTTATGGGGGAAATTGTTTTGGTGTATGAGCATTTTGGTTTACGAGCTCGCTCTTGGAACGAATTAATCTCGTAAACCGAGGTATTACTGTACATGTATACAGTGTGATACATGTGTGATATCAAATAAAATGTGATGTGAGTGCTCGTATCTTGAATATTTACTTGTATCTAGAAGCAAAAATCTGCCTGAAGGCTTGCTCGTATCTTGGAATACTCGTATGTAGAGACACCCGTATCTCGAGGTATTACTGTATACTTTAGCATAATAAAAAAAAAAAAAGTTGAATGAAAAGACTCTGAGCCGCCCGATCTCTTCTAATAACTATCCCCTATATATAGAATTGATAATGTCAGTCAAAAAGGATAACATACACGCATAAAGAAAAGCAAGTGTATGATTTGCAAAAGATCCTTTATCTTGCAACACGGATGGAGATTCTGCTACATTGGACAGCTTTATCAACTCTACATCTCTGAGGACGGACCTGGTTAATATACATGAGAGATATGAAGACATCACAGTCAGATTTCATTTAGCTTCCCTTATTCTAATGCAATGCTGAAGCCATCGGGCCTTTCTGACCCTGGTCCAAATACACGGCATTTCCCCTCAGACTTGAACACGACGGTCTGTTCAGAGGAACCAATTCAGTCCCATCCACTTTCATTTAGCTTGGTTGGGTAAACAGAAATGAGCATTTCCTTTCTCCTACACAAAAGAGAATGAATATAGACATGAAGAGATAGATTCATTTATCCTCTTAATGGAGAGAGACACTGCTTTGCAGTGTCAGTGCTTCTGCACTTTGTGTCCAAACTAAATCAGCTGGGAAGATGTGTGCGATGGAAGATGCTATCCTGTGTTCTCCTTTGAGAGCTTGTTTATGTCGGTGTAGAGAAATCAAATGGACAGAAATGGACTCCCACACCACCACACCATAGATGTTTGACAAAGTCAAACGCTTCACAAGAAGAGAACTGATAACAGTTTCAAATGCTTCACGAGAAGGAAAGCGACAAGAGTGAACTTTGGAGTCAGTGGTTCATAGCAGGTTCAGTCATTTGAGTTAAAGTTGTCTCGAAATGAGAGAACAGCTACAAAAAAATACAAAGAGGCATGAGAAAATGTGATGTCCTTTTCAAGGTGGAAGATGAATACAGCCTGTATTGGAGCTTGGTGGTCTCCAAACAGATAATAAGCTGACATTTTGACACAAGGTCCCAGGGCTGCTTGTCTAAATGGACATCCATTTGATCAAATGCCAGGAAGGAGATGCCTGGAATAGTAATGCACGGATTAGACTTCGCCTTTGCCCTGAGCACCGATAAAGGTCATAGACTGTGGAGCATTTGGGTGCAAGTCAGTGACTGATTTTCAAATACATAAACATTCAGCACTTATACACATGGCAGAAACATCTGCAGGTCCGTCATTGTCTTTGACTACAGGCTCACAATTCAAATAAATATTCTGAATTAAAGGAAATGTGCTCATCAAGAACCATAATAGATTAAATAAAAGTTTTTAAAAAATTCTGTTCTATTCTATTCTATTCTTTGGTTGTGCTTTATGGAAGGACACTTATTTTAATGTCTTGGCTGCCACTTGATAATATTTTTTATCTTTTGCGTGGTATTTGGTACTAAATTAATCAGGTTATATTTTAAGTATATTTGAAGTACTAAAAGCAACTTCATTATTATAAATATGTAATAACAAATATGCCTAAAACATGATATACAAGTTTAAGGAGAAATAACATTAAAGTATATTGTAGTTTACCAAAAATGCTTGTCAGTACAACAAACATTTCAAAGACAACAGAAATACTTATGAAATGACATAAGATTTAAGTAATTATTTGAGTGGGTCAAGAAACTCTAACCTAATTATATTTAATATACATTTAAACGAACACATTTTCATTTATTTGCAATTAACATGCAATTATGTGTCCGGAAATATGACATTCATTTGGCACTTAAGTGTACTCTTTTAAAGTATATTATTACTGTAATAACGACTTTGTAATAACTACTATTATGTTAAAGAGCACTTCTTTTTTTATAAAGGGTGGCTAATATCAAGATGGCATAGGTTTATTGTAGTAATAATCACTGTGATAATGGTGTCTTAGCTGAAACTCTTTACAAGCAAATGTTTGTACGGTCTTGTTTGGTATCAAGATAACTGGTTGCAGAGAATATTTTCTTAAAGATGGGTCTGGGACAGCTAGTAGTTTAGTGGTTCAACTATATGGAGGCTTTCTGTTGTTTAACCCCTGCAGCAATAAAGCAAACATTATACAGCATAGCATCATCTGGGATTTATGCTTAGAGAAACTAGGATAGCACTTTACAACCACACGCCTCAACAGAGGTTAACTTACTGTGCAAATGCATTTCCATGTACCAAAACTCTAACCAAATTATCTGGACTTATTATGTGAAACTCCCCAAAGCCCAACTATTAGCTGCAGTAGATCTTTAATGTGTTTCTTAAGCACAACTGCCCAGAGGAATGTGTTATTGCTCAGAGGTTGCTTATTCAAAGCTCAGGGTATTCCACGAAGGTATATATCAATTTGGTTTCAAATGTTTCTCCTAAAAGTGCTTATAGGAGGAATAAAAAATAGAAGCAAATGAGAAAGATTAGAGAGCTATAAAAATTAAATTGGTTTCGGAAGATTATACCTGGAACTTTATTAGGTAAACCTGTTCAACTGCTTGTTAATGCAAATATATAATCGGACAATCACATGGCCACAACTTAGGCATGTGCATTTAGGCATGTACAGTAGTACCTCAAGATACGAAAGGCTCAACTTACGAAAAATCCAAGTTACGAAAGCAAAGATGAAAAATTTGACTGCTCTACATACGAAAAGTTTTCAAGATACGAAAGGTTTCTGAAAGTCCGAGATTCGCCACATAACACTTTTGAAACTAGCGCCGCACGCCACCATCTTAGTTATAGTAGACTCGCCACCATCCTCCAGTTCTCCCATTGGTTCCTGATGCTAGCCAAGCCATGAGATCCTTCTCTCTAATTGGACAGCATCCCTCCCATCATTTATCTTCTATACGTACATGCTGGCGTGCTTTAGCTCGAAGCTACGAAGCTGGTATGCGATTGAGTGTGATCGCAAAGGAATACGGCCGTAATCCGTCGACAATAGGCACAATCCTTAAACAGAAGAATGCCATCAAAGCAACTACACCATCGAAGGGCATCACTATTTTGTCCAGCAAGAGGAGCCATGTGCACGACGAGATGAAAAGGATAAAAGACGAAATCGCTGGCGATACAGTAACGGAGACGGCAATCGCTCACAAGGCCAGTGCTATTTGTGACATTTTACGTTATTTTATTGTTTATAGGTCAATTTAGCTTTATTATGAAATTTGATGGGGTGTTTTTGGAGGGCTTGGAACGGATTAGCTATTTTACATGTAAAATGTGTTCCAAGATACGAAAAACTCATTATACGAAGGCCGCCTCGGAACGGATTAATTTCGTATCTCGAGGTACCACTGTAGATGTGAACTGCATTCCCAAATAGAGTATATTTCGCTACCATATAGTATAGAAGAAACAGTATGCCAAAAGAGTAGTATGTCCAAATACATACTATTCAAAAAACAGTAGACGAAAAGTCATTGGATGACCCAATGCTTCCGGCAAGATTCTGAAGTGCATATTCGATGGACACTTTATTTTACTTTATTACTTACCATGGGAGAGGATTTATGAATGGCAGTGACACGAGTGGGTGTTGGATGAAGGCACGAAGACGAAGATACTACATACATTGTATATTTATTTAACAAGAACCTCAAAGAGGGAAATACAGCATAAACGAGAACTGACAACCAAAGAGTGCACAAGGAGAACTAAATATACTAACAGTGATTAACATAAAAGACAAACACCTGTGATGATTGGTTACTATGGAAACTGATGAGTGCTGGAGAGTTCTGGAACAAACACCATGTGATCAAAAGGAGACAAAATAAGAGTCCTGGGTGACAGTGAACATGACAGGTAGGTCACTATTCAGGTAGGTCATTTTCATTCATGCTACACATATTCATGCTATATAGAACATGCTTTGTTTAGAGTCGATTTTGGGACTCTGCAACGGGAGAATCAGGAAGAAATGTGATTTAAATGACTTTGAATGTGACATAACTGTTGGTGCCAGATGAGCTGGTCTCAGTTTCCGAAACTGCTGATCTTCTGGGATTTTCACACACACAACTATCTGGGTTTACAGAGAATGGCCAGAAAAAGAGAACATTTCCAGAGAGCAGAAGCTTGGTGGGCGAAAATGCCTGATTGATGCCAGAGGTCAGAAAAGAACAGCCAGACTGGTTCAAGATGATAGAAAGGCAACAGTCTTGAATGAAATGATGAAATGAAAAAAAGATTCACCTTGTTGAATCTATGTCCTGAAAAATTAATATATAGTGGCTGCTAAGTGTATGCATATCAATACACTCAGTAACCAGCTAGTATTGTCAGGGTCCTGCCACATTCTGTCTGGTCTATCTCTTGGTGTTGTGGCAGAGCTCTGACACTACCGTAATGTCTCAAGTTGTGTGTGTGCGCGCGTCCGCATTGGCTGCGTGTTCGTGTCTAGTCTTTGTGTTCTCCTTGTCATTAGTTATTTGTCCCAGCTGTTTTCCCATCAATTACCCTTCCTCCTGTGTGTATTTAATCTCCTCATGTTTGCTATCCTGTGTCGCGTAGTTGTCGTACCTGTACTGTTTTGCTGCCTGTCAGTTCCTGTCCTGCCTGTTCCTGTTCTCCCAGTTAAGTGTAGTCTGTTCAGTTTGTTAGTTAGTCAGTCTTGTTTGTATTTAGTTTTTTGTTGAATAAAAAGTCCTTCCACCTGCAATATTGAGTCCTCACTCTTCCCTGCACCCCAACCCTTACAAGTATTTCCTTACAATATACTGTTATATATACTGTATATAACCATATTTAATAAAGGAATTTGGTGGGTGTAATAATATAAACTGATAAGTAAAAATTAAAATTAAGGAGATCTTATATTTTGTTTTGTAAGGATGAGTTTTTTGAGAAACATTGGAGAAAAACAGCCTTTCATCAGCAATTACAGTGTTGATGATTTACCACTACAGGATTTTGTGTTAACCTTACAAAAGCATGATGTGTGTGAACTTTATATGTTCTTAATGGAAGATTTTCAAGGAAATCATATAGGATGGCTCCTGTCAAGTAGCATGTAAAAACCAAGAATTTTCTTCTCTTTTTGTAGACTGAGTGATCCAAACAGTTCAGAGAGCATGAAGAACGTACAGCCTTTGGGCTCGATCTCGAAAAGGCTTTGATTATTGATTCACACTTTTTTGAGGAGGAAAGAGATATATATTGGAAGATGCCATAGATGTTCTTATACATTTGAAAGCGAGATTGAGAGCTGTTGACAGGAAAGCTCATAAGAAGGGAGAACTTCAGATGCTGCTGACAAAACTTGTATTACAATGAGGCTGTAGCAGCGCTGGGTCGACATCTAACAATTCAGAGTCAATTTCAAGAAAGTAAAATTGTACAAATGTGATGGTAATACTTTCAGTTTGCATCTCATTAATATCAATAGCCTCATCTGCGTGAGGGAGATGGAGATGGTAAAGACAAACACGAGGAAATGATTGGAGAGGTTGAAAAACAAGAGACACCAAATGGTTCTGTCTCCCAGTGTGCTGTGGTCTATTTATAATGGATCAATATGAGGGAGAGGAGGTGAGGCTGGGGTGGGCTTTTGTAGTGTAATAGGGGTTTTGGCAGCTTTCACTTTAATGATGCATGTTTACGTAATTTCTGCCAGTTTATGGAAAATGGCAGCGAGTGCTTTTTAATTGATGAAGGATGTTGCAACACTTCAGCAACCCCTGCTGTTGCTAGGGATTAGGCAGATATGATCTGAAAGAGGTGCCCTGTTATGACAGAAAAATAATACATCACATATACTGAAAAACAGATTTAGTTTCCCTCTGGCTTTATATAACCAAACATGGATGCAATCCAAGTCAAGTTAGAGGAGGTGAAATTCTCCTTAACAAAAGCAAATCTGCTCTAACCTTCTTAAAGAGTTAGTTAACACAAAAATATCAATTCTGACACCAGTTACCCTCATGTTGGTCCATACCTACTGATGTTTCTTTATTGAATACAAATAGAGAATTTTAAGGACTCTTTCATAGTACCCATGTCTGTCAAGTATAAAAAAAAAAGGAAAAAAGAAGATATTTATAAAGAATATTTATAATCAAACAGCTGACCTTACCAAAAATGCTGTACCAATACCAATGCAATATGATATTATATTGTAATATTGCACACTATATATAATATAATGCATTACCAAACAGCTGTAATTATTGACTTCCATAGTAGGGGAAACAATACTATAGAAGTCAATGGCTTCTGTCAACAGTCTGGTTACTGACATTCTACAAAAATATATCTACAAAATATCTTCTTTTGTGTTCAACGAAGAAGAAGAAAGAAGAAAGAAATGCATTCAGGGTTGTAACAACCTGCGTTTTCGTAAATGATGATAGTATTTTCATTTTTGGATGAACTAAGAAGTCATTAACGATAAGTTCCCTTAGTATATACAATAAAAAAAAAAAACAATTAAAACAATGTCATGGAATTTTACATTAAAAACAAGTACAATGAAAAACCTTAAATTATGAATTGACATTCCCAGAATTCTCTGTGACACTTCACATTTTATGCTTTTTTGCCTTGTTGAAATAATTATCTAAATTGGGGTTTTATGTTACAACTTATGTAATTAGTAAATTTGTTGCATGTACGTATATTGCAATACTTTTTTTTTATGTGTTACCAATATGATTTGTATTTTTGTGTATGACAAGAATGGGCACCTTCTATATATAGTAGTATTTACTTCAGCTTGTGAAAAACACTTAACATGTTGTTACCATATTGTTTATGGTTAAAGTTGCCTGTTTCTGTAATGTTTAATAATAATAATAATAATAATTATTATTATTATTATTATTATTTACTTTTTCTTTTTTTCATCATATTAACAACAAAACAATAAAAATATTCAAATTTATCTTAAAAATAAAAAAGCATTTTAGTGGAATGTCAAGAATCCCCAGATACATTTTTTTTTTTTTTTTTATAAAACAGTTATGTATTTCCATGTATAAAGACCTATTGAATAGAAATGTGTGAGAAAAAAAATTGCATTATAAAGACAATGCTTCAAGGTTAGGTAATTAACTTTTAAGCAAAGTCAATTTGAAAAAAATATTATTTGGATTATTAAAATATTTACTTTGCATTAAGCTGACAGGGTATCTTTTTACTACCCGCTATTAAATAGATAATACTTAAATAATGAGCATAATTACTGCTTCAAAGCAGCTTTAAAGACCCATAGCCGTAAAACCCCTTCCTACGAAAGAAAAAAAAAATGCAAATTTAATTTTGATTACTTATTGTAAAAAGCAATAGCTGCAAAATGAATAAATTAATTTTGATTCATCCTATAATTTCTGAACAGACTGAACAGAATTTGAAAGCATAATAATGTCAAATTATGTAAATATGTTAAAATGATTAACATTGACATCCCTATACAAATACTGTTGGTAAAATCTTTTTATCTTTCAAATTCTCTTTGCAGCTCCCAAGGGTCCTCGGAGCCAGTTTAGAAAACCGCAGCTTTAAAGGAAGAAATCGTGGCCTTTATCTTTAGAAGGCAACATAAAGCATAAATAAACACGCATTAAACCTGACCTTGCTGGGGAGCGGTTTCAATACGTCTGTCCGACTCTTTAAACCTTGACTGCTCTGTCTCTTTTGTCCGACAGCATGTCTTTGACATTCCTGATGGCCATATTTACGCAGTGCAGGGAGGCTGAAATGATTGGCTTTTCTTTGAGTGCCTCACTCCTCTCTCTATTTATCAATTAATTGGTCTTATGTCTAAAAGCTGCTGATGGGTAAAATCTAATGAGTGAAGTCCAGGGGCTGTTGGGGGGCAGAAATAGCTGGACGCCTCTACGGGGTGGAGATCCTTTAACGTCACAGGGTTAGATACATCTTCCTCCTCCCCTTCCTGTTCCTCAGCACACAGCCGGTTCAAAAACCTATTTGTGCAGCTCAGCCTGGCATCTTCATATCTCGTTACTCAGGACTGATGCAATAGGATGCAATCCGGCTCGCTCGCTCCATCACTCCCTCCCTCCCTTCCTCCCTCCCTTCCTCCACCGACCTTCTCTTTCTCCTCTCGACTCACTCATCTCTGGCTTTTTCTGTCGCAGACTATCACTCGAGATTCTTTGTATCTCTCCATCTGCTTGACTGTCCAAAGTTCACCCTCTCTCTCTCTCCCTCTCTCTCATTGTCTCAGCAGATCTCATACTCTGTCCACACATGGCCGAGGATGCTGTGTTCAGGTGGACCTTTGCAGCTGAACCAGATAAGGCCCATACGGTGTTAGAGGGGGATGCTGGGTACCTACAGTGAGCAATCCTGTTAATGGTGGCCTTTAATTAAAGAGCACACCAGGGAACACCACTGGCCTCTCCATCCTCCCACCTCAGACAAGGTCAAACAGCACAGAATGATGATATCATATGGATGGAGAACCTGGGATCTTGAAGTTGTTGGAACTTATATAAACTGCATCACCGTGATTAGCATAACTGTGGCTAAAAAGTGCTACAATTGCTAACGTGGTTTTATCAGTTTCTTTAAACAACAGTTTTTAACATTACAAATAATTGTATGGGAATGTATTCTTATGTTCTTTCATTACAAAAAAATATATTTTTTTTTCCTTTATCTTATTTAGAAAAAAACGCTTTGTTTTAAGGTGTATTTGTTACACTGCAATTATACATTTAAGTAATATTAAATAACTATATTCTTACTATTGGGTTAGGATTAATTGCATGTTGTTATGCATAATTTAAAGTTATTACTATAGTTACTACATGTAACGTAACAATCACACGGCAAAACAAAGTGTTACTGAAATTACATACTGTTCACTACCTTCCAAAATTTGGGTTCAGTCATTTTTTTCTTTCTTTCTTTTATTCAAAATAGATTAATGTTTATTCATACCATTTATGATGTTATAAATATTTGTAATTTAAATAAATACTGTGCTTGTTTATATTTATCGACAAATGCTGAAAAAAATGTATCACAGTTTCTACAAAAATATATCAAGCAGTATTATTTTAAATTATAATAATATTTCATAAAATGACTGCTATTTTGGGTAAAAACAAACTTAGACATGGTGAGCATGATTAGTAACCGTAGCATGCATTCCCCCCTTTTTTATATGATTATTGAAACTGAAAATTACATTAAATGAAATGTGTTTTTTATATTCACCATCCCCATGACAGTTGAGAAGGTGTACTATTTGGTTTTGGCGAGGTACAAAGAAATAGCCTGTCCATTTGTATTTTAAATTCAAACAGAACAGACCGACTATTTCTTCCAAATATTCCATTCTTAGACCTAGAGGATAATATATAACTTTACATTGCACATTCCAAGATGCCCTATACGTGTGGCACATTAGCAGCAAATTGGGCCATATCTTACCTTTGTGAACGTGTCACTAAATGGCACACAAATCTCAGAGAGAGTGGAAATTGGACAGTGTTCATGGTGTATCAGATAAAATTGCAGAAAACACTGACAGAACATTGGCCAAACATTACCCCTGGGATCACATAGAGCACCGAAACACAGGCTTATCGCTAGCTTTTCAGCCCGAGGACAGCCAAACATGTCATAGAGGAAGACATGAACTCACATTGGAATGATGGTACAATCAAGGAAGACAGATTGCTTCAGAATAGCCAGGAATAACTTGCTTGATGTGCCTCTGTGTGAAAATCATTTGAGCTGAAATATCGTTTTATAGTCAAGAGGCATAAGGGTAAATTGTAAATCAGGGAATAATAGAAAAACAAGACAGCACCGTGAAACGAGTTTAACGAGTCGTGTAAAGCACTGCTTTTCTGCTCACTTTTCTATTTCAGGCCTTTTCTGGTCATTATATTACAGACCTCTGAATGCGCCCAATGATTTGTAATGTATGCACACAAACACTCTTTGCAAAGAGGACAATATGCAGTTAAGAGAGTGAAGTTACCTTGGTTACTGTGCAGATGTATTTTATCCACAGTATCTTGAGATAGACTAATTGCAAGGTCAGTCCCTGTGGATCAACCTGGGGTTAAATGCCATGTTCAAGGGCACAGTGGTGACAGGGCATCACCTTAATTCTCTCACCTAGTGGGGTCCTGGACAGCAGGGTAAAAAAATAAGGATAAGTGTAAGGAAGAAAATGCAAATGATACTCATCAAACCATATAAGAATAGGAAGATAAAGAATGGGAAGCATAAGATTGGGAAGATAAATAGATCTATGAATGTCATGTAACATTTAGATGCCAGACATTGCATTCTATTTGCCCTTTGCTACAGAAGCCAATTATGACTATTTTGTTGCATTCATTTGTTATGATCTCTTTTCTCATAATCTTGACTTTAGCATAGTTTTCTCAAGCTCTCAACTTAACTTGCTGTAGATCTAAACACAACAAGGTGGAAAAATGATTATATAATATATTACGTTTTTTTTTAACTTGAACTTTTTTTCTGTAAAAATATATAACAATTTTACGTACAAATTTTGAGTAAAAATTGTAAATCCATTAGTTTTCAGTGTATACTTATATTCAAGATATTATCTATGAAGACAAGTCCCCTTGCAGTGCTGCTCCATCTTTTATTTTCTTTCAAAGGATTTTACTTTAAATGTAAGATTTTATCGCAGTGAAATCTCAACATGACAAACTTGATTTTTCTTGCTGTGGAATATATATTTTATATACTTACTATATATATATATATATATATATATATATACTTCAGTCAGGGACCTCATCAATAACTCAATATCTCTCAGTGACATCATTGTCACCACTTCCAAATCCGTGTGTAATATTAAGTTCATTGTCATAAATGC
Source organism: Rhodeus uyekii (assembly GCA_037043235.1). Lineage (NCBI taxonomy): Eukaryota > Metazoa > Chordata > Actinopteri > Cypriniformes > Acheilognathidae > Rhodeus > Rhodeus uyekii. The sequence continues at coordinate 1,711,650 of JAWRVZ010000136.1, forward strand.
TACAGTAATCCTGCACATGTTATTCCTTCCAGCTTGTGTCTACAGAATAATAATTGAGAGATGCTGATTGATTTGTGGCTTACAAGATAAATGCTGAACGGTCTTTTTTTCATGTGATTGTCATACAACGGGGTGCTGGCGTGTGATGCGGAGAAACGAGGAAACGAGGATGCAAAACAGAACTCAGGTTTATTGCAACGGATAAACTGAAAACACTTTAAATATAAACATAAATGCACTCGATGGTGCAAACTGCAAACCTCAAGGAAACACTGGGGAACACGGAGGAACATCCACACGCGGGGAACGACCGAGGAACTCTGACGAACACCGACAAACACAAAGGGACACAGGAGGGTATTTATAGAGACGAGGAAACTACACACAGCTGACGGGACTTGGGCAGTGATTAACGAGACAGGTGTGGAACAATCTAGAAGACACAGAAGGACCCGGAAGGTGAGAGACGAGACAAGACTGTGACAGTGATTATATGAAAGTTGAGAATACAATTTTTGTAATATTCAAATCACCAGAAGTAATTAAAATGCCACATAAAACAAGAAATATTATAAAATATAAATACTTCCATAATAATGTAATAACGTAATCTATGAAAATATGACATACAATTTAAGATAATATAATGATGTTTGGTGCTGAGGACATTTATTACTTTCATATGATAAACAACTTTGAGACTGTGTTGGGTGAATGAAATGAAAAATCTGATTCCTGAAGGACCAGTTGAGAACCACTGATCTAGTTTATAGGTCTATGCTAGATATCAAGCCTATAACCTTTTTGTTACCAACCTTAATCCTTAACTATTTGGCTTCCATAACTACAAAGAGACAGAAAAGCAAAGTGCTGTTATATTGCATTTCTAAGAAATATTCTATTTCTAAGGTTTGCGCTTTCAGAGACACAATTTCTCGGTGCGGTCAATGAAAGAATTGTCTGACTGGCCATTTTATGAGGCTGATATTTCAAGGCTGCAATTACAGGCAGCAAGGCCTGTTTTTTCTCCAATCTTTCTTTCTTTCTTTCCATGTAGCGTAAATCAATGTCTATATGTCTTATGGGCTGCAGACTACAGTGCTTATGCTTTGTGATGTTTCCCAAGATGCCATTCTAATTTGTTTTTTTTCTGTACTGTACAGCACATAATGGGGGTGTGTGAGAGCTGTCTCTCCCGTTCATCTGCACTTGTGAGTCGTGACAGCTTTTCAGGTTGGGTGCTCCCCATCTCCTCTACATCAGTCTTTACTTTTGTTCTTTTTTATGCTGCTTTTTACTCATCTTCCCCTCTCGCCCATCTTTTATGCCTGATACCTTTCATCCTCCCGGTTCCCCCTCGGCTCTTGCATCGTTTGGCTCCCCACCCCCTACCTCTTGCCGGCCTGACCGAGCCCTCTATCTCCTCAGATTGTGTCCCATCAGACGAGTGGGCTTGTGGGTAATGGGTGCGCAAATCCCCCACCACTCCCCGCATCTCTCATGTTGGTGAAACCTGTCGGCATGGGAACGCCAGTCTTGATCACCCTTATCAAAGGGAGCCTCGTTCCTCTTGCTATGCCTGGAGGTGCTTTAGAGAGGAAAGAGAAGATCTGTCAAATGGCTTGGATGAGCTCTAGATAGACAGGAACAGAGAAGGTATTCTTTGTACCCTTGGGCTACATACACAGGCCAATCATAACCATGAAATGGGCTGCCATGAAAAACAGTATAGGGCAAAAAGTTGGAAATCTCTCATTTTTTTTCAAGGAGTGTCTGCCAAACTTCACCAAACTGACAGTTAAAGCTAATTTCTGCCTCATTAATGGCTACAAGCATCTTCCAGTTTTGGCAAGCAAAAATGTTGCAAATTCAAAACAGTTGAAATTTCACAATTGAAACATTTGACTCTATGACAAACAAAAGTGTCAATGAAAAAGAAAATTACACTTTCTTTTTATTTCTTTTAAAGATAAAAATATATATATTTTTCTCTCTCTCTCTCTTACATGTCAGTAGTGTCTTTCGAGCACCTCCTGTTCCCTTCTGTGCTCTCCCATGTGTTTCCTCACCTATTACATCATCAGTCAACTCGTTTGTCTTGTTAACTGCGTCTAATCCCCTCATTGTCTCCTCTTGTATTTAAGCCCTTATGTGTTCCTTTGTCTTTTTCAGCTGTTGGTGTTGTTTCCCTAGTTTCCCTAAGTGTGTGCATGCCATCTCTCATTCCGAGTTTTGCACAACTGTGCCGTTTTGGTTTAGAACTTCAAGTCTTTTGTTTGTTTTCATTTTCTAATAAATAGAGTTTCTACTGGAAACCTGCGCTCTCCGTCATGATTCTCCATACCGCACGGCACACGTTCCCCTTGCTAACACTTACCTTTACAGATTTTTTTACAATATATTTAACCACCTGGGGTGTTTTTGCCTAAATACAAAAAGGGCCAGAGAACACAAGGTGATTATTTTAGGACTAAAAGTAAAACAGCAGTAAAACAGTTCTATTAAAACTAAAAATATAAATTATAGTTCCTGTCAAGGGAACGAGATACTGCGTCGAAACACTATGGGAGCACCTTAGCGTATTGTCTCGTGAAGTACTATCGAACTATCGAGTGTGAATGCACGTTGCGGTGAGATGACATCATGAACCATGAGTATAAAGGTGCACCATGAACTGGAAGCGGAAGCTTTATTGTCTTCAGCAAGCACTAGACTCTAGTGCTTGCTGAAGAGTGACTAGAGTGAAACATTGTGTGTGTTTGTAATAATATGTGTGTGCACTCAAAAAGATTCCTAGCTAGTTTAAAAAGAACAGGGCATCCCTTACCATACTAGATCTACTATAGCGAAGCAGACAAGCAGTTTAGATTATGTATCACTCCCTGCCTTCACTACTGTTCAAGCAGGGATACACACAGTAATTGTGTTGTTTGTTTGGGAGCAGTGCATATACGTTCAGTGTTTGATGAAGCTGACTCTGTTTACTACTAGCAGTTACTCTGTACACGCTCCGCTCCCACTTGGCGGTTTTAAATAAAAAAATTGCTGCCTACGCTTGTGATCTTTCGGATCCTGCTGGTGCCAAGGCACAGCGGTGATTTCATCCTCAGGTTCGCAAATAGACTTGTCAGAGGGGTTAGAGATGAGCTTGACCTGTGCCTCTGCCGGTATCTGGAAGCATGTGTTGCGGTTACTTCCACCCCGGTATAGGTATTGATGCTGCAGTTATGTTGTTAGCATCTGGGCTGGAGATGAAGATTCGCCACTTCAATCTCCAGCTTATGAATTGAGAAAACTTAAGCAATGTCAGGGCCTCGCTCTTTTGATACTAACACTGAGGGTTTCGGGTCAAAATAAATTGATAAATAAAAGAAGACAGGCAAACTACGGGCATCTATAAAGGAGGATGCGCTTGCTAGCTACCTTACTCCATATCTTTCAGCTTTTGGTCCTGACACACCATAGCCACACTCTGCGTCACTCATAGAGCAGTCACTTCAAGCATTCCCTGCAGGACAGGGCCCTCAAGCGAAAGCTCAAGAAAATACCCCGAGAGGCTGTTTCACTAGTAGAATTTCTGCCAGCGTTGCTATGCTTGCCGAATGTTTCTGTTTGGGTCCTGTGCATTCTTCGGTACCCTACCAACATGGGGGGACCCTGAGCAGGCTCTGGTAATGGAGAATAACTAATCTTTGCTGAGTTATGGGCCATTGAGTACCTCCTAGCTATGAGATCGGGTTTTCATTACCCGTACTTCTCTATAATGAAGAATGGATTTGATTCTGTATTTGGGCGTGCTGTGCTAACTGACACTCTGCTTCCTCCTGGCAGTCTCCAAGGAGGCTGCCCTGGCTCGCAATCCTCACAGCAACTATCTCGTTACGGAGACCGCATAAGGACCAATCAGTGGGGTTAGAGATGGGCCTAGGCCTTATCTCTTCCTTCATCTGATGGTCTGATTTCCTCTTTCGGACCTGGAAAAATAACACATTCAAGAATTTTGATATGAATGGTAGGAGAGAGACAGGTCTTTAATTATCAACGAGTGGTTTGTTTAATGTGGTTTTAGTTAGCAGTGGGGTTACCTGAGCCTACTTGAATGCGGTAGAGAAGGTTCCCATGTGAAGAGATATGTTAATGATGTGAGTGAGTTCTGGTAAAAGAGTAGGAGAGATGGCTTGTAGAAGATGTGAGGGGATGGGGTCTAAAGGGCAGGTGGTTGGGTGGCTGGAAGAGAAGTTTAGATACCTCGGTGAGTGGAGAGAAAGTTGAGAGAAGGTTTCTGGTTGCATCAGTGGTTCAAGTTCATGTGTATGTGGAGCTGAGAACTGACGGCTGATATAGTGTGGAAATGCAAAGATTTAGCAGTATGGACATCAGTAGAAAAGGTAGAGAGCAGAGATTGAGACATACTTAGATGTGTCTTATAATTTGCACAATTTTCTCTCTGCTGCCCTTATTTTGGTTCAGTGTTCATGCAGAATATCAGTTAACCAGAGTTTAGAGTGAGTAGTACGTGCTGGCCTGGAAGAGAGCGGACAGATATTGTCTAGACAAGACGTTAGACGTCTGTTTGCATCTTGAGAGATGTCTCATTGTCCACTTCCCAGCTCCACTTGGACTGGACACTATGATTCAGACATAGCCAAGGTACGTCTGTACGCCTTTCCCCTAATTGCTCTGCTCCGGGGAGTTCTCGAGAAAGTTTGCCAGGACAAGGTCCGTCTAATCTTACTTACCCCCTTGTGGCGAGGCAGAGTGAGTTTTCTGACCTAATGTTCCCCGTTAATGGAACTCCATGGGAGATTCTGGTCAGGAGGGACCACCTGTTCCAGGCAGTAGGCTTGATAACCCATCCTTGGCCAGAACGGTGGAAACTTTGGGATTGGCCTCTGAGTCAGCCCAGCTCATAGACTCTGGTGTTTGGTTGTTGAAATCATCCTCCACTCCAGAGCTCCATTCACGAGGAAACTGAGATAAAAGAAAAGCGCCCGTAGTGGAAACTCTTCAATTCTTGGTGCAGTAAAAGGGAATTGATCCCAGTTACTTGTCAAATTGACACTGTGTTGGAGGTTCTGCAAGACAGATTCATTGGCTGGATTCATTTATGTGGCTGCCATAATTGGAAAGACCTCTTATTCACATGTTTCCTTCGTGGCAAACTGAGCCTGAGGCCAGCATTAAGGTTTTGACCTGGGATTATTCTCTGGTGCTCCAGAGGAAATCCCAGGTCCCCCTTGCCCCTTGTACCTATCTAGGTCTCTTCCTCCTCACTCTTACATCCCTAATCTTAGGAGAGCTCAAGCCCACTAGGGCAATCTGCAGGTATTCTGACCTCCTGTCATGACCAGGAAATTATCTGCAGTCCAGTGTGAGCACCCTATGTAACCCTACTTCTCCTACGTGTCTGCTAGCATCTTACTTCAGATGACTTTCTTCAATTTTCAAGCTTCCACTTCTGGTTCACAGAGCACCTTTAAACTCCTGGTTCATGATGTAATTTAGTTGTGACATTCCTTCACACTCGATAGTGCTTCACAACACAATATGCTAAGGCCTTTCCATAGCATTTCTACACAGTTTTGTAATCGGAGAATTTTTGTTACCTCAATATCAGCTGCTGGATGTTGAAATGTTGGTATGTAAGAATAATGACTTCAGCACAATATGTTCAAGTACAAGAAGCGTTGTCAAAGTAACATGCTTATTTTAATTCAGTGCACATTCAGAGAGAGAGAGAAAAAGAGAGAGATGTGAAATTCTCAAATCACAGAAACATAAGACCAAATTAATCATCTCTTAGTGTAATTTTGCTTTGATTAGTACTCTGTAATTAAGATGTCAAAGCTGAAGTGTTTGAGAAAACTATGATTGATGTCTACACACAAGTGAGTCTTCTACATCTCAAAATATTTCATCTGCTTACTTCAGTTTGCTCTGCATTTTGCAAATTGATGTCCATGAGGGTGGAATATCTAAGCCGTACATACACAGAAGAAAAATAATCTCTCCTCATGTTAGCCGCTCTTAATATATTTATATACAGAATGTGTCTGATTTACTTGGCAGTATTGGCAATATCCAGCAACCCTTTTTCACTTTTATTGCATGTTTGCACCAAGCTAAGGTATACTCTCATCAACTTCATCCCCTTCGTCATTAATGTCATCTCAGCTATATTCGCAAGAAATCTTTGTGTCTCTGAAGCATATTACATCAGTAAATCAAAAAGCCAGTGACAGCCTGTAGTCAGGTGTCATCTGAAAACAACCAATGCATATGCCATATTAAACTACATTGGCTTCAGGATTAGTTACTAAACAACTGTGTTCAGGGAAACACATTTTCAGATGCTGTCAGAAATTTCATAACTCCCTCTTGTTGACTGCACCCAGAGGTACTTTTAAAAGGCTATGTATAAAACATTCCGGAAGCCGTAGTTACACCTCTGCCTCGCTGGACTCCTAAAATAAGAGATTTGGTGCAAATTGACAGACACTGACTTACTACAGCCATAATCCCATTGCGAGAACATTTGGGGTTTAGTCATTTGGGACATAATGTCACACTGTGGTTCAAAAGATAGTCAGTCATGGTTTAAAGCTATAAGGACGATTTCTGGAAATTTCAATTTGCACATTTGAATACTGCAATCATTAGTAGGTTCAGACAGAAAGCAGAGACGATGATAATAATTATTAATAATAATTTTTTTTTTTTTTTTTATATATTTTCTTTCATTGATTGGTATTTACTTGTTGATATATATAAATGTATCTTGTTTTCTTTTCCTTTTTGTAAAAAGACAGAAAGTGTTTTTTGTTTGTTTTTAGCATTTTCTGTGCTGAATCTGCACAATGAATTTAGCTACACTAATCAAATTAGCCAACATATATTCCCTGCAAAATTAAAATTTCGTCACTATTTACTATACTCGCTTTCATTTTGAAGAAGGTCCTGGCAAATCTTTTCCATGCACAAATCATCAAAGTGAGATAAAGTAGTCAAAGCATGTGATATCACAAACATGACAATAAGAAATCATAGATTTAACCGTTTTGTTCCTCTAGTGTGCAGAACAGAGTGGGCAAGTTACTTCCAAAATGTAATACATTATAAATAAATAAATAAATAAATAATAATAATAAATCCATAAATAAATAATAAATATAAAAAAAATTATCTGCTGCTGGAATGTCTGCGCTTTTGGTAAATACTATGTAATGAGTATAATATTACCAAAATTTTAACATGTTGAATATTTACGATTTGAGATCGGGGTGGCTCCGATGTTCTTCTGAGCAGATTCAGTCACTCTTCACACACCTCACACTACAGGAAAATCTGGTAAGATAGTCTGTTGAACCATGGAGAGGATTGTCGGAAGGGGAGAAATTGGTCCAAATCACCCTGAATATCTTGTAGTGTGTGGAGGGCTTTCAATTCCATTTGTTATGTGTCTGTCTTGTCGTTGTTTACTTCCTGGTTCCCCATGTGCTCTCCCAATGTCATTCCAGTCACCTGCCTTGTAATCAATCACTTGGTTAGTCTTGTCAGCTGTCTCTTGTTCTCTCATCACCCCTTGTGTATTTAATCCCTCTGTTTTCTTCAGTCTTTGTCCGTCCAAATCATTATAGAGTTGTGTAATACCTGATGCTGAGTTTTGTTAAATACAAGTTTATTCCAATGGTAATCCTTCGTCTTTGTACCCTTTTATTCACCACAACCTGTGACACTGTTCTATTTAATCTGATTAAAGATCCTGTCTAAGTAAACTTTTAAGCCTAGTAGTGATTTTTTTTTTCAAAGCACAAACAAAACAAAATTCTTCTGCAGAATACATGCAGTTTTGTTTTCTAACCGCTAGAAGTCCAAAAGTCACACACACACACACACACACACACACACACGCACACACACACACACACACACGCACACACACACACACACGCACACACACACACACACACACACACACACACACACACACACACATACACAAATCTTTGAGAGAAAATAGTAAAGTCGGATTTGTGAATGAATTGTTATTTTGGGTCTGATCTGTTCAATGATTTGTTTAATCCAAAGGAATTGTTCATAACTCAATGATCCAGTCACAGTGCTGAATAGTTCACTAGAGAGGAAGATTAGCAATAAATAATGACATAAATTTAGATCTGTTTTTCAACCTAATCTATCGTATGGCTTCAGAAGACTAGAAATAGTCATATAGACCACTTCCACTTTTTGGTTTTGTTGTTACTTTCTGCCAATTTTTACTCTTGAAAGCTCCAATGTGAGAAAGAGCGACCAGAGTATTTTTCCTTTTGTGTGAAGAAATAAAGTCATACAAGCTTGGAGTGACCTGAATGTAAATCCATGATGATGAACTATCCCTTTAATAAACAAACACACAGGAGAAATGTGTAGAGCTTTTCACAATAATGGGCTTTTCTGCCAAATGTGAAGTGTTTTGCAGAAACAGATTCTGTCTGACTCAAAAGTGTAAGAGATTGATAAAAAATATAGTGTTTTTTAAAAAAAAGTTGACTATTGAAAAGTCATAAGTTGTAGTCTGAAATTTGCTAAATTATTAGAACTATTTTCTAAGGACATTAGCGTGTACTAAAGTGGGAGATGATCTTTGATTCCACAGGACTCTAATTGTGAATGTCAGGACTACAAAAGCCACAAACACCTGCTGAACATACAGTATGCAAAGTAAAAACATGTCATGCCATTATCTTCACTGACCTCTCTAGCATTGCTTTTGTCCTGTCCTCGTCCATGTGTGACCACTCTGTGTGAAAGGCAGTAATTTGATCATTTGACATATGCCGTTGTCAGTTGATGTTTTCTTCCATCTCTCAGACTGAGAGCCTTGCATTTATCTTCTCACATGAGCCTGACCTCATCTCTCAACCTGTTGTCTTCTACCCCTTCATAATTACACGAGCAGGGGGGCATAGCCAGCATTTCACACACCTGCCTCTCAGAGTTTAACAGAGCGTGAATGAGTCTTTAAATGCGTGCTATTTAAGTACACACATTTACCTCAGGCTTTGTTTGGCCCATGGTTTCAGTGGCATTTCTGTGTACCTGTACCTGAAAAATGATTAAACTACAGTGAACTCAAAAAGGTGTTCACTTGTTGAATGCACATCTAATAAATATCAAAACAAACTTAAGAGTATCTGTTATTGTATTAATTGAAAAAAAGTGTTATTGTTTAAATATATACATATAATGCAAAGACAATTTGTATGTGTCCAGATACTTTTCAGAGCCACTACATATTTTTCCAATGAGTTGAGTCGAGGCTCTAGTGAACCAGAAAACCAAGGCTTTTATAATCATGGAAAATGTAATAATTATGCGCATGAAAATCAGTCCATGAGGACATAAACACAACATTTGGCTGCTAAAGAGCCAGATTTATTAATAATTCAATATTCAGACCTGTTCTGCCTCACATCGTCTGAGAGAGCAGTCAAATCAATGAAGATAAACAGAATTAGACATGGGGATATAAAGTATATTAGTACCGTGACTTGGCTTAAATACATACAGACAGGAAATGCCATATTCCTGTGGGAAATCTCCAGCAGATCAGTAGCAATCCCTGTCCCGAAGGAATGCATGGGTTTTCCATTTGGATGTGATCGCTGTGATTTTGCATTTTCACAGCGTACTGAATTCCCATCAGGCACCACGTCTGGACGCTGGTATGCAACCCTTTACATAAGAGCAGCACGTTGACAGCAGAGACAAGAAAAAGCATACTTAAATATGAAAGGATAAGTTTAGATGGATTTACCCTTATTTTTCTTTTTATGCCAAACACACTTAGATGCTTATTCAGCTGTTAAATATGTCAGTTATAAACACACTTTAAACGTGAACAGTATATTTCTTTACAAATATTAAAATACCACTCTTGATGTAAAGTGACTAGTGTTGTCAAACATATACATTTTATAGTTTCTAATCAGTTTTATAGTTACCACAATTTTATAGTTACTATTACAGTGTAAAATAATTTATATACTCATTATTATTATTTTTTTATTATTATATATCCCTCAGAGCTATAGTGCCTAATGCATCTCAGAGAAAATACATAATTAAATACAAAATTAAATGAATCTAGATACCCTTAATGTTGAAGATTTTTTTTCCCCTGTGGTATTAAACATTAATATTTTTCAAAGCATTGTATCGAAATGAGAAATTCCAGTACTGTGGCAAAACAGGAAAGCTATTTCCCTGAAAAGCATAATAACCTTATCTCAACTTAAACCAATGATGTGAGGTTAGGGTGAGGCTAACTTCCCATCCAAATGCCCATTTACACTTGATGCCTGAGGTATTGTGCATGTTCTGAAAGCTAAAGACATAAAATCCATGCATTCATTGATTTATATTTCCTAATACCAACACTGTGCGAAACTAGAGGCGATTCTCAAAATAAATGTAACTTATCAGCTAAGCAGTTGTCATATTTCATTCGACTTTGATAAATTGAAAGAATATTATTGATGATATTTGGTTTAAATACAAAAGCAAAGAGCCATGTCCCAAAGAAAATGCATTCTACAAACAATATACCTAAAAAAAAAACTATGCAACACCTGATAAGCATAAAATCTAATCCAATGCCACTCCACTTTATTGCATTTGGCTCTGTGAAAAAGCTCCATGGGGTTTTGTCTGGGGAAAAATAAGGAGCCCGCAGTACAAAACTCACAGGCTGCAATACAAGGCCACTCCATGTGCACACATTTGAATGCGAGCCTCAATTTGAGCCACTTACAAATCAAAAGCAGAGAGTCTAGTCTCCAGCAAGGCCAGGAAAGCTCTATGCATCCAAATTGCTTTGAGAGGAAGGGAGCATCTGGTCCATTGAAATCAACTTAATGCATGTTTGCCAAAGGGACCGTCTGGCAAAATAGTGCTTTTTTTTTGGTACAGTCCCCTTGTCTTCCCTCCATTTGCACCTCTCTCCCCTCTTTCAGGGCTTTGGAAGAGTTATATGAAAAGGCATGTAGGCTCGTGAAAATTAAGCTTTTATATTGAGAGATGAAGATGGAGCAAACAAAATTCAAATGGTCACGATCTATCAAAGGACTCGGATCTGCAGGCCTCGCAGAGAGACAAAGTGCAACCTTGCATTTCAGGGACTGGACTGAAAAACTTGAGTGATGCTAACAGTTGTCCAAGGTTGGGGTCAGTTTTAGGGTCAAAGGTCAAAGCTGTCAAAATCATTCCCTGAAGGTACTAGGTTTTACTGAATGACTTTCTTGCCCTGTTATTGAATTTAATCTTTGCCGGTCTGCTGAGAATGAGAACATGTTTCCACCTAATATCGATTACATCCAACACCTGAATCTGCCACAGCCAACAGAAACACAACACCAGTTTCCAAAAGTGTATGTCCAGTACGAGCACCTTAGCAGATTAGTGGCCACCTACTGCATAAAGAATGCATAATATCATATACCCAAACGCACACACACCCACTTGTACGCTCTTCCTGTGTTGACCTCAAAGGCAGGGCAGAGCGCAGCTTGAAACTGGTTGCTCTTGGCAGGACACAGGGAGTCCAGGCAAGGTGAGCCAGCCTCCCTGAGCCTGCTGCTCCAACAATAATTCTATGTGTTTGGTTTGGCCTTGGTCTAGAGCCCCCCCCCCCCCCCCCCCCCCCCCAAGCCCTGAGACTTAAATCCCCACAGCCATCCACCATGTGGCAGGGAGAGTTCTGATAGTGCCGCTAAGATGGGACTCCACACAACAAGGGATGATGGAAAATGTATTCATTCAGCCTGTCAGGACTTAAACTTCACTAACCAATGATTGTGAGTTATGCTAAGGCCATGATGCTAATATACTAGGACTGCGCTGCTGAGTTACTTATGAAATAATGTAAATGTGTGTAATATGATTAAATTTTTTTAAACTAGTAATGCATTTGACAAAAATTTACTTAACCATTTTATTCTTTTTTGTCCTGTTTGTAAAGGCAGTAATAGCGCAGGAGCACAGATGTTAATAATTAATATTTATGTGTCCTTCAGTTTTCTGAGTGAGGATTTCTTAATTAATTCGCACAGTTATTGTAAATGATAGAAAATGTTTCAATGTGAAAAAAGTCTAAAATGTCTAAAACGATGTGTTCTTAGTTAAAATTGTATTAGCTTGTGCAACTGCATGAAAGTTTGGGGTCAGTTTTTTGTTTGGAAAGAAAGAAATTATTTAGTTACACATAGAGTTATGTGTAAATATTTTCTATTCACCAAAAAATCACAAAAATGATTGATGACAGTAAAGTATTTTTTAAAACATTAAAATATATATATTTATTTTATATTGTAATAATATTTCACAATATAACAATAATACACAATAATATATGATCAAATTAATGCAGACTTGGTGAGTTAAAAAAACATTTTTAAAGTACTGATTCCAAAATAATTTTGAACAGCAATAAATACTATTTTCATATTTCTATTGGTACATATGTAATATATTATAAGAACTTAATTGTGCCAGGTATAAATAATGCACATGGTGCCCCAAAAAGATCTTGAAAACAGCATGTGGATGTACATCTCAAAACTCAAATCTAAACCTACAGAGAGTCTACATGAGAGTAAACAAGCTTTTTCTTCTTGTACAAGTTAACGCTAAACAGTTCATATGTGCACAAAATATCGCTCATCTTCACAACAAATGATTACAAAACCTGCCTGTTTTCACATGTTTTGCTTTGTGGTGTTCATTAAAAAGGAATATAAATGGAAGGTAAGATGATGTTGGAGGCTGCTGACCCCGTGGCCTGTGTGTAATATCTCCAGTGTGTGTCGAACCCCCCTCCTCCCCGGGGGAGCAGTCAGATTAGGCAGCGCAGCTCTGCAGAAGGCCTCTAATCACTCTGCATTAGCATAACAAAAGAGGGAGAGCGGCTGGCCAGTGCAGCCGCGCGCCACACAACCCATTACTGGCAGCCTTTATTACAATTATCACGTCCTAGTGCCTGCACTACCGCTGACGGGCAGAGAGTGTGTGTGAGGGGTTTTAAAGGGGCTGTGTAAAGAGTGTGTGTGCATATACAAGTGGCTGGGTGTGAGTGGGAGTGCGCACAGCTGTGTGTGTAGTGTGTAGTTTGAGCACGGGTGTGTGCGTGCATGTGTATTCCATGAGTTCTCAACGCCGGCTCTGTGTAATTCTCATCACGTAGTCTCATTCTCTCTTTGTTGGCTTGGCTGGAACGCATGAAAGGGAAGGTTGCGTGCACCTGATTTTGTGCCATCCGCACAGCCTCTCCCACCCCTTGCTGTCTAGATTCTCGTCTGAGCCCCCTAAACACACATACACGTACACACACACACACATGCTCACACGCAAAATCCCTGCTCCCCCAAAGCTCTGAGCCCTAGGCTATAGAAATAGGAACACATTAATTATTTTTCAGGGTTGCGATAACAATAAGCGCTGCTCTGGGATGCTAATAATATGATGACTCATAAGTCAGATTATTATAATTAATAATGATTACAGTGACACTCCAAATAACATGCAACCATCAACCTAATGAGAACATGCATCAACCTATATCTGCCTTGGTTTCTAACCGAATGATTTCCTGCCTCTCCAGGCATCTATTCTTAGAGGTTACCTAATGCAACAACAAAAAGAGAACAGAAGGGAAAATTCAAATTGTTGTATATTAATATATTTATTATTTTCAATCGGCACTGGAGGAAAATCAGCAGGGAATATAACAATCAAAAGCAATAGTCTTGGGACACACTGATATTTCATTTGAAGTTCATGCAATTGGCAGCAGTTGACCCATATACCACTGTTATACAGTGAAAAATGAATACTTTGAACATCTAATTATGAATTTCGATGTATTTTCCCCCTCCCGTATGGAAAACAAACTAAGGCCAGAAATAGAAAAACGACATGTTTTGCGCACAGTTTGTTTGTGCTGCTTTCAAGCTAACTGCATAAACTAAAGCTGACCCACATAACCTTCATATAGCCCGTGACTCACTGATAAAGCACCTCCCTAATTTCTGGTGACTTTGTGATAACTGCCACCCCGTGTGAAACCGTCTCTGAGACTCAAGATCGAGTCACTAACCTGTGTGTATTCATGATTGCTTGTTAGTAATTGTGTGTCCAATGGTAATGAAGTCTTTTGTGCCATGTGATTGCACCATCAATCAAAAATATACAGCCCTGATTGTTGCCGGTTCCCGTTCCTGATGCAAAAAGCAACAAAGTGAAACACTTGCACAAACTCAATATAATCACTTCAGCCGGCAGAAAGTCATACGCACAAATGCGAACTCACCATAATCACATGTTAGCTGCCAGAGTGAACTATTAAACAGTGATGTTGAATGCTGGTAACCAAGGTTACTTTTCATAAGAACAATCACACTCCAAAATGTCATGTGGTTGAAAGATTGCAACTCAAAGACCTTCATAGCAGAAAGGAGTATTGGCTTCAGATTAAACCATGCAACAAAGTCTAGCAGAAAAAAAAAGATCAAATCAACACAGATACATTCACTCCACACCCTATAACAAGGCCCTTTTTCATTTTGGTGAAATTTTGGCCCTTTAAGCATTTAGTGAGAGCTGTGTCTAAAATCAGTATTTGTTAGATTATTGGCTGGAGATTATTTAAGCAGGTCAGTCTATTGAGATTAAACTGCTGTATATGCATAGTCAGTATTCTGCTGTAAAGGTCACCAAATGTTATGTTTGTTTATTAGACAAAAATGTCCATTCACAAATGTTACCCTGCAGTGATGCAATCAGGATCACACGTATAGCATCACACTTGATTAGGGAGGGTGTCTTAAACTGCTGTTCTTCCTCTGTATCAGATCATCCTTTAATGATGTGTGCATTTGTGTATATGTCATACTTCAAGGAAAGAAAACATCAGAGATATATATGACTTTGTAGTGTTGCATTACATTTTTAGAGTATTTTTCCTTCAACCCAGCTGACAAAAAAAAAAAATCTAAATACATTTTGCTAATGTTCCCAGTTATGAGGAAATCAAACTCAGGTGCGGGAGTGTACGTCGCCGTGATGACGTCATCACGTCATGACCCGGGAGTATAAAGGCACGTCACGACCCGGAAGCGGGTTAGCTTTCAGTGTCTTCACAGCGCTCTAAGCTCAACGTGTGTGTGTATTGCAGACGTGTGTGTGATTCAGCCCAAGTCTAGTTTAAAAGAAAAGGGATTTCACCGTGTGTCTGTTGGAGTGTTTGAAATGGCGGAGCAAGTTTTTCGGCGCTGTGTTACCCCTTGTCCCCGGTTTCTTTCGGGAAGGGATACACACGCCTTATGTGTAGCTTGCATGGGAGAGGAGCATGCACGATCAGCGCTCGAGGGCACTGATTGTGCAGACTGTTTGCAAATGAGTTTGCGAACACTCCGATCCCGCCTGGCAGTTTTCGAGGAAACTGCCCGGGCTAGCGGCCCTCGTGGTTCCGGTCCCGCTGCGGCTGAGGCCCAGCGGCGGCTGCGATCATGGGGGTCGCAGATGGATCTATCAGAGGGGTCGGAGACGGGCTTTGCCTTTTCTCCGCCTTTACCTGGCAGATCTAGCCCCGTTAGGGAGCCGGAAGCACGCCCTGTGGCGGTTTCTTCCGACCCTGACGAGGCGATACTGCAGCTATCCAGTTCCGAGGAACTGGACGTTGTTAGTATCGACGCTGATGAGGAGGTTCCGCCAGCCCCCTCACCAGCGTCAGATGAGTTGCTGGAGGTGGTGACTCGCGCCACCGCTAGGCTGGGCCTCGAGTGGCCGGCTGAGCGGACGCATGCTCGTCCAAAGAGCAGGCTGGACGAGCGCTTTTTGCCGTCCAGAGCACCACCTCAGCGCCGGTGTCTGCCTTTCTTCCCCGACCTCCACACTGAGGTGTCGAGGTCCTGGAATAGGCCCGCCTCCCACAGGGTGCATAACAGCGAGACCGCTGTTTATGCCTCCCTAGTGGGAGCTAAAGATCGCGGATACGGGGCGATGCCTAGAGTAGAGGAGTCCTTGGCTAATCATTTGGCTCCTCACTCACCGCAGCCCCTAAAGGCACCGGTGCTCCCCACCAAACCTCTCAGGGTTACGTCATCGTTGGTGGGGCGTGCATACTCATCGGCTGGTCAGGCTGCAGCATGCCTCCACACCTCTTCCATGCTGCAGGCCTACCAGGCGGAACTCCTCGCAGATCTTGACGAGGAGGGAGGTATTGGGCCAGAAGCAGTCGCAGAACTGCGGAGGGCGACGGATCTTTCTCTCCGGGCTGCTAGGGAGACGGCCGCCTCTATTGGCCGATCTATGGCAGCCCTAGTAGCTACGGAGAGACATTTATGGCTGAACTTGACTACCCTCAGCCAAAAGGATAAGAACATCCTCCTGGACGCCCCTCTGACGCCTCCTGGCCTCTTCGGCGACGCGGTTAAGCTAGCGGTCGAGAGGTTTCAGGAGGCTGCTAAGCAGGAGGCGGCGTTCAAAAAGATCCTTCCACGCCGCCCTCAAGGTTCGCAAGCAAGAGCAGCGTTCCATCCTCAGCCCAGTACCTCCTCATACCGCGCTGGGCAGAAGCTGAGTGTTGCGACTCGTCAGCCCCCCCCGAAAAAGAAGGGGAGGGCTTCAGGTCAGCAACCTCAGCCTCAGCCTTCTGGCCGGCAGACCGACCTGAGGGTCGTTCTGCAGGGCAAGAAGGCTAAAAGTAAGAGGCCCTGACAATCATGGTGTCAGGCCTCGCAGGGAGCCCCCCGTTGGTCCACCAGCCTGCCAACGCCCTGCGGTGGCCCCTGTGGATCTGGTTTCTCGAGAGAGCCAGTCCGATCAGGGACCAGGTGGTCTACCCCAGTTGTCACCCCGGCAGGGTGCACTGGGCAGATTGCCCCCTCTAAGGAGGGTCCTAGAGCATCCACTCCAGGTCCAGCGGCCTGGAGTGGAAACCCGAACAGAGACTGGTCTCGAGAGACTGGTACCCCTAGTGGAGTTCCTGGCGGCGTGGACACGTCTGCCAGGCATTTCTCAGTGGGTCCTGCGCACTATTCATGTGGGTTACACTATCCAGTTTCGGTCGAACCCTCCCAAGTTCGCGGGGGTTCTTCGGACAGAGGTAGACCCTGGGCAGGCTCGGGTTTTGGAACAAGAAGTCGAATCATTGCTGAGGAAAGAGGCCATAGAGTATGTACCTCTCTCAGCCACAGATTCGGGCTTTTACAGCCGCTACTTCATAGTTCCGAAGAAGGATGGAGGTATGCGTCCTATTCTAGACCTTCGCC
Organism: Rhodeus uyekii; assembly: GCA_037043235.1. Classification (NCBI taxonomy): domain Eukaryota; kingdom Metazoa; phylum Chordata; class Actinopteri; order Cypriniformes; family Acheilognathidae; genus Rhodeus; species Rhodeus uyekii. The sequence continues at coordinate 1,728,977 of JAWRVZ010000136.1, forward strand.
TGTTGAACAAGACTGTCAGGCGCCTGAAGTTCAGAATGTTGACTTTGAAACAGATCGTATCCCAAATCAAGTCCGAGGATTGGTTTGTGACGATAGATCTCAAAGACGCATATTTCCATATCTCCATCCTTCCTCAACATCGGAAGTTTCTCAGGTTCGCCTTCGGGGGCAAGGCTTACCAATATCGAGTACTTCCATTCGGCCTAGCGCTATCCCCTCGCACCTTCACCAAATGCATGGACGCAGCGCTCGCCCCGCTGCGGTCCACTGGTATCCGTGTACTGAACTACATCGACGATTGGTTGATTTTGGCTCAGACACAAGAATTAGCGGTCCGGCATCGAGATGTCGTACTCGCGCATATGAAGGAGCTGGGGCTGAGACTCAATGCCAAGAAGAGTATCCTCTCTCCTGTGCAGAGGACAACCTTCCTAGGCGTTGTTTGGGACTCGGCGTCAATGTCTGCACGGCTATCCCCCGTGCGCATTGCCGCCGTTCTGTCCTTAGTCCAGGATATCAAGCTAGGCCAGCTGCTCACTGTCAAGCACTTCCAGAGAGTGCTGGGGCTCATGGCGGCAGCGTCCAGTGTTATCCCACTCGGCCTGCTCCACATGAGACCCCTGCAGTGGTGGCTGAAGACCAGAGGGTTTTCCCCGAGGGGCAACCCCTTCCGTCTGATCAAGGTGTCAAGGCGCTGCCTTCGAGCCTTGCATCCGTGGAAGCAGAACTGGTTTTTGTCCCAGAAGCTCGCACTGGGAGCTATCTGTCACCGCGTCATGCTGTCGACAGATGCGTCCCGCGCGGGCTGGGGGGCGGTCCTGAGGGACCGCTCGGCCAGGGGTCTATGGGACGGGCACCACCTCTCCTGGCATATCAACGCCTTGGAGATGATGGCTGTCCGGATGGCGCTACGGGCGTTTCTCCCCGACCTCAGAGGCCGTCATGTAGTAGTCCGGACCGACAATACGTCGGTGGTCTCCTACATAAATCACCAGGGAGGTCTCCGGTCTCGTCGACTTTCCAAGTTGGCGATCAGGATCCTCCTCTGGGCCCAGAGGGAACTGCTCTCTCTTCGAGCGGTATATATCCCGGGGGCCCAGAACCTGGGGGCAGACTTCCTGTCGAGACAGGGGCCGAGGCCCGGGGAATGGCGACTCCACACTCAGGTGGTGGAGCAGATTTGGGAGAGATTCGGCCAGGCTCAAGTGGATCTGTTTGCGTCTCGAGAGACGTCTCACTGCCCACTCTGGTTCTCCCTTTATCTTCCAGCGCCTCTCGGCCTGGACGCCATGAGGCAAGGGTGGCCAAATCTACCCCTGTATGCCTTTCCCCCCGTAGCTCTGCTCCCAGGGGTTCTGGAGAAGGTTCGCCGGGAGAAGGTCCGTCTCACTCTAGTTGCCCCGCGCTGGCCGGGCAGGGTGTGGTTTTCGGACCTGGTGTCCCTCCTAGACGGCACTCCGTGGGAGATTCCGGTCAGGAGGGACCTCCTGTCCCAGGCTCAGGGGAGGATTTTCCATCCTCACCCAGAACTGTGGAAACTGTGGGTCTGGCCCCTGAGGGGGCCCAGCTCATAGAGTCTGGTCTCTCAGCCGAGGTTGTAGAGACCATTCTCCACTCCAGAGCCCCGTCCACGAGGAAACTGTACGCTCAGAAGTGGAAGATTTTCACTTCTTGGTGTTGCGAAAAGCAGCTGAACCCAGTTACCTGCCAGGTTGGCACCGTGCTGGAGTTCCTGCAAGAAAGGTTCGCAGCAGGGCTGTCCCCCTCCACACTAAAGGTTTACGTGGCTGCCATAGCTGCTTACCACGTACCTTTGAGTGGTGCCTCTTTGGGCAGGGACCCCCTCATAGTTCGTTTCCTACGTGGCACTCAGAGGCTGAGGCCTGTAGTACGTTCAAGGGTGCCTCCTTGGGACCTGTCCCTGGTGCTCCAGGCCTTGTCCCAGGCTCCCTTCGAACCGCTGGACGAGATTTCAGACAAGCACCTTACTCTTAAAACTCTCTTTCTTCTCGCCATTTCTTCCCTCAAGAGGATTGGTGACATGCAGGCCCTCTCCGTGGCCCCTTCATGTTTAGAGTTTGCGCCCGGCTTGGCTAAAGCTTTCCTCTATCCCAAGCCGGGTTATGTACCTAAAGTGCTGTCTAGTCCTATGCGCCACATAGTGCTACAGGCTCTCTGTCCTCCTCCATTTACTGATCATGACCAGGAGTTAAAGAACAGGGTTTGTCCAGTGCGAGCACTGGACGCCTACGTCCACAGAACTGCTACGTGGCGTAGGTCAGACCAAATCTTTGTCTGTTTTGGGGCCCCCAGAGGTTCCCCTGCTTCTAAGCCTACTATGAGCAGATGGATTTCAGAGTCTATTTCTCTAGCTTATGAGCTGGCAGGACAGCAGTGTCCACTGTCTGTCCGAGCTCATTCTACTCGGAGCATGGCTGCCTCGAAAACCTTTTTCGCAGGGGCTTCCCTCGCGGACATTTGTGATGCGGCTGGCTGGTCCTCACCGCATACCTTTATTAGGTTCTACCAGTTAGACCTAAACCCCGCCTTGGGATCATTGGCGTTATCGTAGTGAGCTACGTTTCGCTTGGCATACCCCGTACGCTGAGGCGGCGTGGGTATTCCTCGTTCCCAATCGCGTCTCGACGCAGTGCGAGTTCCCTTGACAGGGAACGTCTCAGGTTACGTACGTAACCATAGTTCCCTAAGAGGGAACGAGACACTGCGTCTTGCAGCCTCAGCTCCTAGGCATGCCGGCCTGTTCAGACACTGTTCAAGCTAACCCGCTTCCGGGTCGTGACGTGCCTTTATACTCCCGGGTCATGACGTGATGACGTCATCACGGCGACGTACACTCCCGCACCTGAGTTTGATTGTGCTTCAAGAGACATATAAACTGAAAGGTTCCCAATCGCGTCTCGACGCAGTGTCTCGTTCCCTCTTAGGGAACTATGGTTACGTACGTAACCTGAGACGTTTCTAATGTTCTTTGAACATACAAAATGTACAGTTTTAAAATTTATTTTTATTATTCAAAAAAATATTAGATGAACATCCAACAAAAAAGTAAAAAAAAAAAACAAATAAAAAACTGTTATGAACACTGAATAAATAACATTTTTGTGTTAACACTTTGAGAACATTATTAAAGAATTGATAACTTTGAATGAATATTCTGTTACCATTACTGGAAGAATGTTTTTCAGAACTTTGAAAGAACCTTGCCAGAATGTTAGCCACATTTCTGAGAACATTCCCTGTATGCTTGAATATATCTTCCCTTAAATTACATAATGCTTGACAAAAGAAGAGCCCAGATTCTACTAGCATGAAGGCATTTGTCTAGATTTGTTTAAAGTAATTAGTAGCATTAGTAAATATGGACTAGCAAAGCTGGGGTCTTCAACAATTAAAGCTGGTTAAGATACTCGACCAGGATGGGGAAGGTCTTGGTGATATCTACTATGGGAACCAGACCCCAAACATAACATATTCAGGGTGTTCCCTATTTAGCTCCTAAACTCTGGAACAGTCTTCCTATTACAGTTCGGGAAGCAGACACACTCTGTCAGCTTAAATGTTTAAATGTAGACTAAAAACACATTTCTTTAACCTGGCATACACATAACACATTATACATCAATTTTTAATCCAAATCATGTAAAATGATTGTTAGGCTGCATAATTTAGATAAGCCGGAACCGGGAACATTCCCATAACATCTGATGTAGAAGAATAGCATCTACGCTGATATTAGTCTCTGTTTATTCCGAGGTTACCGTGGTCAGCCGGATCCGGGCCGTATCCAGATCAGATGAAGGACCTGGACACGAGCACAGCACTGTCCTGAAGTGTCTGCGGAGACCGTGACTCTACTAGACCCTCCCCTGTGACAATCATGAACCCATCTCTAACCGGACCAAATTGGACTTCATATTGGACTTGAATTGTTGTATAATAATCATGCACTGTTTGGCTGTTGGCCAGAGGAGAACTGGTCCCCCAACTGAGCCTGGTTTCTCCCAAGGTTTTTTCTCCATTCTATTCTTCATTCGTTACGTCACTTGCCGGAGTTTTGGTTCCTTGCCACTGTCGCCTATGGCTTGCTCAGTTGGGGAAACTTAACACTAAAAATTCATCAATTGTATTGATTCGCCTGCTCGTTTAAAGCTGCTGTTCAGCCAAACAAACTTTGTTTATATTGTTTTTCCTGTGACCAATGTAAAGCTGCTTTGAAACAATCTACATTGTAAAAAGTGCTATATAAATAAAGGTGACTTGACTTGACTTGTTAGGGATTTGATTAACCCCCAAATCAGAAAGAAATGAAATAAAGTTTGATAAGTATGTTCTTTAATCCATCACTGTACCGCTAAACCAAACACTAAAACTTGATTGGTTGAAAGGAATGTTGTTTCAAGATCAACAAGTGTACAGGAATGTTTCCTACTTGAAAAATAAACACCTTATCAAAGTAGAAACCAATTGGCTCTGTGCAGTCTAAGATGAAGGCAAATTAACATGTAGGATAAGGACACACATTTATCTGTGCACACACTCTGCAATCAACCATTCAGGAAGTGTTTCAGATGCCGGCCAACTTCTCTGAATTATGGAACTTGGTTGTGGAGATGGAACTAGTAAAAAGATACAAGACATCAACACTTCAAATTGAATGAAAAAAGCCTAGCGACGAAAAGGACGACTTGTGGATTGATGTGAATGGCAGCAAGAATAATGCTCAGAATTCTTGTGGGTTGTTGTGGATTAAACATTTCCAGTGACATTCATTGCCATGGATTTCGTCAGGCTACAAGAAAAGGTAGGATATGGATTTAATTGTGAACTGCATCTGCTGATTTTATGTGATCATGCTATATGCGCTGTTACGCCATTCGAGAATACACTCATGCAACTAGGGGGCAGGCCCAGACTCTCACTGAGTGAATAATCTGCAGTATGATTATTTATGACCAGTTAATAACTTAAAGGTATCTAGTCTTTGCTTGTTTACAGTGCTGTGCAAAGTTTAGTAGTCTATTCAGTGGCTGCTAAATTAAGTAGATTGCGATTTATCTAATTTGTTTGTCCAATGCATCAACAATTTCTTACCTTTACCTTGATTGTCTATGTTTCAAGGCCATCTCGACCATCATTCCCTTCCCCCCCCCCCCCCAGGAGAGCACTGGGCCCTCCTTAAGTGCTATTAGTAAAAAACAACCACTCAAAAATATTTGTTTTACCTACACTTTTATTCAGGTATTGTTTGTGCCAGAAGTACTTCAATAACAGATGTATGACAGTATACAGGCTATACCGTAATTTAAATATGGTCAACTTTAATGGACAGTAAAACAAAGGTAGAATACTATAACCCAATTTGAGTGTTACAAAACAAATTTAAAGAGTGGTAACTCGTGTCACGGTGTTCTGCCTCGGTTTCTCCTGGGGTTTTTGAAGTTATTGTTAAGACAACACATTATTTTCTTGAAAAAACAATGAAATTGACTCAGGATACTTATCCATATGATAAAGGAGGTCTTGGATGTCCCAATAACTAATTTTCAACCAAAAATGAAGGTACTGCCTTTTGTCTTTGCACAGCAGTTTAGTTCTGTGCTATAGGATGGGATGCTCAGAGACAAGAGGTTGTGCTACACCTTTTGATCGATTTGATCGAACATCGATTCACAAATCGCTAGGCTATTTTCATTCAATTTGATGTAAAAGAAATTAGGCGATGTCTTGTATCATTTCACATGAATGAATATTGCAATAAATGAATTGGCTGCAAAGCGGTGTATAACTTTTTGCCTGAATGTAAGTTACAGTCAAGAGTGCAAACAATTAATACAGTCACATTACTCTATGTTAGCCCAAGTTCACTTATTTGTACATGATTTAATACCTTTTATTCCAATGCCATGCATTTTAAATTTATACATGTTAGTTTTGTTAGTTTTACTGCATACCAAATTGAATATAGTCTTTACCGCTATGGAGATATAATAATTGTGTCATGTCTAATTTTATTAATAATACCATCAGAATCCAACTAAAGCATAGGATAGTAATAAGTAGATGGTTATTATAAGTAATTGTATATCCTCCTTTATAGATATGTAAAATTATTTATTTTACACACTATAGTGATTTTGTAAATGGTGATCAACAACCAAATATTGGAAATGTGGAAGTTACTGCCTTTTGCCTTGGCGTGACATCTCACTGTTTCAACTTCAAAATAGGGCTCACAAAAAATAAAACATAAAAATAATAATAATAATGTAGATAATTTTCCTTACTAAAACATCTAATTGTTTTCAGATTTCAGATTTCCAGTGTCCTCTTTAAAACTCTTTTAGTCATTTTCATAGTTTCGCTCTCTAGCAAAGTAAGGTCCTTTTGCCTTTGTAGGGCAGAAAAGTGCACAGCATGGACAGAGCAGCTCTCACACTAATACTGTGTGTTCCCCAAACCATAGAAAGCAAAGTATTGTCATAATAAATGGCAACACAATAGTGTCATCATTATAACAGATGGACAGAACAGGACAGAACAGATCAGAAACCAGACAGCTGTCCTACATGTGACTAGAACCTAAATGTTCTTGGCTTTCAGAAGAACTATTGACAGAGCACTCAAAATTGCTTGAAATTTGTTATATGTGTAATATATATATATGCTTTAATGTAAAATTTATATGCAGGGTGCAAGTATAATGTATGATGCAGTATCACTGAATAGAGTTTCTTTGATAAATCCTTTATGGCATTATTTATAAACCTACCACATACAATCACATATGCAACTGAAATGATGAATAGCAAAGGTAAAGCAAAGGTCATCTATACCAGTCCAATGTTAATCTTTTATCAGTCCCGTTGAAATTATGTTATGTCAGCAGCAGAGAAATCAGCTTCAGGCCATTATTCACCAATTCCCAGCCGTAAACATAAGAGATGACATAACCAAAACAATAAAACATCTATAAATCACTTTCAAACCAAGGTTACTGACCACTGAAAAAATAATAACAGATTTTAAGTAGCATATATGTTAATTAATTATTGTTTTTGAGGTGTTTTAGGCTATTAGACTTATACAATCCCTTGATTACCAAATGACCCTCTCTTGTCAAGACTATAATGTAATACTATGGGTACTGCCATGTTAAGTGTTTCTACTGGGGTATTTAGTGAAGTGATATAAGATGGTTATACGTCCCATCTACTTCAATGCCTTTCTCAAACATGCAACTTAGATCCCTTAGCCACAGGTGTTTGGAACAAAATTCTAAGGCCTTTGTTTTCTCTCATCCAGGCGTTATAAAAAATACGTTTTAAGGTGTGAAAACCTTTTGGGTATATGCTGAGGGGTGTATAACATTAAATGTCAACAATTAAATCAATGCTTTATGTAGCGAAAATAACTTTTTTTTTTCTTGTAGGTTGCAATAGCAGAACCAAGTTAAGAAACCGAAAAGCACAGGCTCACAGTATTGTGTATATATGTAAACTGTGGAAGCCCTCCAGGCAGATACACAGCAGGCACCGAGTCCACCGTAGTCACAGACTAATTGTGTGATTGGACAGGCAGGAGCGTTGGGGGAGCGTTGGGGAACATTGGCAGAACGCTATGCCCAGGGCATAAATCTAAGGTTCTGCTCTGAAAGCTTGTGACAGCACTGGCCCACATATCTACCCCAAGCCCATCAGTCTGAATAATAATCCACGGGGGCTCTTCAAAGTGAGGAGGGGGATTCATCGTGCTCCCCACAGCAGGGGACTTCAGGTTTATATAAACTTCATCTTGATACATTTTAAATAAGAGAGGATAGCTGGGTAAGAGTGGAAGGCGTCACTATGTATGTGTGTATGGCTAAAGAGGAATTCTGAAAGGACATGTCAGCTCGTAAAGCATACTGAGAGAGGCAGACAAAACCATAAGCCTGTCTCTCTAATCCAACAACAGAAACAGGGTCTCAGACACCCTTCTAGCCAGTAAAGGTTAGAGGCCATGGGGTGTGTCCTAAAATTCAGTATTACACCTGCAGAGGAACAAAAAGAGGCTGGTGAGATGGGGTGTATGGCTTCAGGTCATGATTCCAACATTAGTGGAAGAAAAATGAGATTGGTTAAAATCACTCATAATGCATTTACACTAATATGTTTTGCTTGGTTCTTTTGGACAAGGTGAAGAGTGAAGAAGAGGAGAATAAAGTGTGGAGGAAGAGTGAAGATCGGGGGTGTCCAGTCCAGTTCCTGGAGTGACATCTTCCTGTAAATTTTGGCTCTAAAACAGGATTTCAGACACAATTCCATCTGGCACACTTTACAGGTCAGGGGTTATGTACTAAAATACCAGATCCTTAATGTTCCTTACTGTATCAAACCTGGAGAGGGAAAAAAAAGCATGGCTGGTAAGATGGGGTGGATGGAATGAGGTATCTATCTTAAAATCAACATAAAATTTTACACCAGTACATAAAGATGCAGTTGGGACATTTGATTGAATGGAGGAAAATAGATAGCGTAAAATTGATAGACGAATTAATTGTCACACGACCCTCTAGAGAGAGAAGAAAATCATAGCATTCTCCAGGGTTCAGACAACAAGACTCAAGTCCATCTTGTTTGTCATTCACTGCTTGTCACTATTGTTCTCTTCTCACTGCAACACAAACTATAAAGAAAGGCCTTAGGCACAGCCCTGTTGTTTACCATAGGGAGATGAATAATCTGACAGATTACCTTTTCATGCAGCACCTTTGTGTGCTATCTAATCAATAAGCAGCCCTATCAAGGTCCCTTAAAGGGCAAATTCTCTCTCTTACTCTTCGTTTAATTGTGTGACTTAATACCAAGGCCAGTATAAATATCAGGAATGAGGAGATTACGCTCACACCCTTAAAACCAGACAGTTAATCCAATCCCTTTATCTGTCTCTAATAGGTAGATGGTTGCAAGTAATGTGAGATATAACACACGGACCCATTGTGACACTCCGTAGGCCAAGTTTTTGTGCTAAAACAAATCTCAGTGGTTGCCACCACCAACAGATGGGCTCAACTGCGGGCTTAATTGAACCAAAAGTCCAGATCGGACAGTGTTCAACTTGGCTGCATTCTCTAGTGATGAACCAGGCTCCAGGTTGGTTGTACAAGCTCCAAATGATTATTGCTCAGTTGTCCAAAACTTATCAGGCACTGATATTAATGTTCAGCTGCACTCACAGTGACATTTAAACATCTGGCATGTCAATGTCAAATACACGTGGTCTCATCAGTCAAGCTAATTTTTGTCCTATTTATTAATTTATTCAAAATATTTTTTTAAAAATACTACAAAAAATTTATGAAGAATGAAAAAAAGTAGTAAAAAAAAGTAGTTTTACAATATTTTCAACGAGAATGCAGCAAATGTCATCACAAAAGAGGAGCCCTGCAGACCCTTGAGTCAAGGTCAATATGTGTCTTGGTTGTAAAATGTCATGTCAATTGGTGTAACATTCATACATTAATAATTCATGATATTTGTGAAAATATTCTTTAACATATACATGTGAATGCATGTCGTCAAGTGACCTTTATTTGTATATTGCTTTATATAATGCAAACTGTTTCAGAGGAGCTTTAGATAATAGAAAAAAAAAGCATGTCAAATGTATGAATATATAAAGGTTAATTGTTGTACCGTAAGTGTACATTTACTAGTAAGGTATTGCTATTATAATGAATATTGATATTCAACTTTTAGGGGTAATGTACCCCTAAAGAGTAAGGTAATGTTCCTTTAAGAGTAATTTTTTTCAAAAAATCGTATGTATTTCAGACAGTGTACATTTGTAAAATATTTTTAATTTATTTATCATTATTCCTTATCGCTTATATGCAATTTAACCACATTTTGTATTTAGACCTACATACAAATATCTCTATAATAATAAAAGCTCACGGCACAATGGCTTTAGCCAGCAAGGGTTCACTAAGTGACTATTGCGGTATAAAAAGGTTTTCAACAAGAATTTAAAGAACATCAAAGTATTCTTTATGTCTGTAATGTCTATTGCAAGCAGATTGGCAATGGAGACTCAGTATGTCTGTCAGGTCTTTTGCATCCAGACCTTGTGTCCTCACACTCCCTGAGGATGAGTCATCTTTTGGCTCCAACCATCAGACAGGACTGGCTGGGTAGAGGCTGTCTATGCCCCAGACATGTGCCACTTCGTCTGGCCCTCTCTTCCACATCACCAGGCAGGGATTAGCTCTGCTGAATGAGGCCACCCCTGCTCCCCACGAAACAGGGAAAGAGGGGGTTGGCTCTTTCCCTGTGCTAAACAAGACTATTTTTTCTGGCAAGACAACCTCTGCAGAAGGCAAGGATACTTTTTTGGTATAATTTGGGTACATAGGTATTTCCCATAGGTAAAGTGTTAGTGGAGAGTCTAGAAGCTCTAGGCATACCTCAGTGTGATTCAGTGAGGAGGCAGAGGGCACCTCTACCGCCAGAAAACGATATTTTCAAAAGTAAAGAAAGAAGAGGGTACAGCCAGGTCATATTGGGCCCAGTGGGAATGACAAAGTGCTTACTCTCAGAGCAAACCTGAACTCAACCAACTAATGTGGTGCAATCTTATCTACACTGTTGAAATAAATCCCTTGTGGAGTTCAGTGCTGTCTATTTATTATTCCCAGAATGGCCAAGGTCTCTACCCCAGCTGCCAAGCATATGAAGTCTTTTAAAATGGACTGGTCTGTGTTAAATGCCTGCAGTGTGAATAAGATCTCAGCTGGTGTACATATAATATTATGTGTTCTAAATGTACCAATTTTGAAGTTTTAGTTTTGACATCACAACATATTTTCTCTCACTGGGAACTTACTTGGAACTGTCAAACCTCTTATTCCTCTCTCGAATTTCACTTTTCTGTTTAAAGATTCAGCTTCTTGTTTTCTGTCACTTTGTCAATGTTATTGTGAAGCTTTACACAACTAATTGCAGACTAGGTGTGTCAATTACAGGATCATTGTCAAGATGATCACAGCAACAAATCCACAATATCATTCACACAGAAAACACACACATAGCAACCTTTAATATTCCCAGTTCAGTACAAACAACAACATTTGTAGCATAATGATTACAGCAAAAATAATTTCAACTTGTCCATCATTTGTCTTAAAAAGTGAGACACCTGCAATTGAACTGAATTGGGCTAATATTGAAAAGATTTCAAATCAGGAATGTGAGGTATAAAATTTCATAAAAACAGTTACATTTTTTATTTTGTTCTTTAAAAAAAATTGAGAAGTAAAGCTGTTTAAAAAAAAAAAAAGTGTATTATTGCTTTAGGATTTATGGAATTGTGTTGTAGTAGCAAAAAAAACAAAAACAAAACACAAAAAAAACCTGGACATTTGAATGTTCAGGGAACATTAAGACATAACATTTTCATAACTTTGTTGTTAGAACAAATGTTTAAACATTTCTAGTTGACTGACTTAAAAACATAAAAGGCCAAGAAGCTTTTGCCGTGTTTCTGTGCTAGAACATTGCCTTTAATGTCATAAGTAAGCAAAACACGATCACTCATGTACTTAGTCACAGTCAGACAACACGGCTGCTCGTCCTCAGGTCAAATGACTGTTAGTAAGAGGCTGTCTCAGCGTCTTTGAGGTAGAAGCACTTATCTACTCCGAGTTATATAAACTATAAAGAGAGGTCAGCTGAGGATGTATGCACTAAAGACAACAATGTATACATGGATTAGACAGATATATGCACTCTAATCTGTAAGGGGGTTATGAGATATAGCAATAGGGAGGGTTCAGAGTAAAGGTTAAAACTAGTGTGGGGTGGAGGGCGTTTGGCCGTGTGCCACCCTGTCTCTTCCCATGCGGCGTTAAGAGGACGGAGTGTGCTGCTAATCCATCAACAATTCTTGGGGAGAGCTGAGAGAGAGAGAGAGAGATGGAGGAGGTGTTGTAGATAAAGAGACGAGAAGGAGGAAAGGAAACCGGGGGCTTCAAAAGAAATCAGCTATTGATCTTGCAGCTGACACAAATGTGTGTGTGTGTGTGTTTGTGTGTGTGTGTGTGTAGATTTTGATTCTGTGTCTACAGTACATTTTGTGTGTCTACAGTACATTTCATTTATGCAAAACAATTTTTTTTGTAAAGTTGAAGTGTGTAATTATTTGTGTCAACAGGATCAGCAAATGCAAAAATTTAGTTTTTTAAACACGTCTTCACATCTTCTATTGGTTAGTCAAACAGATAGCCCCACTCTACAAACTCATGTTATGCAGCGATGTTACTCTGTTAGGCTGGTTGGAGGCTTTAACAAAGGCCTATTTATATTTAGATTGTGCGATTAAGATTGTATTTATATTTTAAAAAATTGCGGTATATATTTTAATTTGGATGAATGCATCCGTTCAGACTGACATGCGGATTGTTAGGGCCCGTCCACACGGAGACGTGAATCACTGTATCCGCATACATTTCTTATTGGATTGGCGTTCCATCCACACGCATCCGGCCTTTTTGGAGACTGAATCCGCTCTCTTTTGATACCGGGTCCTAAAGTGGATAGATCTGAATCCGACACCCTCGCGGTCTCGTGTGGACGGCCAATCCGTATATTTTTTGTGAACCGATGATGTCATCACATCACGTGTCGGCTGCGTCGCGTAACAGCAACAGTGTTGCCAGATTGGACTGAATATTTCCAGCCCAACTACAGCTTAAAACCCGCCAAAAAAAAGCAACAACAATGTGCATGCTCAAAGTCTTCTTCTCTGTGTATAGTGTATTATCTGTGGCAGAATTACAGCGCCCCATACTGGTCTGGCATATAAACTACACCGTGATCAGTCGGTTTTAGTGGTCTCGTGTGGACGCTGATATTTCTTGTGCCGACGCCGTGTTTATGATCGGATAGGAAATGCACCGGCTTCGTGTGGACGTGGCCTTAGGCTGTCAATTCAACAGTTTATTTATTTACTTTACAGAGAGGTGTTCTAATCTCTTGTCCATCGCTGTGAAAATAATGTTGGCCAACTAATACGATTTGTTCTTTATAGCCAGAGCTACTGCTTTCACACAGTAGAGGGGTGGTGGGAAGAGAATAGCCCTGAAGAATTCAAATTCAAGAGAATAAAGGGGGTTTATCTTTGTGACTAACAAGTGTCAGAAATGAAAGTCAGACCACAGCTAGTCAGTCTATATGGGTGGGCCTCCTCAGATGACCAAACATTTGCTACTTCGCATGACACTTTTGGTGCCTTAAATGGAGGAGGGATTTTCAAATTTGTTCAAATCAAATTAGAGCCATATCTCAACAGACGACACACATGGATCCAGCCACATATCAAGACTGCTCTAAAGTAATGAAAGAAACTATAAAGCCAAACACGTGGAGGACCGAAAGAGGAAAGAGGCGATAAATAGGAGAAATGCTTGCCTGTGGTTTGGGTTAATATGATGACATACTTGGCCACTTTCATCCTCTTTGTCTAAGTGAAGGTCACCGTCTCTTCATGCATTTCTATCTCGCCTTTCAGCGAATCAAGCCAGCCTGTATGAAAAACACAAATCACAGTCATTTGATTTTATCCACGACTGTGAGGACGAGCTGCATGTGGTTCTTGTCTCTCAAGCTCAACAGCAGAATTCCATCCTGCTAAATCTGTAATCTGTAATACGTCCTGTATTAAAGTCATTGACATTTGCCTCCAAGGAGTCAAACCCCTTCCTTCATGCACTGTTCGCCCATGCCAGATGCGCAGGGAGGCTGGGACTGCCTGCCCCATGTCTCTTCTAGCCTGATTCAAACTCCTCTCCCTCAGAGCTACCGGGGCTTTATGGAGCACGAAAAACAAATGCGCTCTTGAAGACCCCCTCCAGATGCTTCCCCTGATACTGAGGGCACATAAGCTACATGTAACCGACATCTGGGGTGACATCATGTAAATTTGACCGCTTTGCTCAATCTGTAATGCAGAGGCCACAACGGCACTGACATATGCCACCATATGGCAAGATGCCTGATGTTGTGAAGGGAAAGAGACATTGGTAACATTGTTAATTTTCATAAAGTTGATTGTTTTAGTCATCATCGTTTTTGTGTTTCGATGAAAATGACCTTTTAATTGAATATTCATATACATAATTTTTAGAGATTCATGATTTAGTGGTATCATTTTGATTATTGTTCAGACTGTCAAACTGAGTTGTGAAATTAGCTAAACTATATGATATAATTTCACTCAAATATTAATGAAATTTCATTGAACTCAATATTCATAAGTTACGTAAACTCAATAACTGATTGTATTCAACTAGTTCACCCAACAATGAAGATTCTATCATCATTTATTCACCCTCATGTCGCCCCAAACCGTTACGGTCATGATCCTTATGTTTGTCCCTCATGTGTTGCCGTAGTTGTCTAGTTAGTTTGATTACCCATTTAGTTCGCCACCTGTTTGTCATTTCCTAGTGTATTTAAACCCTCTTGTGCATCATGTCTTTGTCAGTTATTGGATGTCTATGGTAGTTGTGAGAGTGTGTGGATGTATCCTCCTGGCGCTTAGTGTTTTGCACCCTCGCGTGCCTTTTGTTTCTAGTTTTGTAAATAAAGTCTTTGAGTTCTGTATCTCCGTATCTCCGAGTGCTCCGCATCACACACCAGCACCTAACAGCGGTAACAGAATAACCGACCTAGGTATAGTCGCCTTCAAGGACTATTGTTTAAAATGGACCGTACGCCGTGCCATTCGGTGAAAGTTCAACTGCTGGCGCTACGGCAGAATGGACGACGGCTGGAGAGCTATATCGAGGAGTTTGTCAAGCTCTCGCATCGGGTGAAGTGGAGCGACGTTTTCCTCATCGCACTCTTTGAACTGGGGCTTGACACAGGGACCCTGCGAGTTCATGAGGGGACAAGGTTTTCGTTGAGGGAGAACATAAACCTCACCTTATGGCTCAACGGACCTGAAGTCACGGTCAAGGAAGTCCCGAGCTTTGCGCCTCGACGCCCGTCAGCGCCTGTTCCCGCGCCTCGACGCCCGTCAGCGCCTGTTCCCGTGCCTCAGCCGCCGGTCCCGCCAGAGCCAGAGCCTCAGCTGTGGCCAGACCCACCGCCGGTCCCCCCAGACCTCCCAGACCTCCAAGACCTCCCCGAACCTCCGCCAGCCTTCCAAGACCTCACCGAACACGAGCCACCAGAACTCCCACCCAGCCTCCCTCTCCCACCACCTCTACCCAGCCTGCACCCATCTCTGCCTGTGTCCCGCTTCCCCACTCTGGCTCCCCCCAACACTGTGGAGCTGCCATGTGTCGGCGGCACACCGGCATCGTGGGGCACTGAGGTTCCACCTCCGACCTCGGTGCCCCTCATTCCACCTCGGCCCGTCGACGCATCGTCAGCGCCTCCACTCCTCACCCCCTCAGCCCCAGCGACGTCCCTCGGCCTTACCTCTCCTGCGGGCTCCCTCGTCCTCCCGGTGTCACCTTGGTCGGTCGTCGCCTGGCCTCCTCCTGCGGCGTCGGCCGGCTCTTCCCTCCCCTCGGTTCCCCCTATGTCCTCTGTCCCTCCGCCTCCGAGTCAGTCCTCGGACCTGCCGCTGGTTCTTCGGAGGTTCGTCATTCCAGCTCCTCCTCGGCCTCCGGAGCCAGCGGCGTCACTCAGGTACCTTGGTCCGTCGGCTCCACCATGGACTGACTCGGGTGCCTGGCCCCTGACCCCGCCTGCTCCCCCCTGGACACCTCCCTCTGCCTGGCCCCTGATCCCTCCTGCACCCCCATGGACTTGTTAATTTTGTCTGGACTCTGTGTCATGTTTTGTTCAGTCCGCCCCCTGGTCCCCCTCCCTCCCTCCGCTGTAGACCTGTTTAGGCGCGAGGTCGCGCCTTTCGGGAGGGGGAGCTACTGTCACAGTCCTGTCATGATCCTTATGTTTGTCCCTCATGTGTTGCCGTAGTTGTCTAGTTAGTTTGATTACCCATTTAGTTCGCCACCTGTTTGTCATTTCCTAGTGTATTTAAACCCTCTTGTGCATCATGTCTTTGTCGGTTATTGGATGTCTATGGTAGTTGTGAGAGTGTGTGGATGTATCCTCCTGGCGCTTAGTGTTTTGCACCCTCGCGTGCCTTTTGTTTCTAGTTTTGTAAATAAAGTCTTTGAGTTCTGTGTCTCCGAGTGCTCCGCATCACACACCAGCACCTAACAGCGGTAACAGTTACGACATTTGCTCATCTTTGGGAACATAAAGGAAGATTTTTTTAATGAAATCTGAGAGATTTCTATCGCTGAATTGACAGTCTACTAAACCAGTGGTTCTCAAACTGGGGGTCGCGACCCCTCGGGGGGTCGCGGAATGATTTCAAGGGGTCGTGAGTTGGTTTGAAAAAATACTGTATTTTCTGATTACAAAAATATTTTTCAATACTAAAAAGTTAAGATTACAAATATTTTTTTTGATTTCTAAAGACAGAATTGATTAGAAGGGTTTTTTTTTATTTTAAAAAATTTAAATAATATTTTGTGACTCTAAGATATGACGTCACCGTGCGGCGACTGATCGCTAGTTATCGATACTGCACATGGAAACTGCAAGAATGGATACATTTGTAATTCGCAAGGCTAAAAATGTTGAGGAAATTGTGGACAGTCTGCCTGAATCATCTGAACCGTGTACCGCTACAAAACACAAGAGCAAGACCCCTTCTGACTAATGTTACATTCAATGCAAGATTGTTCTGTTTTTATTGCGCTTCTGACCAATGTTACATGTTATCAGGCCACAGATTACGCTTTTGTGCGCCGAAAAACAAGTTCACCCATCCCACTGAAAGGTAAGCGTAAATGCAGTAAATATTATGGAAGTTTGTTCAGGAAAGATGTAAGAAAATATTTGAAAAGATAATGGCGATTTTTTTTTTTTTTTTTTTTTCTAAAAATTGCGATTTTACATCTCACAATTCTGACTTGTTTTCTCATTGTGAAATTGTAATATAAATTTACAGTGCGAGTTATAAAGTTATAAATGATATAAAGTTGTAATTACCTTTTGTATTTTTTTTATTATGTGGTGAAACAAGCTTCCAAAGGAAGTGGATGTGGATTTAAAACAACTTTTTTTGTTTATTGTTTGTGTATTCTGTGGTAGTGGGTCGCGAGTTCTCGTCGATGTTAGTTTAGGGGTCGCTGGCTAAAAAGTTTGAGAACCACTGTACTAAACTACCAGTTTGACTCTTCACAATGTTTATAAAGAGAATACAAGTTTTCATGATTGCTTTATATTATGAACAGATTTAATTTCAGCTTTTATTTTAGCAGGACATTGCAGTCATTACTTTTTGTAATGCCTTTTTTACTATTATAAACAATAAACATTGTGAAAATATAATTTAAGTTGCACTGTTGACCAAATCGAACTTTAATCAACATGATCGTTCACAGTAAATTTTGTTGACAAAATGACACTGATTTTTAGGGATGCAGCTAATGCTAACTTTTGTAGTTTTTGTTTGAATATAAAGGCTGTTTTATTTTGTCCTGTAAGAACATATGCCGAAATCTGAAGACATCCACAATGAAAACACAAGGTGCACAATGAAGAGGAGAGGAAATTTTCAGGCCACTGGGTTCACTTTCTCTGAGCTTTCAGAATTCCTCTGTAGTAGCGTTAGCGCCTCTCCTTCTATTGAAATGTAGACATTGATATATTGGAGGGCTGCCTTTAGAAGTTCATTGCCAAACAGGGTACTAATGAGGGGAACGGCGCCTGAAGCACCACACGCTTTGTGCAGATCTAGAGGATGAAAACATATTCAGGTGTCAATCTCATGCTGATTTAATAAAACTCACAGGAGATGGCTCATTGTTAGCGCCTAGCCTTACATGGAGCGCCGTGGCTACTCACGCACTGCTGTTTCTCTCTCTTTCCTTTTCTCTCTCTGTCTCTTTTAGACCTGCTTTTATGTCTACGCTGTTTTTACAGTCTATCTCGCTCTTTGTCTCT
Organism: Rhodeus uyekii; assembly: GCA_037043235.1. Lineage (NCBI taxonomy): Eukaryota > Metazoa > Chordata > Actinopteri > Cypriniformes > Acheilognathidae > Rhodeus > Rhodeus uyekii. Next base: position 1,747,006 of record JAWRVZ010000136.1, read on the forward strand.
CCTGAGGAAAGAGGAAGCAATCAGAGGCCTTTTATTAGACCTGGAGGCTATAGGGAAGGGGTGTGGTATGATTTTCCTTATTTCTGTCATGGAAGAGCTCAGCGCCTCAGAAACACAAAGCACCAGAAAACAGCACAGCGGGGTCCGCCTGCAGCAAATTAATAAATAGAGGTACATGAGAGAAATACAGTCACCAGACTTGTTCAGGTATCAGTGACTAAGGGCTGAATGCCACACTTACAACATCCAAGTAAACAAGAGAGACTTTAAAGTCAATGTGAAATGTCGTTTGTCCCCGAAGTTACTTGTATTCGTAAAGGAAATAAGATATTTACTGACAATATCATAAGGCGGTGCTTGATTTTATGCACTTGGAAATTGACTTGATGTTGAAAAGTGTGTTTCCTACATTTAACTTTGCTATTATTGTCCAATAGCCTGTGCCCTAAATCAGTGGTCCCCAATCACTGATTTTTCTTTTTTGTGCTGCGGACCGGTAAACGTGTGATAATTTTACCGCGGACCGGTGACCGCTCGAGATTGTTGGGGGGGGGGGGGGGGGGGGGGGGGGGGGGGTTGCGTGCGAGATTGTTGACGGGGTTGTTAATGGTTTTACGCTTATGATTATGTCCTTGGTTGATTCTTTGGTACCAGAACGACTTACAAAAAGGTGCGTGTTTAATGGTCATCAATGAAAAAAGCAGCTAAAAAGTAATGTGCAGATCAGAGAAAAACCATAGTAGTTATGTATTTAGAAATGATTTAACTTAATGTTTCTAAAATATGAAGAGTGTCATAATGTTTTTTGCATCTGCATGATGCGACTTTTGGCAGAGGTGAAGTAGACGAGAGACGTCTTGGCTGAGAGGAATAGGAGCTTAATCATGTTGTGGTTGAACCTAAGAATACACTTCTACAACATTTCATAACTGACAGCTCAATTTGAATTTAGTATTAACACAATATTGTAAAAAAACTGATGTGATATTGCAAGAATGAGACGTCTACTGCAAGAAAGATAAATGTTTACATCCAGACAAATAAGAATAAGAATCATGTAAAATCTTGCAATGCATGAAACGTATGAAACTTAACATTTACATTTATGCATTTGGCAGACGCTTTTATAAAAAGTGACTGACGCTGCATTCAAGATGCACATTGACATTTTTAATCAGTTCATGCTTTCCCTGGGAATTGAACCTACAACCGTTGCATTGCAAATGCCACACTCTAATGTTTGAGCTACAGGAAAGCATTTTCCTGAAATAGTAAAACCCAGTAAAACACAAAACAACATTTATAAATATGTGGGAGTCAGATGTATTTATATTTGTATGTGTTTCAGACACACTTTTCTGTTCATCAGCCATATTTAATGACCATCAGTGGGTACTAAATTAATGACAGTGAATACAAAAACACATGTACCAATACTTTGCCCCATTGTTAGTCATAAATATCAAGGATGGGCAGAAAAATCACATCACTAAAACCGATGAACACTATACAGTAACAACAAAAACTAAAAAAAAAAGAAAAGAAAAAGAAAATTAAACTAAGCGAAATTCATTACATTTTTTCAATTTAATAATACCATTTACATTTATGCATTTATCCAAAGTGAGTTGCAATAAATGAGTAAAGGCAATTTTTCATACAGCCAGTAATTTTCATGGTGTACAATGACAGGTTTATTAGAAAGCTAGACTTGGAAACAATCTAGAGGTGAAATAAAAAGAAAAATCATGTGTGTTTAAGGTTGTGAGATAGTTCACACAAACAATTACAAGTTTGTTCTGCTGTGTCATGCAAGCATTTTTGAGCTTCAATTTACCATATTTTAATATATTAATTAATATGTCAATTAACATTTATTTTGTTTCGTCATATAAAGTGACGTGCCTCTTTAGAACACTTTGATTAGACGATATGGTTCATATGGAAATCTTGGATCTTTAAAGATAAAAATTATTTTAAAAAATGAACTGAAAATAGCTTAATTTGTGGTTCGAAGTTGAAAAAGATTTGAACATTTTGGGTGATCTGTCACTACATTTTTGTTAAAGGGATATGTCTCTTCAGCTGCTTCTTGAAGGTTGTGATTGCCTTAGTAGATTGGGTGGAAGGTGGCAGCTCATTCCACCTGAGATTAGCAGAGAGGCTGAATGCTTCACCTGTAAAGAGAAAAGGTTGTCTTAATTCAGTTCAATGTATTTGTATAGCCCTTTTCAGAACATACATATATCATTTGAAAGCAGACTGTGTCAAAGTTATATCCATGTGTCAAAAAAAAAACATCTCAGGTTACGTATGTAACCCTAGTTCCCTGAAGAGGGAACGAAACACTGCATCAAAACACTAATGGTATGCTTTAGCGTGATTGTCTCGTGAAGCACAATCAAATCAATCATGTGAATGCACGTCGCCGGATGATGACGTCATGAACCAGGAGGATAAATGTGCTCCTGAAACTGGAAGCGGCAGCTAAATAGTGTGTGAAACAAGATGTCCAGTAGGCACTTAGGAGGTGTGGAAAAAGATGCAGCGTCTTGTTCCCTCTTCAGGGAACTAGGGTAACATATGTAACCTGAGATGCTCCTTTTCAAGGGAAGTCAGGCTGTGTCCAAATGTTAGAGGAACAAGAATGCCAATACCACCACAGTGATGAAGGCCTGCTGGCTGAAACGTAGCTCATTACATGAGCAGTTCCCAAACCAGAATTGAGGTCTAGCTGGTAGAACCTTGTAAAGGTATGCAGAGTGGACCACCCTGCCACATCACAAACTTCTGCAAGGGATACTCCTGCAATAAAAGTCTTAGAGGCAACCACGCTCTTAGTAGAGTGGGCTTGGGCCAACATAGGAGAAGGTTGTTCAAGCGACTCATTAGACAGAAAGATATCCTTGACTACCCACCTGCTCATTGTAAGCTTAGAAGCCGGGGCCCCCTTAGGGGTTCCAAAAAATACAAACAATTGGTCACATTTGTGCCACAAGGCAATTCACGAGTTCACACTTTCAAATGATTCAGGTGAGGTAAATGGTATGTGTATTTGGCGTGCTGTCCAAGGAGAGGTCTCCGAGCACTGTATTTTGCCCGAACCCAGAGCACTCCCCCCAAAAGTTGCAACAAAGTCGGTCAGCTGCTGGGAAGATGTTGCGAATAACACCACCTGAAGGGGGGTTAATCGCAAGTTCAGGAGGACTTGTTGCATCATTGGAAAATGAGTTTGATGTTTGTGGTTTCCGAGATGATGAGCATCACTGGTGGTTGGCTGTAGAAGGTTTGGGGCAGGGAGGAGGTTCCACTGCTTTGGCATTGTAAAAGTGCTTGTTGGTCAACTTGTTTGCTAGAGAGCAAGTTGGATGAAAACCTGAGTTCCTGGGGGAATATAAAGAAGGCAGTGGGAACCAATTTCTGAAGAGACTGAGCTCTCCTGGGAGCATGAAGGCACATCACTACTGCGGTAGTGGAAACCCCCCTAAGCCACTATGGGAGCAGGGAGGCACATCACTGCTAGCTGCGGAGGGACTATTTTTGAAGAGCCTGTGGTCCTGCGGGAGTGTGAAAGCACATCTGTGTTGCGGTGGAGAAAATTCTTTCTGACTGCTTCGGCAGTGAATAAAATCTTCCTCCTAGAACTAGCGGGAATGTGGAGGAACATCATCACTGCAGTGATTGGGAGAATTCTCTGAGAACTGAGCTCCTGCGGAAGCGTCACTGCTGCGACTGTGGAATAAATTTCCCCTTGGAACTGAGCTCCTGCGGGAGTGTGGGGAACGTAATTTCTGCGGCCATGGAGAGAACTTCAGAGAAATTAGCTCCTGTGGGAGCATGAAGGTGCATCACTGCAGTGGATAATTTCAGAAAACTGAGCTCCTGCAGGAGCGTCACTGCTGCAGCAGTGGAATACGTATTTACCATTAGAACTGAGATCCTGCGGGAGCGAGGAGGTGCATCATTGCTGCAGCAATGGAGAGAACTTCAGATAAATTAGCTCCTGCGGGAGAGTGGAGGTGCATCACTGCTGCGGCAGTGAATCATTTCAGAGAACTGAGCTCCTGTGGGAGCGTCACTGCTGTGGAAGTGGTATACATTTCCCCATACATATGAGCTCCAGGGGCAGTGTGGGGGAACATCATTGCTGCAGCCATGGAGAGAATTTCAAAGAAATTAGCTCCTGCAGGAGAATGGAGGTGCATCACTGCTGTGGCAGTGGACAAAATTGAGAGAACTGGGCTCCTGCTGGAGCGTCACAGCTGCGGCAGAGGAATAAACTTCACCTTAGAACTGAGCTTGTGTGGGAGTATCACTGCTGTGGTAGTGGAGAACTTCCTCTGAAAAACGTATTCCACTTGCTGTGGCAGTGGAAGCCATTTCTGGAGAGACTGAGGTCCTGTGGGAGCCTTACAGCTGCAGCAGTGGAGGAAACTTTGGAGAGGAAGAATAAGCTTTTTTGATGCAAAACTGGATTGATTGAATGTAGCTGCTGAAAGCTTCTGATGACCTATGGCCCAGTGCTTGGATCTGCTAGTTTTGGAATAAAACGATGGGGCGATGAAAGTCATCTGTAAAAAGTGGGTCAAGTGAGAGTTTAGCCTGGTCTTCTATAATGAAGGTAGGCCAATAAGGATTGGTATGGTTGAATGAGAGAAATAAAGGCCGGGGCCAAAGCCACTTGCGGAGGCAGCCTCACACTTGGGTTGACCCCTGGAGCCCGGAGAGGAACAAAAGGGGTAGACAAGGAGAGTAAAACAGGCCTGTGCCGCTAGTGTATTTAACGACAAAAGCACACTTACTTCCACATGTTTGGAAATCAGAAAATCAAAGTTAATGAAAGTTCACAAATGTCATGATGGACTCAAGGACACAGAAGTTAGTACTCAATACAGATTTATTGAAGTCAGGACACAAAACAGTGAACTGGCGGACAGGTGAAAACACAGGGAATGGTGAGAGGGTTAGCTGTAGTGGAGAACACGGAGAATGTATTGGAGTCTTGGAATACAGGGAAACAATCTTAATGCCGCCATGTGTAGCGCAGAGTTGTGATGCAGCCTGTGTAGCAAGAGCTGTGACCAGACACTGAGTGTGGGGTGAGGGCTGGTGATAAAGGGCTTCAGTGATGGGAAACAGGTGCGGGTGCTCAGTATTGAGGTGATTGGGAACGAGTGGGCGGAGCGTGGGAGTCCGTGACAACAAACTTGTTGGCTTTGAAGAAAAAGAGTGGTTTCCAGTGAGTTCACTTTATAGGTGATTATGCTGAACAATCAAGGCAGTGTTGAAAATAAGTTTCTTAATAATTATGCGAGCGACTGTGCATGCAATCAGAGTGCAATGTGCGACTGTAATGCATGCGATCTGACTGTAGTGTGCACTACTGCTTGATCTGCAAGGAAGCAGCATGTTAGTTTAGAACAATAAATCACTTGATAAATCACATTTCAGACAAGGATTCCCCTAAACAGTAGTAGGCATAAACTGTGCTTGTGATTTAGCATTGCTAAAATCAAAAAGGCACTAAGAATGGTTAGAGTTGATCTTGCTTGGGTGAGGTGATGGGCATAGAGAGTGTGAGCCAAGACTGAATCTGCAGCTCAGTTTGCTGAGGGCATGCTGGAGGAAAGCCTGGTCCTTGTGGGAAGAGGGTGGCATTGCCCGAGACTCGAGTTTGCTGCTCAATGAGACTTATTATCCTTTCTCAATGGTAGGAATGATTAAAATGGGCCGATGTGGAGATGCTGAATGCGGATGCTGTTTCGCTCGTGGTGGTGAGGACAGGCCTCCCACCTCAGTATGCATTTGTTTGTTTGTTGCTCGGGACCCGGTGTTTTGGTCTGGCACCCATGATATAATACAGAGGGTGATCTAATATAATCAACATGTTGTTAGGTAGAGGAAAATCGCTCCTAAGGCCAGAGGATTCCGTAAAAAATTCAGCTGACGTGAAGAACTAGACTGTATTGAGACCGGAAGGCAGAGCCAAAATGCAGGAAATTTTCAAGAGATGTAGGTGAGTCGAATATGTCTATATACAGTATGCACACTTCCTCTCATGCTGATGGGATGAGGCGTAATTGCTGATGATGAGTTGATTGCATTGATCCTTTGAACGTGCTTCCCCCAAACTTTGTTAATAAAACATAATTTCTGTGGACGTAGTACTCGCACTGGAGAAACCCTATTTTTTTTAACTCCTGATCACTAAAAAGCTTTCCTGTAGCTCAATCAGTAGAGCATTGGCGTTTACAACGCCAAGGTCATTGGTTCGATCCAAGCGAAAGCAAGAACTGATTCAATGTGTACCTTGAATGCAATGTAAGACGCTTTGGATAAAAGCGTCTGCCAAATGCGTAAATGTAAATGTAAATGGTGGGGAACAGAAAGCCTGCGGTAACATGAACTGTGTCATATTAGCACTGTCACGGTTCTGTCTCTGTTTCCAGTGTTATTAGTGTTCTAGTGGACAGAACCGTGGCACTGCTCTCTCTCCTGTGTGTGTGTCTCATTAGTGTCTGCCCCACCTCCTTGTTTCCCTTAATCATCCCAGCTGTGTCTCATCACTACCTTCCTTATGTGTTCCCTATAAATATCCTGGTGTGTTTGCTGTCATTTGTAGTGTCGTTGTCATTCTATGGAGATGTTCCCTGAGACCCTGTTCTGTGTTCCTTGCCCTTTGCTTTATGTTTCTTGAGTTTGTCGTTATTATGTTTAGTCTAGGTTTTTCCCCCTCGTGGGTTTTTCATTTCGTGTATTATGTTTCTTGTTTATAATAAATCCCTTACCGTTTCCCCTGCATTTGAGTCCTCCCTTTAATCGCCCCGTGACAAGCACGAACCTTAGGCACACACCCTGGGATGGGGTGGAAGAAGGCTTTAGCCATATTCGGAGCAAACTCTAGGTATGAAGGGGCAACTGAGAGAGCTTGAAGGTCACTTATCCTTTAGATAGAGGAAACTAACTTTTTTTAAGGTTAAAAAAGGGGCTTGGGATAAGCCCTGGAGCACCCTAGAAAAATTCCAGACCGGAACTCTAACACATGCAGCTATGGGAGCCACATAAACCTTCCTTTTGGGGATGACCCTGCATTGAATCTGTCTTGCAGGAACTCCAACACTGTGCCAAATTGATAGATAAATGGGTCCAACTGCCTCTCACTGCAGAAGTGAAAAGTTTCAACTTCAGGGCATACAGTTTCCTTGTGGAAGGAGCTCTGGAGTGGAGAAGGGTCTCAACAACCTCAGTTGAGAGATCAGAGTATATAAGCTGAGCACACTCTGCCCGGCCACTGCAATTAAGTGGCAATTAAGGTGAGATGGACCTAGTCCTCTCCAGAACTCCCAGAAGCAGAACAACCGGGTGAAATGCGTACAAACATAGCCTCGGCCACGTCTGCACCACAGCATCCAGTCCAAGAGAAGCTGGATAAGTGAGGGAGAAGCAAAGTGGACAGTGAGACATCTCTCAAGATGCAAACAGATCTACTTGTGTTTGGCCACATTTCTCCCAAATCTGCACCACCACTTCGGGGTGGAGTCTCCATTCCCCGGGCCTCAGCCCCTGCCTCAACTAGATATCTGCTTCCAAATAAGATATCTTGGGTCCCTGGCATATGCACAGCAAGGAGAGAGAGTAGTTTCCCTTGGTACCAGAGGAGGGTCTGTTGTGCTAACTTGTAAAGCGGACATGTACGCAGACCCCCCTGTTGATTTATGTAGGACACTACCGATGAGTTGCTCCACTAATGCGACAACAACATGATGTCCCCTGAGGTCTAGAAATAATCCTCGTCAAGCCATACAGACGGCCAACATACCCAGTCAATTTATGTGCCAGTAGAGTTGGTGTCCACTCCACAGACCCTAGTTCCCTGAAGAGGAAACGAGACACTGCATCTTTTGCCACACCGCCTAAGCGCCTACTGGACGTCTTGCTTCAGACACTGTTTAGCTGCTGCTTCCGGCAGACCTTTATCGTCCTGGATCATGACATCATTAGCCATCATGTGATGCACACTAAAACACTAAAAGCATTCCCCTAGAGTTTCGAAGCAGCGCAAGTTCCCTTGAAAAGGAAGTACAGTTCTAAGATAATACTAATATCATGCAAATCATATAGTTAGCTGATATCATGAATCATTAGGCAAAAGCAGTGATCTAATTAAAGCAGTTATTAGAAGTTGTGATCATAATGATTACAATATAAATATTATATTTGGCATTGATGCATGTTGATTCAGAGTTGGCATCATCCGGAGTCCTCACAGGGGTTGGTGTCATCTCTTCACAGATTTTAGGGCATCTGAAATAAGTATTTGGATCCAAACTGGGGCTGGCGTACTCTCTAGTTACCTCGGGGCATCTCAAGGTAGAGACAGAGAAGCAAATGGAAAAAGTAATTAGCATAGCTGCTGTTCATAACATTTCCAGTAAAAAAGATAATCATGTGTATTTCATATGATATAACTGGAGTACAAGTTATGAGGTACATTATGTGAATGCTTGGCTAAAGCATGTATTTTTAATCTAGATTAAAACTGGGAGAGTATGTCTGAACCTTGAACATTATCATATACAGTGTATATATATATATATATATATATATATATATATATATATATATATATATATATATATATATATATATATATATTCTGAACTATTCTAAACTATTCTAAACTCTATATTCTAGAGTTTAGAAACCAAATGGAAAAAGATCTCCCTCCTTTACTAGACTTAAATATCCAGGTACTACTTCAAGTGCCTCTATTATGTTTTTTTCGAAATTTTCCTTTTTATTCAGTTTGTAATATGGCTGTCTGTAAATGTAAATATTCTGCAAAGTTGTAAAAAGGAAAGTGCACAATAAATAAGTGATTGTCTCTCAAAGGACTCTGTAATTCAAATCCCACTGTGTTGCAGTTCTACGTCAGTAGATAAGACATTTGCATAATGCCCACCTATGTTGTACGTTATCTGACCCCGAACAACTTAACCCAGTCTCAATCACGCAATTTTACTGATGATGGCTTCTAAAATCTCAGAGTTCAATGCAGGATTCGCAAAACACTTGTTCTTGAAAGACAGGTCAGTTTATTTGGATCACCTTGGTCCTCAGAATCACAACCTGTATGAATTCTTGATGTGTATATATATTCTACCAGGTGTTCAAAATATGTAGTTTTGTTTTTTATATTGTGTAAATATCCAGCAAACCAGTTAACTCATGTTATTATTGTCTTACTGAAATTGTTTTGCTAACTACTACTATCTAAAACCATGTCTATTAATGCAGATTTTTAGTTTTTAACACTACTTTAAGTAAAGAGAAAGGATGGAGAATTATTTGTTTAGAAAAACATTAATATTACATCAGTTATTCACATTTTTTCTTTGCAAACATATGCACTGTTATTGATCCAGTTCACTCATGTGCACCGCAATAAATTAAAAATATTTGCATCTCATAATGTACCTCAAACTGAGTGATATCACTGAGAAATGTCCTGCTCAAGTCGTCATTGCAATTGAGGTTCAGGTTTAATAACTAGTTCTTCCTATGTTCCAATCATTGGACTCACAATTGATATGTAAATTGATGTCATCGTTACTGTCTTTGCAGTGCATACAATTGCTGACGACTGAGGAAGCCTCCTGAGTTGAAGTTCAGTCATGCTAATAGCCGTTTAGCTTCCGACACGCGCTATAAGCGGTAGACCGATCCTAACCGACTGGGCCATCTGGTTAATCAGAGCAAGGAAAATCAGGATTTAGAGAGACTGAATCATCTGAAAAGTTGTTTGAGAATTTGCTATCTATGTTATGAGAAAATTAAAGTGCTCTTTGACCTTTGATGCATTTAACCCTATTGTAAACCTCCAAAACATAATTAAGAACCTTTATAATTGCATAATAGGAGCTCTTTAAAGTCTACAGTTGACGAACCTTAAGTTATCAGTTCACTGTTATTACAAGATAAGCATTAGAATTACATAGAATATTTACACTAGCGATAATGATCCATGAAAATATGCCACACAACATAAATTGCATCTCATGTGAGGTTAATTAATTCCTGGGAGTTTATTTTTCTAATTTACTATACAGTTTATGGTCATTTAACGGCATATCTGGGGTAAATGTAATGCTACATGACATTGTTAATAAGTTTTATTATCTACATCTTTCTGTGGTTGAAACACTGATTGAGTGATTATATGAGACATGATATATTTCAGTGAGTTGTACTGTATCATTCAACTTTCTTTCTAATGTTCATTCATGTTTTATTTGTGCTATAATTAGTAGTAAAGAAGAAGGAATGCCACTTCAACTGAGGCACTACACCGATCTCTCACGCCACATTAAAGAATGCCACAACCACATTTAATTTCAAAGTAATTTGAAAGCTGAGTCTTTTTATTTATTTTTCACACCAAGAGTAACCTGCTCTTGTCTTCTCAGTGCCATCTTTGCTGTGCAATGGGGTTTTTTATTGCATGAGAAAATGGATGTGTATACCAGTGTGCAAGTGGTGCTCCTTGCAAAGCCAAATAACATCCAGCTCCACCGCTCTGAAGGTCATGGCTTGAGCTTGACCTAGTCCAACGCCATCTCTGTAGATTTAATGGGTGGAGGAAAGAGTAGACAGAGTGGGAAGGGTTAGGGTGTGGTTGGAGCTTCTAGATCCACACACACCCCAAATTACATCCAGAGAGGGGAATTTGAACCTCACGCTCCACAGAAGGTGCACAGATTTAACATCGGGGTTCAGTTGGTCATGCAACGTTGACCAACTGTGGGATGCTGTTGATGCAAGCGGTGCGGAGAGTGTGCCCTTCTCATGACTCAACAAGTAAACAAGTTAAAATTAAGTAAAAGTAAAAATTCAGAAATGCAATCTCAATTAGGAAATTCTCTAACTTTGTAAGAGTAAAAGCGAATCAGTCTGGAGTTAAGTGAGGGCATTCTGGCTAATGTAAGCACTTCAGTTGGAGTGGTCAGGTTCCAGCCTGATTAATAGAGGTCAAGCAGATTGTTTTTTGTTAGAAAGTTACACATACCAAGCTCAAAAGCATTTGACATAAAGGGGAAGATGGAGAGCAGCCAGTAGTCTTCATCTGGTATGTCTCAAGTGAGGTCAGATGTGAAGTGGAGTGGAATAGGGTCAGCCAGAAGATTGTGTCAATGTTCTGAGTGACCAATGCTGAATATTTTGCTCTTGAAATGATGAACTCCTCAGCTGAGTGTGATGATATCAGAGGGGGAGAGTGAGATCAGTGAGGTGAGAACTGAAAGTTGGAGGTGAAGGAGCTACATGAGGGAATGTTCTTCTGAAAATCACTGCTGGGTGAGATTTGAAATGTCCATGATCACAAATCTGACCATGAAATAAACACTTTGACCTGAATCTCTGGAGGTTGTGATAGCATGATATACTGTCTATTCTCAATGGACTCCTGGAGATAAATACCCTTATCTTTGTTTAGCATGATATTGATGTCTGCAGAGAGGCTCATGGCCTGGTCAAATATTAATGTTGGCTTTGAGGAGGAGGTATCTGCCTCTAAGGAAGAGGTTTGCTAAATACTGTTGTATAGTTGTGGATAATTTGCTGTCAGGTGTAAGAGAAGCATTTTTAAATAGGCTAAAAGATTACTTAGAAAGAGATGTAACACTGAACTGATTTACTCTGACAAGTAGAGGCTATGCGACAATAAAGATGCACACTGGTTAACAGACTGAAAACTATTTGTTTATATCAGGGAGCGCTGTTAATTAAAAGGCAAATGAAGACAATAGAAACTGGCCTGATTAACAATATAATACACTGACACACTCCCACACAATTTGTGTCGCAACAAGCAAGTGGAAAACAAGAAAAATGTTTGAATGGGGCATACAATAAAGTGAATGTTAAAATATCATGAACATCCATATTATTCGGCTTTACATAATGTGTTGTGTGATCCTCCAGAACTACCAGCTAAATATATAATATTATCAAAAATAAGATCAATTGCCTTTAACCAAGTTAATAGAAAAAATGTAATATGTCACGTGTGGATGAGTATAAAGCGCATGACAAACGAGAATATCAAACAGAACAGTCTTTATTAAATCCAATAGATCGCTGGCAAATAATATAAAACACAACGACTAAATATTAGTTAGAACGGACGAAGAATCAAAGAGAAATTAAAGTTACAAATACAAGATACAAACAATGAGAACAAATAATGACCTTCCTTTTTATTTAGCCTCTTAAAAATCGCAATAACACCTCAGATTTCAGATTTCCAATCCTCTCTGAAAGTCACTAACTTGTAATATAATTTAGATTCACTATTATATTCATCCCTTTATATATATATATGTGTAAAAAAAACATATCATCTGTTATAACATCCTGATCAATTATAATTTTATAGCATAAAGGCTGAACAGATTTGCTGTGGTCTAGACTGAAAAGCTGAAAACCAAACAGATATTTCATCTCTGGCTCCTTATCGACAAGCTATTACACATGTATAACTAATTTGAAGTACTCAATTAATCCATGAAAAAAGTTATTCTTTTATTTTAGTGAATTTAGAAAATACATTTTCAATGCCCACTTTTTAAGTGACTGCTGAATGCGCACAAACATTTAAGGCTAAAAAAACAACAACAAAAAAGCATTAGAAAATCTCTCTGCGTTTTACTATAGTTGGTCTAAAATAACTGTTGTTAGCCTATGAGCTTCTCTAAATGTACTTTGAGATTGCTGTGAAAGGCTTGTAAAATAGCTTCATTTCTCAAATGGCTCACTGAACGTTTAAAGCATGCTGTCACACAAAGTGGGAACATTCTGCAGTACTTTTATATGGAAAGGTTAGAGTCAAGAATCAGGTTTGACCACTAAACCGTGGAAAACAAGATATTCAGTGAGAAAACCATGAGAGAAAGAAGTTTAACAGTGTGCCATTTCATTCACCTGTATTGGAATGCAATGTACAGATCAAGTATTGTTTTGGGTCATGTAATCATTTGCTGTGTGTTAATACTTCAGCTAAGCATTTTAGAGAAATTATGGAGTGTTTTAGAAGTAGTGTGTTAGCTGAAACAAGCACAGGCCCCAGAGATGCACATCACTCTTGAAATAATGGATTATTCATCTAATCTTTTGCTATAATCTTTTGTTTTTTCATTTTAATTCTGTTTACATGTGCGGTAAGTTCAGTACTGTTAAAAAAAATGGGGCTAAGATTTTTTTCTATATAATATATAGGGCTGTATTGGATACTGAAACAATGTTGAACGTTCAGGGAGGAAGGAGGCGGGAAACGGCAGATGTTAAACAGACTTTAATAATCAAATAAAACATAAATACAAAATAAACATAATAGCGGCAGTACCTCGCGGACAATTGCCGCCCACACAAAACACAACATACACTCCAGGCATGGTCCTCTCTCCCTTTCACTGTCGTCGCTCCTCCTTTTATGCCTCCGCTCCTCCGTGAGATGAGAGACCAATGGCTCGCAGGTGCTCATTATCAATCATGCCACCGGCTCTCGTGACGCTCTCACGGTCCCTCGACCCGCGCTGCTCGCCACATACCCCCAATGCCCTTCTCAGGCTCCGGCGCTCTGGCGAACGGGCGACTCCCACCTCGTTCCAGGAGCACGCCAGGGCTCTCTGTCCCACGCGATCTGTTGACGCTCCAGCGCCACCACCGCGGGTAGCACCTGACGATCCTCTCGGCTTCTTCTGTGCCGCCCGACCTCCGCAGCACCGCGAGCCCTCCCGGCAGCGAGGGCTCTTTGACAGAGTGTCCCTCCGACCTCCTGGGTTTCGGCACCAATGTAACAATGTTGAATGTTCAGGGAGGAAAGAGGCAGGAACCGGCAGACATTAAACAGACTTTAATAATCAAATAAAACATGAATACAAAATAAACATAATGGCGGCACAAAACACAACATAAACTCCAGGCCTGGTCCTCTCTCCCTTTCACTGTCGTCACTCCTTTTATGCCTCCGCTCCTCCGTGAGACGAGAGACTGATGGCTCGCAGGTGACGCTCATTATCCATCACGCCACCGGCTCTCGTGACGCTCTCACGGTCCCTCGACCCCGCCCTGCTCACCACAGATGCATTAAAATTACTTTTTAAATGTAGTTTTTAAAGGCTCTTATTCTTACTGTCACATCACCAAAGAGGAGACTCAAACAGAAAGGATATTCCAACAGTTTATTGAAGGAGCAAGGAAATAAAAACAGTCAGTAAACTTAGCGAGTCTTGGAAGGATGAGCAGACCACCACAGATGAGGAAAAAACCCATGAGTAAGATGAGCAGACTACCAAAGATGAGGAGGATGATGATACAGATGAGGATTCCGTAGGTGATGAGGAGTAAGGTATGGCGTAACTGAACATAGACAAAAACAGACAGAGGTAGTATCTCTGTGAGATTGAGCTTTCCCATTGCTCAATCAGTAGAGCATTGGTCATGGGTTCGATCCCAGGGAAAGCAAGAATTGATCCAATGTGTTCCTTGACTACAATGTAAGTCGCTTTGGATAAAAGCGTCTGCCAAATGCATAAATGTAAATGTAAGCATTGGTGCTTACAACGCCAAGGTCATAGGTTCGATTCAATGTGTTCCTTGAATGCAATGTAAGTCGCTTTGGATAAAAATGTCTGCCAAATGCATAAATGTAAATGTGTGCGATTAGAATTTGTGTGAGTGGGATCGTGCAGGTGGTGTTAGGATCTTGTGTTGTGGTGTTAGATGGTTCTTGACCAGCAGGAATACAGACTTTGGGCTGTGGGACAACAAGGGAGAAAACAGTTAATGATATCCAAAACACAGTCCAAAGAACAGGCAAAATATTTGTGGGCAGGGTTTTCCTCCCAGCCCTCCTGCTCCATTAATCCTCCCTCGTCGATGGCTGACGTTGCATGGAAGAAACTGCTGAGCACATTGTCGGGGTAGTTCGTTTGTCATGCAAGGTTAAAAAATGTTCGGGTGTGCTCTTCCAGTGAGCGGTGTTCAGGGCGACGGCGGGGAAATCCATTGGAAATTATTTTGCGGTCGATTGTTCTGTAATGTGGGTGTATTGTGGAATGACGATGACATGAAGAAGCAGGGATCAACAGAAAACTCCCTTTAATAACAAAAAAAAACAAACACTTTAAATACAAAACAATAGAATATGGAACATTTGTGCAAGGCTCTTAGATAACATGGAACACAGAGACGACATACACACATGGTAAACGAAGTCATAGACACATCAACAATCGATAAAGACATGGGAGACCATGAGGGTTTATATGTATTGGATGATGGGAAACACCTGACGAGACTAACAAGGCTAGTGGCAAACGAGAAGGAAACACAATGGCTCACACAGGAGGCAACAAGAAGTGACAAAACATGACATTACTGTGACAGTAGCTCCCCCTCCCAGAAGGTGGAACCTCGTGCCTATACTGGATCAACAGGGGAGGCAGGGGGACCAGGACAGTAGGGGCAGGGGCCAGGAGTACAAGACAGAACAGAACATGCAACAAGAACAACATGAGTCCGAAACAACTAAATAGTCCGAGTGGGAGTGGAGGATGGAAAGAGCTATGGGGAAGCCAGGAGCAGGGGACCCCAGATGAGGCCCCAGGGTGGAGTTGAATGCAGGAGGAGCCACAGTGAGCCACAGAGCCCTTACGGATGATCGACTTCGACGACATCACACCAGGAGGTCCAGATGGAGTTGACGAACCAAAGAGCCCACACAAGACCGCTGACCCTGGAGACCGAGGTGTAACCGCGCCGACGAGCGTCCGAGGTGGAGCCAGAGAGACCAAGGACAGAGCCGGACCGAGGATGAAGCTGTAGCCAGGGGGAAGGAGGAGCCAGATGAAGCCGAAGGCAGAGGCAAGACAACGACTGACCAAGGCTGAGCTGGATGGACGAGGGAGCCTGGTGGAGACTTCTGGCTGAGGGACTTCGGTGGAGCTGAGGGAGGGTGGAGCCGAAGTTTTGATGGGCCAAGATGGAATGATGAACACAGACGATGGAGGTGAAATCCATGGGACCCATGTCGGTGGACTGCCAACACATGGCGGCTCTCAAGTGTTGATGGGAGCTAATGATGGGACGTGGGACAGTGGCAGAGGTGGGGCTTAGTGCTGGATGGGTAGAGGGGGTGGGAGAGGGAGGCTGGGTGGGAAGACTGGAGAGGTATGGGGATTCAGCCAGCTCGGGTTCTGGAATGGACAGGACCAGCGGGGACACAAGCTCTGGGCTGGATGGGACCAGCAGGGACAACAAGGGAGACAACAGTTCATAAAGTCCAAAACGCAGTCCAAAAACTCTGGGTCTGTCGCCTCAACCTTCCTCCTCCATGGATCTCGTCATCCCATCCCAAGTCTTCCTGAACTCGTCTTCATCGTCTTCGACTCGTGACACTTACCAAGGCTTTTTCTGAATATTTTTTAAATGCAATTTATTCAGATGATTCATCTTTACTCCAGTCTTCAGTGTCATATGATTTTTCAGAAATAATTCTAAAATGCTCAATTAACATTTATTATTATTATTATCAAAGTTGAAACAGTTGTGCGGCTTATTATTCTTGTGTAAGCTTTTTTTCCCCAGAAATCTTAGAAAGTAGAAAGTTCAAAAGGTCAACATTAATTTGAAATAGAAATCTTTTTTTTAACGTCATCTATTTCTTTACATCACTTTTGATTAATATAGTGCACTCTTGCTGAATAAAGAGAATTAATTTCCATCCTGTATAAAATTAAGCATCTTGTATATAGTGAATATAATTATATCAATATTGTGTATGTAATTAAATATCAACACCCAGACTTAGCCACTAAAGTTTGTAAACTTTAGTGTCTAAGTTAGCCACTTAGATACTAAAAACACTTAAGTTATGAATCTTATAATGAAAAAACAGTTAAAATAAATCAAATGACACAGATAAGATAATGTAAAATGAAAGCCAAGTTCCTTGTTTTCAGTGTACAGTATCTCACTCCAGCCTACAGGACGTTATCATTTGCCTAATGGGAACTGCACTATCTACCAATCAAATGCAGCCTAACGGAGCAACCCCACACCATGGCAACAGCGGCAACGGTGGCCCTGGTAACAACAGGGAAGGGCTGTCATCCTCAGTGCCAAAACAGGAAGCATGCTCAATAAAGATAATTATTCCTTTTTAAAGTGCTGGTTGCAATCCTTCATCGTAATGTGCTAATTGCTCAGAGATATAAGGAAAACATCGGGATACAACATCACTTAAGGAAAAAAAGAATGGGGCTTGATTAGGGGCTGGGGTGTTTGAGGCAGATGCAGAGTATGAAATTATCCGTGGGCGCTCGCACACACAGCTTAGCCACGACACAGACAGGATACAGGACGACCTCCCACACTTCTATCGGAAGATGACAAGAGCCTGTCTGCTCTGAAGCGTGACACCTCCCCACCCCACCTCAACTCCGCATACTGAAAAGGTTACGACTGTCAGTCAAATGCAACTCTTTCTCTGTGTCTCTCACTAACTCACGCAGCAACGCACGTTTAGTTAGGACAGGACAATAGGAAAAAACATGCCTTTGCAACAACAAATGTCAACTGGAAACATTGAGGAATAGTTAAGGCAGCTATTCAGAAGGAGTGTGACCTAAAGATAATCTGTCATGCTTAAATCCACGTTTTAAAAATATCCTACAGATATATTGTAGCGAGAACCAGACAAAAGAGCAGATTCAGACAGCGTCTGTCTCGTCCTAGTCTGCGCCGCACAAACACGCCCTTAGAAGCAGCCCAAAACCTGGCAACAGAAAGCTTTTTTTAGAGCACATTTTTCATTTTCTTGACACACATGGCGTAAAGTTGTTTTCCCCTTTGCCGGTGTTTGTAGAATTCGATTGGCTGAAACGTTGCTAACCAAAATTTCTTCTCACTCTGGCAACAGCCGAGCACCAGTCGCCCCACGTCCTGTAAAGGGGGGCTTCAGCGCCTGATTGGCTCCTTTATCCTGCCCACCTTCCCTTTTCGCTCCACCAGCCAGTGTGCTAATTTATTCCTAGTGTCACACTCCAGTCTGAGCTGTGTGTCTTACTCTGCTGCTCTGCTTTGGCATGTTCCTCGCTAACAGCAGGGGAAGGTGGGAAAGGTGTGTGTGTGTGTGTGAGTCTGTACGGCAGTTGAGTGAAGTGCTTTAGAGTCTGTTTAGGAGGGGGCATGTGAGAGAGAGAGAGAGAGTGTGTATTTGTCTGGCAAACAGTAGTGTTTTTGTGGGAGGGGTATCTGAGTACTGCCTGACTGTGTGTTTGTTTGTTAGAGTTCACAGAGGACAGAAGATGAATGAATGTAGATGCTTTGCAGATTTATTCACAAATAACACAGTTGGATTTATTCATATTCATATATATGACATCACAGTAGAAGCATGATCATGCCCTTTCATACTCAATGACACGCAGTGTTGAATCCTGCCTGGGCAAAAAAAACAAAAACAAAAAAAAAAGATACAAAGTTGCTGTTTTAAATAGGTAAAACTATTGGATCATTATAGCATGTCATATGTTTGGCAACATTCTAACGCTAACTGAAGGAGTGTGTAGCTTTTAATTTCTTAAAGAACCATGTAGGAAGACGCATCATGGCCATAGTCCAGGATGACAATGTCTAGATTCATCAGCCTCAAATTGAGAAAAAAACAAATTATTGGGAGGGAGCATGAAGAATCATTTTCACGCATGAATTGGCGAGTCCAGACCTTAAATTCGTGTTTGGGATGTGCAGGAGGAGACTTTACAGAGTGCTGGACTCTTCCATTGTCAATACCAGATCTTGACCAAAAATGTATGCAGTCCTTGATGGAAGTAAAGGTTGTGATGCTATTTCCACATACACCAACAAAGGTGCAATTTGTGGTTGGGACAGGGAAAAATATACACATATATATTACACTTCAAAAGTTTAGGCTCAGTAAGTTTTGGTAAAAGTAAATTTTATTAAGCAAGTATGCATTAAATGAATCAAAAGTGACAGTAAAGACATTTCTAATGTTACACAAGTTCCTATTGTTCAAAGAATACAACAAAATAAAAGTTTCCAGAAAAATATGAAGCAGCACTATTCCAAACGTTAAAAAGAAGAATCTTAACAATCTCAAACTAAATATATAATGATGCACGACCATCATTCATTAATGTCTCAAAAAAAAAAAGAAAAGAAGACAAATACTGAAGTACTGATATGGTGCCGAGCAACCGACAGCCCTGCCCCAACTAAATGGACAAACGATTCATTTACTGTTATTCTTTGGCATTACGGAGGATTGAACACGATCTTAGAGGTTAATTCTGAATAAGCTCTGACCTTGTGCTTCCTGTTGGGAGGCACTATTGCAGGTGTCTTACGGCAGAACATCAATAGTGAGCACCTGTGGGGTCATTTGAATAATCTGCTTAGCGAGATGTGAGAATGTTGCAGGAGCTCGCTGAGCTTGCATAATTTCCCTGCTGTCTCCTCGACTGAAGATGCATGTCAACAACTGAGCTGAGAGACACTTTCCAAACTAGAGTTCAGAAAACTGTACACAAAGAAAAAAATATTCTGCAAGCTTCAACGGGTTGATGGAATTAGGAGAAACGAAGAGGTGGGGGTGATCATGGGTAATTTTAGGACACAAAATCACAATCCGTCACAGACATGTAACATATCCCATGGGATCCTCTGCAGAGGATACTTTATTGATGTTGCTCTTTCATAGCTCAGTTGTTTCATCTAAGTATTCACTGTATCTCAAATGTTTTTTTCCCTTAAAATTCGTAAGTAGGAATAAATAGAAACAAACGAGACATACAGTAAGAATATTTTATCTAAGATCATTTGATCTTGGAAGAATTTGATGAGTGTATTTGAGTTCATACTGAAATATGGGATTTTTTTATTGCATACTTTGGCATCTTCCCAAATCTGAAACTAGTTTACACAAAATAGAACACAAACGGAGACACATATGACATTATTAGGGTTTTAAGTAAATTAGTTCATTTGTTTTCTGTTAATCTCAACACTTTTTTATTAAAGAAATCTCAGTTGTGATTTTTATTTTCTATGGAATAAGTTACAATTACAAATTACCTGACAAAGTCAGTTGTTGGGCCTATAGGGGAAAAAAAGAGAGAAAAAGTTTAGTTGTCTTATTAGAGAGGAGATTAAAAGAGTAGTTCGCCAAAATTTGAAATTATTTTGTTTTTTTTCTTCTGCGGAACATAAAAGAAAATAATTGGAAGATTGTTGGTAACCAAACAGTTGAGGAACCCCATTGACTTCCATAGTTTACAGAACAATTTCTTTTTCTGTTTTCTGGTTTCTTTTCCAAATTTGGAACAAGGTGAAATGATGATCATTTTTGGAGTGAACTAGGCCTTTAAATTATGTATAAATCACTAATTTCTTAAAGTAACTGTCCAACATCAACATTAAAGATTCAGACCTAAACATCTCTTTTGCCTCCCTTTTCTCAATGTTTTCTCAATGAGATCTTTTAGCTTGGGCTGAAAGTGATGGGAAGAACTATGAAAAACAAACAAAAAGTCATGTAAGAACAGGAAGCAGTGCCTCCATTGAACTACAAGTGCCCTACCTGGAGATAATTATCACCTCTCATGTTCACAAATCAGCTGAACAAGTCCAAAAGGAAAGACTAATTACAGTCTAAACAACTCATCTACTCAAACACTACAAAGGATATTTCACATTAAAACTTGAAAGTACTTTAAAAACATAATGATCTGTGAGTGAGTCGCCTTTTAGTGAGCACTCAGCTCTGTGAAAATGAAGGTGCATCTGAAAGCCTGCAGCGTTTACAGCGATTAATGGTTTAAAATTATTAATAAAAACAGCTGAACAGATATTAAATTATATTTCACATTTATTATATGTATTATTGTTGTTGTTACTGGTTAACATTTTTAATATACAATGTTAATTTCAACAGCTATTTATGAAAATATTTACAATGATGATAATGAGGTGAAATCAATAAATAGTATGCTAATGGAACATATGCATATTGGAGACTGTTTACTACTAACAATATTTATAATGAACATGATTTTGCATTTTAAAATTTCCAGCAAGGATGCATTTCTATAAACTGATCAAAAGTGACAGTAAAGCCATTTAAATGTTAAAAATGATTTTTATTTCAAATTAATGCTGTCCTTTTAAATGTTCAATTTATCAAAAAATAAAAAAAAATACAAAATACAAAAATAGAAACAAATTTTTCAACACTATAATAATTAATGTTTCCTCACCAAATCAGAATGCTTTTTGAAGTATCATATGACACTGAAGACTGGAGTAATGATACAAATTTACAGAAATATTTTTATTTTATTTAAAAAAATAAAATATTTTTTTAAATCACCTTGAGAAAGCTTGATTGCCCAACCACCTCTCTCACCTAATCACACTTATATATTTCAATCACATTCATAGCATAACACCAAGATTATATCACCTATATGTGTGTTTTTGGACCAAATTTCAATTGACTAGTTTCAGTTGACATGGAGTGTACACAGATTTGAGTAGTTTTCCAGCAGGAACAATGCAAATGAAGTGACCCTCTTTCTAGCCCAGTGCTGGCAGCCTCTGTCTTCAGGCTGTTAATTGCACTTGGCATGTACATGATAGGAAGTCAGACTAACTGCCTCTGTGTTATCTTTGAGTCTGGCTCACTCAAATGCAGTGTTCAGTAAAATGAAATCTGATCCGTGTGGCCACACACGTTGTTGCAAGCTTTCATAAGCTACTTTATGTACTATAGTACAGTATGTAAATACGTTAAATTGAAGGCAATACTTTGCTAATGAGAGAAATTTGAACCCACCTTTTGAACATTCTTATTTGGAGGCTGAATGGAATTTTAGCTGCTGAAGGCATGTTTGGGTCATTGATTTAGCACATAAATCAGTCTACAGTCACCCTGCAACAATTACAGTGACAGAGATTAAATGAGCCAATCAGGAAGCGCCAATGTCTTTGTTCACCTCACGTTATCTTCAGGGCCGTCGTCACCCATAGAAACACAAAGCCTTTCTGTGATGGATGAATGTGCTACTTTTACTCGCAATAAAAAGAGCAAAAAATACACATGCAAGATTTCAGTTGTTTCATCAGCCAATCGTAAAGGCAATATGGTCGTTCTAAACAAAAGCCTGGCGATGCTCCAGCTGCACATAACAACAGTAGCTTCTGTTCTTCCCTCTGCAGTTCTGCTGCTTGGAAGAAAAAAAAACACTAATTAAAATAAACCAAACACAATGAATGATGCTTAATGGCTCTAACTCAAAATAAATGCAGGGAGCTCATCGCTCCCGCAATTGTAACAGGCTTAAATATCAAATTAATTATTGTTTGTTGGTGGTTAATCATGGAGAGGGACAAAAGCAATAACCTGGCATTGTTATGAGATAACATATACAGGTTATTTCCGGGTCTGCTGATAAAACAATTGAGTGTATTAATTGCATCTTCTGATTGAAAATGACCTCGATAACCCTGCTGTGTATAAATACCTTTCAAATAAAAGAGTTTTCGAAAAGGAAAATCCCCTTTTTGTTTTATTTCAAAGGGGTTTCATTTGAATTCTAGACAAGTAAACATTTTTCTGGAAACATTTTTTCTTCCCCACAGGAGGTCCAAAGCAGGAGAACCCCACATAATTCACACACTGATACCTTTGACCTCGGTCAACTAATTCAAATGATATTACGTGTCAGTTATATCTATTCATGGCCATGCTTGTGCCTATTCCAAATTATATATTTTCATTGAACTGTCAAGGCATCATTTAGCAACGTTAATATTTAACTCAGATACCTCAAATAAATGTTCTTGCTACTATTTAACCTAGGAGATGAGCTAAGCTCAACTTAAATAATTAATGACAATGGATTAAATACCTATAGTGTAATTAATGAGAGGGGTAATTATTTATGTTATCGTTCATTAGTCAACTTCCTGCAATGTCATTGCTTTGCTTACTATTATTACCGCTGAAGTTTTCCGCATAGCTGTTAAACGGCCCTTTATTTTGATTTAGTGATTAAATTAATTCGCTGTTACTCAGTTCTGTTGATCTCAGGAGTGGTGATTGTGTCATATTCTGCTCCATTACAATCCCAAACATTCTCAACACGACGGCAGAGACCCAATCAAATTTGACAGAGTTATTGAGAATATGGAAATAACGCCTCACTAATGAGCAGATGTGAGCTTGGCAGTAGGAACGCTTGCCGTTTCTTTTCCTCTTCCCCTATTCTCCCTATTTCCAACCTCCTCTTAGTCTCCAGTTCTCTCACTTTCTCCCTCCATCGAGTCATTGAATTTCAGAAGAGCCAGAATGACTTCAAATGATTTCCTGTGACTTGCTATCGACCTGCTTTGAGTCCAAGCACAGTGAGAGGTGAGAGTGTACGCTTCTTTCCTTTGCTGGTCCATAGTCTGACATTGACAATGTGTGTGAATATAATATAGTATAGTATGATAAGCATTAGTTGATGTATTATGAACTAAAATGAACTAATATTCAGCAATAGTACATTTATAAATAATATACTAGATTAAAACCCAGATCAATAAATTATTGTTCATAATATCGAATGTATTAATGTTAACAAATTGAATAATAATGATACAATATAATTGATACTCCTTTTTGTAAATATTTTCTACATTTTAGAAAACCATAAAAGCCATCAAAACTATGTGAAGCACCACATGAAGTATGACACTGTTATTTTAGTGTATAGTTTTATAAATTATTTATTATTTATTA
The DNA here is from genome assembly GCA_037043235.1 of Rhodeus uyekii. Classification (NCBI taxonomy): domain Eukaryota; kingdom Metazoa; phylum Chordata; class Actinopteri; order Cypriniformes; family Acheilognathidae; genus Rhodeus; species Rhodeus uyekii. Next base: position 1,770,872 of record JAWRVZ010000136.1, read on the forward strand.
GTTTTAGTTATTTTAGTACGTCCATCTAAAATGTGGAATGTTTCCCTTTGCAACAGAAAAAAAGTTTTTTTACATTTTATTTCATTTCAGTTAAAGAGCATTAAGGAGCAGTTAAGCATTGAACCTTTTGTTTCAAGTATCATAACATTGATCTGAGATGTAATAACCAAAATTGTTAAACAAAACAAAATTTGAGCTTCTTGAGCCAACTTTATTTTAGTTTTTATTTTAGCACAGTTTTTATTTTAGCACAATACAAGTTTTCAACACTAATTTCAAGAATTTAAGTATAAGCCTAATAACACAACGTAAAGAAAAATACTAAAAAAAAATCAGAAAAAAATCTATCTGTGTATGCATTTATTCATAATTAGGCCTTGCAAGTTTCTAAAAATGTTGGCTTAACACATTAAAGTTTAAATGTATGATTTTAGCTGAGGAGTCTGCATGGTGCAAACACCCTCCAAAGACCATGATGTTCTTTAAAAAGCACATTAGAGTCACATGCCCATTTGTAATAAGGTATCACCATAGTGATGGCTAATGTACGGCAGGACAGGGTGTGCCACAGGAGGATGCCAGTGGGGTGAAATCTCTGCTTGCCCCCTCTGTGTGATGGATGGGATTTGCCCTACTCCATCTGGGCATGGACGGGCCACATTCATCATGTCCCCTACCAAGATGGAGAATATAATATTGCGGCCCTTAACACAAGCCTCAACAATATGGCATCTTTACCCTCTCACCCCACTGCTATACAATGCTTCCCATGTTTCCCAATTAACTTTATAATAACCAAATGCTGCCTACAGAGGTTCAGTCCTGTGACAGTGTAGTTATGAAGTCATTAGGTACATCCCTTTATGTCACTGTTTAACCAATTGACCTGGAGAGGACTGTACTATCAACTATGACCCTGCAAGCACTACCACGCATGCATTTGTGAAGCTCTTGAAGGGATAGGTCACTCAAAAGAGAGGCTGTCAAGCTCCAAAAATAACAAAAACACACAAAAGTCCCCCTGTTTTTCCTTTTCAAATATTTCCTTTCATGTAGTGTGCAGTATAGGTTTTTTGTAAACGTAAAGGTCTGCAAAGTTTTAAAGATCAAAGTGCATGACAAATAAAATTACTGATAAAGAAAGAAATTATTCTTAACTACTGAAACAAGTCACCAGTAATTCTAGTCTCACTTCCTGTAACATATTAATGCAACAATGTAATTAATTATGCCATCCTTTGGTCTTCATTGGCAGCCCTCAAAAAATACCTACTTTGCCTCACCCTGAAAAACGTCTCAAGTCACGATGTGACCTTAGTTCCCTGAAGAGGGAATGATATGCTTCATCAGAAAGCTAGGGGAATGCCTTGACAATAGCCTTGTGAAGCACTGTAAAATCGATCGAACGATTCTGTGAATGATGGTCGCAGGTCAGTGACGTCATGATCCAGGAACATAAAAGGGCGCCGGAAACCATAAGCGGCAGATTAGAAAAGTGTCTGAAACAAGCCCGGAAGGCGCGAGGAGGCGAAAAACTACGAGAACCCCCTTGTCCCTGGACCAGTGTTGAGGTCAAGCTAGAACCTCAGGAAAGTGTGCAGGGAGGCTTTCCGCATCGAAAAAATATGTGAGAGGGAACTCCTGAAAAGTTGCCACGCTCTTGGATGCCAGGGCCCTCTCGAGTGTCCTGAGCAGAAGGTCGGTTCTACGCCACAGAAGGGCCTGTGGACATTGGCGGTTCAGTGCTCACACTGGAGTGACATTGTTCTTAGTCCTGGCCATGATCACCAAGGGGGGAGAGGACGCCTGCAGAACGCCTGCAGTACAACCAAATGTGCCAGTGAGTGGTTTGGGCACAACATAGGGCATGAGGGGTCTACAGTAGAAAACTGTAGACCTCTTAAACTCCTTACTTTTTGGCTTTTGCAGAAACCCAAGTTTGCTCATGGTGGGAACTCTGGAAAGGAGAGTGATGTCAGCAACCTCAGTTGAGAGACTAGAAATTATGAGCTAGGCTCCCTCGGAGGCCAGCCACAGATAAAAATAGTTCTGAGCAGGCAGAGTTTATACAGCAATCCCTGCCTGGGGTGGAGGACCTCCCTGACCAGAGTTCCATAGACCAAGGTTCATCTCGTCAATAAAATAGTCGAAGTGAGCACAGACCCCCCCTAATATTTAAGTTCATATTGTGTTGCTGGGTTATGGACAACAACGGGATGGTCCCTAGGTCTGCAGAAACCCTCGAAAGACATCTGCTAGGTGTAACACGCAACCAGAAACTCTACCAAGGGAAACCACTCTCGCACTTGCCTTTTACGTTTCTGAGGCACACTCACCGTAGGGCCTGGATTTTTTGGCCGTACACCTAGAGTAAATGCACTAGGAGCCTCCTCGGAGGGGGCGACTCCCCCAGAGAAACTGACTCGCAGGCAGCAGTTGAGGAAGATCGCCAGTGTGATGTTGGACGCACTTCTTAGCAGTGAGGACGGTCCTCAGATCTGACCCCATGCAAGAAGGTTGAGCCTGCAAGCGTCAGCCTGACCCCCTGGTTTTTGGGGAGGGTAGAGGGTAGCGACAGGATGACTCCCAAATCCACCGAAACGTTTCAACAAGGAGCTCCAATACGCTTCCTAAAACCAGTGTTCCTACACTGCCTTAGGTGCATAGGTGCGCCTCTCGGCCTTGATAGTGTGGAAGTAGGGTTACCCCTTGTGGACAACCCTCTCATAGTTATGACCACACCTGCTGTGGTCTCAGATACAGCAACCTGAGTGGAATAACACTGAAACTTTTGCCCTGGGAACCAGCACCCTGAGAGTGCTAGCATTGGGTGCCTGGCCTATAATAATCTCTTGAAGGCTGAAAGGATGGCATCAATGCACACGGGGAAAAACGTGCTGACATCAACACTGATCTGGAAGAGAAAACACTCCTCTAAGATTAGCCTCAACCCCAAAATTTCAAGAGTGCAAGAATGACATCTCGATGTCGAACCGCCAGCATGGCGACTGGGGAGAGAGCCATTGTTAAACAATATTCTTTGGAAAGCGTATGCATTGAGAAACACAGTGGGCTTGAAAGCGGTACATCCAAGCAGTTGGTGAAAGTGCGGGGTGACAGACCTAGGCCAAAGAGGAAGTCTCAAAAACAGGTAAGCCTTCCACATAGAGGTAAACCTGCAGAGTTTCATGGATGGAGATGTGGGAATGAGCATCTCCGGTTGAAGGTGACAAGCCAATCCTCAGATCTGACTTGAGACACAGTTTGTTTCAGTGTCTTAATTCAAAATGTTGTGCCATACTTAGCAATAAAAAAGACGGTGATCTCACTGGGAACCCCATCCACTGGGAACAAAGAGACCAAAAAGTTCACTGAGTTCTCGAGGCTGGCATCTGGTACTCGAAAAGCTACCACCACAGGGCCTGGTTATTGGGGAAAGCCTGGGTTGAAGGGTCAGCCATCAGAAGCCTCCTGAAACTTCTCGATGACATATCCTCAGACGAAAAGGCCGGAAGGTGACAGAGTGATGTTTTTTTTTTTCTTTGTTTTTTGGAACCTCTCCATAGCAGCCAGATGCCATTTTCCTGGAGCGGCTAATAAAAGAGAACGACTCCATAGCGGCCAGGAGAGAGAGAGATATCTCGCCCTCATCGAGGTCCACGGGCAACTCCACTTATAAAGCCTCTCAAGCGCTGACAGTGCGTGCTCCGCCCCAAATAAGTCAAACATAAGAGGTGTGTGACCCTGCCTGAAATATAGTGAGGGCAGGAAAAGCAAACTCTCTAAACTTGTAAGTTCACCATAGTAATAATATAGAAGGTGTGGAAGTCCCTTGTCTTTTTAAACTAGCTAGGGAAGGATATACTTTTCGTTTAACACACACAGATCAACCAGCCTCATACAAACACAACCGACACAAAGCTTTGCTGAAGACACTCAAAGCTGCCGCTTCCACTTCCGGGCACCCTTTTATGATCCATGAGACTATCGTCAAGGCATTCCCCTAGCATTCCGTCGCAGCGTGAGTTCCCTTGATAGCGAACTATAGTTGCAGTTTGCAACCTAGAACATGTCGACAAGCTGAGAAGACGCTGTTTTCAGCACTGAAAAATCACTTTGCACGCACTTCAAAAGGATGAGTGTTACAGAAATGTCTTGTCCGCTCATCTACTGCCTGGTTCCCCATGTGCTCTTCTGTTATAATCATCACCTGCCTAGATGTTCCTCATTGTTTAATCATTTACCCTGTGTATTTAATTTCTGTTTTCCCTCAGCCTTCATTTGTTCTTGTCCATGCCATATCAATGTGTTGTCCATCAGACTCTCATTTTTTTAGCCAAGGTGGCGGAAGAAATCGATGATGGTTTCAAAAGGTACTATAAACTCTCAAGCTCTGGCTGATGTGTCATGGCGGGTTGTAGCTCTTTGTCTATGGGGTACACAAAGTTTCCATCATCGAAGGTCGTGGGCTGGGCTCTAGGTCTGGCTGCTTACTGGATCAAGATATGAAGCTCTGATACCAGTGATATGACGTGATAGCAGTGGTGGAGATGGTGTAAGTGCACAGATCCAGAACGTAGTAGGGATGACAGCCAATGGTTGAATTGAAGGAGGGAGGAGCAAAGGTGTAGAGGTGGCCAATGATGTCCTGGTGACGACCGACAGAGGCAGACCTGATGGATCCCAGGGTTCAGACAGAGAGCTGAGGGTCCAAAGTGACATTGCTGGTTTCGGAGACTCAGGCAAAGACGCAGCGACAATCGCTCGAGGTGGAGTCAGAGTGTCCAAGGGCTGAGGTGGATCTGGAGTGACTGAGGACAGAGGCGATGCAGAAGGGAAGGAAGAGCCCACTGCAGCCATAGGAGTGGAGAGAAAGATCACAACAGATGACGTGCAAGTGGAGCGACAACTGACCAAGGGGGAGCTGGTGGGACAAGGGAACCAGTGGAGCCGCAAGGTCAAGGTTCTCTGGTGGAGACAAGGATGGGAGGAAACAGGGCAGAGCCGGCAGGTTGATGGGCTGAGATAGAGTGAAGGGATCTGAAGTTGGAGGCGGGGCCACAGGATCTTCTTGCTCAGGTGAGGCTGAAGGCAGCATGACCTGCGGCTTCATGCAGGCATCCAGCAGAGGTAGGGCTGGAGGAGTGGCTGAGTTCTGCGATGGTGATGTAGAGGGAGGTAGTGCCTCAATGTCCGTGGTTTTCAGCCAGTCCTCGTTGCTTGTATCCACCGGGATTTGTCTGTCGCTGTAGCTGCTGTCATGGGCTGTCTGACCCCTGGTCAGACTCACTTTGGGGCTCCTTTCCAGGGCGAGGGTCAGCTCTGCCCTCATCTGAGGCTCTGGCTGATGCGTCACAGCGGGTGGGAGCTCCCTGTCTGCGGGAGGATCACAGATCAGGGCATGAAGCTCTCCAGAAGGGTTTCAAAAGGTATTATAAAATAAAAGATGATGACGAAGGTAATCCAACAGCATGTTTAACACAAGTCATAACATAAACAATAACCGACAAACATGTGTGTGTCAGACAGGTATACATTTGGTGAGACTGATGAGGGGAGCGATGGCAGGTGTGGATGATGGGGAAATTGAGTGCAGATGGTGATTAGAGAGGCTCATGGGATGTGTAGTGCTGAAGGTGTCCAGTGACACATGTAGCTTTGGTATTTAAGGTACTGTCTTCATGCTTTCATCAGCACTCAGACCTGTAACAGAAAGCTCTAAAGGAGACAAGGATGGAAGATTATTGCATGTTCTCCCTCTACCAGAACGGGTGACTGCTGGAGAAGTTTGTGGAGGAGATTGTAAATATATGAACAACTGTTCAGATTTATGCCACTGGGCAGCTCTGTGGACGTAGGCATCCAGTGCCCGGACAAGGCAAAGGAGATTTTTGGGAGCTCTGATCTCACTTGCTGGGTCCAATGCCTTTTCTCAGAAGCATGTTCTGCGGTTTCTAACACCCAGGGAGTGGCACTTGCGCTGCAACTATCCAGATCTGAGGATAGATAAAAACGATGTTGTAGATAACTCCACAAGGAGTTGGCGGAGGTTTTACGTCTTCTGGGCAGCAGAGAGGCAGGACGTTTGCCAAAATAGCAAACTATACAAGCGCTCAAAAGTCATACACTTTTGGTATACCATATGAAATGAGAATGAGAAAATGATCATTTTTGGGTGCCCCATTACATTAATGTGTTAAATAATAGGCTAAATAATTCAAATGTATGCATTTTTAATGCATTTAAGTTTTTCTCAATTGCAATTTCACCAGGAGTCTAACCGACACCGAATGCTGTCATTTCTTTATCACATTGGTCTTAATAAAAAAGTAATTATCTACTAGTATAAGAGCATTTTAAGCAGCAGAGCATCTCACTACATTTCTCGAGATATAAATATCCCACATCCTGAGCATGTAATGTGTTTGTGCGCATGCAAAAATAAGGGTGGCATAATTGTGAGGACATTGAAAGCTCTAATAGCTCAGCCCTCATAAGAAGTAATAACCAAACACACATTGACTAGATTAGCCATCTTCATTTAGGAGCCTCACTAACAAGCTTTTGCAACATTGTGCTAATGAATGTCTCCTTCAGTGTGAAGGGTCTTTATATTTAAATGCATGAGGAAAAAATATTATTTTTTCTGGCAAGTCCATTTGCCTAATTTTTCAATGTAGAGATCTCTTTTAAAAGCCTAGAGACACAAACAGGAGACCTGAAGAAAATAATTTTCCAATTAACAATAGCAGTTGAATACTAGGAAAACAACCTCTCATTTTAGGAATTAAAAGCTGTGGTGAGTCAAATGAGAGATAGAAAGGAGTGATAGAGAGAGAGTTGATGTGTGAACATATGTTCTGCTGTCATTAGCTTTTCCATTATCGCCGCAGATGATTCTGTTGTTTATAGGCAAATGTCACTCTAAATGATGATTTCAAAGAGATGCATGTTAAAATAAATCTCTGAAAATAGAGGCATTACATTATAGAGTTGCATTACAGATGCCAGTTTGCTAGGAGACCTTTACAGTTATAAAAATCTAACATTCACTTTATATTTCCAAGGGCAAAGATGCTATTTGAAATATTTCATGTCAAATTAAAAGCAGATATACTGTAGTTTGTCATGCATTTCTGAAAAAAGCAAGACATACCAGGAAAAAATAAAGACTGTGACACTGGCTGTTGGCTATAAAAGACCTTTGGAGTTGAACGCTGACACTTGACTGTCAGTACCAGAAACTTCCAAGGTTCAAGAGACATATATACATTATATATGCATCGCAGGGCAACAAACCATCCACTGTAAAGCTAGTCTGACTTAATGTTGTTTAAATGGAATCGGGGGGGGGGGGGGGGGGGGGGAGCAGACAGAAGCCGATATAGCAAACCTAACCTGACATCATAGTCACTGTCTCCGTGCACCATAGCACTGTACTAACGTATATTCAAAACCATGGGCTTGTCAATGTGTTATATGCATTGTGGATGCAAAATAAGAGTTACACATAACGTACACAACACTGTGCAATCCACTGGGAGAATCACCGGAGTAGACAGGCACATGACAGAACTGTGACAGACAACAGAAATAAAATAGCTCCAATTATTCTCATAATTTTGAACCAGTCTTTAGAAAGCAGAAATAAATAATAACAGAAATACAGTGGAACCCACTTATCTCGAGCTCGGTTAACTCACCAACCCCATTATGTCAACGTTTTTTTAGTGGAACCGCCAAATTCCCTCATTGTCTTAGCATTTTCTTATCGGTTATGTCGATTATTTTATGTCGCTGAACCCTAATATCTTGAGTACAAATCATTGACTGATGCATGACGGTCTGTATGGTCACTCACTCCAATGACGCTTCACTCCCTCTTGCAGCACACTGCTGTGCAGCCGCAGAAGAACTTGCGGAAGTGGCACAAAAATCAAACCTTACAGATGCTATCCTGGAAGAGGAAGCTTAGAAGTATTTGTTTTCAAGCAGACTGTAAAGGGCAAAAAGCAACAAAGCATTTTAGACTTTGTAAAGAAACCATAGTAACCGTGTGTACAATACTTTTAAGGACTGTGTCAGAGCGAAATGACTGTTATGAGCGAATGTGTTTATGTGTGTTGTGACTGTGTTTACGCTGTGAGCGAAATTGTGTTTGCAATGTTGCAGAATAGAGTTAAAGGTTTGTAATGAGAGTCAAATGTGATTTGTTTTGTATACTGGTAAATCTCTGCTGTTAGTTGGTGCAAATATGCCTTTTGTTGTTAGCAAACATATACAGTTTATGTATATTTTTATAGCATGCCGATCGCCAAACAAAACGTCATATTGGCTTTTGGTCATCTCGATCATCTGTTATCTCTACGCTTTTTTGCAACCCTCTAGGCCGTCGTCATAACCGGGTTCCACTGTACTACTAAAAAATTAATATCATCAAATATGCTGAATTTAAAAAGTAAATATATAAATATATATATTTATATAAATATATATATAAATATATATATATAAATAGATGTAATTATAAATATATAATTACATTAAACTATTTACATTAATATCTTACTTGGACAGCCCTAAAAATATATTTTGTAATATTATAAATAAATAAAATTATTGTTTTCAAGAATAGTGAATACATTTTTGCAGACCCTCTCGTACACCTTTGTGGTCTGCTGCGAATCCAACTTCAAACCCCCTGGCCTATGGGAAATTAGTTTTTTTTTTCTTGACATCTTCTAAGTAGTTAAAGTTGAAGAACTTGAAGTGGGATGAGTATTGAAGTCAATTGTGAATTGTAAAATCACTGCCTCCTAGCGTCATTTTAAGAAACTTTTTGGGTGAGGAAAAGAGAAGGAAAGGTTGCTTTGCTGGCTATGGCTGTGCACATATATGCCTGACCTCTCAATGACCATCTGTGAAGCTCCTGACAATGTGAGCCGCTGGAACACAGCATGACAGCGAGGGGACGTGGGAGCAGCTGGAAACGGTGCGAAGCTGCCAAACCCACACTTGCCCCTCCAAAAAAATTATTTGCAGTCTTCTTCTCAGCCTCACTCATCTCAAAATCACCCCTTCATTCATCCTGAAAAAAAACCCTGCAATCTCTTTTCAAACGGGCATGTGCTGTCTTTTACTTTCAAATTCAACTTTCATAGCCCTTTGCTCTCTCTCTGGGTGTCTTGGCTCACGAATGGCCCAGGACCTCCCCCTATGCCCCCCCCCACCCCCTTCTTGGTTTTTGAGAGACGTGTTGGCAAGCAGTGGGTAAATGGCCAAATAAATGACTTGGCTGGGGGAGTGGGCACGAAGGGAGAGCATGGCACGCCGAGCCCTCTTCCTCTCCAGAGGCAAATCAGTAGCAGGTAAACAAGTTTGGAAGGAGCGGAAGCGTGTTCGGTTTGGCCCAGACTCCTGGGGGATTTTTTTCAAAAGGGCTGGTGAATATATTCACCCTCTGAGTTGCGGGTCTATCTGCAAATGCGCAGAGAGCACAACAACCACCTGGCAAATCATCCCTCGCTCTTAACAAACTCACCATGAATGCGCAGCCTAAAAACTAAATACCAATTTAAACTTCCACACATGCCTATTACACACCACAAGTTTTAATCTCCTTTGATTAGAAAGGTGTACCTTTGATCTTGAGGGATGGAATGAATTTTCATTTCATCTTCATGTTTAGACTGACTGCTGTGTGATCTAAGAAAGTAGAAGGATGTGGTTGTGAGCTAATTAGACACAACTTGATTTGAATGGATCGAACATTTTGTGGATTTAAAGAAATGTAAACACAACAGCAATCAGTAATTGTTTATTAATAGTTTAATGACTTCAATACTAACATGGAAGCTGTTGATTAGAGAAAAATATGCAGTATTTAAAACTACAGTTAGATATGTTCTAAGGCAAATAAGCATTGCTTGTCACAAAAGGTATGGCAATGGTTTGTTCCCATAGCATTGATCTGTGGTTGTTAGGTGGGTTAAATAAAAAATCCAATATTCCGTCACTTCTCTTTCACATGGCAAAAGTTCAAAATGGACAAAGTTTGTTAAAAAAAAGTCACATGTGAGAAAATGATCTCTTTCATTGTTAAAAATGTAAATCATTGATTCATTTTTCAAATGAAATAGCTTTAAAATCTGACCAATATGAATAAGCCGCCGTGCACATTATTTGTAATGTCATGTTCATTTTATTAACATTTTTATGATCACAGATAAATGGCAGTTTTTTTTTACATTCTGATTTAAATTTTATATTTATATTTTCCGTTTTCACTTTAGTTTAGTTACTCACTTTAGGTTACAGCAACTTATTTGTGTTTTTGCCTGTCTGTCTTGAGCAAACCATTCAAGGATGTTTCCATTTATGCCTACATAAACTGGATTAAGGGAGAAAATCTCGCAGTTAGATAAATCCAATGCTCCAAACAAACCAGTTGTAAAAACGTCCTAAAACTCGAAATAATGTCATAGACAATAGCTTGTCTAGCCATCTCTCAGCGCTATTACTGTTTTCAATTTAAACTAACATGGGAAGCATGAACCCAAAAGAGGGATTTGCATCCCAGTGTGAGTGTGTGTGTGTGTAGCAGGTGTCATTAATGCCCTCCAGAGGCAATGGCAGACTGAAGTCTGGCTGATTGGGAGTCTCAGAGACAAAGAGCTCCAGGAGAGATGGGCCCCAGCCTGCAGTTATCCCCCCAGCAGGGAGCCACTATCTCTGGGTATGGGGCAGTCATTTAGCTTCCCTCCATCCATTCCTCCGTCGGTCTCCGTACAGTTCCTCTCTAGCAGCAGGTTAGTGATGGATTTGATTCTCTGATTGGAAAGAGGGCAATTTTACCTCAGCAGTGCCCCACATTTGCATAATGATTTGCATAAATCTCTGCATTTTACCATAAATAAAATGTCTGTCTCTTTTTCTGTCTCCGATTCATTCCTTCGATTTTGTATCACACATTCTCCTTAGACTCGTTTACCTTTGCTTCTTCCTCTATTTCTTGCATTTTTTTGTGCTCTTCTCACTTTCACTCATGTAACATCACCACACTTTCATGTTTCCGCCACCATACAACACAAGAAACTTGACATGAGGCACAGGGGAATTTTACGGTGTTAGTAATCATCCAGAAATATATAGCATAACATTCACTCCTACCATCAAAAAAAAAAAAATCCACCATTTACATGCGACCGAAGAGATTTCGTACATCTGCCATGCAAACATTTGAGGAATCTAAGCATGAATTGCATTTTAATGAGTATGTAAGATTTAAAACTCTATCTGTTGGTGGTTCCTCTCCACATCACTTTGTCTCAGTGTTTTCCTCAATATCTATCGCTTTCTGCTTTTTTTCTTGTCGTCATTATCATGGGAAAACAGCAGAAGTGGCAATTTAAAAGAGAAAAACATCTCTCTACCTGACTGAACACACAGATGAGTTTTAGGACGTGGCTGCCTTGTGTACACATATGCCTCAGTGGGTACACTCTTTCAATTTCATATTCAAATCTTCTTTACATGGGAAAATATGTACCGCCTAATGAAGGCAGGGCAGAGCTCGCATACATGTGTGTGTGAGAGTGAGTGTTTGATTCATATCCATGTTTCATTACATCTGACAGTGACATGAAGCCACAGCAACATCTATTTTCACTCTCATTCATTCTCTTACTCACTCTTTCATGGGCTCATACGCATCAATGCGCAACAGAGCAAAAGGAACCGATGCAGTGTGATTGAACCCAACATATGATGTGAAACACTTCTTACATCAGTCCATTATCCAAGTTGGAACTCAAATCAACCCTTTATACAGTAAAAACTGGAAACTGACACTAAGGTTCAAACGCTTGAGATCAATTGTGTTCATTTGAGCGTTATATATATATATATATATATATATATAATAACAATTTCTTGATCAGCCAATCAGTATATCAGATTTGTGAAGTGTTATGTATATGTGAACCTAGTTCTATAAAAAGAGAATGAGATGCTGTGTTTATAAGCTAGGTGAATGCTTTAGCATATTGACTCATGAAGCACTATCGAATCGTTATTGACTATCGATAACATTACGGACTGAAGACGTCATGAATCAGGAGGATAAAGGTGCGCCGGAAACCGGAAGTGGCAGTTAGACAAGTGTCTGAAGTAAGGCACCCGGCAGGCATGTAGGATATGTGACAGAACAATGCAGCGTCTCGTTCCCTCTTCGGGGAACTACGGTTACATACGTAACCTGAGATGTTCCCTTTCAAGGTAACTCACACTGCGTCAGAACACTAGGGGAATGAGAATACCATCACAGTGACAAAGGCCTGCCGAGTGAAATGTAGCTCACTACTTAAGCACCAGTGTTCCTGGAGCGTAAATTCAGGTCTAACTGGTAGAACCTCAAAGAGGTATGCGTAGAAGACCAGTCTGCTGCATCATAAACATCAGCAAACAATACTCCTGCAATTAGAGGCAGCCACACTCCTATTGGAGTGGGCGCAAACCACCATAAGAAAGATTGTACTCATAAGCCATAAGATAGCCTCAACTATCCACCTGCTCATAGTTGGTTTAGAAGCCGGGGCCTAGTTAGGGGTCCCGAAACCGACAAACAGCTTGTCAGTCTTGCACCACAGGGTAGCTCTGTGGACGTAGGCTTATTTCTCAGTTCCCGGTCATGATCAAGAAATGGTGGAGGACAGAAGGTCTTCAGTACGATGGAGTGTGCTGCATTAGTAGAAACTTTGGACTCATAGACCAGTCTGGGGTACAGAAAAGCTTTAGCCATACAGCCAGGGGTGAATTCCAGGCACGAAGCGAAAACTAATAGAACTTGCAGATCTCCTATCCTCTTAATAGAAGTGATAGCAAGGAGAAACCTAATAATTATCTGGAGCACCAGAGACAGATTCTTGTCCGGAACCTTGGTACATAATGCTGGCCCCAACATCAGTGTGCCATGGAGGAAACGTGTAACAAAGGGGTCTCTCCCCGATTGACATTCCACTAAGAGATACGTGGTAAGCAGCTATGGCAGCCACGTAAACCTACAATAGGACGGGCTAACCCTGCAAATAATCTGTCTTGTAGGAACTCCAGCATGTTGCCAATATGATAGGTAACTGGGTTCAACTGCATTTCACTGCACCAAGAAGTGAATAGTTTCCCATTCAGGGCATACAGGTGCCCTGGAGTGAGAATGGTCTCAACAACTTTGTTTGAGAGACCAGAGTCTTTGAGCTGGGCCCCCTCACAGTTCTGGGCAAGGATGAACTATCAAGCCCACTGCCTGGAAGAATCCAGAATTCCGTCCTGATCAGAATCTCCCAAGGAGATCCATAGAGGAGGGACACCCGGTCCGAGAACCACACTCTTCCCAACACAGGGCAATTAAGGTGAGACAGACATTGTCCTGGCAAACTCTCTCTAGATCTCCTGGGAGCAGAGCAATCGGGGGAAATATGTACACACACAGCCTCGGCCACATCTAAACTGTAGTGTCCAACTGTAGCAAGAGAGCACATTCTACTTCACATTCAGTCTTAACCCTAAATCTTTCATTTAAGCAAGAATGGCATCTCAATGCCAATCCGCTAACTGCTGTGACTGAGTGGGTATCAACCAGTCATTGATGTAATTAAGAAGAGTTAAAGAGCTAGGCCGAAAAGATGTACCCAGTACTGGTAGGACTTACCCCCAAAGGTGAATCTGAGGAACTTCCTGAGTTGAGGAAGGATTGAGATATGGAAATATGCATCTATGGTGATAAACATTCCTCAGATCTGATTTGCATAAAAATTTGTTTCAATGTTAACACGCTGAATTTTAACCAACCACTGAGAGATATCTGGTAAGCATTTCCACGTCACCATAAACTCTACTAGGCCGGGGAACCAACCTATTGAACCCGGGATATTCAAAAGTCTGATATTTGTTAACTCACGCACGCACGCACTGTCAACAACTGACAAACACATGGGAATGTGATTGGGTTTTTATGACAAGCACGGGATGGGAAACAGCTGACGGGAATTAAGGTAAGTAATTAGACACAGACAGGTGCGTGTAGGACATGGAAGATACATAGAAGGGACCCGGATGTGAAGACTGTGACATGTATATTGTTATCACATCAATTATCAGCCTTTTGATACTGGATAATTGTGCATAATCTTTTTTTTTTTTTATTAAGATTATCTTTGCAGTTCCCTAACACTTATTTAAAGTTGATCTTCAAAAACACTACTAATTTAATAACACCCTTAAATGTAATATTCATTCTTTCAAAGAAAATATAAATTTTCCATACTTTCAAGTTTATAATTGAAGCAATATAGAATTTAATAATTTTAATATCGGATATTGTTGGATATGTGATGAAAATAATTATTGGCTTACATTGTTGCAATACTAATAAAATGTCATCTGTACACATTGAAAATACTTTTTTATGGCTTTGTGTGCATATATTAAATTTATATGATATTATACAATGCACATGAGCAGCATAATATAACAATAATTAAAAGTAAAATCAAATCTTTGGCAGTAATATTTCCATGTTCCTTTAGAACGATGGAGACGAACGGTATTAAAATTGCACATCATTCAAATTGATCATTATTGCTCTAACATGATTTGATTGCCCATTTTTGCATTTTTCTGAGGCATCACATAATGCCTGAAGCCAAATAACCAAATACAATGCAAGTGATTATCTAATGGGTCCCAGTCTCATTACCACCATGGTGCATATTGACTATTTATAATTATGGTGTGTGCAAATAAAAACTGGCCTGTGAATATATGTTTTAACTTAAAACCAGCATAAACCAGTATGTAGTAACAAACAACATAAAACCCGTCTAAAACCAGCCCTTTTAAAGAGATAGTTTACCCAAAAATGAAAAATCTGTCATCATTTACGCGTCCTCATATTATTCCAAACCTGGAAAACTTGTGAATCCAGTGGTTTAGTCAAAATTTTCTGAAGAGGAGTGAAAAAAATGAACAGATTTAAAAATATAAACACTGATCAGCAAAACAGAAGGTCAACCGAACCTGCTTGACACATGAGAAAAAAAGCTTCTTTGGGAAACTCAAATGTAAATTTTTTATGTGAATAAAAGCCTAAATTAAATCTGTTCAATATATAAAGCGATTGTGTCTCTTCAGACGGTTTGGATTAAACCACTCAATTCATATGGATTAGTTTTACGATCTCTTTATTACAGTGAAGAAAATCTACATCATGAAGAAAACCTATACATCAATTTTTACAACACGTGAGCTGCACATAATCACAATGTAACCAAATACAGAATGTGCTATTCATATTGAGCTCTGCTAGCTACTTTCGTCTGATTACAGTAGGGTTATGTGATCATGCCTTGGATACAACCACTGCTCTATTTCCCCTTTGCTGGCCAAGCTGGTCAAAGCTGATGATGTGATTTGTTTAACAAAGAATGCTAACCGGTTAAGCTAGTTTATTTCAGCAGGGCTTGTGGTTTAGCCGTTTTAAACTCAGTTGTCAGAGGAAGTGGACCAAAAAAATAATAAAAAATTACACCCTCATAGCATGATACTGCCACCACCATGCTTCATGTTGGGACTGTATTGGACAGGTGATGAGCAGTGCCTGGTTTTCTCCACACATACTGCTTAAAATTAAGGACAAAAAGTTCTATCTTGGTCTCATCAGACCAGAGAATCTTATTTCTCCACCATCTTGGAGTCCTTCAGGTGTTTTTTTAGCAAACTCCATGCGTGTTTTCATGTGAGTTACACTGAAGTGAGGTCTCCATCAGGCCACTCTGCCATAAAGTCCCAACTGGTGGAGGGCTGCAGTGATGGTTGACTTTCTACAACTTTTTCTCCCATCTCCCGACTGCATCTCTGCAGCTCAGCCACAGTGATCTTTGGGTTCTTCTTTACCTCTCTCACGAAGGCTCTTCTCCCCGGATAGCTCAGTTTTCCAGATGGCCAGCTCTAGGAAGGGTTCTGGTTCTGGTCGGCACTGTGCTCTTAGGAACCTTAAGTGCAGCAGAATGTTTTTGTAACCATGGCCAGATCTGTGCATTGCCACAATTCTGTCTCTGAGCTCTTCAGGCAGTTCCTTTGACCTCGTGATTCTCATTTGCTCTGACATTCACTGTGAGCTGTAAGGTCTTATATAGAAAGGTGTGGGGCTTTCCTAATGAAGTCTAATCAGTATAATCAAACACAGCTGGACTCAAATGAAGGTGTAGAACCAACTCAAGGCATAATCCGAAGAAATGGACAGCACCTGAATTAAATATATGAGTGTCACAGCAAAGATTCTGATTACCGGTACATAGGACCATGTGATATTTCATTAATGAGGAAAAAATTTACTTTAAAAATTAAATGATTTTAGAAAATGGTTGCAATAAAACAAAGTGTGAAAAATTTAAGGGGGTCTGAATACTTTCCGTACCCATTGTGTGGTGAATAAAATGTATTTTAGTGTAATTTTTATTGGACTTTGTATGTCGTCAATTTAAACATATTTGTAAGTTAATTAAGTGCATTTAAAATATACTCACTGTAACACGTGATCCTGTCTGTGTCATCGTCTCACTCCCTACACCTGTCTTGTAATCAATGTCATTAAGTTTCACCAGCTGTTAATCATCATGTGTCTCCATATATACTCCCTCATGTTCTTTAGTAATTTGTCGGTTATTGAATGTATGTTCCTGTTTGCTGTCGTATGTGGATGTTTCCTGTCGTTAGAATAAACGTCTCGGGTTACTTATGTAACCCTGGTTCCCTGAGGGGAACGAGACGCTGTGTCGAAGCACTAGGGGAAATAGCCTTGCGTGAGTCACGTGAAGATCTATGCAACCAATGAGAAGCGAACGCGTGTGAATGCGTCACTGCCGGCCGCAGCCGGTGACGTCATGAGGAAGAGCATAAAGCGCGTCTGAAACCGGGGCGCGTCAGCCATGAATGCCTGAAGCGGGCCCGGATGCGCCCGGAGCTGAGGCCAAGACACAGCGTCTCGTTCCCCTCAGGGAACCAGGGTTACATAAGTAACCCGAGACGTTCCCTTTCAGGGAACTCGAGCTGTGTCGAAGCACTAGGGGAACGCTATGCCAACGCCACCTCAGCGAGGTCAGCATCCGGGTGTGTCCCAGCTCACTGAGAGAGCACCCTGGTTCCCGGGGCGGCATCGAGGTCTAGCTGGTAGAACCTCATGAATGTGTGCGGCGAGGACCAGCCAGCCGCAGCACAAACGTCAGGCAAGGAGACTCCGGAGAGGAGAGCCTTGGATGCCGCCATGCTCCTAGTGGAGTGGGCTCGGACCCTCAAAGGAGAAGCATGTCCGGCCGACTCATAAGCTAGACAGATAGCCTCGACTATCCACCTGCTCAGAGTTTGCTTGGAAGCTGGGGCACCCTCGGGGGCCCCAAAGCAAACGAACAGTTGGTCCGACTTACGCCACGTGGCAGTCTTGTGAACGTAAGCGTCCAGTGCTCGCACTGGACAGACCTTGTTCTTGTGCTCCTGCTCATGATCGTCAAATGGGGGAGGGCAGAAGGCCTGCAGCGTGACAGACCGAGCCACATTAGTGGGAACCTTGGGGACGTAGCCCGGCCTCGGGTGGAGGAAAGCTTTCGCCATCCCGGGCGCAAACTCAAGACATGATGGGGCCACTGAGAGGGCCTGAAGGTCCCCGACCCTCTTAAGCGAAGTGATAGCCAGCAAAAGAAGGGTTTTTAGCGAGAGGTACTTGATAGAGATACCCTCTAGAGGTTCAAAGGGTGGCTGGGACAAGCCTAGGAGTACCATGGACAAGTCCCAGGCAGGCACCCTGGTCTGAGCCGCAGGTCTCAGCCTTAATGTACCACGGAGGAAACGAGTGACTAGGGGGTCCCTGCCCAAGGACACCCCACCCAGAGGTACGTGGCAAGCCGCTATAGCAGCCACGTAGACCTTCAAGGTGGAGGGGGACAGCCCTGCCACAAATCTTTCTTGCAGGAACTCCAGTACTTTGCCAATTTGGCAGGTTACTGGGTTCAGCTGCCTTTCACTACACCAAGAAGTGAAGAGCTTCCACTTCAAGGCGTAGAGTTTCCTCGTGGAGGGAGCTCTGGACTGCAGGATGGTCTCAACAACCTCGGCTGAGAGACCGGCCTCTATGAGCTGGGCCCCCTCAGGGGCCAGACCCACAGTTTCAACGGCCCTGGTTGCGGGTGAAGAATGCAACCTTCCGCCTGGGACAGAAGGTCCCTCCTGATCGGGATCTCCCAGGGGACCCCGTCGAGGAGGGACACAAGGTCCGCGAACCATATTCTGGACGGCCAGTGGGGGGCCACTAGCGTGAGACGGACCTTGTCCCGGCGAACCTTGGCCAGAACTCCCGGGAGCAGAGCGATCGGGGGAAAAGCATACAGGCGTAACCTCGGCCATGCCTGCGTCACGGCATCCCGCCCCAGAGGCGCTGGATGTGTGAGTGAAAACCACAGAGGGCAATGGGAGTTTTCTACCGAGGCAAACAGGTCGACCTGTGCCTTTCCGAACCTTTCCCAAATTTGCTCCACCACCTCGGGGTGGAGTCGCCATTCCCCTGGTCTCGCCCCCTGTCTCGACAGGGCGTCTGCTCCCACATTCTGGACCCCCGGGATGTAAGCCGCCCGGATGGAGAGCAGCTTTCCCTGGGCCCAGAGGAGGATCTGTCGCGCCATCTTGTAAAGTGGTCGCGAACGCAGACCCCCCTGGTGATTGATATACGCAACCGCAGTCATGCTGTCGGTGAAAACAGTGACATGGTGGTCGCGAAGGTCCGGTAGGAACGCACGGAGTGCTTTGCGGATCGCCAGTAACTCTAACATGTTTATGTGCCAGGTTTGGTGCCGACTGTTCCATAGACCTTGTGAGGAGCGGTCTCTCAAGACCGCCCCCCAGCCCGAGAGGGAGGCATCTGTCGAGAGAGAGACTCTCCGAGCCAGAGCCCCTAGCACTGGGCCTTGAGACAGAAACCAAGGATTCTTCCACATACTCAAGGCGCGTAGGCATCGCCCCGTGACCTTGATAATGCGAAGCGGGTTCCCTTTCGGGGAAAACCCCTTGGTCTTTAGCCACCACTGCAGGGGTCTCATGTGCAGCAGGCCCAACGGGATGACGCAGGAAGCCGCTGCCATGAGCCCTAACACCCTCTGGAAGTGTCTGACAGTGAGTGGCTGGCCTAACTTGATGCTCTTGACGGCTGAACAGATAACTTGGATGCGCCCGGGGGAAAGCCGGGCCGACATCGCTACTGAGTCCCAGACGACTCCCAAGAAGGTGGTTCTCTGAGCAGGAGAAAGGACACTCTTCTTGGCGTTCAGCCTCAACCCCAGCTCCTTTATGTGTGCGAGCACTACATCTCGATGTTGCTCCGCCAACTGCGGCGACTGGGCCAGAATAAGCCAGTCGTCTATATAGTTTAAGACACGGATGCCCCGTGACCGCAGGGGAGCTAGAGCAGCGTCCACGACTTTCGTAAACGTGCGGGGTGAGAGCGCTAGGCCGAAAGGAAGCACCCGATACTGGTACGCCTTTCCCCCAAAGGCGAACCTCAGGAACTTCCTGTGTTGCGGAAGGATGGAGACATGGAAATAAGCGTCCTTGAGGTCGACTGTGACAAACCAATCCTCGGATCTGATCTGCACTACAATCTGTTTGAGCGTTAGCATTTTGAACTTTAGACGCTTGACCGCACGATTCAAGAGACGTAAATCCAGAATGGGCCGCAACCCTCCATCCTTCTTTGGAACTATGAAGTACCGGCTGTAGAACCCGGACTTGCTCTCTGCGAGGGGTACATACTCGATGGCCCCTTTCGCCAGCAAAGTGTCTACTTCTTGTTCCATGACCAGAGCCTGCTGAGGGCCTACAGCAGACTGTAGGACCCCCGAGAACTGGGGTGGTGAGACCCCGAACTGAATGGCGTACCCTAAGGTGACCGTGCGCAGGACCCACTGAGAGATACCGGGTAGCCGTGACCACGCATCCCGGAATTCTACTAGGGGAACCAGCCTCCCGGGGCTGGCCTCTGGTGCTGATGGCATGTCCACCACTGGGCCGGGATTTCCGGATTCCCGGGTGGAGTGCTCTAGGACCCTCCTCAGAGGGGGTGGTTTTCCCATGGCGGGCTGACTGGTCAGCTGCTCCAGGGATACACCACCTTGTTGCGGCTTGGCGTCAGGGCCGCTTGCTCTTAGCCTTCTTAGCGCTCAGGACAGCCCTCAGATCGCCCCTCTTGCCAGAGGCTTGAGCCTGTCGCCCCGACCCCCCGGGATTAGCCGGAGGAAGACGGGTGGCGACACTTCGTTTTTGAGCGGCCCTGTGTGAAGAGCTCTGAGACCCCCTTTGACTGGCGGTCTCACGTGGAGGGCGGCGGGGAATAACTTTACTGAACGCCACCTGCTGTCGTGCAGCCTCCTGAAACTTGTCGACAACGCTTTTTACGGCGTCGCCGAACAAGCCCGAAGGGGACAGAGGAGCGTCCAGCAAAACAAATTTGTCCCTATCTTTGATGGAAGACAAATTGAGCCAAAGATGTCTCTCCGTAGCCACCAGAGCTGCCATGGAGCGACCGACAGAGTAGGCCGTCTCCCTAGTGGCCCGGAGAGACAGATCCACGGTCCGGCGCAGCTCTGCCACTGTCTCCGGACCGATACCGCCGCCCTCGTTGAGGTCCCCCAGCAACTCAGCCTGATAAGCCTGCAGCAGAGCCGTGGTGTGCAGGCACGCTGCGGCTTGACTAGAGGCTGAGTACGCTCTCCCCACCAAAGACGACGTGACGCGCATCGGCTTGGAGGGGAGCGCCGGAGCTTTAATGGAGGACGCAGATTGGGGCACAAGGTAGCTCGCAAGCGCCTCATCCACCTTCTGCATCCCCCCATAGCAATAGCTTTGAGCCCCTGCGAGATTCGTATACATCGAACTGTTCCGTGTATGAACTCTCTCAGAGGCTGGCTTTTCCCACGATCTGGATACCTCGGCATGCAAATCGGGAAGGAAAGGCATAGCTCGGCGCGGGGGAGTGACGCGAGCCGGCAGATAACGCTCGTCCAACATACTTCTTTTAGGACGGGCGCTTCTGGTCTCCGCCGGCCATTCAATATCCAGACGAGAGACAGCTCGCGCCACAACCTCAACTAGCTCTTCAAACGCCGGCGAGGAGAGTGGCGAAGCCTCCTCTGCCGGGTCAACACTAGCTAAGTCCATCTCACTATCGGAACTCGACAAAGCTAATGTTGGAGTCACAGCACGAACATCTCCCGAGGAGTGCCCGTGACTGGAACCCGTTTGGTCTCGTGAGGGCTGAGGTAAGGACGGACCCACCCCAGCAGCCTCAGCGAGATCCATTTGTGAACCCCAGGACTGAGAGCGCCGCAACGCCTCGGCCGCTGCAGGTCCCGAACCCCGGGGAACACTAGCCTGGGCGGCCTCGTTACAGACCGCCAGGCGGGAGCGGAGAACATGCAGAGAAAACTGCTCACAGTCTTTACAGCCGGCGCCCTCAAGAGCCGACCGTGCATGTTCCACTCCTAAACAGATAACACACATTACATGTGTATCCCTGCCCGTTTATAAAACGAGGACAGGGATAAACACACGGTCTGAAACTCTGTTCATCTCTCGCCACACTTTTCACACTCATTCTTTGATTTTTTAAGCTATCAAGTCTCAAAAACCACTCTCGCACAGACACAGCACGCTGAAGGCATTCAGAGCTGACGCGCCCCGGTTTCAGACGCGCTTTATGCTCTTCCTCATGACGTCACCGGCTGCGGCCGGCAGTGACGCATTCACACGCGTTCGCTTCTCATTGGTTGCATAGATCTTCACGTGACTCACGCAAGGCTATTTCCCCTAGTGCTTCGACACAGCTCGAGTTCCCTGAAAGGGAATCCTTGTTTATCTGAGCTCTGCCTGCGTCCTGTTCCCGCATCGCACACCAGCCTCAATTCGTGACACTCACCTTAAATGTAATATCAAACAACATACTACAGGTAAAATTATATTCAAGCACTTTACATACACGTAAAAAGTGTGTGTGTGCTTTTTTTCATTTGCACAACAAAAATGTACTTTAACGTACTTTAAAGTAGAACTTTTAATTATAAATTATGTTCATTGTCACAGTCGTGTCTAGTCCCGTCACTTCTTGTTGCCTCCTCTGTGTTCCATCGTGTTCCCGTCTCATTTGCCACTCCCCTTGTTAGTCTCATCAGGTGTTTTCTAAGTAGTTGCTGTGCGTATGTTTCTCCATGTTTCCAAGTTCTAGTTATTCTTAGTTTTCGTTTGTTTATGCAGTTTGTTTCTATTTAAAGTGTTTTCGTTTTTGTTTAATACATTTGTCTTCCTTGCTTTTGTCAGCCACTTCACTACAGCCCGTAACAGTTGTGTATTTATGTACACTGAAGTAGCCCTTTTTTCATTCATATAATGTATATAAAGTATTTTTGCACACTATTGCAGTATAAACGATTTAGCATTTTTCCCTAACACACCAAAACTACATACACTGTTATAGTAAATGTACACGCACAAAAAAAGTAAAACACATATTTAACATTAAAGCACATATTTACCATAAGGATGCACACAAATACAAGTCCTTGAACATTTAGAGACATATTTTACAGACACGAAGCTGTACACAGTGCTTGCAGACTCACAGGAGTATAAAGATCAACATCCAACCTCCCTCTCTCTCTCTCTCTCTCTCTCTCTCTCAGAGATAGCTCTCTGAACTCCCCTGGGTGAAATCAGGTCGTAATAGGCTTCTCTCTTGCAGGCAGATGCATTATTTAAAACAGTGGATGAGACACAGAGTGAGGGATGGGGGAGAGAGTGTTGTAACCTGGGTCAAATATGCACTTAAAGAGTTTGAGAGGGAGTGTTTGTAAATGCGTTCGCTTCCCCCATAGTGCACAGACCCTCCAGGTAGAGCAAAATGGCTCTCTGTGTTCACGCTATGCCTCAAGGGAACCGGCGCTGGTGTTACTCAAACTGCTGAGTCTTGTAGTACAGTAAGTATTTCTGTACACAAAGTAGAAAAGGATGAAACACTTCTGACAACAACTGTGCACATGCACGTGTGAATATTTTCCCCATTGTCTCAATCTCTAACACATATCCTCTTAATGTTTACAACAGCCAAACATCTTCCTGTTCCTCAACAACAAAGGCATAAAAACATTTTCCACCTCAGATTTCTCTCTCAGACTGTGGCAGCACTGGAAATCAAATCTTCACCTTTCTTCGGGTCCTTCTGAATCTACCGTCACATGCCGCAAACAGACCAAAGCATCTAGAAACATGCTTTATGAAGCCCTCTAGTTGGGAACGGCAGCCAACTTCAAAAATACCATTCTAGTCTCTCCAAGAGAGACAGATGAAAACAAAAACGACATAAAAGGTTCCTCGCAGTTCCTTGCACAGATTAAAGGAGATGAATTCTTGGCTGCCCTTAATGCACGTTTAAGCCCAGGCATAGAAATAGATATTAATTAAGAGCGTGTCTGGAAGAAATAGGCCAGAAAAAGAGCAGGGCTTTGAAGCAAAGCTAATCTTCAAAAGGCTGTGATGTTATGATGTTGCATAAGGCCACTGAGGATATTTTGACATAATGGGAACAAAATAGGTGGTTGCTTTTCTTTGCCTGTTTATGTAAATACCACGTTTTGTTCGTGGAATTACAATACGGCAGTTAAAAATCACATCAAAATACACAGTTACTGTGTGATCACCTGAAAGAAGGGTAGAATTAGAGGAAATAACCATGGAAGCTTCGAAAACACTGTTTTTCTTGGGATGTGGGCCTTAGACATACACATTCACTCGACACATAATGAATTAATATGCAAATAAAGCAAAAACAGACTTATTCACACAAACACACACACACTCTACCCACCACCAACACCATTTGCCAAACAGTCCAATTTGTGAGATTTATCTGCATGTGCTGTGCAGATGGTGAGGCCAATGTGCAGATGCAACATGGACTTTTTCAAATAAACACACACGCACTATGATATATCCTAATTCTGGTCTTCACAGATACATTTTACTGTATACAAACATATATACTTTATGTTTGAAAAAAAATGGGTAATGGATACATAATGATGGCACAGACCTCTATAGCTGGTTACAAAATCTCCTTCCATATTCTGGTGTAATGTGTCCAGATATTCAAGCAGAAGGAACTGGATGAAACGTAACTGATGTAATTGAACCATTATTGGATGAGCACTAAACTTAGCTGGGTGATGACATCACTGATTTCTCCAGAGCTAATTTTTAGATGAATTGAATTCATTAACAAAAACACAAAAAAAAAATTAGACAATCATTGAACTGACCTGAATCAACACTAAACTGACTTCTACTGAACAATACACTATTGACTTCTGTTTGGAGATTGTTTTCAGTTTAATTTAATTTAGATGCAGTACAGATCATTCCTTTCCTGCTTATTAGTGTAAAGCTGCTTTGAAACTATCTTTATTGTATAATGCACTATACAACTAATGGTAACTTGACTTAACTTAAATGTCTTTGCGTTAGATAGCAAAACATCAAAGCAAATATATTTATTTGTCCTATCTATTAATGTATTTAAAATACAGTGAAATGCTTTCTTCTGTGTAATTACATCATTTGAAGGTCTTTTGTCAAACAAAATTAAAGTTGTGGTGTGTAAAAGTATATTTACTTTTTAATTAAAAAATAATAATAATGAAACAAGTGCACTTTTCAAGAAAAAAAAGTTAATTAAGTTTTAAGTGACTTAGGTGTCCAATTAGTTTTTTTGAGGCTATGTATATTGCTGTTAGTTTTGGATAACGGTATTCTTATGGCCAACATATTGACTTCCTCCTTTCTCTCCGCTCTTGTGTCCTCTGATATGTTTTTAATTTCTATTATACAAAAAAAAAAAAAGCAAAAAAACAATTATGTAAAAATGAAAGAGAATGTTAGGTCACAGTGATTCAAATAAAGGATAATGAGTTGTCACCCAAGATGAAGATCTGCAATACTAATCTTTCCCATATTACTTTGTTGATCAAACTCGTGTATGGATATATATAAACAGAAATAGCCTCCTGTAATTATCAGGTGATTCAGAGCTGAATCTAATTGGCTCTTCAAATGACTCGTCATTATCAGCATGTCTGTGAGGGGAGATTTATCAAGCACATTTGTGCCCTTCAAATGTGCTGGCAGCAGGGATGTGTTCAGCTGGCCACTAAAGTGAACACTCACCTCCAGCGAGTTCTTTTCACTTCAATTCTCATCAATACGGCTCTATAGTCCCACAGTCACTTAGACTCAATCACCATCCACATATGAAAGGACGTCAGAGCCAGAAATCAAACTTATCTTAACACTGGCATCATAAAACAGAAAAGTTGTATTCTCTCTTTGTCCACCTTAAGAGTGTTTATGGTTTTTATACAGGATTTTACATTTTGAATCGCTATTGATGTATGGCCGTTTTTGTCTGAGTGTGCATTGTGGCTATTGACCAATGAGCTTGAGATGTGTCATTAGAATTCCATTAGGCCTTGTGTTCCCTAGAGATAACCTATGACCTATCGATTCCCTCACCCATTTCTCAAGAGCCCTCCAAATAGAACTCACAATGCTAGCAAAAATGCTATTCAGGACTAAACTGTTCCCAAGAGCACTCCAGAAGGAACTCAATGCTAGCAATACCTGCAAGAAAACTGATGCAACCAGAAACGAAACCCACACAGTTAGCACTATTGTTACAAATGAAGCAGCTAAAAAATTAGATACTCATTGAAAATGTAATAAATAGTCAGTGATTGATTTGAGGAGAAATAAGGGGAAGTTTGTGTTACCTTTCAAAGAAAAACTTGCACTGCATTGATTGATGCCATGGGAACGCTCTGCTTGATTGTGTCATAAAGCACAGGTGAAATTTAACCAATGGTGTGAAAGGATGTTAGAGAAGTGTGACGTCATGAATCAAGAGACATCCGGAAAAAAACAAAGCAGCAGTAGTGTGTCTTATATGTCTTCAGTAGTGCTATGTGTGACTGTTTGTCTTATTTATTGTTGTCAGTCTACCAACAAATACAAAGCTTTCCTGTAGCTCAACCAGGCGAGCGTTGGTGTTTACAACGCCAAGGTCATGGGTTTGATCCCAGGGAAAGCAAGAGCTAATTAGAATGTCAATGTGTATCTTGAATGCAATGTAAGTCGCTTAGGATAAGAGTGTCTGCCAAATGCATAAACGTAAACAAAGAAATTGTGAGTGCATCCCTGCACATATTATATCTCGGGTGGGTATACACACGATCTGTGTGTTGTTTGTTTGGGAGTGGAGCGGAGCGGAGCATGCACAGTTGTCACTCGATTCCTCTTTGAGGAGAGCACCCTGGCTCGAGATCTTTGGGATACAGGTTCCACTGTTCACACTCTACCGAGGTAATGTGGCGATCTAGGTCTCAGAAGTTGCAAATGGATCTGTCAAAGGGGTAAGAGACTCTGCCTTTACCTGCCAGAATTTCTCTGCCTTTACCTGCCAGATCCAGAGCCATTTTTTCTGGGTTCAGTAGCACGCTCTGCGGTTACATCTGCCTCGGGAAAGGCACCGGTGCTGCAACTATCCATGTCCAATGTTGCTGGATGTTGCCTTTAGCAGCCGAAGACATCTCAAAGACATCTCTGGGTAAGATAGAGCTGAGGAACGTCATTTGCCCGAGGAAGGCTTCATTGAAGAGGCTGAAGAAGGCCTTTTGTGTTTCGGGACGCAATGGTCTCTGGCAAGCCCATATCTCAATGTCTATCTGGAATCGGAGCGGTGCTGGGATACTCCTTCCCTTTGTAGAGGGTCTCAGAGCAACCAGTTTGCCTATTCCCTGCTGGTTTGCCACATCAGGGCACCAAACTGATTGCTCAAGGATTACTAGAGGCCAGTCTTGAGAGGCTGGTTCTTTTAGCTGACAGGGGGAGTGGTCAATGGTGCACACTGTCCATCTCCCCAAGGGTCCGTTCTTCTAACTCTGTCACCTCGTGTTCTTCAGGTCTCGATTTCACGTGTTTCATGACACAAACGACACAGCATTGTGTTCCCTCTTCAGGGGCATACATGACCAATATGTTTGTAGGAGGAACCTTATTTAATCCCCATTTCCTTTAAATCCCTGTTCATCTGAGTGCCATCATTGAGGAAACTACACAATTTCCATCGTCTCAAGTGTGAGTGTATGTGAGAAAATAGAAACATTTCTAAGTTAGATGCAATCTATGAAAAACACATTTTGAAGTCTGAAATGATCTCTCAATGGAGATGGGCGTTTATGCTAGAAAGAACACTCTACAATAGGGTAACCAGGGTTTTTTAGTCTCAAACTGCACCAAAAAGGGAAATAATGACGTGAATGATAGTAGGTGTTCTGCATTTCATGGAAACGAGAGTCATTTTAGTGCTGTTCTTAAGTCTGAATGTCTCTGCTGGCTTAAAGTGATCTGCAATGTCTGGTTTATTTCATTATGTGAAGGACAATGGGCAAAAAAAGAAGAAAAACAATCACTTGCATTCTCCCCCATTCTTGCATTCTTGCCTCATTTTTGAATCTTTTACAAACTGCAAAAAAATTGTCTTGTTTTCCAGTGCAAATATCTGAACAAATAAATTCTTAATTCTTAAAGGACACATTTACTTAACAAACAATATTACTAAAGCAAAATGACTTGCTTACTGGAAAATGTATCAAAATAAAGTGACTATGTTTAAAACAAGAAAAGATTAAATCTGCCAGTGGGGTAAGAAAATTCATTAAATTTAAAAGGAGAACAAGATTACTCTTCATATCCCATAAGGAGACATTTCTATTTTAAGCCTTTTAGCCACTTCATTTTCAGAAAACAAGACTCATTAACTTGTGTCATTTGGTTCTAAAGTAATTTTATCTTGTTTTAATAATTTGCAGATATTTGTGGGGGAAAACAAGATTAAAATATATGAACTATATAAAAGTTTTTTAAACAGTACATGTAAAATGTGTTTATTAAAATGTTTACTATTTACTGTCATTCAATTTTTGTATATATTCTTACTATTATTTTGTTTAATCATTTGCATTATAGACACATTATATGTGTCACTATATAACTCTCTTCTCTAGATATTGGTAACAGCCATTTAAATCAGTCAACCACCAATCATGATATCAATTATTCATGATTATCCATTTCCTCACTGAAAGACAAAGTACCTACATGAACTGTAATTTTCAATATTTTGGCAGTCTCTTCCTCTCCCACATTGACTCTATGTGAGCCACACATCGACTTTATAGTGGATGGAATCAGTACATATGCTGAGCTATTTCATGTCTGTGGTCTCGCTCAAGTACACACACGCAGAGAGTGGGCAGATGTCCTACAGAGTGGAGATTAGGTTGATATGGAGAAGGAGCTCTCTGCTGAGAATCAAATGGAATCAGAGTCTCTCCACCTACCACCTGCAATCAATCCTGGGGAAGAGCTTCATCCTCACCGCACAATTACAATCAGCCATATTCAGTATCGGGTTTGTCCTCTTTGTTCCTCATTATCGACTACCACTCAACTCTGTGCACTCAACCTCAATAGAACGACAGGATGGCCGCTGGGAGAAAAATGGACGTGGACTGACAATATGAGGGAGGTGAGTGGAAGTGCAGGGCACACATGAGAGATCTACCAGCAGAAATGGGCGGGAAGGGAAAATAATTGGAGTTGAAAAATTAGAGGTTTAAAAGATTGCATCTTCATTTTACATTCGTTCAGGACGTGGCCAGAAAAAGTAAAGTTGTACCCCTGTATGACCTGCTGGAATGGCTCTCAAACAGCCAGCAGGACTTGATTACCATGATCATAAATCTAGTCAGTTAATGGCAGAAAAGTACAATAGCTCACTATTGCAACATTTAATTGAATCTTTTCAATCTTTTTATTTAATTCAAGTTTTTCGTAATAAATAATAGAGAAAAAACCAGCTTCAATGCAATGACCATTTAAATTACCTTAAATGGTTCTTATCAAATGGTGTAAATTGACCAAATTGTCTGAGCTATGCCAATCTGATGGTTTTATAGTCTTACTCTGTGCCAACAATTTTCTCATTTACTGTATTTCTCCTAAAGAAAGTACTCAAAATAAACATAACTGAGACTATAGTCTCCTGGGCTGTGACAGAGCAATAAAACTTCCCTCTGGGAATCTAAAACTGTGTTTAGTGTTTGCTTTCCAAAGTAAGCAGTGAATCACTGTTCTGGAAAAAAAAAAAAAGAGAGAACCATTGCAAGAAGAAAACGTTACCACATAAAAAGGCAAATGCCACATTCAAAACCCATGTCTAATGGTTGTGAGAATACACAAACGGCACATCCCAGATGCCGTTAATATTCTTTCTGTTGTTCAGTCTGTTTTTCCTCGGCTCCTGGATTGCCCTCTCAAACAGTTTCGGCCTGCAGGAGTGTGTTGTTTACTAACCACAAGGGACTCGGTATCTCGCAGAATGCTGACTACAGTGGTTTCACACAGGTTTCAGAACACAGAGACGTGATAGGCCCGAGGCGTGCACACACACACACACACACACACACACACACACAAACACACACAGAGAGAGAGAGAATAACAGAGGAGCATTAACATGAAGAATAGAGAAGATACCAGTGCTTGGAGGTAAGGAGTAGCACTAACGAAGCAGTGTTGTCAAGAATAACAATAAAAACACTTGAGAAGACTGTGGAAAAGAGAAAGTGTCTTTTCTCTGTAATAGGTAACATCGAGGAAACATTATCCATCAGCAGATGCAACACAGAAAGCAAGATTAAAAATTCCTTAAGCAAAAACATGTGCATTCATGGGAGAACAGTGTTGTAGTTTTAAGCAAGTTTATGTTTTAATCTATTATCAAAACCACAAACCTTCTGGCTTGGTTCTCTACCAGCATGTCCCCAGTGAAGTTTTGGACTAATTCACAATTATTTTCTTAATCGATTTTAGATTTTGTAGATTATGGTTCAATGACATTGCATTGTTTTTCTGTAAAGATGTAACAATCTGGCACCAATGGGTTTGTGCCTTAAAAATAACACACACAGAAAGGCATGCACATGTTTTCATGTTTTATGGGGTCTTTCTATAGACATAATGATTTTTATACTATACAAACTGTATCTTCTATGCCCTAACCCTAAAGCTACCCATCACAGTTAACTGTCTGCATTTTTTACATAAAAAAAACATCCGTTGGTTTCTTGAAATACATTAATTATAGACATTTAACATTCAAGGTCAGAGTTTCAAAACAACCCCGAACCAAAACGTTTGAGGAATATCAATATGGCACTGCCTTGCAAACACAGAAAAACAGTTGACTTTTCTCTCCCCCACTCCTTCATTCGGAAAATTGAGATAAAAATAAAACTAGGGGAAGGAGTGCAATCTGCGCAGGTTAATAACTTCACATTGACCCAGCAGACAAAAAAACACTCTTCCCTCCATCTGTCCTAATGAGACAGAGAGGAAGTGATAAAGGAAGGCTTAGAAAAAAAAGTCATGGTTATAGAATGAAAACTGAGGATAGGAAAAGGCCATGTTATAAAGTAATGGATGGGTTAATAAAATAAAATAAAGATGGCAAAAGCACTGCCAGGGCCCCACCCTCGCCTCACAGTCAGGGCCTGGTCCCAAAGAGAGGCCTCTCATCAAAGGGGGAAAAAAGGGACTATCTCCCCTGTCTGAGGCACCATATGCTCACAATAACAGTCAAATTCGCACACAGATATAAGCTCTTTTTCATGCATATCAATTAGGTTTAATTAAGAATGCCGCTTGTCGGCACACACACACACACACACACACACACACACACACACACCTCCTTCCACATCCTGAAGCTGTGTGTGAATACGGAGCATCTTGTTAAAGTCGAGACTCACAAAAAAATGCAACTAATTGATATTCACATATTCCAGAACCATAGGCCTCTCCGGTCAACAGATGGTGTTCATTTAACCCTAGGAGCCCAAAGCAAACAACACTGTGTCTTTTTAACACCTCCTGAAATACTCTTTCCACCCGCACACCCTCATCATGACAAAATACTGTCATTCAGCGTCACTTGAAATTACACGTAGAACCGCAGAGACAATTTCTCCTGAGTGATAAGAAATATGTCAAGATAACATACATATTGATGTGTGTAAACGGAGGCGTGTTTGTTACGGCGTCTGTGACAAGACGGCACTGGCGTCCGGGGAGGAGCGCACCCGGGTTTGAGCTGAAGAGTCTCGGTCGCACACTGATAGGAGCAGCAGCTACTTAATGATGGAACCCGTGCCCCTAGAGGGGGGCTGTTGCCATAGTAACAGATGCAGTTTGGGTGGGATGCTCTCAGCCAGTAATAGGGTGGAAGGAGGGAGGAGGAACGGGGAGAAGTGTTTGAGAAAAGGAGGGTCCTCAAGGGCCTTTTTAACACCCAGACAGCCTGCTCACACCAACGAGCCTTACATTTCGTCAGCTGTTGACCGAGTAAAGGACTTTCATTCACTTCGCATCACAGACACATCAATAACACATATTTAAGAGTTATCAATACAACTGCTTTAGTATGGGCATAGTTTTCCTGCTGGATTTAACAGTTATCCAGCTAAACAAGGCAAAAAAGTGCTTACTACACATGTGAAGTTTTCACACTCTACAATGTTATATGAATCCAATCGCTTCTAGCTATGCAAGCTTGATTTCACACATTCAAACATTCAGCAACACAATTCATCACACAATGCAAGTGCGTGCTGATTTCTAAGCTTTGCCACAAGGGATGCTGTAACAGACAAAAAAAAAATATATAGTTTAGCTCAAGGGTGTCAAAAACAGTTCCAGAAGGGCCACAACCCTGTAGAGTTTAACTTCGAGCCTAATTAAATGAACCCAATCAAGCTATCCATGGCCTTTAGTATTATTTGAAATCTACATGTTCTGGTTTGCCTGAGACCAACTGAATGACCAGTTTAAACCAGTGAACATCCAACTTGGCCAGACAAGAAGACAACCTTAAACCAAAGGAATTTAAGGAATTAAGTTTAAGAAGTTTTGTTTGTTCTTTGTTTGATTGTTTTGTTTTGTCTCAGGAAAACCTTATTGAGCAATGTAAAATCAAAGATATCTGTTTTCAAACTACCTGGACAAACTGCACTGGGGAGTGTTCCAGTTTGTTTACATATTGTAAACCCCCCAAAATTGTCTGGTGTCACCGTTCTGTCATGTCTCTGTCTACTTCCTGTTTCCTACAATGACCTCCCAGTGTATTTCCACTCACTTGCTGCGTCATCAATCCCCTCATTAGTCTTGTCACCTGTGTCTCATTCCCTCATTTAATCCTTGTGTATTTAAACCCTGTGATTCCT
The DNA here is from genome assembly GCA_037043235.1 of Rhodeus uyekii. Classification (NCBI taxonomy): domain Eukaryota; kingdom Metazoa; phylum Chordata; class Actinopteri; order Cypriniformes; family Acheilognathidae; genus Rhodeus; species Rhodeus uyekii. Next base: position 1,803,349 of record JAWRVZ010000136.1, read on the forward strand.
TCAGTCCCTATCGATAGTTGTCAGTTGATGGTTGTGGTTTCCTCAGGCGCTCTATATGTATTCCACTACGTTTTGCACAATAAATTAAATTTTATATTTAAAAGTGTTTTCCAGTTCTCCTGTGCATCGGTGCCTTTCTCATCTCCTTACAACTGTGACATCTGGGAGTAAGTTCAATCAACTCAGAGGATGAGTAAGGTGAACACCTTCTCAACAGAGTGCCGAATCCAGGAGTCACCATAGAAACAAATGCTAAAAAAAGAAGTCTGCAAAACTTCTACTCTTGTGTAACGCTTATTTACATTCTTTGTACAAATCATCACCTGCTGAACACAATATTTATTTTTTTACTCTATCTTTTAATGGTTAAGAATATTGTATTGCTGTGAAAAAATAATTATATTGTTTGTTTGATGCTAAGCCTAAACACACACAAAAAGATTGATTGAATTACAAAACTCAGTCTGTGTTTTCAAAAGATAATATGGCTATTTAAAAGTTATTTTTTCATGCTTAGACGCTTTGCTTCCACATTTAATTTGAATGTGAACTGATCTGATCTGACTTCAGTATTATATATATTTAAAACTATCTGTATTTTATTAAGCATTATATAAATAAAGGTGACTTAACTTGAATAATAAAAAATAAAAAACTATATTTCCCTTTCAAGGTAACTCTTGCTGTGGGTCGTGACAATGATCTCAGGGGTTTGTTCTGCCATCTCTGCCACCTCGTCTCACAGTTGCCACCCGGGAATCCTGCTATCGCTGAGTAACTCGCCCCCAGGGTCCCAGAGCAGTTATTCCAGGCATTCCATCCAGGATAGGGCCCTGGAGCAAACGCTCAAGAAAATACCAGAGGCCAGGCTCGGGCTAGTTCCCTAGTACAGTTTCTGTCAAATATATATCTTTGGGTCCTGTGAGCAGGCTCTGGTAATGGGCAAATAAGTAAATCTCTGCTGTGTTAGGGTCTTGAGCGCGCTGGCTGTGCCCATGGATGCTTCAGTCCCATCTGGCAGTCTCCAAGGAGGCTGCCCCGGCTCACAAACAGACAAATCAGTGGGGCTAGATATGGACCTGGCCATATCTCAGCCCTCATCTGGTGGTCTGATTTCCTCTTCTGGAGTTGGAAGCATGCACTGTGGTTACGTCCACTCCAGCAGAGGCATTGGCACTATGGTTATCCTGTTCTGAGGAACTAGACGCCATTAGCATTGACACTGGACATTAAGTCTTGATGTTCTGAAGTCTCGATGTCTCGATGACCTAGATGTTTCTGAAAGTTGGGCTTCCAGTGCAAGGCCTATCATTTCAGTTTCTTCAACCTGGTCTAGCTTTATCACCCCACATCCTGAGGAGCCGCGTTTTGAACTACATCAATGTCTTGTTGATCTTACTTCAGTCACGGCAGTTAGCAATTCTGCATTGAGATGCTGTTCCTGCTCCCATCTAGGAGCCAGGGTAAGGTAGAAAGCTAGGAAGAGTGTATTTTCCCTTATATCAAGGACCACTTAACAAGGCACAATTCCGTCCTGTTATAAAGCTAGGCCAGTCACTCACTGAGCAGTTGAGATTGCTGGGCCTCATAGCAACAGCTTCCAGTGTTAATCATTTGGTCCCATTCAGTAGTGACTCAAAACCAGAGGGTTTTCCCTGAGAGGCAACCCACCTCTACACAATCGAGGTCATGAAGCTTTGCCTATGCAAACTTGGTTATGTGTTAGAGCCCTGGTTTCTCTGCACCTCAGTTCACGATGCCAATGTCTCTTAGGTGCCCTTTACGAACCACTGTTCTACCCCTGGTAGCCCGAGGGAACCAGGGCACACAGGTCCAAGGTGGGATTTCCCAGCTTGCACTGGGGAGGTAATTCCAGATCTCCCCAGCAGGCAGAGCCCTGGAGTGGATGTTTAAGAAATACCAGAGGCCAGCCTAAAGAGGCTGGTTCCCTTCTTAGAGTTCCTGGCAGGGCCAGATATCTATTAGTGTCCCTGGGGAATGGAGACTTCACCCTGAGGTAGTGGAGCAGATTTTACAAGTGGTTCTGTTTGTGTCTCAAGAGACATCTCATGGGCCACTTTGGTTCTCCTTCACTCACCCACTTGCTCTCGGACTGGTCGCCATGGTTCAGCTGTGGCTGAGGCTAAATCTGTACTTTCTTTTTCCTATTACTCCGCTCCCAGGAGTTTGCAGAGACAAGGTCCATCTCAATTGAATTGCCCCGTGTTGGCCGGACAGTGTATGGTTTTCAACCTAGTGTCCCTCCTCATTGGAGCTCAGTGGAGATTGCAGTCAGAAAGGACCTCCTGTCCCAGGCAGGGGGCTTGATAGCCCATCCTTGCCTGGAACTGTGGAGACTGTCGGCTTGGCTTCTGAGGGGGCCCAGCTCATAGATTCTGGTCTCTCAAATAAGGCTGTTGAGACCATTCTCCACTCCAGAGCTTCGTCCTCAAGAAAACTGTATGCTCTGAAGTGGAAAACTTTCACTTCATGGTGCAGTGAGAGGAAGCTGAACCCAGTTACCTGTCAGATTGTCAGACCTTATAAGCAGTACGCAATAAGGGACATTTTGTATTTACTTGTATTGTTTGACTAATATTTAATTTAATTTAATGATCTGAAACATTTAACTGTGACAAGAAGGGGGCAAACACCACTGAAATTTTTACACCACTTTGGCCTGCTTTCTGGAATACCCCCTAGTTTGATATAATGAACTGACTAACTAGAACACCACGTTGACCGGGCCAGCTTAAATCAACTGAGACCAGATTAGGCTAGTTAGACAGGTTTTTTTTTTTTTTTTTTTTTTTTTTTTTTTTATCTTACTGCAACAGTCAAAGTCAGGAACCAGTCAGTCAGCTTGCTGGCTGACCAACAGTGTAGGGGGTGCAAATAGCAAGAGTTCTAGTAATGTTATTACCTTCTAAAGCAGTGGTAACCAATCTTTTCAAGCTGAAGATCACCCACCTCGGCCTTAATGAAAGGCAAGATCTACCTATCGAAGAATAGATAAGTTACTCACTCAAGTCAGTGTGATGGCTGTGAATGAATACTGTCTGCGAAGTCTGGCTCAAAGCTAGAGACAACCAGTTCCGTGCACAAATTGCGCTCTTTTGCGGGTAGCGGCCTTTAAATTTTGGGTTGTTGGTATTGTGGTGCCGCTCCAGATTCCCTCTTTTACATAATGCTTGTTTTTGGTGGCACAACATACATACACACGTATCTTTTACCAAGGTAAAACAGAAATTCCTGTTCCCATTCTGAATGAAAATTGTATGTTTTTGCCTTTTTTCATGGAGCCTCCGCCATTGTAGTTTGACTGTTACTTCGCAGCCACAAGCTGTCACCATGGAGATCCATGTTGACGTTTGTGACAGTTCATTTACGGGTGCTCTTCTTTTATCTGATTGGTCACTTCATTGAAAATAAATAAAGCAGTTGGATTAAGAAATACAGACGCTTGCAAAACTGAAAATGTTTTTATTTTCGAGAGCTACCGGGACAGTGATAAAGATCGACCAGTCGATCACGATCGACAGGTTGGTGACCACTGTTCTAAAGTAACTCGTAAAGTAGCCCATTACTTTTACACTTACAACAAAATATATAAGTTATGTTTCCAAGTAAGAACTGCAGGTTAGTTTGTTTTTCCACTTATTGTCTGATACCTCTCATGTACCCAGGCTGAATCAGAAGTAAGGTGCAGAAGTATTGTGTGCACTGTTTTAACATAAAGGTTATTGTACATCTAGACTAAATACACTCACCTAAAGGATTATTAGGAACACCTGTTCAATTTCTCATTAATGCAATTATCTAATCAACCAATCACATGGCAGTTTCAATGCATTTAGTGGTGTTGTCCTGGTAAAGACAATCTCCTGAACTCCAAACTGAATGTCAGAATGGGAAAGAAAGGTGATTTAAGCAATTTTGAGTGTGGCATGATTGTTGGTGTCAGACGGGCCGGTCTGAGTATTTCACAATCTGCTCAGTTACTGGGATTTTCACGCACAACCATTTCAAGGGTTTACAAAGAATGGTGTGAAAAGGGAAAAATATCCAGTCTGTCCTATGGGTGAAAATGCCTTGTTGATGCTAGAGGTCAGAGGAGAATGGGCAGACTGATTCAAGCTGATAGAAGAGCAACTTTGACTGAAATAGCTACTCGTTACAACCGAGGTATGCAGCAAAGTATTTGTGAAGCCACAACACACACAACCTTGATGCGGATGGGCTACAACAGCAGAAGACCCCACCGGGTACCACTCATCTCCACTACAAATAGGAAAAAGAGGCTATAATTTGCACGAGCTCACCAACATTGGACAGTTGAAGACTGGAAAAATGTTGCCTGGTCTGATGAGTCTCGATTTCTGTTGAGACATTCAGATGGTCAGAATTTGCCATAAACAGAATGAGAACATAGATCCATCATGCCTTGTTACCAATGTGCAGGCTGGTGGTGGGGGTGTAATGGTGTGGGGATGTTTTATTGGCCACACTTTAGGCCACACTTTAGGCCCCTAAGTGCCAATTGGGCATTGTTTAAATGCCACGGCCTACCTGAGCATTGTTTCTGACCATCCTCTGATGGCTATTTCCAGCAGGATAATGCACCATGTCACAAAGCTTGAATAATTTCAAATTGGTTTCTTGAACATGACAATGAGTTCACTGTACTAAAATGTCCCCCACAGTCACCAGATCTCAATCCAATAGAGCATCTTTCCATCAAATTCAAATTTCCATCAATTGCAAGATGCTATCTTATCAATATGGACCAACATTTCTAAAGAATGCTTTCAGCACCTTGTTGAATCAATGCTACGTAGAATTAAGGCCGTTCTGAAGGTGAAAGGGGGTCAAACACAGTACTAGTATGGTGTTCCTAATAATCCTTTAGGTGAGTGTATGCATTCACTCATCTTACTTGCACAAATACAGATTCAGTATTCCTAAAAAATGAATAAAAACAGTGAAATGCAAACTCGTCTACTTTACAGCTGTGAATTTGCATTTCCTAGGGTTTTTGGTGTAAAGGGGCCTTTACATTAGTCAAAAATAGAACTTTTGTTTTGTTTTTGTTATAAAAAAAAGGAACCTAACACAATACTGCTTTCTGTCAAAAAAAAAATCTAAGTAAATTGGTTACATTTTAAAATGTAATGTAATATTGTAACACATTATTTTTAAAAGTAACTTTTCTCAACAGCTGGTACAAACATTTAAAATAAATGCTATCACCCCCTTTGAGTACTGAGCTGCAATCACACGCTAAGTCCTAAACTATCCTGTCAGTCCGATTAGCAAATGACAGGTCCACAAAAGAAAAAGCACATGACCACTTTTGAGAGGGAGTTTAAGGTTGCCATTATGTCTACATGGCAATTTGTGTCTTTTCTCTGACATCTCTTCCTCTTTTTCTCAGGTGCCATGGTTTCACTGTGATTAAAGTGAGCATATTACACTGTCTTCTCTTATTACACACACATACTCACAAGAGCACTCTCCCTTTCCTTCTCTCCAGACGCATTTCACAGCTATACACCACTGACAATTTTCCTCTGTCTTCCCAGATAGCCTTGAAAGCAAGATAAACTCAATGTATTTCACCATGTTAGATTGAACATTAGTCAACCTTTTCAAAGATCAGCAGATAATTTTTTACTATGTTTCTAGACTGGTTTACTCAACTGAAAACAACATAAAAAAGGAAGTTCATCAAGTCAATGGATAACTTTAACTGAGCAAACTTCAACAGCATTTAATTGGCTTGTAGCCATTCCTTCTATCCTAATGAGCTTGTTTTCATTAGTATCGTTTAAGTGCAGTGCTGTGGAAATGACATGAAGTTGTGGCTGGATGTTATGAAAGGTAATAAAGTCCACATTTTAATTATTCAGCCTGGATCTCATTAAGAGAAACAGGAATCAGCGAATGTTGGTGAAGAGCTCTATCCCCTCCAAGATCATGGGCATATTGGTGAGACTAAATACATAAAGCATATAACGATTTGTGTAATATAATATTCTGAGTTTTTGCAATTCACAGTTTTTATTCTTTTTGAGGAATTCATTTTTTTCTGAAAGTGAGATGAGAAAATGAGTAAGGTGTGTGTGTGTCTGTAAAAACTAGTATAAAAACAATAAGGCATGGTTCTTGTGAAATTCCTCTGTCCATAAGAACAGCCAAAAACATTTTAAGCTTTGGACACCTGCAAATTAACTCCCTCTTTGCTCTTTGATTAAATGTTGTTTACCATCTTCTGGAACAGTATGTTAACACCAATGAGCTGAATAGAGTGGTTACCCGTCCATCACTCTTAACTCTAAACAGCAGCCACAGCCTCTCTCCACAGTGACCACGTCATCAATCCTGAGCCGGGCCTGCAGTGAGACAGTCTGGGCATTAATGTCAACACTTCATTAACACAGGCAGGGAATGGGGCCCGAGTATGATACACATAACCTAGAACCCAGACTGCAGCTCTGCTACTGGCCTAGACTCTTCTGTGGAAAAACTGAGTATATTTAGACACCTGCTGTGCAGAGCACTCCTGCTTCTGGGAAGATGCGATGGACCATGTCCTGTCATATTCCAGCTTTATTCTCACAAAGTCACACATACAAATTGTGTCCAACCAAACCTAGCAGCTGCACGTTCAAATGGTTATTCAAACAGTTCATGGAAAGTCAATAAAATAAAATGAAATAAATAAATAAAAATAAACTAGGACTGGGTTCATGTATCTATATACAGTATATATATATATATATATATATATATACACAGAGAATCAGAAATGCTGTTTGTTTCATAACAAATCAACATATTAGAAATATTTCTGAATGATCGTAGACTAGAGAATGGCTGTTAAAAGATTTCTGTTAAATTGTACTTTATACATTTTATTTGTTTTGTAATAATTTGCATAATACTTTTGGTTTTACTGTATTTTTGATCAGATAAATGCAGCCTTGGGGAGTATGAGAGACTTCTTTCAAAAATAGAAAAAAGTCTTACCAACCACAAACTGTCACGCGTACTACTTTTTGATTGTGCTTAGTTTCTGTTTGCTGGGTCTTTAGGTTTGTTATTTTCAATCACATGCGTTTCTTTGTCTTAGGTTCCCACCAGTCATCAGTTGTCATGGACACTCTAATCATCACACCTGTCCATTATCATCTGATTATGAATGTGTATTTTAGTTGCTCTGTTTTAGCCTTTGGTTTTTATTAAGGCTTGCGTGTACCATTATTTTGCCTTCATTTTTGTGAGTTTGGGTTCATTAATGGACTCTTGTTTACTGAAACCATTTTGAACCATCCTCCATCTTCTTAACACAAACATCTGAAGTGCAAATTATCATATTCATGACTCCTTTAAAATTTTCTTAAACTTGCAATTTAAATATACACATTATTTAAGCCCAGAAATTAACTCCTAAGTACCGTGATTCAGATCCTGTCCACATATGAATGGTCTCTCACCAAGTGCTAATCTAATTTTGCTCAGTTCTCATAACAATCAGATGTCTGCTGGAGCAAAAGTATACTTCTCACCATCTGGGATGACCCGCTTTCCTGCATAGATCTGCATCGCCCCAAGTTCCCAGCCCTCTGACCTGACCCATGATCTTTGTCCTGTGACCCCAGACGCAGCCATTAGCATCAGAGATAGGGGGTGTAACTGGACACTCACTATTACACAGCGGGTGATTAGAGCAGGACTGGAGAGCACAGGTATCATGACCTTTCACCCGATAATGAAATTAGTGCTTAGCAGCTTATATTCAGGGTCAGAGAAAAAGGTCAAGCGCGAAAAAGAGAAGTCCTTATTACCAGTCTAGGCTGCCAAGGTCTTGAGGAAATAAGGAGAGATAAGGACAATCTACACACTGCTAATGAGGAACAGACTGGTGGCTCAGACAATGAAAGTATGGAGAACTTTGGCCAAGAAAGTATTACTGGTTAAGCATCCAAACACAACTACTGTGGAGCCATACTCGTAAACTCCTGTTGTTTTTCTAGAAAGGCTAACTTCCACCAATACAAGGGTAGGCGGTGACCCACCTGACTTTTGTTTGCTGTATAGGTGTGAATCCTCATTGTGTTGAGTAACTAACACAATGAAGTGCTACTTACTTATCCCGACCAAGTTCTACATTGTCATTTTTAAAAATCAAAATGAATTGCACATGCAAAACTGTTGAGAAAGCTGAGATAACCAAACAGCTCTCTTGCTCACAAATTGGTGAAAAGCTTGATTCATTCTAGTAAATCAGTTTATTCTATACAGCTCTATCTCTCCAAAGTGGTGTTGGAAAGTATGATTCATTCTAATGAATCAGTTTATTCTAAACAGTACTTTCTCTAATAACTTTTTTAATAAGTTTCACTTTAAAATACATTTTAATCAGATTTTAATAATGTTTTTTTGTCATGGTTTAAATCAGTATGCTTAATTTGATGTGTTGACTAACGTACTAAAGCACATGTAAATCCAGGGACGTAGAGTTAATTTGGAAGAAGTTTGGCCAGGCGGAAATTGACTTTTTCGCATCCGAGGAGACATCGCATCCCTCTGTCCACTCTGGTTCTCCCTCACGCACCAGCTCTGTCTCCTCCATTTGTGTTCGTGGACCATGAAAAGCTCAATTTTATTTGCCCTGTTCAATGTTACATTCACAGGACTGTTCAACGGTGTAAACCAGAGCTTCGGTTCACTCAGACAGGGTTCCCCAGCTTCCAAGCAGATATTGAAGGGGACCTATTATACAAAATTCCCTTTTACATAGTGTTTGATCATAAACGTGTCAACAATGTGTGTGCACAACCACCCTATAATGGTAAAAATACATCCACTCCTTTTTTTTTTAAATCCCCATAAATTATAAGTATTGTCTCAGAATGAGCTGCTTGCAAGTGATGTCACATTGCACAAGCCCCACCCACGACAGACAGACTCTTCCCTATTAGCATGTGTAATTGTTTCCCAGAGGATTTAACAGCAACATTTAAGTCATAATGTATTCTTATTAAAGCTACAAAAGTTGACTAACATCCAACTCTCTGCTTTGGGTGTGTGTGCTCAGAAAACCATATATCATAAGTGTATACTCTTATAGCTTTAAAACGCATGGAGATAATAAACTTTAATCATGATGAACTGCAAAATCACGTGACCATGACCACGATAGAGATGATAATCAATTCCAAACAGCTTTTGGCAGAGTATCACAAGACAGTAACCACTGTCAAGGTTCCGCCCTCTTCTGGAGAGTGGGGTGGGGAGCAGCAGCTCATTTGGATTTAAAGATACATGCATAAAAGCAACATGATTTTCCTTACCCTGAAAAATTGTCATTGGCAACATGGTATAATAAATGATCTGTGGGTTTTTTCAGCTGAAAATTCATTGACACATTCTGGGAATTCCTGAGACTTCTATTACATCTTGTAAAAAGGGGCATAACAGGTCCCCTTTAAGTAAGTGGATATTGGATGCTATGCCTAAGGACCATGAGGCACATCACCTTCCTTTGCCTCTGGCTGGAAGGTCTCAGAGTACAGTTCTCTCAAAAGAGAATTTCTAAGGTTAAGACTGTAATAAAGGTTCCCCGAGAAGGAAACAAAATGATGCGTTGTCTTGCAACACTGCCTGTATGCCTGTCAGTGACTTGCTTCAGCCAGTCAGAAGCGGATACTGTTTTTTTCCGGGTCTCCTTTGTGGCTGCAGTACACTGTCACACGTTAGGTGGTGTTGTGCCATTGACATTGGACATATTTGGACGCAATCAAGTAGGAGTGATCCCATAGCATCGTTCCCTTCTCATGGAACCATATCCATCATATCCGCTGATTTGTGCCGCAAATGCTTTGAGTACATTGGGTAGCACAATTTAACCAGATTCCAAAGACAATAGAAGTAAATTTGAAATTGCATAACAAGATCTCTAAAATTCTATTTGATGTATTTCCTTATATGAAGTATATTATTTCTGTAATAAGTACTGTTTTTAACAGTTTGATAATGTGTACCTTATTTCCCTGCATATAACTCGCAGGTTATACCAGATTTTACAAACCCCGCGGGGGGGTTGTGCGGGTTATATAAGGGTGCGGGCTATCTCACAAATCTATTACACGTAATAATATTTCAGAAGGTTTTTTGCGGTATTTTCTTTCTGCTTTTCTTTCTTGCGAGGGTTGTTGTCTCTGGCGCTTGTACTATCACTCTGACAGCTGGCGCTGATAGGCTGTCTGACCTGTCAATCATGCAAGACGACGTGATTGGCTGTGCTGCATGAGGGCGTGCTCTTCTCATCTCATCCGATGATCAACACCTGTAAAATATGCTTCTTAAGGACGTGCTGCTGCACAGCGGGAGAGACTGTTTTTTCTTTTTTTGTTCTGATTCTGACTTGTGTTTGTTTTCTTCTTGTTTGAATTCAACATTTGAAATTCGAAATGTGAACTTACACAAAAAAAGTTCATCAATTTATGGGTGCGGGTTATATACGGGTGCCGGTTATGCCAATGATTTTTTACACAAACCCCCAAAACCAGCGGGCTATATGAGGGTGCAGATTTTCTGCGTCTGCGGGACAATACGGTACTCATTTTTTACAGTGTACAGTAAATTGTACAGACAGTCCAAAAGGTTTTACCTGTTTAACTTTTAGGTTACTCTTTTGAACATACTTATTCACCAGCATGCATTAGAGAGTATTTACAAAAAATAAATAGCTTAGAGCCTTTAAAAAAAAAAAATCTGTATTTCAGAGATTAAAAAATATATATATTTTGGTTAGTCTCAATGCTGTACAGTACTACTCTGGTTTGTTCTGAAGTTCTCTTTGGTTGTGACCTTAACAGCTGTTTGTCAGAAGTGCTGTGGTTTCAGATCAGGCCGACAGTCTTAAGGAAAGTCAAGGGCCGGAGGATTGCTTTCATCTTTCATACTGTGATTGTTATTTCATGAGCTCGTCTCTCCACACAGGATTTTTGAGTCAACAAGGATGTATGCGTGATGCTGTGGCCTCTTGCAGTACTGGGTCATGAGTCAGTGTTATGACACCCAGGACTCCTCTAGAAGCTCTTGTAGACATGCCTGTTCCATAACCCTGCTCCCAGGGGCCCTGACTAACATCCTGCAGAGATAAACAACTGCCACCCTGAGCGAGGCGTAAGTCTTGAGAGCATGCTCAGTCTAGCACTTCACAGTGCTGATTCAGCAGCTCAGCTATGTAGATAAGAGCAGCTTAATCTCTGAGTGCCTGTGTTTGACAACATGTCAGTCAGATGAGTTTGTGGTGTTGTGACTGCAAAGAAGTTTAATTTGCAGGAGTCTGTCTGACCGACAAGTAACATTTTTAACATATACATAATGCATCAAACTGAATGAATGGGTGCTTTCCAGATGTTTCAAGAGTATAAAAATGATTGAATGATCTTTCATCATACTTTCTATTTCAAAGAACTGTTATAAACAAATGGTTAAATGTCATGGATTCTGTAATTGTTTTAGTCAAACATGTTTGTGCTAACAAGGAATATTCCTGTATTTAATTAATTATATTAAATAATCAAATTCAATATCTCTCTTTGGTCTTTTTCAGACAGGGGCAATTTCTTTTTTTCTGAAGAGGTCAGGTAAATTTGTTTTTGTTATTTTGTTATTTTTTTTATTAGAGCTCTTCTAATTTATTTAGACCATTGTAAAATAATGTAGACCTACATTTCTGCACCTTTTTAGTCAACTTTCTGGGTAAAATGGACCAACAACGGTAGGCTTTTCAAATTACTGCCAGCTGGCATCCCATTCAACATAAAATTAAATTAATAAGGTGAGCCAAATCCTGCTAACTGCTCAAAGTAATCACTGTAATAAAAGCATCCTTTCTCACCTTAATTAATATCTTCCCTTAAAAAAAAAACATTTTAGACTGTGGAACAGGCGGTGATGCTACGAAAGTGCTTGGTCTAGGTTCGGTTTTGGCCTGTGTTATATCCTGCTCCCATTAACTGCACACTTTTGATTTCTGTTTCAAACACAGATGGCAATAGGGAGCCCAAACTTCAATACTGCACCATTAACGAATAAAATATATATGTATAGGGGAGTTTGGTTATGTCGACGGCTTCGGGGGTTCGAAAAAGGCGTCAAGATAACAGAGCGCTCGACTTATCATCCTTGTGTGGAGAGATCGGCTTGTGGTCGTTTGGGGGTGTTGGCATGGGTTTCTGGTTGTTAGCGGAGCGATTGACCAACAGTCCTGTCGTCCGTCGTTTTTTTTTTTTTTTTTATATACAAGTTTTGTCTGCGAGCCATATGCAGCCATCAAAAGAGCCACATATGTCTCCCGACCCCTGGTTTAGTGAGATAACCAACATCCAATATGGCGATTTATTTGATGAAGCGATCGGCATGCTATAAAAATATACATACACTGTATATGTTTGCTAACAACAAAAGGCATATGTGCACCAACTATACTGGATTTACCAGTATACAATAAAAAAACTCCTTCGATTCTCGATAAAAACCATTAATTATATTCTCCAACATTGCAAACACAATGATCGCTCACAGCGTAAACAGTCATAACATATTCGTGAGGTCATCACGCTCTACTAGATTGCATACTTTCTTGTGTTCTGCCTGTCTAATATGCTGTCTCAACAAATTCAGCTTCGTCCCGTCTTTTAATAACCGTGTTCCCGCAGCGGTGCTGAGTAGAGCTCACTTCAGAACAAAAGCAGGATGTGCTTGTGTGAGTGTGTTCGTTCATCTAAGCCTCATACTCATTGGTCGTTACCGCTCATTACTGACCAATGTCAAAATATCTGAGAATACCAATCAAATCAGAGAAGACATGCTTTATGTGCACACAGCGGATGAGGATTTGGGATGGGGCTGGACCCACGGCAGCTCTCATACGAACGTGAATGTGCTTACAGTGCCACACAGGACTCTCTAAAGTGAGAGTAAAGCATCACTGACAGAGCGACCAGGACCGTGATCCACGTGCAACGCAAACTCAGCGCATGCGCAGTGAACTAGGTATTCTCTTGACTCACGAGATAACCATGTGAAGTGACGACTTTGTCCCTCTTTTTTGATCGAGATACTAGTGTTCGGCGACATTAAGGAATTGACATTAAAGAATCGAAAATACTAAGACAAATAGGGAGTTTGGCGTTTCCACTTCAAAAACGTCAACATAATATGATTGGCGAGTTAACCTCCACTGTATATATTTGTACTTTTAAACTACTATTTACATTCTAAATCTTATTTTGTGGAACACAAAAATATATATTTTGAAGAATATTGGTAACAATGTTTTGGTTATATTATTGACTTCCATTGTATGGACAAAAAAAAGTCTAATTATCTCCTTTTATGATTTACAGAAGAACAAATCATTTAGGTTTGAAATAACAAGTGAGTGAATCATTTTCAATTTTGGGTGAACTATCTTTTAAATATATACTTCATGTTTTAGTTGTATAATTAATCGCAACCAGAGCACATGACCTTCCATAACATCCGCATTCAGACAACAGACGCTGCCATCTTTGTAACTACAGAGAACCCAAACACATCAGAATCAGTAAAAACATCACAGGCATTCAATGTTAATAAGGGTTTAGAGAACTAATCCAATCTAAAGCTTTTGTCTCACACACACACACATAAATACAGAGAGGAATATTTGAACATATGACAATAAATAACACTGAGAATATTGCTATAATGTATAATGAAAGTTTTGATCAGTCATAGTTTAATCTCTGCCCTACAGGGTTTTATGGGAAAACATTGCTGGACCCATTGCAGGTGGGGACAGTAAAATCCAGCAGTGGTCTAATTTTAGCGTGCATCTTTAATTGTTCAACACATGACATATGACCTCATAAACAGCTCAAAGGCATTTGTAGAGTCAACAAAAGACAGGAACTTATTGAAGGAGAAAATGGACACAGTGCTGTATGACAACCCACGAAAACAGCAGAATTTTTTTTTTTTAAATTAAGCACACACAGACTTTAATCCTCTGCATGTCCTGTTTACTTAAAAACATTCTGAATGTTTTGACCTTGCCGGTATCTATAAACTGTAGATGGAAGTCCCCTTGTACCCAAAAGCCCCTCTGGAAATGAGCTGCAATGAGATGAACTGGCATGAACAGGGAGAGAAAAAGAGGGAGACTATTTTTGGCTTGGCATGACATGATGTGGATTGCATCAGTTCTATTAGATAAGAACAGCCGTGTGGACTGCACACAGACTATCTTCATTTTATCTCCCGTTGTCTTCATCTCTTTCAGGAGGTCAGCTCATTAAGAGGCCTTACGAGACATGCATACTAATCTTCAGCGCATCATCTAAGGACAAACCCGTCCGATAAAGCATTGTCATTAATTACACCCAGAAGAGAAAAGATGAGATGTGACGAGAAGCAGAAAGAAGAGGAAAACCGTTGGTGAGAGAAGAGAGAGAGAGTGATTAAAGGACTCTCACACATGGCCTCAGGTGAACCTGGTTCATGGTGTTCTTATCATCTTCCTGTGAGGGAGTGAGGAGAGAAAAGTCATTAGTTTGAGTTCTGTGTCTGTGCTGGGGGGGGGGGGGGGGGTGCAGTCCTTTGGTCAGGTCAGACACAGTCCATGTAACCACAGTTGCAACAGAACATTCATCTCAGGAGGAGATTAAGGTAAAAAGGACAATTCATCCAAAATGAAAATTCTGTCATCATTTACTTACCCTTCTTTCTTCTTTTTCCATTAAATTTAAAATGAGAAATTTTGAAGTATGATCACGTTGCTCTTTTGAGAGCATACAGTGAGCAGGGCCCATTTGAACAAGCAATTTGAATAACTTACAACTAAATATTTGAGCATTGCACCATTAAACCGTCGTTGAATTCCAGACCTATGTATAATCTAAATATCTATAAAAGCCTCCAATCAGAAATAATGGTTGGAATACAATAGCAGTCTGATTAAATCACTAAATTCAGGTTTTACCTGACATACTTCAGTCCTTTAGATATGCACGATGCTGTTGACATTTACACTTCACATTTTGTATTTTATATTTTGTGTATATTTTGCCAAATTTCAACTGGTCAAATAAAACAAGAGAAAATCACATTTTATGCTGCTCATTCAATGATTTGTTACTTCCCTGACATTTTTATTGCATGCCAATCACATTAGGCAATGACGAGTTAGCCCGACTCTAATGTGCATTCTGTCTCATGATGACCTGCCACAAAAACACCACAAAACTTTGGTGTTTCTGGACCCTTCAGAAATCAACAATCTCTGGGGGTCCCACTAGGTTCTTGAGATACACCCAGCTACAATTCCAGAGTTAATTCCAGAGACCACTGGCCTGGATCCCGAGCCACTAATACCTACACATCCCACCCAATGCCCTAATCAAACATTAGTAAACAAATTAATATATCTCTGTCATTGAATAAATACATTGATGTTGATGTCAAGTCACCTTTATTTATCAATTATTTATATTGACCTTTATTCATATTTACAATCGAGATGGTTTCAAAGCAGTAGTCACAGGAAAACAATACTGTTATAAAAGTATGTAGCTGAAGTGCGATGCGGAGATAGGACGTGCGAAGAACCAGGAATCAAACTGAAATACTTTAATTATAAAACAAAACAAAAGGCACGCAAGGGTGCAAACACTGAGAATACATCCACACGATGAACATACAACATAACGTGAACAATTGACAACTGGGGAGTGAACATGGAGAATCTAAATGCTGGCTGTGATTAAACTGAAACACAAAACACCTTTGACTAATAAGTGAAGAAGGGGACTGAGTGACGGTGAGATGAGGAACAGGGAACATGTGACAAGGGCAAGGCAAACTAATACTAATACTGTGACAATAACATAAACGTGACAAATACAAATAAAGTTTGTTTTGGCTGTACAGCAGCTTTAGAAGAGCAGGCCAATCAATAATATTGATGAATATTAAGTGTTAAGTGTCCCCAACTAAGCCTGCCAGGCGACAGGAACCAAAACTCCAGGAGGTGACAGAATGAAAGAAGAATAAAATGGAGAAAGAAAGAAAAAAATACTTGGGAGAAACCAGGCTCAGTCGGTGGACCAGTTCTCCTCTAGCCAACAAACAGTGCATGATTATTTTATGAAAAACATTTCAGGTCAAAATATTAAATCCAATTTTACTTCTTTAAAATCAAAAAAAATGTATTAAAAAAAAAAAACACTTTGGAACACATGCTGGCTTACATGGTGCCAAATGAGACTGATTCTTGTATTGACACAGGGCAAATAATTATAATTTGCCATTTAAGCTTCTTAAACTTTTCTGTATGCATATACTGTAAACTATAAACTGCTGTGTCTCCAAAATAGCTAACACAACACGGAGAGTTGAACCACATTTCAGCATTTAATAGAGCATAACTTGTTGATGTACAGTGGTCAGTCCAGTCTCAAAGGAGGACTTTTAAGTGGATTTGCACATAAAACTTATGAAAACTGATATAGCGCCACATCATATGAACCAATAGTCCAAACACTGCTGACACAAGGCGTTTCAAAGCCAACAAAAAGATGCTTTCAGGGAGTCATGTAAGCAAAGTCTTCTGACAACTATAATAAAATATTATGACTTCAAGAAAGCCATTGTTGTGCAGGAGTATTTCAGTTTGAAAAGTTGAGTAAAGTTGTTGTTTTTTAAACAGAACATCACAAAATTGTGTTTCCAGGTTTGATTCAATTCCAAACATGCAAACAAATCACCCCAACAGCACACCATCAAATGTTTGGCACATATTTACCTTGGCTAACTCCTAAACAAACCTAAAGAAGACTGTACCTTCACACACAACATGCAAAAAATTCACCTGAAATGAAATAATAAATGTTATGGTTAGGTGAAAGCAAAAATGCTAGTGTCCGCTCTAGCAATTCCTGCTAATACTAATCTTTCACTAAGTGTCAGTCTTTATCGGCTAATTTGAAAATTGACAGTGTGTAGAGACAAAAACAAGTCAGAAAAGATGTGAGCTTTCAAAGAAACCAAGACATGACTGAAAGACAGTTATCTGTGGAGCCTGTCTTGTGAAATTAGCTAAATGTCACTCAGAGACTAATTAGCTTGAGAGCAAGAAGATGGAGTTAGTGACTCAAGACGTTGTGTTAGACAAACATCTAGTCAAAAGGTTTTCTTCTTTTTTTTGTCTGTGCTTTTGGGACACCAGTCGATTCAATTGAAATGCCAGGTGAGTTCCTTCTCAGAGAAAGAGACAAAAAAGAAGATGGAAAAAGTGAAAAGCCCTTTTACCTCCTAATGGTATCAATAGCCTGCAGTCCAAGTGAACAAGCACTTAGAAAGGGATCAATGGAAGATGAGAGTTAAGTCAACAAGGTGGAAACAGAGACAGAGGAGTCCAAAAGCTAACTTACTCTTACTTCTTTCTCTTTCTTGTTCACTGTTTGTTCTTTACTTTAGTTTGTGAGCCAGTGTTTGTACTATAGACTGAGCACAATACCCTCACGTCCCATCAAAGGCAGGTTATGCTTTTATTACCCCAAAACACTTTGACAGGTTGAGTGAATCCTTAACTCCCTGTTCTCTTTTATCCTTATCAGATTAACATCTGGAGTTTTTGGAGTCAGAGTTTTAACCATTTACTACTGAGAAAGGCCTGTGTTTAGTTACTCACATTGCGTGTCTTTTTGTATGTGCTACCTGTAACAGCTGCTCACTGGGCTGTTTGAACAGTGTGTCTCCATAGTCAAGACTGTGAAAGGCAGGTCGGTTGGCTGAAAACAGTAAACGGAGCACAATGCCATGGCCCAGTCATGAACTCTGGTGTATAATATCCCTACCTAGCGGACAATTGACAGGTTTGGTGAGTCAGAGGATGTTAAAAGACACACACTCTGGTTTGGCAGCTGTTATGACACAATACAGCCACACGTGACACAGAAACAGTTTACATCTTTATATTCCCTGATGAAAAGACCATAGCCTGTCACCAGCATATGTTGTGTTTGGGGGGTGATGGTGTGCCAGTATCTCCATAAGGCTTCTGAATAAGGTTAAAGAGGTAGTTTAAAATTACAATTCTAAAATTCAGAGTTTTGGGTGAAGGAATGGAAGTGAGGACTTTTATTAATAAAAATAAACAAAAGTACAAACAAGAACTACCCCAAGGGGGAAACACAACTCAGCTTAACTAAACTTGACTGGAAACTTCTGTTTTGGGGTCATAGGTCAGTGCTGTCAGTGACCATTGACAGCTCTGACAGTTGTCACATGGCATATGGTGTGGCGTGTGGGGTTTGGTAAAAACAACATTTGTAAACACAAAACCGAACTACATAATTGTACAATGTGATCTGGTGCACTCCGAGGCTGCACCATGGTGGGCACCAGCATGTGTGAAAACAGCCTAAACTGAAACTTCATTACAAATGTGTAATTGTTTTAATTACAATGACAATAAAGTAGTTTAGTTTACCATACACGCTTGTCGCTGCACGTTTGGCAGTAAATCATATTTTCCATCACAATATAAGTAATTCTGAAATAATATATAAAAATATACCTGTGTCTTCTGTCACAGTCATGTCACACTCCTCCTGTGTGTCCCTCCTGTGTTGCCGTAGTCTGTCATGTAACCACTCCCTCCTGTTTGTTGCCAGCTGTTACTTGTTATTCCTGCCTATTTATTCCGTCATGTTCTCCATTGTCTTTGTCTATTGTTAACGTCATGTTGGATGTCGTGTCGAGTGTGTGGATGCCGCTTTCCTCCCGTGATCTCTTTGCACTATGCACTTTGCACTATGATGTGCCGTTTTGTTGTCTGAATAAAGTGTTTTGGTTTGTATCTCCTCGTCTCCTGCCTGTCTCCGAATCGCATACTGCACCATCACGTAACACTTATTTACATAGGTCAGAAAATCTTCAAAATTCAACTAATTTGATTTCATCATAAATACAAATATATACATTTTTATGTAATGGCTATTAACAACAGTGCTTGAAGTCGACTGGTACGCACTGCTATGCAGTAACGGGACTTAGCGCACCCAAACTTTTTCTTGCATAACGGCAACTCATGTTACATTAATGGCAATCTGAACCAAGCAACATGCAATTACATGTTCAGAAACATTATATTCAGTTTGCACTTAAGTATCTTATTTTAAAGTATATATTTTCCAAATGAATTAAAGTATTGCATAAAAATATTTAAAGTATTGTACAGTATACTTTTTATCCTTTTTTTCTTACAGTTTTTGGGCAGTTGCATTGAATGGTCATTTCTGATTTGAATAGCTTTGTACCAGTTTTAAGATACTGTCATGATGACTCTGTATCCTTTTGAAAGCTTGAAAGTTCCAATTCAAAATTATTATAACTGCATGGAAATGAATGACATCTAAATTTGTCAAAATGTCTCTTTTTTAAATAAAGTTATATAGATTTGGAATGATATGTTGAGAAATCATTAGAGTCGTCTCTTTTTTTTCTCATTTGAATTTCTATTTCTTTAATCAGCTTATTTTGTTGATTAGCAGTGCAGCTAAGTCTGTTGATTGGCTAGTACAGCCCTAAACCTACAACTACCAGCATAAACGTCTCGGGTTACGTATGTAACCCTGGTTCCCTGATGGGAACGAGACGCTGCGTCAAAGCGCTAGGGGAAATAGCCTTGCGTCAGTCACGTGAAGATCTGTGCAACCAATGAGAGACGAACGCATGTGAATGCGTCACCGCCGGTGACGTCATGAGGAAGAGCATAGAGCGCGTCCGAAACCCGGAAGCGCCAGCAAAGAATGTCTGAAGCGGGCACGGAGGCGCAAGGAGCTGAGGCAAAGACACAGCGTCTCGTTCCCCTCAGGGAACCAGGGTTACATTTGTGACCCGAGACGTTTCCTTTCAGGGAACTCGAGCTGCGTCAAAGCGCTAGGGGAACGCTATACCAACGGCACCTCATCGACGCCGGCATCCGGGTGTGTCCCAGCTCACTGAGAGAGCACCCTGGTTCCTGGGGCGGCATCGAGGTCCAATTGGTAAAACCCCATGAATGTGAGGACCAGCCAGCCGCAGCACAAACATCACACAAGGAGACTCCGGAGAGGAGAGCCTTGGATGCCTGCATGCTCCGAGTGGAGTGGGCCCGGACCCTCAAGGGAGAAGCATGTCCGGCCGACTCGTAAGCTAGACAGATAGCCACGACTATCCACCTGCTTAGGGTTTGCTTGGAAGCTGGAGCTCCCTCAGGAGCCCCAAAGCAAACGAACAGTTGGTCCAACCTACGCCAAGTGGCAGTCTTGTGACGTAAGCGTCTAGTGCTCGCACTGGACAGACCTTGTTCTTGCTCCTACTCATGATCGCCAAATGGGGGGAGGGCAGAAGGCCTGCAGCATGACAGACCGAGCCACATTAGTGGGAACCTTGGGAACAAAGCCTGACCTCGGGTGGTTTTTCCATCCCGGGCCGAACTCGAGGCATGAGGGAGCCACCAAGAGGGTCTGAAGATCCCCAACCCTCTTAAGCGAGGCAATAGCCAGCAAAAGAAGGGTGTTAAGAGAGAGAAGCTGAAAACTCCTCTAAGGTTCA
This sequence comes from Rhodeus uyekii, assembly GCA_037043235.1. Lineage (NCBI taxonomy): Eukaryota > Metazoa > Chordata > Actinopteri > Cypriniformes > Acheilognathidae > Rhodeus > Rhodeus uyekii. The sequence continues at coordinate 1,824,007 of JAWRVZ010000136.1, forward strand.
AAAGGGTGCCTGGGACAGGCCTTGGAGTACCACAGACCAGTCCCAGCAGGCACCCTAGTCTGTGCCGCAGGTCTCAGCCTTAGTGTGCCAAGGAGGAAACGAGTGACTAGGGGGTCCCTGCCCAAGGATACCCCAACCCAGAGGTACGTGGCAAGCCACTATGGCAGCCACATAGACCTTCAAGGTAGAGGGGGGGGGGGGCAGCCCTGCCGCAAATCTTTCTTACAGAAACTCCAGCACTTTGCCTTACTTGACAGGTTACTTGGTTCACCTGCTTTTCGCTACACCAAGACATGAAGATCAAGGCATAGAGTTTCCTCGTGGAGGGAGCTCTGGACTGAAAAAATTGTCTCTACGACCTCAGCTGAGAGACCGGATCCTATGAGCTGTACCCCCTAAGGGGCCAGACCACAGCTACATTAGCTCTGGGTGGAGGTCAGCAACCCTCCGCCTGGGCCAGAACTCCCGGGAGCAGAGTGATCTGGGGAAAAGTCGTACAAGCGTAGCCTCGGTCACGCCTGTACCATGGCATCCCGCCCCAGAGGCACTGGATGTTTAAACGAAAGCCACAGAGGGCAGAGAAAATCTTACGGAGGCAAACAGGTAAACCTGTGCCCTGCCATATCTGTCCCAAATCTGCTCCAGATAAGAAGGGGACCAAGAGTTCTAGCCCTCGGGGAGAACCCCTGGTTTTCAGCCACCACTGCAGGGGTCTCGTGCACAGCCGGCCCAGTGGAATAACGCTGGAGCCGCTTCATGAGCCCTAACACCCTCTAAAGTGTTTCACGTGAGTGGCTGCCCCTTGATACTCTTGACGGCTGAACGAAAGGCCTGAATGCGCCCGGGGAAGAGCCGAGCAGACATGGCCACTGAGTTCAAAGTGACTCCCAAGAAAGTGGTTCTCTGCGTGGGAGAAAGTACACTCTTCTTGGTGTTCAGCCCTAAGAGTGTCACTCGTCCTTAACGGCTAAACGAAAGGCCTGGATGTGCTCGGGGAAGAGCCGAGCAGACATGGCCACTGAGTCCCAAATGACTCCCAAGAAAGTGGTTCTCTGCGTGGGAGAAAGTACACTCTTCTTGGTGTTCAGCCCTAAGGATGTCACTCGTCGCTTAATGGCTAAACGAACGGCTTGGATGCGCTCGGGGAGGAGCCGAGCAAACACGGCCACTGAGTCCCAAATGACTCCCAAGAAAGTGGTTCTCTGAGTGGGAGAAAGTACACTCTTCCTGGTGTTCAGCCTTAAGCGCTCAGGGTGCGTGGGCATCGCCCCGTGACCTTGATTGCGAAGTGGGTTACCCTTCAGGGAGAACCCCTGGTTTTTAGCCACCACCATGAGTGGCTGGCCCAGCTTGATGCTCTTAACGGCTAAACGAACAGCCTGGATGCGCTCGGGGGAGAGCCGAGCCGACATGGCCACTGAGTCCCAAATGACTCCCAAGAAAGTGGTTCTCTGCGTGGGAGAAAGTACACTCTTCTTGGTGTTCAGCCTTAACCCCTGCTCCTTTATGTGCGGGCACAGCATCTCGATGTTGTGCTGCTAACTGCGGCGACTTGGCCAGGATAAGCCATAGTCGTCGACATAGTTTAGGACACGATAGTTCCTTGCAAGTGCAGCGGAGCTTAGAGCAACGTCCACTCCTAGGTGAACGTGCGGGGCAAGAGCACCAGACCAAAAAGGAAGCACCGATACTGGTACGCCTTCCCCCCTGAAGGCGAACCACAGGAACTTCCCACTGTGGAAGGATGGAGCCGAGGGATTATGCGTCTCTGATGTTGACCATGCCCGACCAGTTATAGGACCTGATCTGTACTACGATCTGCTTGAGCGTTATATCTCATTCATTTTGAATTTTAGACGCATAACTGGAATTTAAGGCCGCAACCCTCCATCCTCCCATGGAACTATGTAGTACCGGCTGTAAAACCCGGACTTGCTTTCCGCGAGGGGTACATACTCGATGGCCCCTTCCGCCAGCAAAGTGTCTACTTCTTGTTCCATGACCAGAGCCTGCTGAGCGCCTACCACTGACTGTAGGACCCCCGAGAACCGGTGTGGTGAAACCCCGAACTGGATGGCATAGCCGGAGGTTACCGTGCGCAGGACCCACTGAGAGATACCGGGTAGCCGTGACCACGCAGCCCGGAATTCTACTAGGGGAACCAGTCTCCCAGGGCTGGTCTCTGGTACTGTGAACATATCCACCACTGAGCCGGGGCTTTCGGAAACACGGGTGGACTGCTCTAGGACCCTCCTTAGAGGAGGTGGTTTTCCCTTGGCGGGCTGACTCTGGAGCTGCACATGGGAGACACCACCATGTTGCGGCTTGGCGTCAGGGATGCTTAGTCTTGGCCTTCTTGGCGTCAGGACAACCCTCAAATCACCCTTTCTACCAGCGGAATGGACTTGAACTTGTCGGCCCGACCTTCCGGGGTTTACCGGAGGAAGACGGGTAGCGACACTCTGTTTCTGAGCGGCCCTGTGTGAGGAGCTTTGAGACAGCGCTTGACTGGCGGTCTCACGTGGAGGGCGGCGGGGAAGAACTTTACTGAACGCCGCCTGCTGTCGTGCAGCCTCCTGGACAAATTAAGCCATAAGTGTCTCTCCGTGGCCACCAGAGCTGCCATGGAGCGACTGACAGAGTAGGCCGTCTCCCTAGTGGCCCGAAGAGGCAAATCCACGGTCCGGCGCAGCTTGCCACTGCCTCCGGACCGATACCGCCGCCCTCGTTGAGGTCCCCTAGCAACTCAGCCTGATAGGCCTGCAGCAGTGCCGTAGTGTGTAGGCACGCCGCAACCTGACTTGAAGCTGAGTATGCTTTCCCCACCAGAGACGACGTGACGCGCATCAGCTTGGAGGGGAGCGCCGGAGCTTTAATGGAGGACGCAGACTAGGGAACGAGGTAACTCGCAAGAGCCTCGTCCACTTTCTGCATCCCCCCATAACCATAATGTTGAGCCCCGACAAGATTAGTATACATCGCACTATGTGGTGTATGAACTTTTTCGGAGGCTGGCTTTCTCCAAGATCTAGATACCTCGGCATGTAAATCAGGCAGAAAGGGTATAGCTCGGCGCAGGGGAGTGACGCGAGCAGGCAGGTAACGCTCGTCTAAAATACTCTTTCTAGGACGAGTGCTCCTGGTCTCCGCCGGCCAATCAATCTTCAGACGAGAGACCGCTCGCGTCACAACCTCAACTAACTCCTCAAAAGCCGGCGAGGAGGGTGGCGAATCCTCCCCGACCGGGTCAACACTAGCTAGATCCATCTCACTTTCTGAACTCGATAAAGCTAGTGTTGGAGTCCCAGCACGAACATCTCTCGGGGAGTGCTCGTGACTGGGACCCGCCTGATCTCGTGAGGGCTGAGATAAGGGAGGACCCATCCCAGCTGCCTCAGCGAGATCCATTTGTGATCCCCAGGACTGAGAGTGCCGCAAAGCCTCGGCTGCTGCAGGTCCCGAACCGCAGGGAACACTAGCCTGAGCGACCTCGTTACAGACCGCCAGGTGGGAGCGGAGAGCATGCAAAGAGAACCTCTCGCAATCCTTACAGCCGGCGTTCTCAAGCGCCGACCGCGCATGCTCCACTCCCAAACAGATAACACACATAACATGTGTATCCTTATCCGTTATAAAACGCGGACAAGGATAAACACATGGTCTGAAATTCTGTTCATTCGCCATTTTTCACACTCAATATTCCTGATTTTTAAACTATCTTAGTCTCAAAATCACTCTCACACAGACATACAGCACGCTGAAGACATTCAGAGCTGGCGCTTCTGAGTTTCAGATGCGCTTTATGCTCTTCCTCATGACGTCACCGGCATGTGCCGGCGGTGACGCATTCACACGCATTCGTCTCTCATTGGTTGCACAAATCTTCACGTGACTGACGCAAGGCTATTTCCCCTAGCGCTTTGACGCAGCTCGAGTTCCCTGAAAGGGAACTAGCCTGAAAATACATCCTGGTCTTTTTAGCAGGATTAACAATGGGTTAAATTGAGAAAGAGGGAAGAAAAAGACAGACAGAGAAGGCAGACAGAATCCTTGCTTCTAATAATTAAATTGGCTCATATTTAACCTATAGATACTGCCTGTCTTCCAAAGATTCCAAACCACAAGGGGGTTTTAACCTCTCCACAAAAACACTGTACTCTCACCAATGAAAACATGTTTGTTCTTGTTTAAAGAAAGGTAAAAATGCACAAGTACTGATATAAATCTCCACTAGACACTAGTAGGCAGTGTGCTAAACACACATTTAAATAACCAACTAATCTTACCTAACAGTTACAAGTGCATCCCTAAGGAAAGGCCAGTTTTGTTTCTCACAGAAAGCAGGAGGGTGGGTCATCTCTGATGTCAACCGTCCATTAGCAGGGTGGAGGACAGACAAAAAGTAGTACAGGTGCTTGTGTGCATGTTTCTGAAGCTTGTGCTTCTGGGGTACAGCAGGGTTATAATGAGACAGAAGGACTCAGAAACTGATACAGGCTGCAGGGATCTGACTCACCCTCTCGAATGGCAGTGGGCTTGGTCTCTCTGATAACCGAGCCGGACAAGCTTTGTGAGGCTGTGAGAGGAACAACACATGTCGCTCATCTGATAAGCATTGGGGCACTTTCTGCAGGACACAAACACCAAGGCAACACCTTCTGTCTGCCTGTTTAGCAACCTGACACGGGTTGGAGAGGGATCACTGTATTTAAAACGTCACAGTGGTGGTTTGCTGATTGTTGTGGTGTTAAACATCTGGCGGATTGACGTATCAAGCCTTCCAAGAATACCTTTCCCACTTTTCTGCTTAAAATATGTTTTTGTCTGAAAATTTATTTATTCTCAGGCATGTTTCCTTTCATTATCAACACTGTCTCAGATGTTTCTCCTAAAGTTTATTGGAAGACAAAATACATATGTGACAACTGTTTCATGTGGATTGCATAGTTCAGACAATTCAGTCTTGTAATAATTTGATGAGACATGTTCGAGTTCCATGTAAACTCAGTTATCTTTTGAAAATCTGAGTAAAGTTTGAGAAATTGCAAGAAGATTGGTGTCTTTGTCAAAAGTATGTGTTTCTTGATTTGCTCTCCATTTAGTCTCATGATTAGGAAAAATTCATTTGTGATTTGTCTTTTCTTTAGAATGCTGTCAAATCTTAGCTCAGTCTGCTGAGATCTCTTCTAAAATGTTGTTCCATTAAGCCTCATGTGAGCCTCACCAAAACACACTAAATTTGTACACTATAGTTCATGAACAGGGTGTTTGTTTAAGCACATACACAATTTGTCTCTCTGTTTATGATTTTAATAGACTCAGATTGGGTGATCCTTTTCCTTTGATGATAATGAAGAGAGCCTGGCCAGATAGATGTGGGTAAAAGGCCCAGAAATGTATGCTGCAATACCTTTCTTTTAGGGTGAAAACAAGAGATGTGCTTCCCTCTCCCAGGGGCATTATAGCCTTTCATCAGCACTGGGGCACAGGCTCTGCATCAAGTAAAAAAAGCATACCCTTGTTTTCAAGGGGGTCCAGGGGCATGGTCCCTTGTGAGATTTATTTTCTGCAAAAACAGCACAAAAGCTGTCTGAATACTGGAGACTTTGGGAGCCCTTTAAAACATATTTTTTTATTTGCATTTTCTTCAGTTCACTATACTGCAGCTATGGCCTACAGATGATTTCTCTCGCTAGCAATTTCTTATCTGAGTAAATGTAACTGTGACAGTTTTTCAACTGTCCGGTTTTGAAAAAATAGGAAGGCAGAGTCTGGGATCAGCAGAAGCAATGTCTTTTTATTAGAAGTAACACCAAACAAAAACTCAGCTAGAGGGATTGTAACAAACATAAACAGAAAACTATTCAGTTTTCAACACTGGGCCTTTCATGACACCAACTGGCTGAGTTCCAGCGACTCCTGAGGCAGGCTTCTCTCTTTCCCAGCTTTTAACCTGTCTCTCGACTCAATGAAAAGTGAGAAAACCTGTTGGATTTCATTAACAAGAGGCGTGTCCTTTAACCATTTACTCCCCCAAACTCCTCCTCCGCCTGCATCAGCCTTTAAACCACACCCTGCTAGCCACAGTAACCTAAATGAATTTTACAAGCTAACATTATATACACATATGCTCATTATACCCTCCAATGAAAATTATTATAAATGTTTACTGTCAATTTTGTTTAAGGGTGCATTAGCAAGCATTAGCCTGGCAGATTGCTGGCTTTTAGTCTCTCTCTCTTGCTACTTTGGAAGTAGCCAAACTAAAGAGAAAAGAGGTAAACATATACAGTGGGTACGGAAAGTATTCAGTCCCCCTTGAATTTTTCACTCTTTGATTATTTTGCAGCCATTTGCTAAAATGAAACAATCTACATTGTAAAAAGCGTTATAAAAATAAAGGTGACTTAAAATCATGCATCGGTCAAGTTCATTTTTCCCCTATTTAATGTACACACAGCACCCCATATTGACAGAAAAACATAGAATTTGACATTTTTGCAGATTTATTAAAGAAGAAAAACTGAAATATCACATGGTCCTAAGTATTCAGACCCTTTGCTCTGTATTGAGTAGAAGCACCCTTTTGTCCTAATACAGCCATGAGTCTGTTTGGGAAAGATGCAACAAGTTTTTCACACCTTGATTTGGGGATCCTCTGCCATTCCTCCTTGTAGATCCTCTCCAGTTCTGTCAGGTTGGATGGTAATCGTTGGTGGACAGCCATTTTTAGGTCTCTCCAGAGATGCTCAATTGGGTTTAAGTCAGGGCTCTGACTGGGCCATTCAAGAACAGTCACAGAGTTGTTGTGAAGCCACTCCTTTGATATTTTAGCTGTGTACTTAGGGCCATTGTCTTGTTGGAAGGTAAACATTTGGCCCAGTCTGAGGTCCTGAGCACTCTGGAGGTTTTTTACCCCCACAGCATGATGCTGCCACCACCATGCTTCACTGTTGGGACTGTATTGGACAGGTGATGAGCAGTGCCTGCTTTTCTCCACACATGCCGCTTAGAATTAAGGCCTAAAAGTTCTATCTTGGTCTCATCAGACCAAAGAATCTTATTTCTCAAACTCCAAACTCCATGCAGGCTTTCATGTGTCTTGCACTGAGGAGATGCTACTTTGCTACTCAGCCCACTCTCCCATACACCCCCGACTGGTGGAGGGCTGCAGTGATGGTTGACTTTCTACAACTTTCTTCCCATCTCCCGACGGCATCTCTGGAGCTCAGCCACAGAGATCTTTGGGTTATTCTATACCTCTCTCACCAAGGCTCTTCTCCCCCAATAGCTCAGTTTGGCCGGACGGCCAGCTCTAGGAAGGGTTCTGGTTATGCCACACGTCTTCCATTTAAGGATTATGGAGGCCACTGTGCTCTTAGGAACTTTAAGTGCAGAAGATGTTTTTTTTGTAACCTTGGCCAGATCTGTGCCTTGCCACAATTCTGTCTCTGAGCTCTTCAGCCAGTTCCTTTAACCTTATCATTCTCATTTGCTCTGACATGTACTGTGAGCTGTAAGGTCTTATATAGACAGGTGTGTGGCTTTCCAAATCAAGTCCAATCAGTATAATCAAACACAGCTGGACTCAAATGAAGGTGTAGAACCATCTCAAGGATGATCAAAAGAAATGAACAGCACCTGAGTTAAATATATGAGTGTCACAGCAAAGGGTATGAATACTTAGGACCAAGTGATAGTTCAGTTTTTCTATCAATATGGGGTGCTGTGTGTACATTAATGAGGAAAAAAAATTAACTTAAATGATTTTAGCAAATGGCTTCCACATAACAAAGAGTGAAAAATATAAGGGGGTCTGAATACTTTCCATACCCACTGTATATGATTGTATTTGTTTCCTACTGTATAAATAAAACTCATATCCACCAACATATTACCTATATATAAGGTCAGAATACAATATGTTATATGTCCATTATATGTTCTCTATTTACCCATTTATCCTTATCTGACTCCGCTCCTGCCCTGCCCTTGATGACTTCAATCCAGCTGTTGTTTTGGAAACCCTTGCCATCTCTATGGTTTGGGTAGAATGAGAGCGAGAAGCAGTGAGGGAGGGGGTGAAGCACGGAGAAAAGTAATAAAGAGGGAGTTCACGTCAGTTCAGTGTTGTTGAGTTTTTTTCTTGATACACGAAGCCTCTGTGAGAAAATGAGTCAGCGTTGAAGTGAGTGAGTGGGATAAAGAGAGAAAGCAGTGAGAGAGACGAAAGGAGATGGTGGAAAAGAGAAAGTGGCATTTCAGAAGTGACAGCTGAAGAATCTGCCGAAGCTGATTGGCACATGCTGTTAGCGGCCGCAACGACGGTCAGCTCTCACTCGGCAGACGTGTAACTGCTCATATTAAAAGCCTTACACAGTGGAAAACTGTTGAGGGCTGACGGTGCAAAAGTTATCCTCAAGTGACTCTGTAAACATTCACTTCCTCTCATTACCCCTACACACATAATAAATTAGCAAAAGACATGGAATATTTTAAGATTGCCAAAAGGTCATGAACTTTAAAATTTCATTGTATAAATGGAGGAAGCTAAAATTAGGTGTTAGCATGAGGATTTATAGCCCTCATTGTGTCTCGCCCAAAAGCCGTTCAATAACAGTCTTAAATCATCAGTTCAAATCTGATTGGTTCACTAAATTTCTTTAACTATATTGCTCCAAAAATTAAGAGAACACTTAATCATCACAGTATAACACCAAGTCAATTCAACTTCAGGGACATCAATCTGTCCAATTAGGAATCATAAGTGATTGTGTGAGAGAGAGAGTTACAGAATGGCATTTTTACAAACAGTTAACCCTTTGAGAGCCAGCATGAAAATAATCTTAATAGGGGCATATAAGCTTTAAATGCATTTAGAGGTCAATAATCGATACTTACTGCTGTTTGGTACCGGGATGAAATCCTCAGAGTAATTGACAGACCTTGGACAAAGGCATTGACTGGCCTTCATGTTCTCCAAATCCAATTATAACTTCTTGGACATTATTTGTGAAACAGCCAAGTAGTACCAAATACTACCCAGAAGCTCACAGATGCCCTGATCCAGGCTGATCCCCAGGACACCATCAACCATTTCATGCTGACGTTGAACAGACATTGTTGTGAGTGCATACAGGGACATGGGGGCCATACACACTACTGACTTACATGATGACTTGCAGTGATGAACGTTGGATCAGACTGTAATAGTTTTTTATATTGATTTTTTTGTATGATTTTGAATCCAGCCCTCAATGTGTTGATGATTTTGATTTCCATCGACTGCTTTCATATAAGTTTGTTCATAACAAATTATAGATTGTATAAAAATAAAGATTTTCAAATTTAATATTTCATTCATTGAGATCCAATGCATGATTTAAGTGTTCCCTTAAATGTTTGAGCAGTGTTTTTTCATTTTTTTCTTCTAGACAGGCTATTCAAACTGCAAATTAATGTGGCAAGATCAGATTCTTAAAATAGCAAGTTTGTTAATATCCACAGTGGTTGTCATAGTAATGACAGAATTGCATTATGTGGGTAGGTTGACTGAGTGTTGGAGAGAGTGATTATATTTTTCATTAGGGAAGAATCAAAATCAGAACACAAATCCTAGACAACATTGTAAAAATGGGTAAGACTTGTATATACATTGTTTAATAGAATGTTTAATAAATGTGTGTTCTGCATATTGGTTATTGCAAACTTAAACATAAATAACTGGGGGGTGGGTGGGGGGGATCTGTATTGGTCAATCTATCAGTCACAATTCACTCTGACAAGTTAAAAGTACTTCAACCAGTTGTACTCATGTGTTCGATGCATAATTACATTTAAATGCAGCCAGACGACGTGCCTCCTGACATTACTGAAGCACAACAAACTCAATGACTCCAATAAAGTGCCACAACAACAGCCATATCCCCCCCCCCCTCCTCATCCTCCTCCATTCCCCTGATCTCTGCCAAATCCTCTCATGACCCATATCTGTGGAGTCAACATCCTCAAAAGTCCAATTGCACTTTCTCTAGCTCAAGAGAACTACCTCCATTGCCACCCCACCGAGGCCTGCAAACACCAATCTGGAAAAAGCCTGGGGATCCATTTCGAACACACGCTACTTTAGGAATGCCACCTCCAGTTAAGACAGGGACAGGAAGACCTTCAGGACTGGTTTTAGAGTGAGAAGAGGGACAGCAGAAGCAGGGGGTAATGGACACTGGCCTTGAGAAGATATGGGGACGGTCGGGGGGCAAAGAGGGCATTTCATGAGGGATGGATATCCTTTTAAAATAAGCTACCATAACATACATGAACACAGTTAGAGAGTTGATAGTATGCCGTATGGGTAGCATGGAAGACCATGTTTTTAGTTTTTTTCTACCCAGGCATTTCTCACTTGACTTGCTATGAGATGTAACTCGATTTTTGACAATGCTACACAAATGTTGTAATATAGTATGCATACACAGATTTACAGCAGAGCAAACTTTATAGAGAGACTCACTTGTATGAAAGTGAAATAAATAAAATTATGAATTATATTAAGAATATAGCACAATTTATACAATACAGCTGAAAGCTGATAATAATCAAAATAATAATTAAAAAGCATTTCTCTGGAAGTTAAAACAGGACATGTGACTTGCTCAGTTTTTGAGCTCCTGCCAGTGTTTTGAGCAATGGTTTTGAAGGCTAAGTTGCTGTCCTCTCATATGCCTGAGGGCAAACATCTGGATCCAAATCTGAGACCTGACACACTTTAGATGGAAGAGGAATCAGGTCACTGTGACCCATGCAGGGCACAGATCCAAATAAATAAATAAGTAGAAGAGCAACGAGGCTACAAGGATGTTGGTTACTGAACCAATGTAAGCACTGACCTGCATGCAGCTTGATATAAATACAGCTTTTGAATCTACAGAGACATGGATGAAGATCTGATTTCTCAGAACTGAAGAATACAGTGCATTTAATTTTAGGCCAGATGCTCTTGTAACCGTGTAACCGCGGAGCCTGTGATTCTTACGCCATAGAGCCCAGTACAACCCAGCCAGACCCAATTAATGGTCTTATTGTATTACCCTGTGTGCTGCACTGTCCATCCCAATCAGCCTAGAGTGCACGTAATCTGATATTCTCTTTACATGCAAGGGGAACGCTGTGCGCCCAGCACATTTTAACATCACAATACAAAGCTCACTTCTACTACGGAAACGTCACAAGGGGTTACGTCAATCAATGCAGCACCATGGCAGTCAACGTGGAATAATTCATACCCGCACACAGTTATGCCACAGAGAATGTCAGAGTTATGTCTCTCTCTCTCACACACACACACACACACACACCCTTGCCATCTCAGTCCTTGCATCTAAGTCCAACTCAGAGAAGCAAAAACAGTCAACATCTGTCACTATTACAGGACTAGCAGACTGTAGGAATAACTAACTGAAAGTAGTTTCAGTTGAGTGACAGTAACTCAGCTGTTTTGAAAACAGTACATTTTCAGTAACAAGCTACTTTTTCCAACTAGTAGCAATGTAGTGTGACAATACATTTCTGTTTTTTTAATTTTATATTGCATACACAGATTTACTGTTTGTTGAATTGAGGAACTAATCAAACATCTCAGTTATATATGTAACCTTAGTTCCCTGAATAGAGAACAAGACGCTGCATCGAAACACTGTGGGAATACCCCTGCATGACTGCATCTTGAAGCACATTTGAAATCAGTTCAGTGGCGTGACAGAACATAGACAGGTGATGTCACTAACTAGGAAACTATAAAGCACACTCAAATCATACAGCACTATCTTCTGATAGGATGAAGAAAGTCGCTGACGGGCATGCAGGGAATGTTAGTGTCACGGTTCTGTCAGGTTCAGTTTCGTTTCCAGTGTTTCTAGTGACAGAACCATGGTACTGCTCTTCCTCCTGTGTTTGTGTCTCTCGTGGGTTTTTCCTTTTTTATGTTATGTTTTCCCTTATCTGTTAATAAATCACCTTTCCCTGCATCCTGAGTCCTCCCTTTACTACTGATACGTGACAGTAAGCACACTCTTCTTAACAGTCAGCCTTGGCCCAAACTTTCTCATGTGGGTGATGTCATCTTGATTTCAAACAGCCATGTGCTCTGATTGAGCTAGAATAAACCAATTGTCAATGTAATTTACTATGCAGATGCCCTGGAGTCACAGTGAAGCCAGAGCTGCATGAAAGTGTGGGGTGATAAATCCAGGCCAAAAAGAAGGACTCAATATCGGTACACTTCACCCCCAAAAGCAAACCTCAGGACATTTTTGTATTGAGGGAGGATGGATATGTGGAAATACGCGTCCTTGAAATCTATCGAGACAAACCAGTCCTAGGAACTGATTTGTGACACAATTTGATTCAAAGTAAGCAAGAGCAATTCACTGCAGGGTTATCCCCTTCCACCCTAAAGGTACATGTGGCGGCCTTTAGATGGTATGTCTTTAGGGTGAGATTAATTACATTAGGTACATGTTTTCTCCGTAGTACCCTGAGGCTGAGGCTTGCAGTACATAACAAGGTTTCGGCCTGAAATTTGACGTTGGTGCTCCAAGGCCTATCCCTTTGAGTAAATTGAGGAGGTTCCAGGCAAGTTTGTCCTAGCTATAACATCTAAAAAGAAAAGGAGATCTTTAAGCCCTGTTGTGTTGCTCCCACATGCTTGGAGTTTTCCCCCGTTATGGTGAAGACTTTCCTCCACCCTAGACCAGGTTATGTGCCCAAAGTTGCCGACTAACTTGGGCACTAACTGTCCTCAGCCACACATCTTCATTAGGTTATACCAGTAAGAGCTTAGACCTTGTTGTTCCCATAGCATTTTTGATGCAGTGTGAGTTCCTGTTGAAAGGGACGTCTCAGAGACTACTGTAACCTTGGTTCCCTGAAGAAGGAACGAAACGCTGTATCACCTTGCCATATCTCCCTCGTGTCTGTCAACGACTTAATTCAGCCACTCATAGCTGCCACTGCCAGCATGTGCATAAGCTTTTTGCTTCATTACGTTACCTATCTCTGATGTATATTCACACCGTTGGTTCGATTTCACACATGCTTCACGATGTGGTCATGATAAGCATTCACATATTGTATTTGAAACAGCGTCTTGTTACCTCTTCAGGGACCCATGGTTACAGTTGTAAACGAGATATTTTTTAATCCAGACCACTTTGCTTGTCTGGTTGATCTCCGGCTGAATTTAATTTTGAGGAGTTAAATTCAGGAGAAGTTAGATTCAGGAATTCAGCATTTGATCCAGACCATGTCTGGTTGATCTTTGGCTACGTTATATTTTGAGGAGTTAAATGATATGTAGCTGTTCATCTCTAAGGATGGCTGTGCCGAGCATAGAGTTAGGGGAAATTGAAGACTTGCCATCTCAACCCCTGTGTATGAGAAGCTTGTGGAGGTTTTAACTAAGGCCATGGTTAAATTAAACATTGGTTGGGTGTTCTGGACCTGGGCTCTACACTTGTGAGTAGGGCATTTGAGCATTGCCGTTCCCAGAGCATCCTTGACGCTGTGCAAGTTCCATCGAAAGGTAATGTTTCAGGTTACCACTAGTAACACTTGTTCCCTGAAATTGGAACGAAACGTTGCGTCACCCTGCCATACTTCATTCCTGTGATCAACTTGCTTCGGCTAGCTGAAGATTACGCCGGTCATTTTGGATGATCTTTTATACCTGTCCATGACATTCTATATCACCAGTGAACTGAGTTGACACTCGTGCTTCAGACGTAGTTATGCAGAGGTCCTTGTCGCAGCTTCTTATTTCCATCTCAGGGAAAAAGGGTTACAGACTTAACTGAGATGTTTTAATTGTATTATTATATATCAATGGTTTTTTTTTTACTAATCTTATTATGACTTTTGAATGAAAGTTTTGCATTTGTAAAATGTGCTATATATTATTATAGCACAAATTGTTTTATTGTTATGAAATATTTTGTTAAAATTATATTGTGAGCTGTGAATCACTTTGAGATGGATTGTATGTATACAATGTGTGTCTCTAAAAACAGTGGTGGATTTATTGAATTTATCTGAATGTGGTCCTACTACTGTCAGGGTTCTGTCACTTCAGTCTAGCTTGTTCTTGGTTTTGTGACAGAACCCTGACCCTACTGTATTGTCGTGTCTTTGTGTCCACGTGGGCTGTCTGGTGTGTGGGGCATGGTGTTCAAATCCTGACATTTTGGCCTTGTTCAGTTTCAGTTTTGTCGGGATTCAGACATTCTTGCTCCACGTGTTTGTCTTCTGTCTTTTTCTGTGAGCGTGCGGTTTCGAGTTCGCTCGGGTTCACTTTGTGTGAACGCATATCTTATGAATTTTCTTATTGGCTGTGTTTTCTTGTCTCGATTTGTTTGAGCACATGACAGCACATTGTGGTTGCGGTCCTGAGCGAGATCATTGTCAAAACATGTTTTCCAAAGTTTGTTGTATGTTGTGATATCTGTCGTATGGTCAAGTCTTTTGGGGGTTTTTTCACCATGGGGTAATTTTTGTTTTATTTTATTCCTTTTATTCCATTTAATAAACCCATTTATTGGGTTTATTTTATTTTTAGATAATAAAAGCCCATTATTTCTGCATCTAAGTCCTTACTCATCCCTTCACCCTCATTCCTGACACTTACATTAAAAGCAATTTTTTTGTCAGTCAGTTTTTTGTCAGTTACTTTTTTGTATTTGTAGATTAACTGTACTTAATCTATCCACGAAGAATGAAAAGATACAGTTTCAAAGTAGCACCCCTAATCCTGATTTGAAAACAAATATAATTTCTATGGTTAATAAGAAGTAAGGTGAGAAAAGTGCAGACAGTAATCAGCATCTTAGCTGCAGACAAAACAACACAGTGCCCTTGAGCTATGGCATCCGTATGTGACAACCCTCACATAGCTTGAGACTTTACTTATTTAAATGTTTATTTTGTAGGAATATATCCTTTTTTGTAAACTTCAGATCTGAGAATAATAAACAGTTGCAGAGCGTGGGTAGAATAGAAAGTAGGCCAGATAAACAGTGTTGCAGCAATAACACGTCTCGTTACATCACGTTCATACATAATGTCATTTAAGGTTGTGTCGGTATCCTGTTTATGTTTTCATGCAGCTCTTGTCTAAGGCGCTATAAAGCTTCTGGCTTAAGACAAGATTTTCCATTCAAATGTCAAACGAAAGAGTGTCTTTCCCTTTTCTGGCATTTGTCATGTCAAATCCAGCAAATATAGAGGGTGCAATACGTTATGTCCAAAGAAAACATTCATTAATCAAGGAGGCACAGATACACAGAGAGGACTAGGGAGATGGATAGGAAAATCAGCGGCACTATATTTGAGCTAATATAAATTAATAGCTACTGGTACAGGTCTCACTGGAGTTATCAATGGGACGAGCTGGTTTCTCTGGGGGTAACAGACGTTAAGAGCGAGAGGCTGGGAGTCTGGAAACAGCCGCTGTCTGTCTGCCCAGACAGAGTGAGTTATGCTTCTAAGATATTCTTTGCCTTCAGCTATCCTTTATCCCAGAATATAATGGGGTTGTTAGATGCAGAAATGGCTCGTCTTGAGCATCTACTATTTGTGAGAAGGAAGCTGAAGTGACAATTAAAATGATTAATATTGCTTAGACCTTGAGAATCATAAGACTAGGATATAAACACAAAGGGAGACAGAAAAGACCAAAATACATATGAGAGAAGAATAAAAAAGAAGAGGTAAGAGAAGAGGCCTTCAGGCAGACCTTGACTAAAAGTATTAAAAGCACCAATGCAACTAAGTACATTTTTTATTATTGTGACAGAAGCTTAGTGGTTTTAAAAATACATAGCTTTTTTAGTAACAATCTATTGTTACTTTAACATACTAAAATAACCACTTTCTCTAACAGGAAATGTCGGGAAATATCAAACAATTCAAATAAATAATTCCCTGAATCATTTGAGCTCTGGGCAAAGTCCCTGTACCTTTGTTTTTATCACAAGTGTTAAATGACATTGTTCATCTCTCACCTCAATATTTTCATTAGTTGTATTTATGTAAACTGTGTGTAAAATTTAATAAAAATAAAAATATTTCTGCTCTGACTGCAAAAAATTTTTGCACTGATAATTGTAGTTGTCCGCATGACACCTAGTGATATACTAAAACGCTTTCAACAATGGGATGTGTTCTTGTTTTAAGTTCTGTTTCCAATGTTTCAGTTTGCTTACATTGTTTCTCATTATTTTAATTATGCACATAATGTTAATTTTGTTGATTTGTTATGATTGTTGCTTGTGTGTTTAAACCCTGTGTTTAGTCAGTTCATGGTCTGTTCTAATCAAGTTAAGTTGGTTGTTCTCTTTTATGTTTTTCATCCTGTGATATCTAGAGTGTTTTGGGGTTTTGTTAATAAATAGACTGCTATGACTAAATGCACACAAAAAGTATTATTGTTGTTTCATAACATTAACGTTAAACCACTGTAGTCAAATGGAATATTTTAATGATGTCTTCACTACCTTTATGGGCATTGAAAGTGGTTATGATGTTACTGTGTATAGGGGGGTCAGAAAACTCTCGGATTTTATCAAATATATCTTAATTTGTGTTTAAGATATATAAGATAAACGGAGGTCTTATGGTTTTAGAAATACATGAGGGTGAGTAATTAATGCCTAGTATTTCCTATGACTCTGTAAGGCGTTTTCTTAATTAGCCACTATAGGTAAATTGCTAGAAGAATAAGAACAGTAGGCAATAAAACTATTGCTCTACAAACCAATGTGTTTATGATTATGATAAATTGAAATCAAATAAATACAAATACAAATAAGCTTAACAGCATATCAAGCAGAATAACAGACTTTGTACAACTAAAATAACTGGAGGTGAATGATACCACTAGCCTTTGCACATTCAAGATAAAAATGGTTGCCCTTGCTCGTAAAAAATATGGTGGATACTTCTTTTACACTTATGAGCTTATACTAACACTTGGCATCATGGATTTAATATCATCCAAAACCAAATTTTTCAGTCACTATTGTATTTGGAGTTACTAAATAAATGTTTTATTCCAGTGGTAAAAGGTCCAACAACTGGAAGATTAAAATAAACTTATATAAATTAGGGTGTATTTTTTTATTAGATCACTGATATAGACTTCACTTTATGTAGGGATAATTAAAATGTAAGTCTGTAGGTTTTCAGCCAGCTCTTACTGTTATGATGTAGATAGTTGTAACGGAAGGGACACTCAAGCAGGGATCCAGGGTCTTTAATGATAAAAAGGGTTGTCGTACAGGCAGAGTAGTCAGGACAGGCAGAGAACATTCAAGAGTAGTGGTACAGGTGAGGAAGTCAGGGCAGGCAGAGAACAATCATGAGCGATAATCCAGGCAAAGGTCAGGGCAGGCAGACAGAATCGGCGACAGGAAAACAGACAAGGATATGAACGCTCAGAATTGTTAGCTACAGCAAAAACAAGACTTCGTGATCAGAATGTGTGTGACAGAGTGTTTTATTGTCTGGGATGATGAATGTCTGCTGGTGCGACAATCAGTCCAATGTATGGGCTTGTGGAAAATATAGTTGTAACAATGTTCTTTGTTCGGAGAGGAAGCAGGCGGGAACCGGCAGACAATCAATAGACTTTAATAATTAAATAAAACATAAATAGAAAATAAATGTAATGGTGGCAGTCCCTCACGGAAACACAAAACACAACATAAATCCAGGCCTGGTCCTCTCTCGTCCTTCACTGTCGTCGCTCCTCCTTTTATGCCTCCGCTCCTTCGTGAGATACGAGACCGGTGGTTCGCAGGTGGCGCTCATTATCAATCACGCCACCGGCTCTCGTGACGCTCTCACGGTCCCTCGACCCCGCCCTGCTCGCCACAGTAGTGTGTGTGTCAATATAAGTGTGATAGCTCCCTCCGGTGGCCAGAGGGGGGAAGCGCGGAGCTCGTCATCGTAACAATAGTATATGAAATAGTATTTTTATGTCCTACCTGCACCGTATTACCAACACTTTTGTAATCCCACCCATGAACAGTTGGATCAATAGAAGGGCAGAACAAAGATGATTTAGAAAAATTTAATTTCACTGATATATATATATATATATATATATATATATTTTTTTTTTTTTTTTTTTTTTTTCATATTTCCAGTGAAATTTGAAACTTTTTTAAAAAGTACTTAACACATTTAAATAGCTTCAATTGTAGTTACCCTTTTTTATTAGCGTGTAGTGTGACAAATTCATTTTTTTAAATGGTTTAACTGCTTTACACAAGGAGTAGCTGTGGAAGCTACGGTTCAAAGTAGCTTCTACTGTGAAACTACACTGTTTCAGTTGGTTTGTGGTGTCTGGCTTTGATTGTCATCAGTGACAAACTCTGTGCGAGTCGTTCTCTATTTCTATCCCACATTCAAACAATGGCACTTTGATAAAGAGCAGTCACTCACTGAATTTAACTTTGAGTGAAGCCAAAATGCACTGTGCACAAATGCACAAATGCACTGTGGTGACAATTAGCCACGCATCTCACATGAGGAAATCCGAAGGGCTAAACTTAGAGTCATCTCAAATCTTAATGGGCATGACCTTGAAGCAGAAAGCTCTCTCGGGGCATTTACAGTAAGTTAAAGCCAACATTATTACAGAAACACATAAAGTGATTCCACCATGAGACTTTTTTGCTCACAAGCCACTGTGGCTAGTGGTTATCCAAAGTTACAAAGTTTCACTTGCCACAATTTTGACATTGATATCATGGGGAAAAACTGCCATATAGATATTTTTATGCTATCTCATAATTTGGCAGTGGGTATATTAGGATTCTGTCACTTTAAGACCTGACAAACGGATCCATTATACTGTTACACATTTTTTGCTTCAATTGTGTGTTTTTTTGCATTCACTTAAAATATAACTGACTGTGTTCGCATGAAATCTCACAAAGAACGGTATTTTGATATTATTTTGTTTGTATTTCATTGTTTAAGTAGAATAAGCAGCAAAAAAGAACCGAGGCGGGTTTACATGTGTACACTTTGAATGTGAGCACAAAATCTTTGGGAATAAAAAAAATTATGTGCAATATGTGCATCCCAAAGCTCAAACCCTGTAACATCCGGAGCACATAAAACATGTGAGTGAGGGGAGGCAAGTTTGTGTGTCAGCTCGCTGTCGGAGAGATGAGAGAGTGAGAAAGAGCAGCTGGTATTGTGTATCTATTCTGCAGAAGATTACTATTGGAAGCATTTCAGATTTTTCAGTATCAATATGTTTCAAAACATCTATATTTTTGACAACACTACATTGCACGTAGTTCATTATTTCAGATGCATTTTTAAAAGAATACAATTGTAATGATGTATATAATATATATACAATTCAACCTACCAAAGTGGCTAGCAGGAGTGACTTAGTTACACATCACTGTTCTACCTGCATTTGGTGGTTTGGCGGGTTCTAATGTCAAGCCCTGCATAGAAGACCACAGTATGAAAAAACGATGTGAAGGGCACTGTGGAATTGTGGGTTGGGGAAAAGAGAGTGTAATGACTAGGTCCAGTGCGTTGTGACATGAAAAACAGGCCTTGACAGATCAGGGGAGGTTCTGCTTTGTTGTAGGGTTGCAGCAAAGGGTTACAGGAAAGAAAAAGCACAATATAGTAGAAGGATCAAAACTAGAGCAGCACAGCAAAGTCACGCAAGTCAAGACAACCTCACTAGACTGATCAAACATCCTTCCTCCCTTACAACCATGTGGACAGTCTGAACCCCAGAAGCAGACAGTAATTAAAGCAGTGTTGGAAAGCCCAGAAGGCTCACAGGAGAACAGTGTTTCTATGTTTTTTGAAAGGGAAAAAGGAGAGCCGATATAACAGTCTTATTGTTCACATGAATAAGTCTGCTACTTGGCTGTCAGCTGCTGTTTTGAACACATGTGCTGAGCTCATGAAAATGGTGCAACGTTCCCCTCTGGAAAAAAAAAAAGTTTATGAAATGTTTCAGATATCTGGTGAAACACCAAAACACGATTGTACAAAGTATCTGTCATCTGTTACTTTGGTAGGTTGATGTTAAAAGGATATTTCAATCAAACAACAAAATCCCTCATGTTCTGCAGAACACAAAGTATATACTGAAGAATGCTTCAATTGTTTTTATTCTTATAACGAATGTCAGTGGGGTCCAAGACAAAACTTGATTCCATTGACTTTCAGTGCATGGACAGAGCCCTTTTTCAAAAAAGGGCTCCAGCGATGAAAGAAAGTCATACAGGTTTGAAACGACATGAGAATGAAAAAAATTAACTAATCTCATTGCTGTGGAATTGCTATGGATGTTCTAGATGGCTGATAGGGAATTACAAAATGGTTGCTAGGTGGCGGGATTTGGTCCGCCCCCAAAAAAAGTCAACTCTCAAGTCTGTCATATTTTGGTCTCTAGATATGGCTTAAGTGCTTCCTTTAATGTGAATCTATGTGATTTTTGATCATTTTTATGATATGCAAGGTGAAAACCTTAAAGGTGCTTTCAATAGTTTTGGTGCTCATTTAAATAAAAATGTATAAATTAAGAAATAAAATGTACTTTGTTATAATTTACCTGAATAGTGTAAATCAAATGAGATGAAAAACAAACAAACACAAAAATATATATTTTTATTTTCCCATGGGTCATATCATAAACTGTTGTAGACAATCATTGACTGCTGCTTTTGTTGACAGTTTTGAAGTAGTGCTGTTTGTTTGTTGAAAATGGAGACAATAAGATAGTTGTTGTTGGCAATCAGACAATGGAGCACACTTTTTATCATATTCTACCAGAAATTACAGTGGAGTTCACTTATCTCGACTCATGGTTAACTCGCCAATCCTATTATGTTGACGTTTTTGAAGTGGAACCGCCAAAGTCCCTATTTGTCTTAGCATTTTCTTTTCTGTAATGTTGATTCCTTAATGTCGCCGAACACTAATATCTCGAGCACAAAAGAGGGACAATTTCGCCACTTCACATGGTTATCTCGTGTCTCATGAGCGTACCTAGTTCACTGCGCATGCGCTGAGTTTGCGTTGCACGTCGCTTTGTCAGTGACGCTTCTCTCTCAGCGCCGCGCACGTCGCTCTGTCAGTGACGCTTCTCTCTGAAGTGAAGGCACATATCGCTCTTACATGCTGAGCAGAGTGCGTGTCAGAACAAAAGCAGGTGTGTGTGTATTCATCTAAGCCTACTTTGTTTTGACGCGCACTCTGCTCAGCGCCACTGCGGATTGAAGAACCCGGTTGTTAAAAGACAGGACAAAACCGAATTTGTTGAGAAAGCACATTAGACAGGCAGAACGCAAGAAAGTATTTAATCTAGTACAGTGTGATGGCCTCACGAATATGCTATGACTGTTTGCGCTGTGAACAAAATTGTGTTTCCAATGTTGGAGAATATAATTAAAGGTTTGTATCGAGAATCGAAGGTGTTTTTTATTGTATACTGGTAAATCTCTGCTGTTAGTTGGTGCACATATGCCTTTTGTTGTTAGCAAACATATACAGTGTATGTACATTTTGATAGCATGCCGATCGCTTCATCAAATAAATTGCCATATTGGCTATTGGTTAGCTCAATAATCGGTTATCTCGATGCTTTTTTGCAACCCCCGAGGCCGTCGACATAACCGTATTCCACTGTAGTTAGAGGAGTAATATTGTGACGTGTACATTCCCAGAAGAAAACGCAAGGGTACAAGGCATGTCATGGAGTTCAGAAATAGTGCAAATGATATAGAGAAGTCCGAAAAGAAATCCGAAAAGTTCATGTTTTATGTGTTTTAGTTTTCAACAGTCATTACTTGTTTAAAATAGCTTTAAGCTGCAGGACTCTACAGTTTCATTCCAGCCCAAGGGTCATGGTAAACCTATATTGATCCAAGACTGAGATGTTTACCTTCTGGCTGGGTCCCACTTTTACAGCTTACCTCACGTTAGAGGAATGACTGCATTTTCCTTTCTGAATAATGTGGATTGTGTGTGTGTGCGCAAGTTTGTCTGGAAACAGCACATGCTGGGATGAAAATGAGCTGTATTGTGGCCGACAGGGCTGGGGGCCGTGTAATACAGATCGGCGTGGTGTTGTGGCCTCCTGCAGGGGCTGATGGGAGGAAACAGCTGTAAGAGCCAGAGGGAAAGAGAGAGGCATACCAATACTCAGCGCTTCCTGGAGAACAGCATGCTTGCTCCAAAACAATACTCCCCTACCTATCCTTTCCTTTTCAGTACACCTCTTCTCTTCTACTTGCAGTTTCCTGTCTCTTCTCTATTCAATTCGTCGCACCTCATTTTGTTCTTTCTTACCTCACGTTGTCTTTTCTCATTTTTTCTCATCTCATCTTAATTTATCTAATCTCTTCTCAGTTTGCCTGCTCTCTTCTTGCATCATTTCACTTTGTCTCTTCTCAATTTATTTAATCTCTAATCTTATTTCAGTCATACTGTTATTTGTCTTATCTTTCCTCATCTGATTTTGTGTCATTCCACATTATCTTTACTCTTCTCAGTTTGTCTCAAAACATTTAATGTCTTCTTTCCTCTCAGTTTGTCTTTCTCATCTTATTTCTCTTCTCTTCTAGAATTGCCTCATCTAATCTAAATTTGCCTCTCTTATTTCATAATCCCATCTGCCCCATCTGGCCACTAGCGGGAGCTCTCACACATATACTGACACGCACACACTACATTTCCCATGATGCCGTTCATTGGACTGATTATCGCACCAGCTGCGAACCATCACACAATTCACGAGTTCACACTTACGAATGATTCAGGAGCAATGAATGGTAAGCGTATTTGGCGAGCTGTCCGAGGAGAGGGCTCCGAGCTCGGTGTTAGCCCGAACCTGGAGCACTCCCCCCGTATCCTGACTTTGATAGGAACAATTAAGTGTGAGGAGTTGGGGTGGTGGAGGGATGCCGAAAAATGTCAAAGAGCTGTAGGTGAGTCAAACGTGTCTATATATACGTACTTCCTCTCCTGCTGATAGGATGAGGAGTAATTGCTGATGACGTGTTGATTGTATTAATCATTTGAACGTGCTCCTCCCGAACTTTGTTAATAAAACATCATTTCACGAGTTCACACTTACGAATGATTCAGGAGCAATGAATGGTAAGCGTATTTGGCGAGCTGTCCGAGGAGAGGGCTCCGAGCTCGGTGTTAGCCCGAACCTGGAGCACTCCCCCCAAAAATTGCAACCTAGTCGGACAGCCGCTGAAGATTTTGATGACCCCCCAAAGAATTGCAAGGTTACAGCTGGGGGGGTAGATTGTGAGTTCGGGAGGGCAGATGAATGTTGCTGTAGAGGGCTTGAGGTGTGTAGGGGATGATATGGCTTTAGCATTGGGTATGTGTTTGTTGTTCAATTTGTTGCCAGAAAGAGAATTGGGTGTAATTTGTTTCTGGGAGTATGAGGGGTACCTCTGAAACTACTCCCCTGGCTGCCATAGGAGAAGGGAGGTATGAAGCCACCGCGGTAGGGGAAACCCCCGTGGTCGCTGCGGGAGGCAGGAGGTACATCGCCGCTGCGACAGTGGAAACCCCTCGGGGCCGCTGCGGGAGGCAGGGGGTACATCGCCGCCGTGACGGTGGAAACCCCTCGGGGCCGCTGTGGGAGCAGGAGGCACGTCGCTGCCGTAGCAGTGGAAACCCCACGGGGCTCTCACAGCAGCAGGAGGCACGTCAGCGTCTTAGCAGGGGAAACCCCTCTGGCCCCCGCAGTAGCAGGAGGCACATCGCTGTTGCAGCAGGGGAAACCCCTCGGGGCCGCTGCGGGACCAAGGTGGTGCGTCGCTGCCGCGGTGGTGGAAACCCCCGTGGTCGCTGCGGGAGGCATATCGCTGCCGTGGCAGTGGAAACCCCTCGGGGCTGTCGCGGGAGCAGGGGGCACTTTGCCGCTGCGATGGTGGAAACCCCTCAGGGCCGCTGTGGGAGCAGGAGGAGGCACGTCGCTGCGGAGACGGTGGAAACCCCTCGGGGCTGCTGCAGGAGCAGGAGGCACGTCGCCGCTGTAACGGTGGAAGCCCCTCGGGGCCGCTGTGGGAGCAGGGGGCACGTCGCCGCCGTGACGGTGGAAACCCCTCGGGGCTGCAGCAGGAGCAGGAGGCACGTCGCCACTGTGACGGTGGAAACCCCTCGGGGCCGCTGTGGGAGCAGGAGGCACGTCACTACCGTAGCAGTGGAAACCCCTCGGGGCCCCCACAGCAGCAGGAGGCACGTCAACGTCACAGCAGGGGAAACCCCTCTGGGCCCCTGCAGCGGCAGGAGGTACGTCAGCGTCGTAGCAGGGGAAAGCCCCTCTGAGCCCTTTCAGCGGCAGGAGGCACGTCAACGTCGTAGCAGGGGAAACCCCTCTGGGCCCCTGCAGCGGCAGGAGGCACGTCAGCGTCATAGCAGGGGAAAGCCCCTCTGGGCCTTTGAAGCGGCAGGAGGCACGTCAGCGTCGCAGCAGGAGAAAACCCCTCGGGGCCCCGGCGACAGCAGGAGGCACGTCGCCACCACTGCAGCGAAAAACCCCTCCGCCGCAGGACCAAAGAGGTACGTCGCTGCTGTGGTGGTGGAACTGATTGAAAGAATGGCTCCCTTGGGAGTAAGAAAGCACATCGATCCTGTGGCAGTGGAAAATTAGAAGCTTGCTCCTGCGGGAGCATCACTGCTGCGGCAGTGGAATTAGAGGCTTGCTCCTGCGGGAGCGTCACTGCTGCGGCAGTGGAAATTAGAGGCTTGCTCCTGCGGGAGCGTCACTGCTGCGGCAGTGGAATTAGAGGCTTGCTCCTGCGGGAGCGTCACTGCTGCGGCAGTGGAAATTAGAGGCTTGCTCCTGCGGGAGCGTCACTGCTGCGGCAGTGGAAATTAGAGGCTTGCTCCTGCGGGAGCGTCACTGCTGCGGCAGTGGAAATTAGAGGCTTGCTCCTGCGGGAGCGTCACTGCTGCGGCAGTGGAAATTAGAGGCTTGCTCCTGCGGGAGCGTCACTGCTGCGGCAGTGGAAATTAGAGGCTTGCTCCTGCGGGAGCGTCACTGCTGCGGCAGTGGAAATTAGAGGCTTGCTCCTGCGGGAGCGTCACTGCTGCGGCAGTGGAAATTAGAGGCTTGCTCCTGCGGGAGCGTCACTGCTGCGGCAGTGGAAATTAGAGGCTTGCTCCTGCGGGAGCGTCACTGCTGCGGCAGTGGAATTAGAAGCTTGCTCCTGCGGGAGCGTCACTGCTGCGGCAGTGGAAATTAGAAGCTTGCTCCTGCGGGAGCGTCACTGCTGCGGCAGTGGAAATTAGAAGCTTGCTCCTGCGGGAGCGTCACTGCTGCGGCAGTGGAAATTAGAGGCTTGCTCCTGCGGGAGCGTCACTGCTGCGGCAGTGGAAATTAGAGGCTTGCTCCTGCGGGAGCGTCACTGCTGCGGCAGTGGAAATTAGAGGCTTGCTCCTGCGGGAGCGTCACTGCTGCGGCAGTGGAAATTAGAGGCTTGCTCCTGCGGGAGCGTCACTGCTGCGGCAGTGGAAATTAGAGGCTTGCTCCTGCGGGAGCGTCACTGCTGCGGCAGTGGAGGTTTAGAGAGAGCTGGAAGATAGAGAGAGCTTGCTCCTGCGGGAGCGTCACTGCTGCGGCAGTGGAAGTTAGAGAGAGCTGGAAGATAGAGAGAGCTTACTCCTGCGGGAGCGTCACTGCTGCGGCAGTGGAAGTTAGAGAGAGCTGGAAGATGGAGAGAGCTTGCTCCTGCGGGAGCGTCACTGCTGCGGCAGTGGAAGTTAGAGAGAGCTGGAAGATAGAGAGAGCTTGCTCCTGCGGGAGCGTCACTGCTGCGGCAGTGGAAATTAGAAGCTTGCTCCTGCAGGAGCGTCACTGCTGCGGCAGTGGAAGTTAGAGAGAGCTGGAAGATAGAGAGAGCTTACTCCTGCGGGAGCGTCACTGCTGCGGCAGTGGGAGTTCTGTTCAGTGTTGTAGTCTCTTGAAATTATTTTGGTTACAGACGTCTAAATACACTCAAGAAGTAACAAAATCAATATGTCTTGAAATTATTTGGTTACAGACGTCTAAATACACTCAAGAAATAACAAAATCAGTATGGTTGTAAAAGCATAAGAAACCTTTCAATTATGAATTGACAGTTGAATTTATATCATATGCAATTAGAAGCTGGCTCCTGGGGGGAGCGTCACTGCTGCGGCAGTGGAAGTTAGCGAGTGCTTGCTCCTGCGGGAGCGTCACTGCTGCGGCAGTGAGAGTTAGAGAGAGCTTGCTCCTGCGGGAGCGTCACTGCTGCGGCAATGGAAGCAGTGGCCATGAAGTTGTAAGTGGGGAGGAGCTGATGCTTAACAGAAGACCTTGTTTGAATGTGCGGTCTGTTTGGTCTGATGTGGCTCTTGAAAGCTTCTGGAGACCAGCGGCGCAATGCTTGTATTTACTGTTGGGAAAGGCCTTTGCACGGCCGTGGTTGCTGCACCTATGCGAAAAGGATGGCTGGATGAATGGTCTGTTGGGAATCCGGTTTGGGGTAGCGTAGCTTTAAGAAGTTTGGAACCGGAATTTGTAATGGGGTGGAATCGTCTATAGAGAGTGGGACGGATGGGAGTTTAGCCTGCGAGTTTCTGAAATGAAAGTAGGCTGAGTGGATGTGATGGTGAGTCATGAGCATCTGAGGTAACCAAGCCAGTGTGAACGTGGCTTCACTGCTGCGGCAGTGGGAAACTTCCCCCTTTTGCTGACTCCTGCGGGAGTGTGGGGGAACATCATTGCTGCGGCAATGGAGGCGGCAGTGGAATAATTTCCGTTTGAACTGAGCTCATGCGGGAGTGTGGAGGTGCATCACTACAGCGGGAAAGGAGAACTTCCACTGAACTAATCGCGAGTTGGATGATGGAGATTGTCCATTTCCTCGACTTCTGTTGTCTCTTGTGGCGGTGAAAGCCATTTCTGGGGAGACTGATTTGATCGAATGTAACTCCTGAAGCTTCCGATGACCTGCGGCCCAGTGCTTGGATCTGCAGGTTTTGGGACGCGGCATGTGGTGGGGTGATTTAAGTCTTCTGTGAAGAGTGGGTCGGATGGGAGTTTGGCCTGATCTCTTAAATGAAGGTTGGCAACGAAGGATTGTTGCTGTTGGAGTAAAAGCCTTACGGTTTGGTCTCTCTTACTTTCGTTGTGCGGCGCTGACGAGTCAGAATATGGACGGATTTGGATTAAGGTTGGATGTGATAGAATCAGAGGAACTGGAATCTATATGGCTCGACCATGGCGTTGAGTGGTCGGACGACATTTGGGTAGAATCCTTGGCGGAGAGTAGGGGTACGGATTTCCAACATGATTGATTGTCTGGTGTCTGAGCTGGTGGGTTGCGTTCTTGATATACCTTTGATGAGCAGAGGATTAGGTTTCGGTAGTGAGAAGTAGATTTCGCCTAGGTAACCCATGGTGAAGCTGGCTTGGAAGTTCTTGGTGTTATTGGAATGCAATACGAGTCGGTGGTAGTGGGTAGAGACCATGAGGAGCAGACCACATGTGGAGTGGAAAGTCTTGAACTTTTCCACTCCACATGTAATCCTCCGAGGGAGTGGTTTGAAGCGAAGCTTGAAGAATGAACGTTTAGCGTCGATAAATATCAACTCTGAGTATTGATGTACTGGTTGGGAATAGGTCCACCTCTGGTGGCAGCAGCCTTAACTTCAGTTGGGATTTGCGTTCAACTGTTGTTGGCGACAGAGGTGGTTCTAAGCGGCAGTGTTTGTGGAATGGCATAGCAGAGAACGGGATGAAAGGAGAATTAGCATGGTGGAGAGAATTAGGTGGGAAAGGCCAGGGGGCGAAGCCACTTGCGGAGGCAGCCTCACGCTAGGATCGGAAGGCCGGGCTGCAGGCCTAACGTAGGGGAAAGGTTAGGTACGTGCTGCCGTTGCTAACCCTGCACCGCTGGCGGAGGCAAGTTCGCACTTAAGGGGCGGCGTTTGTCGCTAGGTGCTGGCATGTGAGGTGCAGTGCTGGAAAGCTGCAGTGCTGCTGCGTCTTAACGCTTGGAAATCTGGATTTGCAAGGGAGAGATATGAAGATTTAAGGAACGTACGTTTGAGACATTTTGAAGGTAGAGTTGATTTGGAGATGGTACAGCTGACTGGAGCGAGACCTATTCTAGTTAATTTGCTTTGGTCGTCCTCCTTTACTATTGATACGAGTGCTGAGGTGTCGTAGGAAGTTGGGCAAGAAGAAGGTGGATGTCTTGATGGTGGAGGTGAAGGCAAGCCTCGGCGTCATAGGGTGCGACAACGGAGCGGAAGGGCTGGCGACCGCGTGGTGTTGTTGGAGGGTCGGTTGCAGTGTTTGTTAAGTGCATGAGCTCCTTTCGACAGTGGGATACGGTGAAGGAACTTGAGAGGAAGAGTTTATCGTGAAACTGGTACATCTCAATCTTGGACAGGGGTGGCCAACCTGTTCAGCATGAGCCTCGGAATAAGCTCATGGCTGCGGAGAGCCGCATGACAGACTGTTAAATTCGCATTTGTTGATGGGGTTTTTTACATTAGAAGGTCTCGCACATATATCGCTCATTTTTTACATATGGCACCCCACGAGCTATACAAGCATGCAGAGACAATGCGTCTGTGAATTATGTATGCGGGAAAAACGATATATCATCTCATTAACGGTGACAGGAAGTATAAAAGTAAGCAGCCTTGGTAATGTAGTGATCGGTTGGAAAACGTCTCCGGTTACTATCGTAACCTCTGTAATTTAATCATATTCCGTTTAGAGAAGTATGAAGGAAATGCTATTTAAGATATTTATACCGTCTGGCAGCCGAAAAATGTCAAAGAGCTGTAGGTGAGTCAAACGTGTCTATATATACGTACTTCCTCTCCTGCTGATAGGATGAGGAGTAATTGCTGATGACGTGTTGATTGTATTAATCATTTGAACGTGCTCCTCCCGAACTTTGTTAATAAAACATCATACTATAAAAGACTCTGTCAAACGCACTGTTAGCTCAAAGTCTTGATTTACTGTGGTGATCATTCTGAGTGTTTATATTCCTGTCTTATTTTTCTGTTATCGATTCTGCTGTTACCCGTTACTGATTCTGTCTGCCGGCCCCGACCTTTGTTTGGATTATCGCTCGTGATCGTTATATCATTGAACTTAAGCCCGTGTTCCAGAGTCCCGCGGTCCAGCCCACGCTTCCGAGTCCCGCAACTGAATCCACGCTCCTGAGCGGCGCGCCGTAATCGGCGGAGGCGGAAGTGTCACGACCAGGAGGCCGTTCCAGAGCCAGCCCCAGGCCAGGAGGCCGTCCCAGGGCCAGCTGCAGGCCAGGAGGCCGTCCCAGGGCCAGCTGCAGGCCAGGAGGCCGTCCCAGAGCCAGCTGCAGGCCAGGAGGCCGTCCCAGAGCCAGCTTCAGGCCAGGAGGCCGTCCCAGAGCCAGCTGCAGGCCAGGAGGCGCCCAAGCTGCTCGGCCTGCCGGCACCAGAGCCCGCAACGACCCGTCAACCAGCGCTAGAACCTGCAATGACCCGTCAGCCAGCATGTTGAGGTACTGCTCTGTCTGCCAACTCTCCAGCCCTGTCTTCGCTGGAGATCGTCTGTCCTGCGCCATCGCAAGTCCTACCGCCTCCAACCTTGTCGGCAGTCAGGGAATCCGTGACTTCACCTCGAGCCTTGGATTCCTTCTCTCAACCTCGGCCCGTCGACTTCGCCCTGGCTCCTCCCATATTCAGCTTCACCCGTGACCCTCGACCTGGTAGCTCCACCGGGTTCCCTTGTCCCAATGGCTCCTCCTCAATCAGTCATCACTCCACCTTCACCACGGACTTACGGCACTTCCGCTACACTCAGTCCTTCCACCCCTTCAGCTACAGTGGGCTCCTCTATCCTTGCATCGTCACCTCGGTCCTCAGTCACTCCGGCTTTGCCCCGGCTCTGTTATGATCACGAGCTCTGCGCTTCCGTTACAGTCATATCACTTTGACTCATCTCTCTCTATTTACTACATCTCATCTTAATTGAAATCATAATTGCTCGTCTCATCTCGCTGTCTGGCTGTCTTTTGTCTTCTAGATTTGTCTCATCTCTTGTCTCTCATTTCTTATCCATGAATTTCATATTTTAAAACAAAACTTCTCATCTCATCTTGCCATCTCTTCTCTTCTCAATTTGTCTCCTCTATTTTCACCTCAATTTGCCTGACATCACGTCTCATCTCTTCTCCATTTAATCTCATCTCAGTTTAAATAATAATTTCTATCCTCATTTGTTCTCAATTCAATTGGTCTCATCTCCTCATGTCTCATCTCAGATTGCCTTCTTTGTCTCACTTTAATTTCATATCTTCTCAATTTTTCCAGGCTTATTTCTCTTTCCATATTTTTTTTCATCACGTCTATTCTCTTTTTGACTCTTTCCTTATTGCCTGATCTATTCTTATTTTGTGTTGTTTTAATTTGTCTCGTTTCCTCCTGTTACTTAACTCTCCTTTTAGATCCTGTTCATCTGCCTTCACACTGCTTGTTTATCTTTGCTTTTAGTGAAATGCACAGATCTAGAAGGAGGGAGTGAGGGAGGGAGGTCAGCAAGTTTGTCTGAGCTAATGTTGCTGTCATAACCGTTTCTTTCACAGCAACACTGAGGACATACATAAAGGTTTCAGCTTTCAAAACATGTCCTGGATCAGGTGACAAGGTCACCGTGGCATGTTGGAGGGTGGAGGTGTAAAAGGTGATCAGCACAGACTAAAACCATGCCCTTTCCTGGCATTGTTGCCATCAGAAAACATTGTAAACTTCATACCTTCATATACTCAACAGAGGAATAAAACCATGAATGCCCACATGAAAATATAAAAACAAGGAATTATTTTCTTAAGGGCTGACACTGCTGGCAGATCTTGAGGAATGCTTAATTAGTCCAATACACATCCCCTCTCAAAAAACAGTTCTACCCTACATTAAAGTCACTTTAGAGTGTCCGATTTCAAACAGTTTTCCCAGAGTTCCACAGTAGATTCTCATCTTCCTTTTCATCTGTAGCAGCAGAAAGCTGGAACTCTAAACTTTTTAAATCCCATTGAGAATGGGCACAGTTTGAGATCTGGCATTATACTGCTTGTCTGTAAATTATCCCTCAGAGAGGAAGAAGATGGCACGGCAGAGTTGTGTGGTGTGGTAGTTCCTCACCACTATCTCTGGGGGCTTTGACATGCTGCATGAATGCAACTGACTAAATTAATCTAATCACCACCAGATTGCACCAAATTTATATCCAACAAGCAGAAGACCAAACCCCACACCTTATCTGCTTTAGTAACCTCTGTGCATAGAAGAAGAAGCTATGGTATGCCAGACACTGAAGAAGAACTGCCCCATGGTCCAAAGGGAGACGCTCAGTACACAACAACAAATCTGTTATGGGAATTTATCCATTTGACGTCTACTCAGTATATATTTTGGGCATAGTCAATGTCTTTGAAATCATTTAAAGACTTTTATTTTAGAATATTAACGTCATTCCAGATATAGAAAGAAACTTCTTCATGAGTTGAAAAGCTTGTCAGCTCCTCTCAGTAAAATAGCACATGAGTGAAATATTTTGGAGAGGCGAACGTCCACGTGAGCCTGAATATGAATATGGTTTTAAATAGAAAACTCTGAGATGGTCACTATCTTGGGAAAGAAGTGCAAGGATATGAGCAGTGCGGAGGAGAGGATAAAAGGAGCTTTATGTGATTCTGGCTTTACCTTGGTGCTGCTGGTGGTGATACAGTTGCTGCTCCCCCATAAGCCTCCACTCCCCATCTCTGTACAGTCAGCATAGTAAACACACTGTTGACTTGGTGGGTGTTTTATTCATGCATGGCTGACAGGGACTCGTACCTCTCCCACATTTTGGTCCTCTCTCTCTGTTCTCCTCCAACACAATGCATATCTGTACTGATCACTCTAAATCCATCTGCAACACAGTCCTGCACACTTTTACAAAACAGAACAAATGTCTTATTCAACCAACTCATTATTCAGGTTAAATTCTGCACACACTTTCATAAACACAAAGGCATCAGCGATGAGCATGTTTAGGCAAGGGCATTTTTTAGGGTCAGGTAAAAAAATATTTGAATATATGCCTGTAACAATGTTCAATGTTCAGGTAGGACTCACGGACGACTGCCGCCGACACAAATATAACATAGGCCTAAGTCCCAGGCCTGGTCCTCTCTCGTCTTCCACTGTCGTCGCTCCTCCTTTTATGTCTCCGCTCCTCCGTGAGACTCGAGACACCGGTGGCTTCGCAGGTGACGCTCATTCCCAATCACGCCACCAGCTCTCGTGATGCTCTCATGGTCCCTCGACGCCGCCCTGCTCGCCACAATGCCTTTTAGAGGGGTTGTATGATTTTGAAGTCTAAGATTACATTTAAATATAACATCAAATCATAATTAACAACAACAACAAAAAAAAAGATTTAATTCGATCTAATTCAGATTTGTAATTGTATTCTAAATTCAAATTCAGATGTACTTCCAATTCTGCTATCGCATTCAATGTGCATTATAATTCTACATTTAAATTCTGACTCGTCTAAGGATTTGAAATCAAAACTCAATCCAGATTCAAAACATTATAAAGTAAGTGTCATAATCAAAAGCTTTAGTGAAACCTCCACTTACTTTCTTTTCTCCACTCACTCACTTTCCTGACATCATGAAGCACTGTTTGAAACTCAAAAGAACATTTATGTATACCTGACATATGGCAATTTGTGGATTGACTTATGGTTCAATAAGCTTAAATTATTAGCTACAAGCAGACAGAGGCAGAGGAATAATACTAAGCCCATTAAGACATAAACTCCATGCTTCAGTCATTCAACCAATCAGAACTCTACCAGACAGACTCTATCGTGTTAAGGCCTGTCACAACACAAGTGTTCTCATAAAACCTGTCATATGGCTCATGGGCTTTTATAAAAATTCCCTTTGAAATGGTATATATATGGTATATGGTATACATTCGTCTCTTGCTTGAGGTTTAGGTTTCCATTTATGAAGATGGGTCTGTCATCAATGCTGCGTGCCTCATCTCACCCATACTGAACACAGTTTCTGACCCATGGCATGGAGACAGAACGTTAAATGGGCTTTTAGTCCAATGAGAATCTGTGAGGGGGAAACCTGGGATGGCTGAATACATACACAAGCACATTTGAAGTGAAGTGTCACTGGCCGTGACTCTCTCAGGACCAGTGGTGTGATTCGCTCCTAGATAAATATTTCAGCTCAACTACTTTCTTCACTTACGGTCAAATGTAAACACACTAATACATCCTGTGTAGACCAAACCTGGGTTAAAGAGCATCAGCTGGGCTATGCACTCAATGTGGATCACCTCAGGCACATGGAACATCCTTTGATTACACTTCTACACTTATTCTACCCATACCACACCTCACCGCTGTACCTAACCCCACAGGTGAGAGTTACAAGTCTAAATGGGATTTCATTCAATGCTGCTTTCGGATGTTGCCATGGAAACCCGACAATAACAGCATGCAGAGTTACATGTGGCTTTGTGTATGCTGGTTGTCGCTGAGGCATCATGGTAGAGAAAAACAGGAGGCTATTGTGCACAGCCCTAGGGAGTGGCATTGACATTTGCTTTTGCAGGATGCACTCTCAGCTCTATTATAACAAGATCCATGGCAGAGTGCCTCAACACAATACCAGCCTACTTCTATTGAAGACTTGTTGTCCAGGAGTGATTCATCACTAAAACTGTGGGGACTCACTAGGCACAAGGTGGACAAAGCTAAGCAGGACACAGCCCTGGAAAAAAAAGGTAGGAAAACTAGAATTCCTAAAAAGAACATAATTGGAATGTCTCACTGATGTAAATATACAGCCGGTCTGGATCATTCTCCAACGGATGGATTGGCTGCATGCCGTAGGGTAATTTCCTTGTGCTGCTGCTTGTGCGTGTGTGTGTGTGTGTGTCTTCACAGATGCATCATTACAGTCGGGGTCACTGCAGAGCAAAGCAGGGGACTCCTTTTAACAGGCAGACAGACACTGCTCAGGAATGCCACCTTCATCCACCTCAAACTGGCAGACCTCATCTCTGCCTGCTGCCCAGACTAACAAGCTACAGTGTACTGGAATATAAACAGGAAAAGACCAAGACTCAGGGAAGAGAACAATGGTGTCAAACTGAGACAGTAGTGACTGAAACTCTGAAATCTGGAAATTATTTGAAGACCACATACTGTACAACTTCAGGTAGAGGAAACAACATTGCCTGATGGATTGATTTCCTTTTCTGAAGCATAACTCTTAAAGATGTTTGGTGTTTACTAAGAATGCTAAAGCTAAATTATGCTCCTAAATAAAAAATACTATTAAAATACTATTATTTACTATTATACTGTTAAATGTAACAGTAATCATGCAATTAAATTTAAATTATATACGTGTTTGTCTAAATTAATGAAAAATGATAGTTTAAAATGAATTTAAGCATCACAACATAAAAAATGAACACTATGAAAATTGATAATCATTTTAAGATTGGCTTGCATTTAACAATGTTTTTTAAATGCAGATGTACTTCCAATTCTGCTATCGCATTCAATGTGCATTATAATTCTACATTTAAATTCTGACTCGTCTAAGGATTTGAAATCAAAACTCAATCCAGATTCAAAACATTATAAAGTAAGTGTCATAATCAAAAGCTTTAGTGAAACCTCCACTTACTCTCTTTTCTCCACTCACTCACTTTCCTGACATCATGAAGCACTGTTTGAAACTCAAAAGAACATTTATGTATACCTGACATGTTTTTTAAAATGAGTTAAAAAAGTGAACTTATGACCTTAAGACAAAAAAAGAGGACACACAATGAAAGACGTAATTAAAAAAAATACTATTTATTCATTAGGAATCAGTTGTATCTTTGAACTGTAGTCATTTGCTATCGCTGTGATCATTATAAGATAGCTATATACTCACCTAAAGGATTATTAGGAACGCCATACTAATACTGTCTTTGACCTGCCTTAATTATACGTGGCATTGATTCAACAAGGTGCTGAAAGCATTCTTTAGAAATATTTGCCCATATTGATAAGATAGCATTTTTTCAGTTGATGGAGATTTGTGGGTTGCACATCAAGGGTACGAAGCTCCCGTTCCACCACATCCCAAAGATGCTCTATTGGGTTGAGATCTGGTGACTGTGGGGGCAATTTTAGTACAGTGAACTCACTGTCATGCTCAAGAAACCAATTTTTGAAATGATTCGAGATTTGTGACATGGTGCATTATCCTGCTGGAAGTAGCCATCAGAGGATGGGTACATGGTGGTCATAAAAGGATGGTCAGAAACAATGCTCAGGCAGACCGTAGCATTTAAACAATGCCCAATTGGCACTTAGGGGCCTAAAGTGTGGCCAATAAAACACCCCCACACCATTACACCCCCACCACCAGCCTGCACATTGGTAACAAGGCATGATGGATCCATGTTCTCATTCTGTTTATGTCAAATTCTGACTCGAGACTAATCAGACCAGGCAACATTCGAGACTCGTCAGACCAGGCAACATTTTTCCAGTCTTCAACTGTCCAATGTTGGTGAGCTTGTGAAAATTGTAGCCTCTTTTTCCTATTTGTAGTGGAGATGAGTGGTACCCGGTGGGGTCTTCTGCTGTTGTAGCCCATCCGCATCAAGGTTGTGTGTGTTGTGGCTTCACAAATACTTTGCTGCATACCTCGGTTGTAACGAGTAGCTATTTCAGTCAAAGTTGTTCTTCTATCAGCTTGAATCAGTCGGCCCATGACCTCTGACCTCTAGCATCAACAAGGCCTTTTCCCCCACAGGACTGCCACATACTGGATCTTTTTCTCTTTTCACACCATTCTTTGTATACCCTTGAAATGGTTGTGCGTGAAAATCCCAGTAACTGAGCAGATTGTGAAATCCTCAGACCAGCTCGTCTGTCACCAACAACCATGCCATGCTCAAAATTGCTTAAATCACCTTTCTTTCCCATTCTGACATTCATTTTGGAGTTCAGGAGATTGTCTTGACCAGGACCACATCACTAAATGCATTGAAGCAACTTCCATTTGATTGGTTGATTAGATAATTGCATTAATAAGAAATTGATCAGGTGTTCCTAATAATCCTTTAGGTGAGTTCATATTGTGCATTCTTGTTAAAATCTACTTGGGACACCTTAGCAATCACATAGCAATACACTGGCAACTGCCCACATCATGACAGTGAGTTCCCTTTCAAGGGAACTCGAGCTGCGTCATCGCTATGGGAACGCCCCCGCGTCATCAACTCTTGAAGCACAATAGAAAACACCTGTGAGAATGACGCGGATGACGTCATGAGCCAGGAACACAAAAGGCACGCCGAAACCGGCACAGACAGCTTTTTCGTCTTCAACAAGCACTAGAAAGTCTGTGTAGGATGTCTCGGAAAGAGTTTTCAGTATGACAGAATGCTGCTCCCGTTTGTTACTGGCGGGGATACGCACACGTTACGTGTGTCATGCATGGGGGTAGAGCATGCACTGGCAGCGCTCAAGGGCGGTGCCTGTGCGGATTGTGAGCGGTTTCCACCGCTAACTCTCTGCTCTCGCCTAGCAACCTTCGGGGAGGCTGCTAGAGCGCGTGGTCCTCGTGGCATGGGTCCCGCTGCTGCTGAGGCGTTGCGGCGGTCCCGGTCATGGGGATCACATATGTTCTCCCGGATATCCGAGGATGAGCCCCGTAGACTCGGGGGATGAAAACTCTCTACTGCGGCAGTCCAGTTTCGAGGAGCTAGGTATTGTCGATATTAGAAAAAAGAAGAAAGAAAGCGCTGTGTGTCTCCATGCCCGTGTACCCACGCAAGCAGGAGGCACACAGTCTTTCATCGTATCGTGCTCAGTCAGTGTTTATTTCACTGGCTGCACTACATTTCGCAGTCAGCGTTCGGCGCTGGCTGTAGATATTATGAGCGCAGTTTCGATCTCGCTGATGCTGAGGCTCAGTGACGATCATTGACGCTGGCGGATTATTACGATTTGGATAAAACATGATTATGTACCTATGGTGGTACAGTGGACACTGTGATTGCCTTTCATGCAATAGACCCGGGTTCGAAACCCACTCTGATGCACTTTTCCAGCTCTGAGGAGTTGGATTCTGTTAGCATCTTCTAGACAGATGTGACTTATTTATCTGTTCTGAGGAACAGATAAGATTTTCTGCAGGTCCCTGATTGGTCATCAGTCGGTGTGCGCAGATATGGCAAACTTACCAACTGCACTTTCACTAATGCTTGGGCACTGCGCCTTCAAGATATCATGCTCTGAGCCTCATCAACGGTTTGTTGATCCTTGGCTCAGTTGTGGCAGTTCGGCATTGAGGTGTCATTCTCGCTCACTGGAAGGTGCGGGGGAGGGCTATTCTTGCTGGTTTGCCCAATCCCGTCTGACAGTCTTTGAGGAGGCTCTTTAGGCTCGCGGTTTCGGTCCTGTTGCAGCTGAGGCTCAGCAGCGATCGCTATCGCGTGCATTACTTAAGGCCTGGAAGCACGCCTCGTGCGGTTTCTTCCGACTTGAAGTCATGCATGGTCTGCGCTCGAGGGCGCCGACGGTGTAGTTTGCAATCCCGTCTGACAGTCTTTGAGGAGACTGTTCAGGCTCGCCTTAAGGAGGGTGCCTTTAACCAGACTATTTCGAGAGTGCCTCAAGTCAGGTTCGACTCTCGCTATGTACAGATCTGGTACCGGGCAGCACTGTGGTGCTTAAGTCCCCGTTGGGTTTCGGTTTACCTCGCCTACGCCTTGTTACCTTCGGGTCTTGGCGCGCCCTGGGTGTCAGGAAGCAGGCAGTTTATGACGCTATTTCAGAAAGATATGGGGTCCTCCTGAGGGGGGGACCGCCTCTCCTCGCATCTACAGGTAGTGCCTCAGTGGCACGGTGCCCCGCACTTAATTTGTCCTGTACTGCTCTTCCTCACCATTCTATGAAAGGGGGGTGTTGTCAGTGTTAGCCTGGAAGACCCCAGGCTATTCGATATTTCCATGTTGCTGCCTTACTCTCCCTGTAGGTGCCTCCGGCCCCAGGTCATTAGCAGCTGAGCTTGGGCGGTCAGTCGCCCCTCTTCAAGCTCTCCTCCCGGCATATGGTCCTGATAGCCAGCAAGTTGTGACGCGTGTACTAGGGTGCCTGGATCCCCTCCAGGGGGGGCCATCTCCCTAGGCGTCGCTGGGGTGTTGTCAGTGTTAACCCGGGGGGTCTCGGGCACTTAGACGTTCCCCTAGTGCTGATATGTCCGATATATTCCTCATGGTCCTGTCAGCCAGCAAGTTGTGACGCGTTCACTAGGGTGCCTGGATCCCCTTCGGGGGGCCATCCCCCTAGGCGTCTCCAGGGTGTTGTCGGGGTTAGCCTGGGAGGCTCCGGGCGCACCGATATTCCCCTGTTGCTGGACGTACCCACCTTCTGAGGAAGGTTCTACGCGTCACTGGGTTGTGGCCTGTTTTCTCTAGAAACCACTTCCTGGTGCGTGGTAGTAGCTCCAGCCGCGGCTTAAGCTTAGGCTCCGCGGTTGTTGTAGCCCGGTGCGTGATGGACCTCCTTGGCGATACAGTGACCCCTAGGCAAGTGCCTCAAACCAGACTATTTCGAGAGTGCCTCAAGTCAGGTTCAACTCTCGCTTTACAGCTCTGGGCTGGGCAGCACAGCAGTGCTTAAGTCCCCATGCATTTTTAGGGTTCATCTCGCCTCCGCCTTGTTACCTTCGGGTTTATTTTGGCGGTCTTGTGGCTGGGTGGCTGCTCCATGGCTAGCGCTGGTGACACGCTTGAGGTGCGGTGGTCCCTCCCCGGAGGGCCTCCATCTTGGGCATCCTGGGGGTGTTTGGTAAGTGCACTTCCCGGGCTCGCCTTGCTGGGCCAGGGGCGGCTACCGTAGCCGCGGAGTTTCGGCTCGCAACTGAGGTCGTGAGTCCGGTCTCCACGCTGAGGGTCTCCTGCAGTACTTAAGGGGTCGTTTTTCTCCCTGGCTGAGGCTAGAGGAGGGCTAGGCCGCTTTGCGGTTCCACTTACTGCGGGGGTTCCCCTCTCGTCATGGGTCAGGAGGTCTGCAGCTCAGTGCGAGCATTGGGTATGGCTCTCCCGGGGCTGAGGCCCGACGAGCCATGCAGATCACTCAGTGAGGCAAGTTTCTAGCTAAGGCTATCTTGCCGTGAGAAACTGGTCTTCCTGAGGGTGCCAGAACATCTCCACTGGAGCACTTTGGGGCATGCTCCTCCGCTAGGGTGGCGTTGGTATAGCGTTCCCATAGCGATGACGCAGCTCGAGTTCCCTTGAAAGGGAACGTCTCAGGTTACGTATGTAACCATAGTTCCCTGAGAGGGAACGAGACGCTGCGTCATCAGCATCAGCCCTAGCTCCCCCGCATGCCGCGCTTGTTTCAGACGTTCGCAAGCTGTCTGTGCCGGTTTCGGCGTGCCTTTTGTGTTCCTGGCTCATGACGTCATCCGCGTCATTCTCACAGGTGTTTTCTATTGTGCTTCAAGAGTTGATGACGCGGGGGCGTTCCCATAGCGATGACGCAGCGTCTCGTTCCCTCTCAGGGAACTATGGTTACATACGTAACCAAGGTTACATTTTCAAATACGCACATGTTGGCCCCTGAGGTCTGGGAGGAGGGCCCTGAGGGCTAAAAAGACAGCCATCCTTTCCAGACAGTTGATGTGCCAGGAGAGATGGTGATGACTTGACCATCACCATCACTGCTGTGCTTTTTCAGCACAGCCTGCTGGGGAAAGCTGTGCATGTATAAAAACTAAATTCCATACCACGCTTAGAAAGGTGGCCCACTGTACTGCAGAAAGAACACTCTACTTTGTGTTTAGCCTTAAACCCAACATTTTCACGTGAGCGAGAACCGCAAACTGCTGCGACTGAGCATGTCTTGAATACACAGTGGTGCTAGGATTCACAGGGTGCATGCGTTTGATGAATGTGGGGCTTGATAAAGCAAGACAGAACAGAGGGACCCGCGATTGGTACACCTTGCCCCCGAAGGTGAATATCAGGAACCTCCTGTGATGTGAAAGGACGGATCCATGGAAGCATGCATCCTTGAGATCTATCGTCACAAACCAGTCCTTGGACCTGATCTGACCATCTTGAACTTGAGCTGTCTGACTGCAAGATTCAGATTGTTCAAACTGGGACCCATCACCCCATCCTTCTTTGGAATGATAAAATGCAGCCGTAGAAACTGGTTTCTCTGTCTGGGAGAGGTAGGTACTCTAGGTAGAACATCCATAAATCTCTCGAGACTGGCCTAGTGTCCTTCAAACAACCAGTTGCCCTAAAGCAGTGAGTCACAACCTCCACCAGTTCCTCCTATGCTGGAGAATGAAGTGGCGAGTCTTCATTTCCAGTCTTGATGCTCCACTCCCAAACAAAAAAACAGCAAAGAGCGTGTGTATCTCCACCCTTGATTTAATGAGGGCAAGGATGTATATACAATCTGAAATACGATTTGTTTGCCATTTCATTCTTTTTTCCTAATATATAGTCTGGTACGATCACACGAAGTGCCTCTGAAGACACAAACGTGCCGCTGATTTGTTTTGCACGCCTTTTATAGTTTCCTGGTTCATGACGTCACACTCCCATGACTAATATTCAACCTCTGAAATTGCAATTCTTGGTTTCTAGGTAAACAATACATTGAGGGCTTTAAATAAAAGCTGGAAAATCAAAAAAAATTACTAAAACAAAACACACAAACAAAAGAAAGTAAACAAAACGCATATAACATGAACCACAAACCACCAGACTCTTCACAGTTGGCTTAGGCCAGTATCCAGATTACACTCGCCAGACCTGTCACTCCCAGCATTTCATACTGCTGCCATGACAACCAGTTGTAAATGTCTTAGACTCCTGGTGCGCGAGCATTGCTATGTGACCCACTCCTGTCAGGGGTCAGTTTCACTACAGATCATAAGTAAAAATGGAAAACTGAGCCATGGACAGACAAGCCTGAGAGAAGGACACAGCAAGAGAGTGATAGAGTTGGGCCGCCCACTGACCGTTCATCGACTGTCTGAGGCATACCGCACACAAAAATGGCAATAGCTGTCTCAAAATAATAAGCTTCAATGTATGAATGGCTGGCTTTACACAGTCCCTTTGCACAAGTTTTTAAATCGCTTAATGTGCCAACATTACTTTTTATTTTTTGAGACATTTCCTCTCACTAATTGCTTATTACTGCAAACTTTAAGCAGATCTGTCTATCTCTCTATGCATAATTTATATATAATTTCTCTGTATATTAGAATTCTTCAGATTGTGATGGGTCACTTTGGACCTTGGATGGCCAATTTCAGCCAATTTTACATATAATATTACATATAATACATATAGCTGCAAAATTGTGTGACGTCAGAAAAATCCTAAAACATGCAAGCAATTAAAATACTAATGACAACTGTAGTCAGACAATCTCTTACTGAATAAATGGGAAGGTTTGGGTCAGAATAATCCATTCTGTGACCAGTTTGACTACACTGCCTTGCTTTATTGAAAATTTCAAATCAAATTCTGTCCTTTTGAATGCTTCTATTCAACCCACATATTAAAGGCTTCCACCATTCGAATTACAGGTTACTATTATATCTGATTTCCCAAAGCATGCAAATTACATAACACCTCATATATCTGGCAGAGTGCACAGGTGGTGGACAGCCTCTTTATTATTAAGGGACTTTGCTAAAACAACGAGAGTTGTGCTGCTGCTTCGCCGAGAGACATATGAGGTGTAAAGACAGACTTTTATACAAGCGGTTATTGAACTCTACCCATCAGATGACTCAGGGCACCAGCTGTCTCTAATCTCACCTTAGTGTGGACAGGTGTGGGGCCACCTGCCACGCACCTGCTCCTCGCACTGTCCTGCCGTGCAGGTGTGCTGCCCCTCGATGAGAATAGGACTACTTTCACTCACTCGCTTTCTCCAGCTCTAGCTCTACCTACGCATATTAAATTGACATCTACATTTCACCTTCTAATCTCTGAAGTTCTGTCCTTGCTGGATCAGATTTTGTTAACACTTGCATATACTTACAAGAACACAGATGTCATCATACAGATACAAATGTTCAGATGCAGTGTGTTGCATGTAGACAGGGTCACTCAAATGAGAAGGACGAGTCAATCTTGTGTGAACTTGACATACACTTTACACCAGGATTGGCATCACAAATGGATCAGGTTTGGCCAAATGCACATATATTTATCTGTAAATTATGTTGTTATATCACAAAACAATCTAAATACTAATGAGGAAGAATATGCATCCTGTTTGAAAATATGCAATCTCCTGCAAAGCATATTTAAAGCTTGTAATATCACTCATGGACAGTTCATATTGATTCAATGATGGAGAAAATCAATGCAAAGCATGTGTCAGAAATGTGTTAGAATCATAATTTTTCAAGGCAGTGAAGCTTAATCTGATGCTAATAGCATCAACACATTAGATACTGCTTTTTCTTTGAAGAGATGAATATTTACCCGAAATGAAAATTCTGTCATTAAATATTCACCCAACATTGTCCCAAACCCACGTGCTGTTGTTTTTTGAATGAAATTTACTTTCTGATGCATTTTAGGAGCTTTTTTTTTTGACAGCACCTCGTCATTATGAAATTTCCTAGTTTTACAAAAGAGACCAAAATTCAACACTGAAAACATTCATTGTTAACAGTAAATTTGCTCCTCGCGTTAAGAATTTTTTTTTTGGGATACCATGATCAAAACTTTTTGATGTAATAATAAAAATACATTTAAAAAAAAAATCTGTAGCAAACCCTCAAATAACATCAGTTTTACTATATCCTTTTATATATTTTATAATAGACATAACCTGTTTTCTGAAATATTTTTTTTAACCCAAATCTAACAAATGCATGAATAACTAATAAACTGTCTCTGTCTTAAAATTGTCCTGTCATTCGCTATATCTATTTACCTCAGGCAATGCAACAACCCCCATGACATCACACGATGTAGCATTGCAAGATGGCGGTGCCCTTGCTCAAAAAAAAAAAAAAGCTAAACATCCTTATTTCTTTAAAATGGTTACATTAATCGTGTTTGTTTTTTTATTACAGTGTAAATCAGTTTACTAAATAATGTAAACCTGAATGATTGCTTCAAAAAGGATGTTTTGTTATAACTTTTGGAGCAAGGGCGCCACCATCTTGCGCGTGATACCACAGCGCGTGATGTCAAGGGGTTTGATTGTTCCATTGGCCAGTGAAGTAATATATTTCT
This sequence comes from Rhodeus uyekii, assembly GCA_037043235.1. Lineage (NCBI taxonomy): Eukaryota > Metazoa > Chordata > Actinopteri > Cypriniformes > Acheilognathidae > Rhodeus > Rhodeus uyekii. Next base: position 1,867,417 of record JAWRVZ010000136.1, read on the forward strand.
TTACTTTTTGAACATTTTTTATTTTAATTTTTTTTTGGATTAATACAAACTTGAAAAAACTGTTGAGCCCATAATATGTAAAATTACTTATGCATTTGAGCCGATATGGTGAGGGAACCAAGCAACACCACCATTACGGGTGGAACAAGTCATGAACCCACTGGCTTGGGGTGAAGAGCAGATTGGAAACACTGGTATAAGTATGGATGGTGTACGCCAATGCCCAACATGTTCATTTTCCATCAGGAGGCTGATCTGGTCTGATCTGGACATAAGTATGCACTAGTAGTGGTAACATATTTTATGTTCAGCTTCAAATACAATTAGCTTACCTTCCGCTAACAAGATAACCCAGTGTTTCCGCTCAGATATCTTTAAATGGAAGCATTACCACCTTGAAAATGTCCATTTCCCAGCATAGAATGCTAAATGTAGGTATGCCAAACCTGTGAAACCAGGGTAAGTTAAGCCTGTTTCTGAAAGAGAGGTGCATGTGCATGCATGCAAATACACACATAGACACACACACACACACACACACAAAGGAGCAATAGATATAAATGTTTAACAGACGAAGAGTAGCCCCAGTCTGATCATTAACCAAGAAGGGGAATGCCAGATGACTTCAGTTTTGTTACAGACAAACAAACGCAAGAAGTCTCCCAAAGTACAATCAAAGTATAAAGTCATCCATCATGACATGACAGGTCAAAAGTGATTCTGTCAACACTCTCAAAAGACATTTTATGCTAATAAGCCTTCAAAAATTCAACTGATCACAGAGATTTTAGGTTCTACAGGTAAAGCGGAAGATCTGAGGGGGAAAATGAGTGACAGAGGTAAATCGATAGTAGAAGACACATTTAGGTTCAGCCAAAGGATACTATTAAAACAATGAGCTTTAATATGAATGAATCTGTCATCGGGTATCTTCACATCCATAGTTCACTACTTAAGCTTAAGGGTTTGCCGAAATCCCTAATTCAAGTATGAAAAACAGTAATAATAATATTTTGTCTGAGAAAAATACTAGCTTTGGCTGCTCTGTGCTAAGTTTAGAAATAGAATAAATTTGAGCCAGTCTTTGTTCCAGTCTTGAGTGAGAAAAAAAGGTGGCCATCTTGTCAGAAGATGCCTCTTGTTTTAGCGTTTAAAGAACACAGACTAGTTATGACAAACTGTCAAGACGCTGCTTTTGCTCAAGGAAGAGAGTGCTTAGCTCAGCATGTGCATATGCTGACATCAAAAGCTCTACTGCCACCTATAGGACGGAGATGGAACTGTGGTAAATGCAACATCTTTCTAAAAAAGGAAGAAAAAAACTGTGTAATTCAAAATCACACTGGGATCTTCACCCCATCAGTCACCTCTGATCACAAAACTATTTCAGACTACAATTCTCTTGGAGGTGTTAATTTGAATGAATATGCAAAGTTTTAAAGGAGTGAATGAGGTTATATAAAGAAGGAATAAAGGCAACCACACACTACAAGATAATCGGGCCGATTTTGCACCCAATTCTCCCCTTCCGACAATCCTAGGTGAAGTCTTGATTATATTGATGCTCTTTTTCTATTGTGTGATGTGTATTAAGAGTCTACTCAGAAAAACATATGACCATAACTGCTCTCAAATCGTAAATATCCAACATGTTGAATAGTTACAATCAGTGTGAGGAACCCCGAGGACAAGCGTGCACACACTCTGCAGAATGAAATGATACTCATGATATCAGAAAGTGATATAATTTAAAAAAAAAAAGTAAAAAAAAAAAAATATATATATATATATATATATATATACATAAATATAATTATTTTTATTTATTTTTTATTTTTTCATGTTTGCTGTCTCTCAAGTTTTGAAAATCTGATTAGATTGTATAAATATTTTAGTGTGGATCAGCCTTAAGTGTTAGTGAACAAGAATGGAAGAGGGTGAATGAGTGCATAGATTTGCAACATTATTTTAAAGCTGTAGTGGAAGGATGAGGTGTTTTTTTTTTCTCTCTGAGAAACATGTTAAACAACTGGAAGTGAAACCTCCTTTAGCTCTGACAGTCATAATTAATCATATAAATTGGTGCTATTATTATTATTCTGCTGGAATCTGGCAGGAGATGTTTAGATAAGAGATGCAGACATGGAAATAAACTCCAACATCTCAGTCTGGGATGCTCGATTGCCTTGCATCATATTTTGTCTTGCTGCTTAGTCTAAGGAAGAAAAGAACGTCTGGCATGTTAAGCAGAGCCGAGTTCTCGTCAGGTCATTTTGAGCCGTATACAGACTAAGTCTTAATGACACACACACCTCACGTTTAACTCCTTCCACTGCAGTAATAAAACACACCCAGCACCATTAACACTTGCTTGTGGGAGTGTAAACCAGCCTGTCGAACTGCATGTAGTTAATCACCTAATGTCATTCCAAACATGTATTATTTTTTTTCTTCAGTGTAAAAGAATCAACTTGTTCATATTGATCATAGGATTTCAAGCTTCATCAGAAAAAGAAATGTCACCATAAAAACATTATATAAGGGATTTAACGATGACACGTGAATCCATATGATAGCTTTGTGTGAAGTAAAATGAATATTATTTACACATGATTCAATAATAAACTAATCATATCTTTCCTACTAGTCAAAGCATGAACTAAACATGAATGAACATCAGAAGGCTGAAGAATAATAATAGAATCTTCATCTAAACATTTAAGATGATTGTTAAATGCTACACTTGCCAGCAATAATACAATAAAAAAGAATAACTTTGATAAAATAAAAATAAAACAATATACTCTAGACGGTGCCTGGCGAGCCGAGATTAGGAATGTGTGTAAAAGTTGACAGGAAGAGGAGGAGGGGGGGGGGGGGGGGGGGGGGGGGACAAATTTCTCCCAATCTATTCCTGTTTGTCATTAGACTGTATTCTACAGTACATGTTTTTTATAGTTTATGAGTACTGGGGCACATATGGGGCAGATGTCTAAGTACTGCTGGGCTGGGGAGAAACAGATGTCTGTGAATGGCAAAGCTAAAAACTTTACCTTACCTCGGCAGAATCTCTGCCGCTGTAAAGGCTGAACTGGCATGTTTGCACACACAGCATTGCAGATACCAGCATCAAGATAAACACACACCTTCAGGCCTTGTCACTTAACGGTCACAAGTGTGATTACATCAGAAACGGCTTTTAGCAAAAGTCCACACTTATTAGTGTAATTTAATAGGCGAAGTGGGCAACTTCTGTGCCGCAACAAATAATAAAAAACTGATTAAACTATTAGCAATAACTGTTGTAATTTCAACTTAAAACCTTAACGACTCAGAATTATGCTGTATTAAACATGAAAATGCTACATGAAAATAGCAGTGCTGTGAAATTTAACGCTCAAACATCTTTTTAAACAATATCTGTAATGCTGAGCAGACTTGGAAATGTGAGAGAGCTGGATCTAAATTCAGGGTGTTATTTATTTTTGCAATTAAAGGGAAAAACTAACTTAATATATCAGAGCAACTCAGAACTGAAACTACAGCGCTACAAGACACAAAACTGATCGCACACAAATGGAACCGCAAATACTGGACAAGACCACTCGATGAACACAGGAAAAACTAAGGTTTATATAAACAAGATAACAAGAGGCTAACATGGGACAGGTGAAGGTAGCTAATCACTATGGCAACAAACAAGGTAGATAGTGAAACAAGGCAAAAACAGGAACTAAACACAGGTGGTGTTAACACTAGAACAATGGAGATACACTTCAAAGTAAGGGAAACAAGACAGAAATGTAACAAAAAGAGTTAGTGCCTAATATTTTCCGTATCTAAAATACTAAAACTCAAATAAATGTAAACTAAACTGAATAAACTCATTACAAATAAACATGGAAATAGAAATGAAATGTAAAAATCTTGTGTGATATGTCGCATTTTGGTCACTTTTCGCTGAAAATTCACATTTATGCATATTCATGATATGATCTGTGAAGACAGGACACCAAGAAGATTCTGTTCAATTTCTACTTTTGCGTTCACCAACAGAACAGCATGAGGAATAATTAATGACAATTATTTGGGTGAACTATCCTTTTAATGTAATACTATAGCCTATTTCACAGCACTAAATGACAGACCAAACCTAAAAAGATATGAATTGGATATATATTTTGTGTTAATATGTATGATGATTTATTATAGACAACTGCAATACTAACAAAATAGGTTATTACAAGTAATGTTGGATTTTAATATGGTCACATACATGCAGTTTTCATTAAACTAATCTAGAGTTCCCTTTCAGGGAACTCGAGCTGTGTCGAAGCACTAGGGGAAATAGCCTTGCGTGAGTCACGTGAAGATCTATGCAACCAATGAGAAGCGAACGCGTGTGAATGCGTCACTGCCGGCCGCAGCCGGTGACGTCATGAGGAAGAGCATAAAGCGCGTCTGAAACCGGGGCGCGTCAGCTCTGAATGCCTTCAGCGTGCTGTGTCTGTGCGAGAGTGGTTTTTGAGACTTGATAGCTTAAAAAATCAAAGAATGAGTGTGAAAAGTGTGGCGAGAGATGAACAGAGTTTCAGACCGTGTGTTTATCCCTGTCCTCGTTTTATAACGGGCAGGGATACACATGTAATGTGTGTTATCTGTTTAGGAGTGGAACATGCACGGTCGGCTCTTGAGGGCGCCGGCTGTAAAGACTGTGAGCAGTTTTCTCTGCATGTTCTCCGCTCCCGCCTGGCGGTCTGTAACGAGGCCGCCCAGGCTAGTGTTCCCCGGGGTTCGGGACCTGCAGCGGCCGAGGCGTTGCGGCGCTCTCAGTCCTGGGGTTCACAAATGGATCTCGCTGAGGCTGCTGGGGTGGGTCCGTCCTTACCTCAGCCCTCACGAGACCAAACGGGTTCCAGTCACGGGCACTCCTCGGGAGATGTTCGTGCTGTGACTCCAACATTAGCTTTGTCGAGTTCCGATAGTGAGATGGACTTAGCTAGTGTTGACCCGGCAGAGGAGGCTTCGCCACTCTCCTCGCCGGCGTTTGAAGAGCTAGTTGAGGTTGTGGCGCGAGCTGTCTCTCGTCTGGATATTGAATGGCCGGCGGAGACCAGAAGCGCCCGTCCTAAAAGAAGTATGTTGGACGAGCGTTATCTGCCGGCTCGCGTCACTCCCCCGCGCCGAGCTATGCCTTTCCTTCCCGATTTGCATGCCGAGGTATCCAGATCGTGGGAAAAGCCAGCCTCTGAGAGAGTTCATACACGGAACAGTTCGATGTATACGAATCTCGCAGGGGCTCAAAGCTATTGCTATGGGGGGATGCAGAAGGTGGATGAGGCGCTTGCGAGCTACCTTGTGCCCCAATCTGCGTCCTCCATTAAAGCTCCGGCGCTCCCCTCCAAGCCGATGCGCGTCACGTCGTCTTTGGTGGGGAGAGCGTACTCAGCCTCTAGTCAAGCCGCAGCGTGCCTGCACACCACGGCTCTGCTGCAGGCTTATCAGGCTGAGTTGCTGGGGGACCTCAACGAGGGCGGCGGTATCGGTCCGGAGACAGTGGCAGAGCTGCGCCGGACCGTGGATCTGTCTCTCCGGGCCACTAGGGAGACGGCCTACTCTGTCGGTCGCTCCATGGCAGCTCTGGTGGCTACGGAGAGACATCTTTGGCTCAATTTGTCTTCCATCAAAGATAGGGACAAATTTGTTTTGCTGGACGCTCCTCTGTCCCCTTCGGGCTTGTTCGGCGACGCCGTAAAGAGCGTTGTCGACAAGTTTCAGGAGGCTGCACGACAGCAGGTGGCGTTCAGTAAAGTTATTCCCCGCCGCCCTCCACGTGAGACCGCCAGTCAAAGGGGGTCTCAGAGCTCTTCACACAGGGCCGCTCAAAAACGAAGTGTCGCCACCCGTCTTCCTCCGGCTAATCCCGGGGGGTCGGGGCGACAGGCTCAAGCCTCTGGCAAGAGGGGCGATCTGAGGGCTGTCCTGAGCGCTAAGAAGGCTAAGAGCAAGCGGCCCTGACGCCAAGCCGCAACAAGGTGGTGTATCCCTGGAGCAGCTGACCAGTCAGCCCGCCATGGGAAAACCACCCCCTCTGAGGAGGGTCCTAGAGCACTCCACCCGGGAATCCGGAAATCCCGGCCCAGTGGTGGACATGCCATCAGCACCAGAGGCCAGCCCCGGGAGGCTGGTTCCCCTAGTAGAATTCCGGGATGCGTGGTCACGGCTACCCGGTATCTCTCAGTGGGTCCTGCGCACGGTCACCTTAGGGTACGCCATTCAGTTCGGGGTCTCACCACCCCAGTTCTCGGGGGTCCTACAGTCTGCTGTAGGCCCTCAGCAGGCTCTGGTCATGGAACAAGAAGTAGACACTTTGCTGGCGAAAGGGGCCATCGAGTATGTACCCCTCGCAGAGAGCAAGTCCAGGTTCTACAGCCGGTACTTCATAGTTCCAAAGAAGGATGGAGGGTTGCGGCCCATTCTGGATTTACGTCTCTTGAATCGTGCGGTCAAGCGTCTAAAGTTCAAAATGCTAACGCTCAAACAGATCGTAGTGCAGATCAGATCCGAGGATTGGTTTGTCACAGTCGACCTCAAGGACGCTTATTTCCATGTCTCCATCCTTCCGCAACACAGGAAGTTCCTGAGGTTCGCCTTTGGGGGAAAGGCGTACCAGTATCGGGTGCTTCCTTTCGGCCTAGCGCTCTCACCCCGCACGTTTACGAAAGTCGTGGACGCTGCTCTAGCTCCCCTGCGGTCACGGGGCATCCGTGTCTTAAACTATATAGACGACTGGCTTATTCTGGCCCAGTCGCCGCAGTTGGCGGAGCAACATCGAGATGTAGTGCTCGCACACATAAAGGAGCTGGGGTTGAGGCTGAACGCCAAGAAGAGTGTCCTTTCTCCTGCTCAGAGAACCACCTTCTTGGGAGTCGTCTGGGACTCAGTAGCGATGTCGGCCCGGCTTTCCCCCGGGCGCATCCAAGTTATCTGTTCAGCCGTCAAGAGCATCAAGTTAGGCCAGCCACTCACTGTCAGACACTTCCAGAGGGTGTTAGGGCTCATGGCAGCGGCTTCCTGCGTCATCCCGTTGGGCCTGCTGCACATGAGACCCCTGCAGTGGTGGCTAAAGACCAAGGGGTTTTCCCCGAAAGGGAACCCGCTTCGCATTATCAAGGTCACGGGGCGATGCCTACGCGCCTTGAGTATGTGGAAGAATCCTTGGTTTCTGTCTCAAGGCCCAGTGCTAGGGGCTCTGGCTCGGAGAGTCTCTCTCTCGACAGATGCCTCCCTCTCGGGCTGGGGGGCGGTCTTGAGAGACCGCTCCTCACAAGGTCTATGGAACAGTCGGCACCAAACCTGGCACATAAACATGTTAGAGTTACTGGCGATCCGCAAAGCACTCCGTGCGTTCCTACCGGACCTTCGCGACCACCATGTCACTGTTTTCACCGACAGCATGACTGCGGTTGCGTATATCAATCACCAGGGGGGTCTGCGTTCGCGACCACTTTACAAGATGGCGCGACAGATCCTCCTCTGGGCCCAGGGAAAGCTGCTCTCCATCCGGGCGGCTTACATCCCGGGGGTCCAGAATGTGGGAGCAGACGCCCTGTCGAGACAGGGGGCGAGACCAGGGGAATGGCGACTCCACCCCGAGGTGGTGGAGCAAATTTGGGAAAGGTTCGGAAAGGCACAGGTCGACCTGTTTGCCTCGGTAGAAAACTCCCATTGCCCTCTGTGGTTTTCACTCACACATCCAGCGCCTCTGGGGCGGGATGCCGTGACGCAGGCATGGCCGAGGTTACGCCTGTATGCTTTTCCCCCGATCGCTCTGCTCCCGGGAGTTCTGGCCAAGGTTCGCCGGGACAAGGTCCGTCTCACGCTAGTGGCCCCCCACTGGCCGTCCAGAATATGGTTCGCGGACCTTGTGTCCCTCCTCGACGGGGTCCCCTGGGAGATCCCGATCAGGAGGGACCTTCTGTCCCAGGCGGAAGGTTGCATTCTTCACCCGCAACCAGGGCCGTTGAAACTGTGGGTCTGGCCCCTGAGGGGGCCCAGCTCATAGAGGCCGGTCTCTCAGCCGAGGTTGTTGAGACCATCCTGCAGTCCAGAGCTCCCTCCACGAGGAAACTCTACGCCTTGAAGTGGAAGCTCTTCACTTCTTGGTGTAGTGAAAGGCAGCTGAACCCAGTAACCTGCCAAATTGGCAAAGTACTGGAGTTCCTGCAAGAAAGATTTGTGGCAGGGCTGTCCCCCTCCACCTTGAAGGTCTACGTGGCTGCTATAGCGGCTTGCCACGTACCTCTGGGTGGGGTGTCCTTGGGCAGGGACCCCCTAGTCACTCGTTTCGTTACACACGTAACCAGGGTTACATAAGTAACCCGAGACGTTTTTCAGTCTTTCAATCAATATGCTTCACTTTAAAACTTGAAAAAAACACATTTTCCCACTGTGTATTCATGAAAACAAACTTGCTTATATAAAGTATCATTAATTAAAGTGTATGGGAAATAATTAATAATTAATGGGAACAGAGAAGCTGTGTAACTCGTGGTGTAGACCTCAACTATAGCGTATGCCAAACTGTGGTATGCATCTCAACACTTTTCCACATCAACATAGCTCAGGGTTACACAGGAAGTTCAAACATTCCATTACAAAATGCCCTTTGTTGGGGAACAACACTCGGGACCTGTTTGGATGAGTGCCGTAGATTAATGTAGGGAAATTTTCAGGAATTTTCCCCGACTCAACAACCACAATTCCATTTCAGAGTTATAGCCAAGTGAAACACAAATTCATTCACTCATGAATAGCCCATATATAATTTATTTTCACACATAAACAACATTTCCATCCTTCTCCACTGAGCAGTTTATGTGGAATGAGCAGTTCCATTAGAATAATGTATTCACAGATAATGTCTGAGCATTAGCATGCTAGCGAAAGCGAACAGGGGGACGTCTCTTTGAAGAGATACTCTAATGAAGTCTAACCGAGATGCATTCGGATTAAAGGCAAAAGTCCAGAGCAGAGCAGTCAGTCAGTCAAGTGAGCCCGCATTGGGCTTCAGATCAATACCCGACCCACACATCCCTGTTTGCAAAACCGGCAAAAGGCACCCCACTGCTATAAAATTAATGAGGATTTTATTCCTAACATTAACGTTTTAGAGATAAACACATGACAAACTCCAGAAAGAGGGTGAGAGGACAAAAAAATCAAGTAAATTTTCATCAAAGATGTCCCGCATACCAAAAATAATTGTAATTTTTTTGCAGGCCGAAGGGCTAATGAGAGTTGAGAGCAAAAAGATAATCCATGCTATGCCTTTTATGTCTAAGCTTGGATTTGTGGATGGGCAGCTCTGAAGGAGAAAAAAAAGAAACTAATATATATACGCTTTAAGTCCGACAGCACTGACTTAATCTGAATGCATGAGATTTCTTTGCTGGGACAATGAATGCAATCAATCATTAGCCTTTAATGCTATGACTCGTACTCCAAGTTTTTGAATCACTGTATGTCCATAATGTGTTGATGTGGAACATTCAGAGTTGAATGAACTTACGATCAATGGTCAGCCTGAAGTGTATGGCGTACTTAAAGACAGTGGATCGCTTTGCTGGACTGATTGATTTTCATATTGATTGATTGATTGAAGTCTTCTTAGCCTCTTCAAGTGTACATCTGAAGGGCCACTTTACTTGTTAGAAATGTCTCCTGCATGGCTTAAAAATAAACAGCTGAGGGCAGCTTAATGTGTCACTTAAAACATCAGTTATAAAAATGAGGCCCTCATGTAATATTAATGATAATAATTCATTACATTTATGTATAAACTGTCCTACTATTTGAAAGGCCAAATTTGCCACAGAAAAAGAAAGAAATTAGAAGGAGTCCATGTCATTGCATGACAAACTTTTGTCCATCAAATCAGTCATGTGGTATGACCAAGAAAGTCATGTGGTGTAACTAACATGCAAAAACATGGAGAGAGAAAGAAAACCATCATAGGGAGGACCCCTGCAGAATAAGTTTCTTAAAAATCAAGAATTGTATGAGGTTATCCAAAAAATGGCTTCCCAAAACGTATTGACATTTTGTCAGGGTTCTGTCACATCAGTTTCGGTTCCTCGGGTTTTAGTTGACAGAACTCTGACACTGCTCCCTCGTCGTGTCTTTGTGAGAGTAAGTGAAGTCTTGCGCGTGCTCTTGTGTCCGCGTGACTTCATGTTGTTTGTGTCGCGCGCAGCTGGTTGTTTACTAACTGCGCGCCGTCTCATCACAATGTGTGATGCGCGTCTGCATTCACTGCGTGTTCGTGTCTTGTTAGCTTCAGCCCGCCCTCCTTGTTCTTGTAATTATTCTCGGCTGTTTCCGATCACCACCTTTCCTCTTGTGCCATGTATAAGCCCTTCGTGTTTGCTGTCTTTTGTCGTGTCGTTGTCATGATGTTTCGCTCATCGTCTGTATTCCCGAACCGTTCCACCCAGTTTGTCTGTGTTCCTTTATTTTGTTCCTTGAGTATGTCGTTATTGTGTTTGGTTAATGTTTTCCCCCTTGTGGGTGTTTCTTTTGGTGTGTTTTTTTAGTTATCTATTGTTAATAAATATTCCTTTTACCTACATTTTGAGTCCTCCCATTAAGTATTCTGTGACACATTTAGAATAAATATTCACTTCAAAAATTATATAATAAAAGAAAAATTATAAACAGTTTAGAAAATGTCAGATTTAAGTTGTAAGGTAATTACGTTTAAATTATCAAATATTTTCCTCATTAAATTGAAATTGAAAAAAATCCATGGCAGCGGCCTCTCATGAATGTGTCAAAGTTGATATGTTTCTTAAAATATTAGATAATTTTTTATCATAATATGATAACGTTACCTGAGAAATGACTCTCCAAAAATTTATTGGTTACGTGTGTAACCTTAGTTCCCTGAAGAGAGCACTATGGGAACGCATTTGCGTGATTGCATTATGAAGCATGTGTGTAAACGAATCACTTCATGATCCAGGAATCTATAAAGGCATGCCATGCCAAACTGTCGGCAGCTTTGAAGTGTATGAAGTAAACTTTGCTGTCAGGCACACGGGAGATATGGCAAAGAGATGCAGCTTCTCTTCAGGGAACTAAGGTTCAATACTCACGTTGTGTCAAGCGCTATGGGAATGCCCACGCTGCCATAGCGACCAGTGCATGACAAGTGTGATCGCGTTTAGACACCTGAACCCCAGGAGTGAAGTCTAGGCCTAAGATGTAGAGCATAGGTGTCAAACTCAAGGCCCGCGGGCCACATCCGGCCCGGCGTGTAATTATGTCCGGCCCGCGAGAGCATTTTATTAATGGCCCGCGAGATGTCCCGCGCTCCAGCTGACTCGCAGAACACTTCCTGTATTAAACAGGAAGTGGCTAATGATGCTTCGCGCTCGCGCTAGTACCGCGCGATTGTTATTGTCAATTATCCATAACTGTTCAGGCTCGGTACACAGTGCTTGTGCGCGAAATTCAGGTGTTGATCATCGGATGAGAAGAGCCCGCCCTCATGGCAGAACGTCTTCTTGCATGATTGACAGGTCAGACAGCATATCAGCGCCAGCTGTCAGAGTGATAGTAAAAGCGCCAGAAAGAAAATACAGCGCAAAAAAAAACATTACGTCCTTAGGGACGTAACAAATATATTGAAATATTATTAAGTGTAAAAAAAATTGTGATATAGTTTGTAAAATCTGCTATAACCCATGGGTAATATGCGGTAAAATACGGTATATGTTTACTGACATACTGCCGGTTACCCGTGTGTCTCATTTGCGGAGCTAATGTGGCAGTAATTAAATAATTTAATAAGACGGCACTATAAGACAAATGACATAAGAGCAAATTCAACTGAATGATTTGATTTGTTATTGCTGAAAAGCAAAATTTTTATTTAGATTTCCAGGTTTTGTTATGCAGCATGTCCATATTTTGAATTTGTATAATTTTGACAGGATATATTTTTATGGAGAGCAAAATCTTTTATATATAAATCTTTTTAAGTTTTATATAAAATGACATAAGAGTAAAGAAATTTGAATGTTTGTTATTTTAACTTTTACTTTACGTGTTTACTTTATTTCTAACTTGTATAATTTAGACAGGATATATTTTAATTTGTTTTAAAGTTTTTTTTTAATATTTTTATATTTTTAAGTTATTTAAGGTATAAGTTGATTTATTCCAGAATAATATTTCTGTCTGTTTTTATTCACATCTAATTTAAAAAAGGTAAGTTTTAAAAGTTTAGTTTTAGTGTTTTCAATAAATGTTTATCCTGTTCGGCCCGCGACCTAAAGTTTTTTTGGGATTTTGGCCCCCTGTGCAATTGAGTTTGACTCCCCTGATGTAGAGCCTAAGGATTGCCAAGGATGTGGCCGACTCATAAACTAGTGAAATAGCCTTGGCTAACCATTTGCTTAACCTTTGCTTCGACACAAATGGCCCCCTTCTTTGTTTAGGGGGCCCAAACATACAAACACCTGTTCAGATTTTTGCCATAGTCTTGAGTGTACGGGGGGAAACTTCTCGAATTTACAAGAAAGCTCCCACCCTTATCTCAGTCTCGGTCTCAGCAAAATCCAACTCCTCCGAGCTGGATGATTGCTGCACTTGCATTTTCTCACTTTTGTTCAAAGAATCGTTGGTACACACAACAATAAATATATATGACAACATATCACACAAAGCACTACTGAAGACACGGAAGTTGCTGATTGTTTGGCATGGCATGCCTTTCTGGATTCTTGGGTCATGACGTCACCCGCCTCTGATGTCCTTTCATGCGATTGGTTTGATTACACACATGCTTCATGATGCAGTCACATGTTCTCATTGCGCTTGACACCGCGCGAGTTCCCTTGAAAGCAAACTTAATAACATGTATGAATTAAGTGTTCATAATATTAGTAAACAATAACATTAATAACAACATTTTACTTTGAAAATACACATTTTACTCATTAAGTAATTATTGAGGATGAATGATATTTGTTATTACTTTTTATTTGATAGTTACACCACATGACATTATATTTTTTTCAAAACCATACGTTTTTCCAAAATTATAGCACATGCATTTTGAACTAGAAGCACGACCCCAACCATTACCTACCCATTAAAAGAGGAGGGGAAAATATTGACACAAATGTTGAATGTTGAGTCCCAACCCAATCCATGAGCTTAGCTTTAACCCCAAACTTAAAATCTGATGGGATGATGAGAGGGACAAGGATGTCAATTTAAACAATGGCAGCTATTAGAGAGAGAAAGAAATGATAATAAAGGTTATAATAATGACAAACTCTATGATATAACAAAATTATGATCATCTATCAAGACGCTTTCACATACTGACATACACACCAGCCTGCGAAACAAAAGTTGTCAGTTTGAGAGACGGGGTGAGGGAGCTTGTCAGAAGAGGATGCTAAGCAAGCATACAAGGAAATGAAATAGTCTCGCAGACAGAAGACAAAGGTTGCTGAAAAAGAAAACATCAAACTCTCCCTGGAGGACAAGAACACACACACAGGCATCTGAGAAGACCAGTGACCCAATTATTTAAAAAACAGAAGAAAAAAAAGAGCATTCAATAAGGCCTTCAGAAACAAGCCTTAAGTACTGAAACATTACAGCCCACCTTAAACCGGCATACTAATTTAGCTGGGTTACTTTAAACTTTGGTTTCTACTGAGTGTGCTTTAAATACAGTCTTTCTCAGCAAACTGACATGAAAGGTGAAGAGGGGATGTATGCACTTGAAGGAACCCATTCTCTCTCTTGCTAATGTTCATGAACACTGAGTATATATTTTGTCTGCAGCACTGTAAAAATGAACATTCAACTCACAAACTTCAGCAGAATCTTCAGAGAACAGGTTAACAAGTTTAAAGTTGCCTTTTTTGTTGCATTGTTTTCCTGTTCTCTCTGTAAAGCTGCTTTGAAACAATCTCTATTGTAAAAAGCGCTATATAAATAAAGGTGACTTGACTTGATATTGCATATCATCAACTAACAATTTTAAGCCATATTTAATCATGTTAATGGTCATTTATAAATATAAGATTGTCAACTGATGTTCATTCTTTCATTCTTTAAATAATTTTCGCACTGAAATATAGTTTACATAAAAACTATAATGAATCAACATAAATTCTGTGAAATTATTGCTGATTAATGCTAATGATAACAATAACTACTACTTGCAACAAAAAAATAGATTAAAATGAACCCACAGAAAGTTGCCTCAATGATTACTCACTACTCTTGACTGAATAAATTAATAAGTATTATTTTAATATAGCTTTCCTGTAGCTCAAACAGTTGAGTGTGGCGCTTGCAACACCAGTCACATGGGTTTGATTCCCAGAGGAAGCCAGAAATTATTAGAATGTTAATGTGTACCTTAAATTCAATGTAAGTTACTTTAGATAATAAGGTGTGATAAATGTAAATTTAACATTGGATTACTTTACAAAATGTCTGTCCTTGAAAATTGTGATGTTTCACTGATATTTTTGAAAACATTTTAACCAACGAAAAAAAAATCTGTAGCATTGATCCCTGGAACATCTCTAAATATTCACGGTACTGTACTTTTGAATGAAAGCTAAAATATGATTAAGCAATATAATAAACTGAAAGTAGAAGCTCCTGCATTTTAGCAAACATAATTAGCCATGGAAATAATTAAAGTAAATATCTATTTGCTAACTAATTAAGCCAACTAATTTGACATATTCTTTAATTACGGTATCTGTACCCAAAATTAAAGAAAAATACAAATACAGTAATACCTCGGTTTACGAGTTTAATTCGTTCCAAGAGCGAGCTCGTAAACCAAAATGCTCGTACACCAAAACAATTTCCCCCATAAGAACGCACTAAAAATCAATTAATTCGTTCCACACGACCATAAATGCCCATTTAAAAAAAAAAATGTGGTTTTACCCTATTAATTAGTTAAAATTACAACCATTAAGATCTCATATAAATACGAATTAATAATTGACAAGTAAACAATAAAAATACTTGACAATTTACTTTAAAGCACTTTAGCTTAGCCATGATGGAGACGAGAGGAGGGGGGAGTTTACTGTCAGCTAGGGAAAACACAAAACCCAGATTCAAGTGCAAATTAGTGAATTTATTATAATAGTGCAGAAAACAAACCATGTCCTGTGGAGCAGGGCTGAAGTAATAATCCAGAGTGAATGTCATGGAGCGCGAGCAAACGGCAGGGACAGTGCACGCATGCGCGTGAGAGCAAACAGCAGGGACAGCAGATGACATGAGAATCAGGTGCGTGAGATGATGGCTGCTGCAGTGATCAGTGACCACGCCCTCACACACACACACACACGCACACTCAGGCAGAACTAGGAGACAATGAATTCATGAACCCTGACAGTTACTGCTTAGAGGTAATGTACGTGTATATTTCACTACGTGAACAATAGATATCATAATTAATTTATGTTTATAACAGGAGGTAAAACCTCTGTAAATTACTTATAAAAGTATCACTGTGGTGAATGATGCAGCCAAAACAAGCGATGCTGAGAGAATGAATGAGTTAAGGGGTGATAAAGGGGTTGGAACCACGTGACTGTTATGAGAGGCTGTGTTTAGGATATTTCTAGTAAAAATGCGCGCAACCTGCTGAGCGTTAGGACTTTTTCCACACAAAACATGCACGTGGGTGAGGGAAAATGTTTTTTCTTGTACACCGATACAATGCTCGTACACCGATTCGACCCTCCATGCTCGTACACCGATTTGCTCGTATACCAAGTCGCTCGTAAACCGAGGTATTACTGTACTCCGTATTGGCAAGTATCAAAAATGTAAGTATTGTATCAGCCTCGTTCTGGTAAAAATGGTATCTGTACATTCCTATAAATAAAACTACAATTTCACTGCCATCATTAACTATTTTATATACGTAATTTGAGAACATGCTTTTTTATATATACACAAAACTGAAAGTCCTACTAATATAGTTGATCTTCATGCCTTACATATAATATGACCCCTTTTAGGTATAAAGTGCTTCTGTAACACATAACTTAAAACGTCTAGTCTGTCTTTTGACAATTCGACACATTCAGAGTCACACCTCCACAAACCGTTTCTATAATATCACACATAGACTGCATGGAGCCCTTCACAGCCCTCTCAGGACACAAACATGTTACATAAGCCAAAGTGAGCACAGCAGATGCCATTTGGGACACATCTGTTCAGACGGATTACTTACCAGCCACAAACATGGAAAAAATAATACTGACATGTGCTGTGCTGCCATGAAGACAGACAAGGTGAGGCATTTAATTCCTTCCCGGAGACAGATAAAGAGGCTGGACTATAGATCAATAAGCGATTCAAGCGTGTTTGTGGAATGGGAGAACTTGTATTAAAATCCCAAGCAGTGTCAGAACAGGGATTGAGGTATGGAAGAGCTTAAAACTGAGCTCTGAGCTTATAAGCATGATTTCATCATTTCCCATCAGCTTGTCTAACCAGTGACCTACTCTCAATGTTTGTGTGCATGCGTCCCGCTGAGCTTTTATAATAAACTCATGATGTCCTCAGATAAATACCTGTCAAAAGCTGGAATTACATGTCGCTAAGCAGGTGCAGCTGGGGAAACGGATCTGAATATGTATGCTTGGTGAGCAAACGTTGACATGCAGCTTGCTGATTGGTTAAGGCAGATTAGAAAATTGACTTCTCCGTTTGCCTTATGCGAAGCCTTAAATTCCATGTGTAATCATGTATATCTGCTTTATATAATAGTCATTTTCTAACAACAATTTAAAAATGTCTGGACATTCATGAAATGAAAATGTTGTTGCTTTGGAGTTTTTAAACTGGAACACTCACAAACAAGACAAGAACCCTTCCCCACCACTCCGAAATGATGCAATAGCAAATCACTGATAACAAATACTTCAAATAAATTAATCCAACAATCCAAATCTATATCCCAAGTACACTTAACTTCAGAGATTATATTTAGAAAAACAGATAAGCATTAACTGGGAAAATAAAACGATTGTTTGTACATAAAACAGACATGGCTGGAAATGTCAAAATAAGTCACGTGATCTTTATTTTTGTGAAAACATGGCTTCTCTATCAGATTTACAGTCTAAAATTCTACCCCACACCACAACAGAACACAATGATTTTTTTTTTTTTTTTTTTTGTGCATCGAAGAATTTATTTTGTGAATGTGTTTCCATTGTTGTTTATGGATGACACGTAAAAATGGGTGGATGGAAACTAGCTAATATTAACACATTCACAAAGTTTAACAGAGGCCATACAGTCTGGGTTTACCAAAAGTTTGGGGTTGCATTTAATAATATAATAAATATATATTTAATAATAAAAATATAATTTTAAAACATTTCATATTTAAAAACTTATTTAAATCATTAATCTCATAACATTATTTATGCAGTTGTAAGTGTGCAGTGTAAATGCATTCATGGCACCTTTGAGTTTCATTAATAAGTCTGTATAAATACATCTAAATGCAACAGCTGTGTTTCCTTTGAGATGGAAAGCTATGTTTTATTGATACTGATTTCATTTGATTGGTAATAACTCTACAGTGTCTTATTATTCTAATCGGATTAATTGATAAAATGTAATAACTTCACATGAAAGGTGACACAAATTTAATAAGGTTGGGAGGGGGAATGCCCTTCATGATCAATATACCTGTAATATTTAACCCTTGAAAATTACTTTTGTAGTTTCGTAATTGAGCTGATTCCGTAATAGTTTATATTTTGGTTTCTTTGAAGAGTATTATATCTATAATATATATATAAATCACGCACAGCATAAACTTTGCCTGAACTGTCCAAACTAAACTGTAATTCATCACAATACTATTTTCCTAATAACACATTGAGAAGCAGCTCAGCTTGTGTTTATATGGATCTAGTGACTGGTGTCTACACAGCCTTGTTTGTGTCCAACAACAGAAGAATGTGTGAAATATTTGCCTTAAATCCCTCTGTAAAAATCTGGTCAAGTACAGTATAGCACAAATTGTGACAGATTGCTGAAATGTTATTTGGATTACATTAGCTGTCCAGCTTAACTGTCTTTACATCAAATAAATATGGGCAGGAGAGCAAAGATGATTTCAACCCCCTGCAATCCAGAGGATTGGTGTCAAATCAAAACAAGAATATGCATGGAGACACACACACACATACAAAAAAAACCAATTTTCAGGGCTCTTGATTGTAAACCTCTAAGCCTGCTGTAGATCACAAATATCAGTCACCTAATGAAATAAACAACCATGTTTTTTTGTTTGTTTGTTTTTTTTAACATATTTTAAGCATATAATTATATAGTTACAAAAGCTCATATTTTGTATGACAATGAATCATTAAAGTGGTTTATTTTGTTTATAAACACACAGGGTAAATGGTTCACTAAAATGAGGCAAAAGGCACACATTTTTATCCAAATACTTTAGCTAAAATAAAGTTTGTACTATTTTCTGTTTATTTTGCTAAATAAAAGAATTAAATTTTGTTCAATAAATATGCTGTCACTAAAATATGTTATTATAAAAATATATTTAAAAATACCAAAATAAAATTATTTTGAAAAGTAAAGATTCTGAAAGCATTGAATGAGTGTTACACTGGTGTAGGCATGAGGCAAGCACGGAGACAAGGGAATGAACTGAAATGACTTTTAATAATGAAACTCAAAATCAAAAACTTTAAGTACACAACTGAAATGACACGAGATAGAGGGACCACGGATTTCTGAGGGAAATGAGATTTATATAGAAAAGGAAGGTACGAGAGAATTAGACACAGATGACAAGACTAATGAGGTGACTGATGATCTGACAGGCAAAACGCACACACATGGGAGCTCACGAGAGGAAACAGGAAGTAGACAAAAAACACGACTAACATGTAAGATTTGGATTAGTAACAATAAATAATATTTTATTGTATATTATATGATTAATATCATATTTTTAAATATGATGGTTTTATTAAAGAAATTGGTGATTATCTCTAAGGTGGACACCCAAATTATTGTATCATATTTACCATCTGAATAAATAAATAAAAATCTGCCAGCTGTTTATTATTATGTTAATTATTGTATCTTTGGCTTCAACAGCAGGGGCACCTTTTATTCCAAAAAACATAATTGTTGAAAAACTGTTGCCTTAATTAGACTGAACAAAATCATTAAGAAGACCTTTGTCTCATTTCCAAATCAAATAGTGGATCAAATTAGCACATACAGTAATACATTGAGTTACGAGTGTCACGACATATGAGTGTTCCGAGATATGAGCAAGCCTTCTAGAAAAGTATTGCTTTGAGATACGATAAAATATTTGAGATATGAACACGCTTACAGACAGGTGTTCGAGCAATCGGAGCAGCTCAAGCCACCTCATTTTTAGGCAATTGCATATGGACTCCACTTGAGGGCCACTTTGGTTTTTACAGCTGGAGGTTACCGGGGGCAACGAGTGAAGTATTATGCTTTGAGCAGCACGGTTTGTGTGTTCAATAATAAGAAATATGAGGTTCTGAGGCTACCCAATACACTATACACGAAGAAACACTACACTTCTGTATTGTGTTTGCATTATCTACATTATCCCTCCCTCCTCCGCACATGCCGCCATTAACCGTTACTGTATCATCTGTGTCGAAGGTAAGAACTCATAATGGAAACTCATAATTCCTTTTATTTCACAGGAATCCTTATATACTATAATTTGTGTGTGTGTGTACTGTATGTCTCTATAGCAATTAAAAACATGTTATTTTCCATTGTTATAAGCACTAATAAGAGTTTTTTAGAGGGTCGGAAAGGATTTTTTTATTCTTCCTGTTATTCATTATGGGAAAAAATGATTTGAGAAATGAGAAATTCGAGTTATGAGCTCGATCCTGGAACGGAGTATGCTTGTATCTCAAGGTATTACTGTAATTAACTTTGCGCCTTTTCCCATATTCCCTTTTCACACAAATTTCCACATGCATCTTGAAAAGCAGATGTTTTGGAAAATACTGCAGCAATTTTTTGCAGCAAAACATCTAGTATTTTGGAGAAAAATAAAAGGTGCCTTTCACCTTGGCTTTAGACCTATTGTACCCTATATATATAAATACTGTACAATGATAGATCAGAAAAAGGCACAAGACAGCCGAAGACTAGAAATATATGCCCTTCAGAGACAGACACAAGAATACCGCTCCATCTTGAATACTAACACACAACCACAATTATTCATTTGTGGCCTAAAAATATTTCCTCTTTCTTCTTTCAGTTTCCAAACGGCAGCCTCTATAAAATCTGAATTGTGAGGCTTTTAAAGACAGGCACACATTTTCAAACCCGCTAGCGGTCGAGAAGCTGTCATGATGAACAAGGCACTGCCAACGAAACAAAAGCAAACATTTTGACTGGAGATTACAGTTAGAGGCTTGCTGGAAGTCTGTCACCATGGCAACACATGGAAAAGGGTTGAATTGCCCCCACTGTGAGCACTGAAGATGAAACAGACATTAAGCTAATCCTCCACCTTATTAAAATGTAAAGTCAGCAAAAGAGGAACACACGCCAGCTAAGACCGTCTCAATATTCTCTTCTCCTCCCCAACTCAATTTCATTCTGTATGTGTGAATATGTATATGTAGAAAGAGACAACCTCTATGAAAACTTACTTTGATTTTACTATAGTGGCAGTAACTGTAGTAACTATGGTATCTCAGTTTGTAGCAATTTTTTATAGTAAATTATTTATAAAGAGGACTGAGGGAGTCACTGTATTTATAACTACGTTTATATATATTGTTGTTCCCTTCTAATTAATGTAATGAGGAGCCAGCAAGGTTTTTACATGTGGTTTTACAACAAACACTAGTTAAACTATGAAAGAACTATTCTGAATTTTCATAACAAAGGAGATCACTTAAAGTTAACATGCATTCAAAATCAATCCTCCTTCCTTTGCATTAAATGGGTGAAAACGTCTCATTACGCATGTAAACTTAGTTCCCCGAAGAGGGAACGAGATGCTGCGTCAAGCGCTATAGGAACGCTTCTGCATTATTGCATCATGAAGTATGTATATTCTCGAACCAATCGTATGGATGGAAATACCGTGGTAGAGAATCATTCTTCCAGGAACTCCAGCACTGTACCAACCGGGCACTTGACTAGGTTCTGCTGATGATCATTGCACCATGAAGTGAAGAGCCTCCACTTCAAGGCATACAGCTTCCATGTGCTAGGAGCTCTGGAGTGGAGAATGGTCTCAATGGTTCTGGGCGGGAGTGCAACATTGATCCGACCACCTGTGAAAAAAGGTCCCTCTTGACCAGAATTTCCAGAGAGAGCCCTCATGGAGGCACACCAGGTCCGAGAACCAAACTCTGCCCAGTCACAGTGGGGAGATCAATGTAAGACAAACCCTGTCCTGGTGAACTCTCTCCAGAACTCCATGAAGTAGAGCAATCAGGGGAGAAGTGTAAAGACATAGCCTCGGCCACATCTGACACATAGCATCCAGTCCTCGATGAGCTAAATGAAAGTGGGAGAACCAGAGTAGACAGTGAGGAGTCAGTCAGGATGTAAACAGATTCACTTGAGTCTGCCTAAATATCTCCCATATTTGCTACAGCACCTTGGGGTAGAGCCTCCATTCCCCGGGCCTCAGCCTCTTCCTCAACAGAATGTCTCCTCCATTATTTAGTGTCCCAGGGACGTAAGCTGAGAGAAGTTTCCACACAACAGGAGTATTTGGTGCACAAGTTTTTGAAGTGGATGAGAGCGCAAAACCCCTTGATGATTCATGTAGGCAACCACCAATGTGTTTTTTGACTTGACAAGTAAATGTTGGCCCATGAGATCTGAGTGGAAGGTCCTCAAAGCAATAATCCTCCACAGACCTTGGGCTCAGTGTTCATCTAGATCACTTTCCAACCTGTGAGGGATGCATCCATAATTATCACTCAGCGACAACAAGGAGCTCCTAACACAGGACTTTGGGATAGTAACCAGGGTTTCTTCCACATGGCCAAGGCACAAAGGCATCGACGTGGGACCTTGATAATTCAAAATGGGTTGCTACTCAGGGAAAAAACCCTATTCTTGAGCCACAACTGCAGGGGTCTCATGTACATCAGGCCAAAAGGTATAACGTTCTAGTCTCTAGAACTGTTTTACAGTGTGTGACAAGCCTAGATATATGTGTCTGGGGTCTGGGGGGATCCGGCGCGATCTGCCTGTCCTCCGAACGCAGAAGTAGCCGAGCGATCTGCCTGTCCTCCGAACGCGGAAGTAGCGGAGCGATCGATCTGTCGACGGGGGGCGGCGGCGTCAAAAGAGCCATATTCAGTCATCAAAAGAGCCATATATGGCTCGCGAGTCATAGGTTCTCGACCCCTGCGCTAGGGGAATGATATGCCAACGCCACCTCAGTGATACCAGCCGTAGGTGTGTCACAGCTCACTACGACAGCACCCTTGTTACCGGAGTGGAGTTGATAGCCTTAACTATACACCAGCTCAAAGTTTGCTTAGATGCTGAAAGCATATGAACAACTGGTCATTCTTTCGCCTGGTGGCAGTTCTGTGGACGTAAGCATCCAGTGCTCGCACTGGACAGACCTTGTTCTGTGTTTCCTGGTCATGATCGCCAAAGGGGGGAGGGCAGAAGGCCTGCAATACAATGGACCGAGCCACATTAGTGGGCACCTTAAGGACAAAGCCAGGGCTCTGGTGGAGAAAAGCCTTCTGCGCCCCAGGGATATGGACTGCTTGGACCCTGGGACCAGAGGAGGATCTGTCGCGCCAGCTTGTAAAGTGGTCGCGAATGCAGACCCCCCTGATGGTTTATGTATGCTGACCACTGCAGTACTGTCGGTGGACACACCAACATGGTGACCACGCAGGTCTGAGAGAAACTCTTGTAGCGTTCTACGAACAGCCAGCATCTCTAGCTGATTTATGTTCAAAGAGAGCTGGCGCCTCCTGGTGCCTCTCGAAAACACTGGTGACTGCGTTTACCGAAGAGGCCAGGAGTCACTAACGGGGCGACCAGTTGGAAACTTTTATCTTTGTCTTTAATTGGTCTCTGTGCCTGGCGAGGCTGGTGGACCGGCAACACATGGTGGCTCCCAGGTGTTGATGGGAGCCAGTGATGGGGCGTTGGACAGTGGCAGAGATGGGGCCAAGTGCTGGACTGGCAGATGTAGTGGGAGGAGTCTAGGTGGGAACACTAAAGAGGGATACAGGAGGCAGTTCAGAGAGCTTGGGTTCTAGGCAGAGTTCAGGGAGCTTGAGTTCTGGGCAGAGTTCAGGGCTGGACGGGACCAGTGGAGACAAGGACTCTTGGCTGGACGGAACCAGTGGGGACAAGAGGTCATAAACCACCTCAACACAGAGTCATAGACACCTCAAGTCATAGAGTCTGAATAATTAGTATAGAACCGGGAACATCTGATGTACTCGTTACATCATAAGAAGGATGGCATCTACGCTGATATTAGTCTCTGTTTATTCCGAGGTTACCATGGTCAGCCGTATCTGGGCCGTTTCCAGATCAGATGAAGGTGCTTTCAAATAATCTGTATTGTAAAAAGAGCTATATAAATAAAGGTGACTATAGTAATAATTAATCCAGTAATCACATCAATTCTTTCACCATGTTGAGGTCGTGAGTAGGGCTCTCCTCCCAGCTCTCAAGCTCCACTAATCCCCCCTCATCGATGGCTGGCTTTGGTGGCTCACACACCTGGTCAGACAACTGCTGTGGGACAGGTTCTAGACTCCTTCAAACCTCCGTCTCGGTTGGGACTCATCACTCGTAGCGGCGTGGGCTACACGATCTGCGGTGGGTTCTGGCGATGTCCTCTCGTCAATCGTTCTCAGCAGTGGGTGGCTGGTCTCTGGCGGTGGAGTGGGGCTGGTGTCGTCCTCTGCCTGGCCGACGTTGAACGGTGAGTCATTACACACCAGCACCCACTCCCTCAGGACCGCCCGCTGGAAGGCATGCCTTGGACTGTGCACTCAACTCAGTGCGGTGGAAACTGCTGAGCGTGCTGTGTTGGTAGTCCATCTGGCACGCAAGGTCTAAAAAGTTCCGGGTGTGCTCTTCCAGTGGGCGGCCTCCCTGCTTCAGAAGGGCAATGGCTAGGAAATCCATGGAAAATCTTTAATGGGTGACTAGCCCGATGAACTTATCTGTTAGCAACGGGGAATGTGTGCGATGCGAAGAAGACAAGAAGAAGCAGGATACAACTGAAAATTTATTTACTAACCAAAAACACTTTAAATACAAAACCAAAATGGCACACTCGGAATAACTCGGTAACACTGAGAAACATCCATACATAGGGTCCAGACATAGCAAAGTTAACAATCAACAAATATAAGAGGGCAGATGAGGGTTTAAATACACAGGACAACGGGGAACAGCTGAACAAGGGTAGTGATTGACAAGACAGCTGATGGAAACACAATGGGATCACACAGAAGGTAACAGGAAGTGACAAGACACGACTGTGACAGAGGGTTTGGTTTATGGCTAATTGCATGTAACTATGCATTATTTATAGTTATTACTACATAATTACATGTAACAATAAAACTGTAAAATAAAGTGTTACCGAAACAGTCATGAAAGTGTACTATGGCCTTTTATTTTTAGATATTATCTGCAAGTGTAGGTTTTTAGATATTTTAAAGAGTTTAAGTATATTACAAGTGCACATTTATTTAAAATTAACCAAACTTACTGTTCACAAGAATGATTATGAAGACAATTGCTTTTTGTTTGTGCCAATCGTGCACAATGCAACTGACGAAAATGAAGTAAATAAGGTAAATTTTCATTTCAAATGCATCAGAATTTAAAAGGACAGATCCATAAAAGACTTTATCAGCATATTAATGCCATAAGCCTCAATAATTGCACTGAGAGAAAACAGTAGGGAATATAAGGCCGAAAGGAATGTTGAGTGCTCCTTATCTAATACTCAGAGATATCATCAGCAAAGCTACTATCCAATGCCCACTGACCCACTGTGCCAGGAGGTCATGCTAGGACAGAAAGCTCATAGGGAGAAATGCAACTCAAACTACTTATCAAGGTCAGCAGTCAGACCAAAACAACCTCCAGCCTGAATTTCAGGAGTGTACAAAGCATCTGCGCTCAAACTCCTTTTTAATCGAGTGAGCGAGCCAGCAGTGCGGTCACCACAAATCGGCAGGGATTTCACCATTGCTTAGTAGGGCTATCAGGATTACCACCGCCTGTAAACAGTGTCTGCTTTATCACACATTGTCACAGCTGTTATCTTCCAGCTTCTCTCGGTCTGTCTGTGTGTGTGTGTGTGTGTGTGTGTGTGTGTGTATGTGTGTGTGTGTGTGTGTGTTTACAATTTACTCTTTAAAACTGTTTTGTTTACATGTCTGGCTGTGTTGGTCGGTTTATGGTTTTGTCACATAGAGTGATCCTTCCTCAATGTTTGACATTCAATGAGAAACTTCATGTATTCATTTTTAGGAAGCCAAAAACATTTGAATTCATAATTAGAATTTAAAATTTCTAATTCTTAAATTTTCGAATTATGAATGATCGTCTAAGCCATTTTAAGATTGATTAGAATCAAAATTGTAAACACTGGCTCTTTGACACAATTATTAAGAACATACCCAGAGAAAAAAAAATACATAAATGCAAACATATTGGAGATGCGCAAAACTACATAATTCCAAAATTCACTCAAGAAATACACAATCCGTTCAAGGAATTTAAAGACATCTGTCTTAATGTGTATGCCGGTAGCTCTAGTGTTTTAAATGGGATACATTTAAAGATTTTTTAAAGAGTTTTACCAAGAAAACAGCAAGCTGTTAACTAACTAATTAAGAACTGCTGCTAAAAAAATAAGGAAAGATAGATGGAAAAAAGGCCCAGAAGATTATACAAGATGTAGATCGTTTTGGTGGTTTCTGGGATGACTAGTCAGCTAGTCAATTATTGTGACTTATCAAAAACATATGCATCTCATGAACATACTCACACACACACACACACACATACACAAATCAGTTATGAATATCTCTGTCCAACTGAATAATGTGGACTATCCTCAACAGCACAACATTTTAATGTGTCTGAAATTGCTTATGCTACTGTGCAAAAGAAGCAGTATTGTGCCATATTGAGCAAAATATGTTTCTGTGTATATATATGTATATATATATATTCAAATACAGTTATAAAATATTATACTTGTCCTCAACCAGATCAGTTCTCTCAATTCTTTTTAAAGTTCCTGATTCAAAGAGCAATGCTCAGACACAAGCTTTCAAACCGCCTCCCAGGGGAAACGCAGACACAAACACATAGACATCTAAATCACTACCGATGCTTTGAATCATCGTGTTCCTTCATCCCCTGTTCCGCACAAATAATCTAAAGCACTCATTATCCATGAAGCTGCAAATCAATGACAACAATTAATTACCAGACAAATGGACCTCTGTTACCTATAGTCATCATCAGAGCAGTCCTCCCTTTTATTAGTTATGCTGATGATAATAAATGTAGACTCATCAGTCAAGCCAAACTCCAAGAACAGCTCGTATTTCCCCAGGGCATCCAGCACAGAAGATCTATAACTCAGACTGAGTAAATAATGGATGGGACAGAGATAAACATGAAGTCTCTATGGGTAAACAACTTCGATTACAAGTCCTTCAAAGACCTTCAATGGAGAGGCAGTTGCTGTGGGCATGAGTGGAACATGAGGCCTTCTACATCAAGCTCTTGATGTAAACCAGCCAATCATTAAACCTCTAGCAACCACTCTTGCCTGGTTAGTTTTGATGGTCTCGTACACTTCAAACCCCTAGAGTCAACGTGAGAAATCTGAATAAGATTGATTATTTTGCTAAGATGGCAATAAATGGACATTTGATTTGAGTTTGTCCAATAAACATACAAAATCCAATTTCCAAAAGTTCTGGAAATCCATGTCTTCTAATCTTACAAGCCTGTCAATCACAATGATGCTATACTTCACCTTACTCTTAACACTTTAAGCCACTTTTGCAGAGCTTAGTTCCAATGCTGCTCTTACCGGAATGGTCCTCATGCAACTATTCCCATAGTCAGCCAGTAAAAGTTCAATGACCAACAAATATACTGCTCCTTCGTCTTTCGTTGCTGAATTCCTCCACGCACCAACAGTCAGTCCCAGTCGAGAAGGAGCCCAGGAGCAATGAAGAATAAAAGACTGCTAGTTTGGCTTCACCAGGCGACAGTTTAAACAATAAATCCTTGTTAATCCACTGCTATACATATTGTTAATGCTAACTTTTGTCAAATGTTGTATAATTCAGTTGTTGCTTATACAGGTGTCTTCATTGTTGTAGGACCTTAGGAACAACTCAAGTATTTATACTTATACATTATCACGTGATGCAATTCACAAATTGCTTTGGTAGTCACTTCAATCAAAAGGTGGGAAAAACAAACTATGGACATGTGAATTAGAGCAAACAGCTAGGGTAGAGATGTTAGGCTCGTCCACACGGAGACGCGCATCACTGTATCCGCATACATTTCTTATCGGATTGGCGTTCCTTCCACACGGATCCGGTGTTTTCGGAGACTGAATCCGCTCTCTTTTGATACCGGGTCCTAAAGTGGATAGATCTGAATCCGACACCTTTGCGGTCTCGTGTGGACGGCCAATCCGTATATTTTTTGTGAACCGATGATGTCATCACATCACGTGTCGGCTGCGTCACACGTAACAGCAACAGTGTTGCCAGATTGGACTGAAGATATCCAGCCCAACTACAGCTTAAAACCCGCCTATTTTAAAAAAATACCATCCCAAAGTGCGTACTCTTATAAATAATAAAAATGTTGAGCGATTTTATGCATCAAAAACCATTCCAAATTTTATCAACCAGCCCAATGCATTTTTTCCCGGTCGGACGTGACCAAAAGGTAACTAGCAATCTGGCAACACTGAACAGCAACAACAATGCGCATGCTCAAAGTCTTATTCTCTGTGTATAGTGTATTATCTGTGGCAGAATTACAGCGCCCCATACTGGTCTGGCATATATACTACACCGTTATCAGTCGGTTTTAGTGGTCTCGTGCCTTGCGCCGACGCCGTGTTTATGATCGGATAGGGAACCGGCATCGTGTGGACGTGGCCTGAGAGTGGTTCTGCAGGGAATCCAGTAGATTGAGTGACTTAAAATCCTGGGTTGAGTTGAGCAAGCTATGACATGTAACACTAAGAAGGGATAACTTTGATAGGTCACGTATAGGGTTTACAGTTTTCGGATGACTTTTAATAGACCATGTAGAGTACCTGGAATAAAAATGATACAACAATAAAATTTGTCCTGTATGGCCAAATATAATATTGTTGCATTGGCCTCTTTTTCCTTTATGCTGAAAGAATAAAGAGGCTGTCTCTGCCTCTTATCACTAAAATTGTAAGGAAGCAACAATTAAATTTCAAGCTCTTGAGAGTTACCTGGCACTCCAGGCTCAAGACTTTATGTAACCCAACACTTCTCCAAAAGTTTTCGACACTACTTTGGTCTTAGCAGGAACTTTGATGCTTTTGGTGGGTCAAAACCAGTGGCGGACCGAGCAAATAAGGGGTGCTAGGCACATTTTGAAAAGGGGCCCCTCCCCTCCCGAAAAATGAAAGTCCGATCAAGGCCTGTAGCGGTTTGTGAGCGCGATGCTCAGTTGTTGACAGCAATCGCGATTTTATTTGGGGGCCCTTGTAGGTTCGTAGGTTCGGGGGCCCTAGGCAATTGCCTACACTTGACTAATGGTAAGTCCGCCTATGGTCAAAACACCAATAATAGTTAAACTAACTCTATTTATAAATCAATGGACTATCTAAAAAGAATCAACAAAACATTTCTATGTTCATCAAAACACCATCTTCAGTTGTAAATCTTGTTGTTTCTTTGTAGTCCAGTGATTTTGCAAATAAAGAGTTTGCAGGAGTCTACTTCAATCTGACAACACTATGGCACCATGTTACTCCCTTGAATGACCTGAGGTTAAGTGCCTTGCTCAAAAGCACAAGGTTATAGAATCTTTATTGTATTTATTTAGCCCAGCATGTAACCACTTTTATGGGGGAATTTGTTTCTGTAACTTTCACAATGCTGCCATAGAGCAGTCCCATAAACTTGTTACTGTCACGGATCCAGCCACACCCCTCGCACCAGACTCATTCACTTCTCACTCACGATCCCAATCACCAGAATACTGAACACCTGCACCTGCCTAGTCAGCATTCCTTAAATACAAGCTTCACCCTGCAAATCACTGTCCGGTCTCGTCACTGACTGCCAGACTCTCATGCCAGCGACAACCCGTGTTGACGCCGTCATTACCGACCCCGATTGTCCAGGATCTCCTTCCGTGAACCTTCAGGCATTCTTCCCGTGATCTCCAGCCCAGTATTGTCCACTTCCCATCAGATAAGCCTCTCTGCCGCTACCAGTTCTTCTCTACACCTTCAGTCACCAGCTACTTGCTCTGAGTTTGCTTTATTCAATAAACATCATCACCACTCACGTCTGTGTCCGATTGTTTATCATGACAGAAGACCGGACCACCCAGCAGACCCAGGCGGTAACTGGCGAAGCATCCGCCGCGGAGAGTAATCCACTTCTCGATGTCATGCAGGCTTTCCACCATGTCCTTCAAAACTTTGCCTCTACATCTGCCTCACCCAGTCCCATGGCCCGGCCAGCGCCCTTCAGTGGTAAGGCGGAGGAATGCGATGGTTTCCTATTACAATGTAAACTGTATTTTGAAATCAATCCCCGACAGTTTGAAACTGAACAAGCCAAGATTGCATTCGTCATATCCCTCCTCACCGGCCGCGCGCTTCAGTGGGCGCGCGCGATCTGGAACTCTAACGGCCCTGTCACGCAATCATTACCTGCATTTCTCCATCATTTCAAGGAAGTTTTCGGCCATGCAGCTGATACTGTATCCACCAACGATCAACTCCTCCGTTTACGACAAGGAACCCAGTCAATCCAAGATTATTCCTTGCATTTTCGCACCCTAGCGGCCTCTAGTGGCTGGAATGAGGCGGCACTACTGGCTGTTTACCGTCAAGGACTTCAACCCAACATCCGTGCTCAACTTGCCATTTATGATGACCGTTATGGCCTGGAAAAGTTCATTCAAAAATCCATTCTAGTGTCCCAAAACCTCACAGTCTGTTCTCCAGAAACCCCGATGTCGCATTCCCCGTCTCCACTGAAAGAGCCTAAACCTCCAGCACCAGAGCCCATGCAGGTCGATCACTACCGCCTATCACCATCAGAGCGAGAGAGACGTATCCGATTGCACTTGTGTCTATACTGTGGTGGTGAGGGCCATCTCCGAGCTCAATGCCTGACCCGACCACCACGCCCAGGGGTGAGTACAATCCACACGGCATCCATAATCCACAAAATGTCTTTAACAAAGGTTTTAGTGACTTCTGCTAATCTCTCTGTTCCAGCCACGGCGTTGATGGATTCAGGCTCAGCTGGCAATTTCATCTCCACCAACCTTCTGAATAAACTGAAAGCCCACAAAACCCTTCTTGACCACCCCTTTCGTGCTCATAACATCCTTGGAAAACCCCTGGGCCGCGGGTACATTCGGTACGTCTCGTCTCCTATCCACCTGCAAATTGGATGGCTCCATCATGAGGAACTCACCTTCCTGGTGCTGGAGGGATCCACTACTGACATTGTCCTGGGGCGCCCGTGGATGTCCAAACACTCTCCTCTGGTTAACTGGAACTCAGGTGAAGTCTTAAAATGGAGCCCATTCTGTCTTCAACAATGTCTCTCTACTGTTCAAAGGAACCCTACACCTGCTGACCAACCTGACATGGTAACTGAGATACCACTCGCCTCCACATCCATCGAGAGTCCCCATAACCCATCATGTCAAGACATCCCCATTGAATACCGGGCGTTCCAGGACGTGTTCAGCAAACGGCTAGCTACAGAACTTCCACCTCACCGGCCATGGGACTGTGCACTCGACCTGCTGCCTGGGGCAACGTTTCCCCGCGGACGCATCTACTCCTTGTCCATCCCGGAGCAACAGGCCATGGATGAGTATATAAAGGAGGCTCTACGTCAGAAGTTTATCCGTCCATCTACTTCCCCTGCCGCATCAAGTTTTTTCTTCGTGGGCAAAAAGGACGGAGGCTTGAGGCCCTGTATTGATTACCGGCACCTAAACTCGCTCACCATCAGGTTCCGATACCCGCTACCCCTGGTCCCCGCTGCTCTGGAACAGCTGCGGGGGGCTCGCATCTTCACGAAGCTGGACCTACGAAGTGCGTATAATCTAATCCGAATACGTGAAGGAGACGAGTGGAAGACCGCGTTCATCACGCCCTCTGGCCATTATGAATACCTCGTCATGCCGTTTGGTCTGTCAAATGCTCCAGCTGTGTTCCAGGGATTCATGAACGAGGTATTCAGAGATTTCCTCAACATCTTTGTTATTGTCTACCTCGATGACATCCTCGTTTACTCCAAAGACATCTCCGAACACCATCGACACGTCAAGCAGGTCCTAGCTAAGCTTCGAGAACACCATCTCTTCTTGAAATTAGAGAAGTGCGAGTTCCTCCGCAGCAGCATCCAATTCCTTGGCTATATCATCAACCAGAGCGGCGTCAAGATGGACCAGGGGAAAGTGAAAGCGGTGCAGAACTGGCCACAACCTACCACAATCAAAGAATTACAGCGTTTCCTGGGATTTGCCAACTTTTACAGGCGGTTCATCCGGAATTTCAGTATAATCAGTGCACCCTTGACATCATTACTGCAACATGGGCCCAAGTCTCTGTCCTGGACACCTGAAGCCACCAAGGCCTTCCAAACCCTTAAGGCAGCCTTTTGCACGGCTCCTACCCTCACTCATCCGGATCCCCAGTTACCGTTCATAGTCGAGGTCGACGCGTCCTGCACCGGGGTAGGAGCCGTGCTGTCACAGCGGCAGGGTGAGCCTCCAAGACTCCATCCATGTGCCTACTTTTCCAAAAAGCTATCCCCGGCGGAGCGGAACTATGACATTGGGAATCGCGAGTTGCTTGCCATAAAGTTGGCATTGGAAGAGTGGAGGCATTGGCTGGAGGGGGCTAACCATCCATTCCAGGTGATAACCGATCATCGAAACCTAGAGTACCTGCGGGAAGCAAAAAGGCTCAATCCACGGCAGGCTCGTTGGGCACTCTTCTTCACGAGGTTTAATTTCACCGTGACGTATAGACCTGGGGACAAGAACCAGAAAGCCGATGCTCTCTCTCGCCAGTTCACCCCTGACAATAACCCACAACCGCCTGAACCCGTGCTCCCTCCAGCCTTGATTGTTAGTCCCATCCAATGGACAATAGACCACCAGATCGCCGAAGCAACTCGCGAAGAACCAGCTCCGCCGGGGGTCCCTGAGGGGCAGCTCTACGTACCATCTCGACTCCGCCTGCCCCTCATGGATCAAGTTCACACGTCTCCGGGCTCTGGACACCCAGGCAGCCAGCGAACCCTCTCGCTCCTACAAGATCGCTATTGGTGGCCCAGAATGGACCGCGATGTCTCCCAGTATGTCAGAGGATGCTCAGTCTGCGCCACCACCAAATCACCACGCCATCTTCCAGAAGGCAAACTCCAACCCCTGCCGATACCCCGCCGACCCTGGTCACACATTGCAGTGGATTTCATGACCGATTTACCACCATCTGACGGCAAGACATGCATCCTTGTAGTGGTAGATCGGTTTTCTAAAGCTTGCAAATTGATACCCCTCAAGGGCCTCCCCACGGCTTTGGAAACGGCGGAAACCTTGTTTCACCAAGTCTTCCGACACTTTGGCCTCCCGGAAGATATCGTTTCCGACCGAGGACCCCAATTCATTTCCAGAGTCTGGAAGTCATTTTTTCACCTTCTCGGAGTCTCCGTTAGTCTGAGTTCAGGTTACCATCCCCAGACCAATGGCCAGACTGAGCGGAAGATCCAGGAAATTGGGAGATATCTGAGATCCTACTGTGGCCACCAACAAGACACCTGGAACCGGTTTCTTCCGTGGGCTGAATACGCCCAAAACTCACTAAGGCAAGAGTCCACACACCTCACACCGTTTCAGTGCATGTTTGGTTTTCAGCCACCGTTATTCCCTTGGACAGGAGAGCCCACGGAAGTCCCAGCTGTCCATCACTGGTTCCAGGAGAGCGAGAGGGTATGGGATTCAGCTCACGTTCATCTGCAAAGGGCAGTCCGTAGGCAGAAGATCCAAGCTGACCGCCGACGCCTTCCCACACCACGGTACTATCCCGGTCAACTCGTCTGGCTATCAACGAGGGACATTCGCCTACGGCTGCCCTGTCGCAAGCTGAGTCCCCGCTTCATAGGTCCTTTCAAAGTGGTGAGGCAGATCAACGAGGTCACTTACCGTCTTCAGTTACCCACACATTACCGAATTTCCCCGTCATTCCATGTGTCTCTCCTCAAGCCCTTCACTAAACCTCTGTTTCCCTCATCCACAGAGTCTGGTGTTGAGGCTGTACCTCCTCCTCCTGTTGACCCGGCGGACCAGAACATTTACAAAGTTTCTTCCATCTTGGACTCTCGACGACGGGCCGGCACACTGCAGTACCTCGTAGATTGGGAAGGTTTCGGTCCCGAAGAACGCTCTTGGGTCAACCACGATGACATCCTAGATCCAGAGCTCCTGCAAGAATTCCACACCAACAACCCCAACCGTCCAGCCCCCCGGGGTCGAGGCCGGCCCCGTCGTCGTCCGCCGCGGTCCTCAGGAGCTGCCCGTGGAGGAGGGGGTACTGTCACGGATCCAGCCACACCCCTCGCACCAGACTCATTCACTTCTCACTCACGATCCCAATCACCAGAATACTGAACACCTGCACCTGCCTAGTCAGCATTCCTTAAATACAAGCTTCACCCTGCAAATCACTGTCCGGTCTCGTCACTGACTGCCAGACTCTCATGCCAGCGACAACCCGTGTTGACGCCGTCATTACCGACCCCGATTGTCCAGGATCTCCTTCCGTGAACCTTCAGGCATTCTTCCCGTGATCTCCAGCCCAGTATTGTCCACTTCCCATCAGATAAGCCTCTCTGCCGCTACCAGTTCTTCTCTACACCTTCAGTCACCAGCTACTTGCTCTGAGTTTGCTTTATTCAATAAACATCATCACCACTCACGTCTGTGTCCGATTGTTTATCATGACAGTTACAGGGACATCTTGCTCAAGGGCATAGTGATGACCACAGGCGGAGTTTCACTTTTGTTCTGTGGTGAGATTTTGTTACCATGAAAGTTTGAACTTGAACAGAACTGCATGTCAAATGTGCTAATGATTCACATATACACTTTCATATTAGCCAAAATATGTGATCAATGTGATGTATATATGTGATTTGTTAAGTCAGCATACAATTTAAGTCAGTTTAGAACTTTCGAAGAATGAATGAATTCTGAAGAACTGTCAACTCACTCACAAACAGCATTGGAAGTTACATTGACAGCTTTGAAAAATGGGCTATTTTGCATATGCAAGGTCTGTTTAGATCCAATATCAACACTGTTGTATGATGCCATAACTACAGTATTGCTGAAGTGTATTATAAACATCACAGAATTATTGAATTTATAACCTACGGTGCTTTTCTACTCAATTCGCCAAACTGTTCTTGCACAATCAGCACCACTAAACAACACATTGTCAACTGCTCTCAGCATAGATTCAAAAGGCCCTAGTTCTCAGGGCTGTCATTTATTTACAAAGGAAGAGTTTTTGTGTACGTTTGCATATCCTCCACAAACAAACACTTCATCTGTCTCCAAGCTTCAAAGTTCCCTGTGGAGAGAAGCAGTAGCAAGGTGCAGTTCAAAGAACTGCAGAAGAGAATGTAGAGGGCCGGCTGACAGGCAAACAATTACACACACTCAATCAAACCCTGGAACTAACACAAATAAATGCACATAGACACATATCCACAAACACCTACTGCATATGTTAAATGCTTAAAACAACTACAATGAAAGGCTTCATTCAACTCACAGCTGAATGTGACCCAAATCTGTTTTTTTCTTCTCTCTACTCTAAATTTCCTAGAACAGGCTGTACATTCATCAAACAAACTGACAGATAAGCGGACAACATTCCAAACACCTGCAATTAATACATAAAATATGATAATGATGAAATATTATTAATAATAATGGGTTGCACTTTATTTTATAGTGTGTGCACTTGCCTAAGAAAGTACTATTAATATAAGGTAACTACATGGGTTAAGGTTAAGTTCAGATATAGTACCTAGTTATTGCCCAGTTATTGTAATAAATACAACCAGTGCATAGCATGTACTTGGGGAACAGTACTGTAAAATAAAGTGCTACCTAATTATGTGTTACAGATTTGTTTAATATAAATATTTATAACCAAAAAATAAATTATAAATACATGTAATTTAGTAGAATTCACACGGATTGTTCATTTATATGCCTGATGTAGCTGCCTGTTTGAAATGAGTGTTTCCGCTTTAATTTTTGTGACAGCATGACTTCCTGTTCTTTCTCCTCCTCTTCCCTTTTTGTATTGCAAGAAGAAGAGGTAGGTTTCTTTTGACTTCTTGATAATCTTATTTAATCTTATTTAATTAATGCTTTAATATCTGTATTTACCTGTGTGATAACTTTTGTCATTTTACCTTTTAAGTTATATTTTTGTCTTTTGCCTAAAAGTGGAAATGAGAACGCATAGTGTTAAACATACATGATATTTATTTTATAGAGTACAAGGGTAATTCCAATCCAAGATTAGCTGCTTTTGTGCGTTTTAAATCAGATGTTGTCAGGAAAACACAACGCCGGATTCAAATGCAAATGTATATTTATTGAATGAGATGAGTGACAGAGAGGTAATGTCCAGATGAAGCAGGCGGCACAGGGACTCAATGGGCAGACGATGGACGGTGCAGTGCAGAGTAATCCAAGGTGCGTGGCGTGGAGAGTGAAACACGGAACAGCAGGTTGGGACACGAAGACACTCTGACTCTGACGCTGACAATGACGCTGGATACAGGAAGACGCAGACACGGGAGTCAGGAACACTGAAGCAGTCGACGTGGAACATGGAGAGACAACGACTCGACAACAAGGGTGTGGTGAGAGAGCACTAAATAGGCATAGGAGATAAGGATCAGGTGTGTGTGATGATAGCGGTGGCGGTGATCAGTGACCACGCCCCCCACACTCATCCCGCATGCATACACAGGCAGTAATAGGAGACAATGACTCTGCGAACCGTGACAGTACCCCCCCCCCCCCCCCCCCTTAGGAGCGTCTCTTGACGCTCCCAGGGGTACTTACCTGCCGATTGTAGTCATCGATAAGGGAGTGATCCAATATGTCTCTGGCAGGTACCCAACTTCTCTCCTCCGGGCCGTAACCCTCCCAGTCCACCAAGTACTGGAATCCGCGTCCCCTCCGTCTCGAATCCAGAATACGGTGGGCGGATTAATGCGAGAACGAATAACAGGCTTTATTTTGGAGACATGAAAGGCGGCATGAATCCTCCCGTACGCAGGAGGCAATTTGAGGCGGACTGTCACCGGACTAATGATTTTGGTGACAGGGAATGGGCCAATGAATTTGGGAGCAAGTTTATTACATACGGAGCGGAGAGGAATGTCCTTGGTAGAAAGCCACACTTTTTGACCCACGACGTAGACGGGAGGCTTCGACTGGTGGCGATCGGCCTGGGCCTTGGTGCGCGCTCCCACCTGCAGTAGAGTCTCGCGGGCTCTACTCCAAGTGCGATGACACCTCTGGATGAAGGCGTGGGCGGAGGGGACCGCGACTTCGGATTCCAGACTGGGAAAGATAGGTGGCTGGTACCCTAGACTACACTCAAACGGCGAAAGGCCCGTGGACGACGCTGGCAACGAGTTATGTGCGTACTCAACCCACGGGAGCTGTTGACTCCAGGAAGAGGGATTCTGTGACACAGTACACCGCAAACATCTCTCGAGGTCTTGATTGGCTCGCTCAGTCTGGCCGTTGCTCTGGGGATGGAAACCCGAAGACAGACTAACACTCGCCCCCAGCAACTTGCAAAACTCCTTCCAGAATTTGGATATAAATTGGGGCCCTCTGTCAGAGACCACGTCTGTCGGGAGGCCATGAATGCGAAAGACGTGTTCAATGACAGACGCCGCTGTCTCCTTAGCAGAAGGTAATTTGGGTAAGGGTATGAAATGTGCGGCCTTCGAGAACCGGTCCACTACGGTCAAAACAACCGTGTTACCCTGGGAGGGTGGGAGGGCGGTGACAAAATCTAGCGCGATATGGGACCAGGGTCTCGAAGGCACAGACAGCGGCTGGAGCAGCCCATCTGGAGAACGGTTGGAAGTCTTACCCTGGACACAGTCAGAACAAGCCAACACAAAGTCTCGGACGTCGCGGGCCATCTTTGGCCACCAGAATCGCTGTTTAACTAAAAAGTTAGTACGACTGATCCCTGGATGAAAAGCTATTTTGGAACAGTGGCCCCATCGGATGACCTCGGATCTCACTTCCTCCGGCACAAACAATCGACCTGGTGGGCCCCCGGGCGGAGGCGTTACCCCTTCTAAGGCCGCTTTGACCTTCGCTTCGACCTCCCATACGAGTGTGGAAACAATGAGTTTCTCAGGAAAAATGCACTCGGGAGTGGACGGGCGCTCGGATCGATCAAAAATACGCGATAAAGCATCGGGTTTGATGTTCTTGGAACCCGGACGGTACGATAGTAAAAAGTCAAAACGTCCGAAAAAAAGGGCCCACCGAGCCTGCCTGGAGTTGAGTCTTTTGGCTGTTCTGATGTATTCTAAATTCTTGTGATCGGTCCAAACTAGAAAAGGCACCCCTGACCCCTCTAGCCAATGACGCCACTCTTCCAAAGCTAGCTTGACTGCCAACAACTCCCGGTTACCAATGTCGTAATTGCGTTCCGCTGGGGACAAACGATGGGAAAAAACCGCGCAGGGGTGCATCTTATCGTCTGAGGGAGAGCGCTGGGAGAGAACCGCACCTACCCCCACCTCTGATGCGTCGACCTCCACCACGAACTGACGTGTGGGATCAGGGGCGATCAGGATGGGAGCCGAAACGAAGCGGCTCTTGAGTTTGGAGAACGCCGCTTCGGCGGCGTCGCACCACCTGAACGTCGTTCTGGGGGAGGTCAAGGCTGTCAGAGGAGCGGCTAGTTGGCTGAAGTTGCGGATGAAACGCCGATAGAAGTGGCGAACCCCAGGAACCTCAACAGGGCCTTGCGAGAGTCCGGGGTTGGCCACTCTATCACAGCCTTAACCTTGTCGGGATCCATGCACACTCCCTCCGACGAGATGATGTAACCTAGGAAAGGAACAGACTGTGCATGAAAAACGCATTTCTCCGCCTTGACAAAAAGCCCATTCTGAAGTAACCGTTGGAGCACTCGCCGGACGTGTTGAACATGTTCCTGGAGAGACGAGGAAAATATCAGTATGTCATCCAGGTAAACATACGTGAACTGATCGATCATGTCTCTCAACACGTCATTGATGAGTGCTTGGAAGACAGCTGGGGAGTTGGACAGCCCAAAAGGCATGACCAAGTATTCAAAATGGCCCCTAGGGGTATTAAATGCTGTCTTCCATTCATCCCCCTCTCTTATGCGAACCAAATGATAAGCGTTTCTTAAATCCAATTTTGTGAAGATGGATGCTCCCTGCAACCTCTCGAAGGCAGAAGACATCAACGGTAAAGGATAGGTATTCTTCACCGTGATGTTGTTCAACCCTCGGTAGTCAATACAAGGTCGCAGAGATCCATCCTTCTTCCCCACAAAAAAGAATCCCGCCCCCGCTGGAGAAGAAGAGGGGCGGATGAACCCGGTAGCCAAAGAATCAGAAATATATTTATCCATGGCCTCCCTTTCAGGAACGGAAAGCGAGTATAACTTGCCCTTAGGCGGAGACATACCTGGCAGGATATCTATTGCACAGTCGTAGGGACGGTGCGGAGGAAGAGAAGCAGCCCGAGACTTACTGAACACTTCCTTCAGGTCGAGGTACTCCGGGGGCACGTTAGACAGACTCATCGGCTCCTCCTGCAACACAGAACTAGACACAGACGGACATGCAGACACAAGACAAGAGGCATGGCAGTGATCACTCCAGCTCGAGACGTTATTGTGTCCCCAGTCAACCCTGGGATTGTGCTTGATTAACCAGGGATGACCGAGGACGATGGGAACCAGGGGGGAGTCCGTGATGAAAAAGTCAATTGTCTCTGTGTGGTTACCTGCGGTGGTGAGGCTGAGGGGAGTGGTTTTAAGTGAAATGTCCGGTAGGCTTTGTCCACCCAAAGCGTTGACTGCAATGGGGTGTGTAAGGTGCTCGGTGGAGATCTTGAGTCTAAGTGCCAACGAGTAGTCCATGAAGTTGCCCTCAGCCCCAGAATCCAGAAGTGCTTGACAGTGATGAGATGTGTTGGCCCATTGAAGTCTTACCGGGAGGAGAGTCGATGAGAGAGGCCGATTGACATTGATAGCGCCCGTCAGTAGCCCCCTCCTTACTGGCGGGCGCGGGCCTTTTACCGGGCACTGGGAGATGAAGTGTCCCTCTCTGGCACAATAGATGCAGAGCCCCAGGGCTCTGCGA